>OZ024903.1:62561162-63761162 GCA_964017125.1 Flabesymbios commensalis | reverse complement strand
GCACCTCAAAGTGATCCCTGATAGAGTACACTTTGACAGCATTAATATCAGCGACTGAACTGATTAGGCCCTACAAGATACTACTCCAACGAGAAAATGGCCCAATGCTGTTTTAATGTTGGACATCAAACCAACATTCGGTGAGTGTGCCGTGTTGGCTGGGAAAGCTCTTACTGTCAATATGAGCTGAAGATCAACTGTTTCCAGACCCCCACGGTAACACAACCTTCTGTGTCACAACACAAAGCCCACATGAGAGAAATAGTAAATTATTTCCCCATAGATGTCGCTCAAGTATATATAGAGTTTATATGACTTGGGAACTTGCTCTTAATGCGGCGATGGGTATGAACGCATATAGTATTAATAATTATCTTGGATGATAACTGTGGATGTGGGGTGATATGTCATTGTGGAATGTCCAAGGGGCACTGTTGCATTCTGGGGATCACTTTGTCCTGCGTATTTTGACAGAGCTTGACTACACTTTTATAGGCTTTAAGTTAAGACTTAACTTTTCTAAGTTTATGGAAATTATGCCAAGAAGACCTAACGAGTAACGTTAGGGGTCTAGGCCTATAGTCTGTCCGACGGTAGAGAATGGTCCAAAATGAAAGTTACCGGTAGCTTTTCGATATCCAGTCAGTCAATTCTCAAGGGATTACAATCCCTTGAGAAATTACAACCCATTGAGAATTGACTGACTCGATACAAGACACCAAATTTTGCAACCATTATTATCTAGTGATTTGACAACAACCCTGAAAATTTCACGAAATTCCATTGAGTATTTCAAAAGTTAGACCATTTGACATGTAACGCAATTCTCAGAATAAACCAGGATGAAAGTTTTAATGTGTTTATACATGTTATAGAGGAGCGTCATAAATGGACATTTACTATGTATGTCAAATGGTCTAACTTTTGAACTATACTCGCAGTCAAATTAACCAGGATCGCATGATTTTCGGCGATTTCTCCGTCAATTTTGAACCGATTTCCTTCAAATTTTGCAAAGGTCATTTTTTATTCAAATCCTAACAGCCCTGAAAATTTCGTAAAATTATACAGCGCATTTCAAAAGTTAGCCCATTTGACATGTAATGAATTGAAATTACGACGTCCCTCTATAATCCCATTAAATTAACTGACTCAATAAATAAATAAACTAATTCTAGAATTTTATTACATGGCAAATGGTCTAACTTTTGAAATATTAAATATTATTTTGCGAAATTTTTACCCCTGCTAGGATTTTAATAGAAAATGGCCTCTGCAAAATTTTAAGGGAAATGATTTAAAATTGACGGAAAAATCGCCGAAAATCATGCGATCCTGGTTGATCATTTTTAATTTGACGGCGAGTATATACTATATTTTTTTACGAAATTGTCATGATCGATGCCAAAATGACTAGAAAATAAGGTTTACAAAATTTCATGAAAATCGCTTGAGAACTGACTGACTGGATACCAAAAAGCTAACTTTCATTTTGGAGCATCCTCCAGTTCCACTGTCGGACAGACTATAGGTCTACTCGCTGTCAAATTATTTAGGATTGCAGGATTTTCGGCGATTTCTCCGTCAATTTTAAACGGATTTTCTTTAAATTTTGCGAAAGCCATTTTCTATTAAAATCCTAACAGCGGTAAAAAATTCAAAAAATTATATTTATTATTTCAAAAGTTAGACCATTTGCCATGTAATAAAATTCTAGAATTAGTTTATTGGGGTTAGGCCTATATAGAGGGACGTCGTAATTTAAATTTACTACATGTCAAATGGTCTAACTTTTGTCTTGAAAAACGCAATATATTTTTACGCAATTTTTAGTGCTGTTAGGATTTGAATAGAAAATGGCCTTTGCAAAATTTGAAGGAAATCGGTTTATAATTGACGAAGAAATCGCCAAAAAACATGCGATCCTGGTTGATCATTTTTAATTTGACGGCGAGTAGACTAACGTGTTAGACTATAGTCTGTTTCACCAGAACCTGGGAGTAGCCTTTTTTTAACAAAATTTTACTCGGATCATTTTTTCATGTTTGCCCAACATCCCTGGAAATTTGGTGCAATTTTGTTGTGTATTTTGGAAGTTAGACCATTTGGCATGTAATAGGATTCTTGTTTCAAGGCAATGGTGTTAAAGAGAACTGTAATTTTGAAAATTTATTACATGCCAAATGGTCCAGCTTCGCTGATACACAAAAAAATCCACCAAATTTTCAGGGATGTTGGGGGAAGATGAAAAAATAATCCGAAAAAATTTTGTTAAAAAAATTTAAAGAGCGACCGAGCAAATTGGAAAAAGGCTACTCCCAGGTTCTGGTGAAACACCTCGTACTGTAGTGTAGGCTAGTCTAGACTATATTCTATAAATGTATAATCTGATAATTATGATATTTATACCTGTTATAAATGAGTATTTATAAGAAATACTTACCTCGGGAATATTAACAAAGGGTAACTCACTTAGCCTTCCTCTAACTCGCAAGAATCCAATTCTTCGAACGACCTTCTCCTCGGGTAGCGCCTGCGCGCCACACACGTGACACCAGTCACTACCCATAGCTCTCCACTTCTGAATTTGCATTCAGAGGAAGACGACTGCGGGGTGGAAGGGAGGGTCTACCCATTCCCGAGGTAAGTATTTCTTATAAATACTCATTTATAACAGGTATAAATATCATATTTATATCCAAATACTAACCTCGGGAATATTAACAAAGGGTAGATTCGCAACTGTCTGGAGGTGGGCAGTCTTACCTCGCGAAAAATATAACCAACGTCCTAACCAACTAAGGAAATCGGAAAATAAAAACCCCGGGGGGAGGGATTTAACATCGTTAAATCTAGAGACGAAGTCTCTAAAAGGGACCGATTTCCTCGGGAGGGTGGGGGGAAGACGTTTGTCCCTGAGGAGAAGAGTCGAGACATCTTGATCCACCTTCAACAAAGAAGAATTTGATATCAACAATGCCAACAAATACATAATATATAATGTGAAATAACTTACGTTTCAATCATATCCCTGCAGCTGTAGCTCGTGTAAAAAGACCAATTTACTGAAGGGAATTTGTGAATTTTGAAAAAAATTAATAATAATACATGTACATAGTAACCAATATTCAACTAACATATATACATGAGAATATAATACAACCATAAAACCATTAAGGTTTCGTTACAGTTTGGGAGACGACCAAAGGACCCAAACTGGAGAGTCCGTCCGCACAAATAGAAAAATCCTTCATATAAAATGAAATAAAAGTATTTTTGGATTTCCATTGTGCGGACTCCAGAATATCCTTCATGGCTACATTTCGTAAAACAGCCAAGGAAGCGCTCATAGCTCTCACATCATGAGCTTTAATGTTAGAGGGATAGTTCTTTGTTCCCGCCACCGAGTAAGCTTCCTTGACTGTTTTAGTCACCCAGTTAGAAATGGTGCTCAAAGAAATATTATTGCTCTGACCTTCCTTAAAAGATATAAACAATTGGTCGTGCTTAGGAGGTACAAGCTGAGAAGTCCTCCTTAAATAAGTGTTGAGCATCCTGACGGGACATAAACGCCTGTCGTCATCGTCTGGTGTTAAAATGTTAGTCAGTGCAGGGATACGAATAGGTCTAAAAGGTTCAGAAGACCTAAATAACTGAGTTTTAGCAATGAAACCCACTCGTGTTCTTAATTGTATCCACTCACCCTGTGGGTGGTGTGAAATCGATGATCTTGATAGCGCATGAAGCTCACTTCTCCTGAGACCTGTAGCCAGGGCAGTTAGAAATACTGTTTTAAGAGTAAGAAACTTTAGAGAAACCTGGTTACAGGGCTCAAAAGGAGCCGATCTTAAGGCTTCTAACACTAAAACCAGATCCCAGGAGGGAATCATTTTCCTTACAGCAGGTTTCCTGCGATACATACCATCTATCAGCTGATTAAGATGGCAATCATGACCCACGTCAACGCCCGAATGCGATTTAATTACCCGTGAAATAGCCGAGCGATAAACCTCTACTGATTTAGGAAGGAGGTTCCTTTCCTTAAAGAGGTAAGTTAAAAAATCCGCAAGTTGAGGAATAGTAGGATCAACGGGCGAAACCTCATTGGTCTCACACCAAGAAACATATAGTTTCCACCTGGACTCATACTGTTTTAAAGTGGATTCCCTCAAGGAATCAGCCATCAGAGAGCATGCTTCCACCGAGAAGCCGTCTCTTAAGTTAGCTTGTTTAATAATGGCCAGACGTGGAGTTTGAAGATCCAGAGGTTCTGGTGGTAGTGATAAGTTTGAGGTAGCTTTAACAGTTTTGGTAGTAGAGGTAGTTCCCAAGGAGAAGCGTACAGCAGACTCTGAACCTCTGCAAACCAGGTTTGCTTGGGCCACAGAGGGGCTACCAGCAGGATTCTGCAATTGTGTTGCCGAATCTTGGCCAGAACCTGCTGCAGCATCTTCGTTGGGGGGAAGGCGTAGGCATCTAGGCCTTCCCATGAAAAACTCATCGCGTCCACTCTCCATGCCTGATGGTGCTGAAAGGGGGAGACGTAGGTTGTTAATTTGTGGTTCAGATGAGTCGCGAATAGATCCACTAAAGGTTGATGAAATCTGTCCCAAATCATCTTTACTACCCCTGGGTGAAGAGACCATTCTGTTGACGACTGGCAACTGTTCAGTCTCGAAAGGTGATCGGCGACAGTGTTCAAAACACCTGCGATATGACGTGCCCTGACCCGCACCGTGTGATTGGACAGAAATATGTGCATTTTCTCCGCTACGCGGGATGTCAGGTTCGACCTCGTGCCGCCCTGTCTGTTTATGTATGAGACCACAGTCGTGTTGTCTGACATAATGGTTATGTCCAATCCCTTTATTTGATCTATAAAAGCCTGACAAGCGAGGAAGGCAGCAGTCATCTCTAATACATTTATGTGCCTGTCCTCGTACGCTGGCCATGAGCCTTGGACTGACTGTGAATTCAGGCATGCTCCCCAGCCCTGATTGGACGCATCCGTAAATATCTTTATCATGTCTGAAAATGGTCTGAGGGATACTCCTGCTAGGAGATTCCCTTCTTTCTGCCACCACGTGAGTACATTCCGAGTTCCTTGTAAAATTTTCACGCTGTGGTACTGAGGGAGGAGCTCGGGGCTCCACTGCGAAATGAGATCCCTCTGAAAAGGACGAAGCATAACGCCCGCAAGGGGAACAATTTTTGAAAGCGAAACGAGATGACCGATAGTCCTCTGCCAGTGTATAGCTGGTAGGGAGATATTGTCTTGAAATTGCTTTATTACCTGATGGCAGCGAAGAACACGATCTTTGCTGGGGGAAGCTTTGAATTGAATCAAATCGATGAAAATCCCTAGGAAAATTTTTCTCTGCTCGGGATTCAGATCTGACTTTATGAAGTTTACCTTGAACCCCAAGGCTATCATCCAAGACAGAAGCCATGCTGTGATAATCTCTGAGGACGCTTTGTCCGCCGCCCGTAGAAGCCAGTCGTCCAGGTACTGATGGACGAGAACCCCTTTCAGGTGGGCAAACGCTGCTACTGATTTCACCAGTCTCGTAAAGGCGTAGGGGGCAGTTGAGAGTCCGAAGGGGAGAGCAGCGAACTGATAAATCTGACCCTCTACCACAAAGCGAAGATACTTCCTGCACCGCATACGAATGGGAACGTGGAAGTATGCATCTGTCAGATCTAACGAGGTCAGCCACTCTCCTTCCCGAACAGAGCTCAAAATTCCCCCTGCTGTCTCCATTCTGAATGATGGAATCATCAGTACTTTGTTTAGGGATGATAAGTCTATTACAGGTCTCCAAGTACCTCCTTTCTTGGGCACCAAGAAGAGGCGATTGTAAAAACCCGGGCTGTTGGTGTGACAAACGGGCTCTATAACCTTTTTCTTCAGCATATCCATCACCGCTGACACAAGGCTCCCCTGTTTTTCCCGATCGTTGTAGTGCGAGAAAATCAGAGGGGTCCGCGACAGTGGAGGAGGGGATACGAAAGAAAGAGGGAGACCTTGTGTTATGAGATCCAGGGTCCAGGGGTCCGCCTGAATCTCCCGCCACGTGGAGAGGCAGGCCCCCAGACGGGATCCCACCGGAAGAAGATCTAGGAAAGGAGGTGGGGGGGGGAGCCTGAGGGAGAGCGGGTATATGAAAAGAGTCATTTTTTACTGGGTAAGGTGAATCTCTTTCCTCTAGAACCCCCTCTTCCTCTGGAGCTGCCTCCTCGTCCTCTAGGGGATCGGCTCCGAAAGGAGCTCCGAAAAGACGATGAGGCCGATTGATAAGGCAACTTCCCTTTAAAGGATCTAGTTGAAGTGGAAGGGGATCTAGTGCGACGTTGACTGGAGAAAGCAGGGCCACTGAACCTGATGGATCTCTCAGTCGACTCCTGCACCTCCTTCACTAAAGTATCCTCAAACATCTTGTGTGAAAGGAGAGAGGAAGATCTGAGAAGATTAACACCGGTTTTGGATACCTTCTTATTAGCTTTATCTAATACGGCATCTCTCCTGAAAAGCTCAATATTTGCTAAAACCTTTGTTTGTACAGTAAGGGCTCTACCAAAGTCTTTCTTAGATTCCTTAAGCAGAACCTTAGAGGTATCTAAAAGATTTGAGAAACGTTCAGGTAATTTATCAACATCCAGGTAGGACATCATATCCGCAAAAATGATCTCCCTGGTAGAAGACATGAGAAGAGCATTATTGAGCAGTGCGATGGAGCGTCGACAGTCTTCAGAAAGTTCTGTCATAGCTTTAAAATCAATGTTAGGCGCAAACTTGGCCTTCGTTGAAACAATATCCTCTGCCGAATGTTGGACCTTCTGGGCAGTTAGCGGAAAAATAGGGTCTTTAAAAGAAATCTTTTTCTCCGAGATTTTATTTTTAAAAAACTTCCCTTTCTCTAAAGGGGCGTAGCCTGAGTTCAGGCCTTTAAGATCGGAGTCAAGGTCTTTCCATAATGACGCAAGCCAAGGTGAAAGTGGTAGGAGTTTCTCCTCCTTGGATTCCTCGTCCGAACCCATGCATGCATAGGGTTTTTTACTAGGTTTAACGGTAGTTTTAGTTAAAGGGAGACCCATTGAATCGGATATTCCCTGAATCAAGTCTGAAAAGGGAATATCCGAGTCGAAATGAGGATCCCTTTCCAATCTAGACCGTTTACCAGCCACTGATTCAGACTCGTCAGAATCATAACTCCTTTTACGCAAGTTATTACTGTCTGGATCGGATTCGTGCCCTGACGAATCTGGTCTGTCAGTAAAAAATCGACCGGTTGGTTGGTCTCGAGCATAACCGTCATAGAGCACATCAACATTAAAGTCACGTTCATCTCGTAGTCGAGCCGGATCAGAAATTGTTAAATAAATTATTAGTATCATTTTCGGAACTAGTTAAAGTAGAAGGGGTAGGTTGATTGCCCATAACAGGGAGGGGATTATTGTGTACCTCTTCCAATACATAATATTGGTTAGGGGCAGTGTCAATAGGTGAGGGGTCTGGCATAGGAGTGCTTGTTAACTCATCCTGTGCTACAGGAGCCTTTTCTTTCTTAGATTCTGAATCAGACCTCCTGTAGCTACTTTTGTCACCGTTATCCTTTGGTCTTTTAGCGGCCACTGCCGCCTTTCTCCTGTCAATAGAGTCCCACTCCTCAATTGACAGGTTAATGCATAAAGAGCAAGGCTTTGTTCTTTTACAGGAACGGTGCAACAAACAGAATTCATGCGGGTCCGTCCTGAGGATGGAAGCCCCACAGGAGGACCGGGTGCAGGTTTTATTAATAGGTACTTTCATAGCCATGACTTGCTTAAAGTTAAAAGGATTGGCCGTTTTAAAATGAAAATTTTCACGGTCTCACTTCAACTGACAATTCAAACAACAGTTTCTAATTCCAGCAAAAACTGCTAGTCAACTGCAAAAAACAAACAAAATGCTTTACTAAAACGTCCATAGCCTATTTTAGAAAGCTAACCTTTACTATTTGTCATGATTCCTGTACTCGAATCGTTCAAAGATAGAAACGAAGATGCCAGAAAAGTAACACTGACAGCTCGTCTGTTGACTGATATTAGTTAGGCCCGTCTCAGACTCAAACATGACAAATGAGACGGTGAGCGATAATAGGTCAAAAACCCACTCGCTACATTTGGAAAATGGAAGTCAGCGGAAAAAAACCCGAGTTCCATTAAAATTCACAATTTTAGTAGATTATAATATTACACCAAGCCTGGTTAGTGATAAATAACTGTAATTCACTCTTTATCTTGATAAAGAACACTAAACAGGCTCAAAAATCGAAGATTGGAAAAAAGCGTGCTTACCTGAAGAACGCAAAGAAAGAAGTGGAGAGCTATGGGTAGTGACTGGTGTCACGTGTGTGGCGCGCAGGCGCTACCCGAGGAGAAGGTCGTTCGAAGAATTGGATTCTTGCGAGTTAGAGGAAGGCTAAGTGAGTTACCCTTTGTTAATATTCCCGAGGTTAGTATTTGGATATAAATATATAGCCTGCCTAACGAGTAACGTTAATGGAAAGAACAAAAAGTTAGGATAAGATCAAAGTTAAGATGTTTAGTGAATTGGGCCCCAGCTCCCTGTCTGATATGTCTGAAAACACCCGAGGCGAGGCGAGACCGACATGACCGGGTCCGAGATTCGCGAGAATGAGAAGACACTTCGTCTTCGGACTTTCTTGCCTGAGTTTTTTCAAAGTTTTCTCGTTCTATTTCAAGCGAACTTTTTCCTCTTTGTGTCAGAACTCTAGGTATGTGAACTGATGACATCTTGGCGAAGGAGATTACGTAACAACGTGAAAAAAGTGTTTATATTAGATAAAAAAAAAGATAAATATTGTCATTTTAGCGTTTCCTGTCATGTCTTGTAAAGAACTTCCTGTTTTGGATTGGTCAAGGTTAATTATGGGATGTAATCCCAAAATGAGTAATCTGTGTCAAAATACAACTAAATATAATAAAATACAATAGGCCTAGATTACCCTGGCCACAATATTTTGGTAAATCCGTTGCGCTATTTTTAAATAATACTGCACCGTTAGGCATATGTCATAAATATCCTATTTAAATGGCAACACAGTTTCAGAAGCAAGCGCTCCACACAGACACAGCTAACAATGGTACATGAGCTATCAGACAGTTTTAACTTTAGACCGCAAAAAGCAAGTAAACATAGCTGTCCTTGATTTTAGTCACGGACCAATTGTAATGTGGGTCTAGATATCTTTGATTTTGGTTAAGCATTTGATAAAATTTCTCATACACATTTGGCGAATAAATTAGACTAGGCCTACTATAGAATCAGAGGTAGCACTTTGTCGTGGGTAAATTATGCGTAAATTATGTGTCTCGCTGACGCGATCCCCAACTTCAAGTGAGTGAAAATTATTATTACACTTTGACAGCATAAATATCAGCGACTCAACTGATTACAAGATAGGCCTACTACTCCAACGAGAAAATGGCCCAATGCTGTTTTAATGATGGACCAACGTCTGCGACGTTGGCCGACATTAAACCATCACTTCTTCAGTGGCCAAAATCACTTTTGTAGCGGCTGAGATAACATTTCGAGTGATATTAATCACTTGTTCAGTGGTCAATATCATTCAAAACTAAACATGTATTACATACAAACATCAGCTGAGAAAAAAGTATTTTGACTATTTACTGAAAAAGTATGAAAAATAGGTAAAATTAATATCAACTTAAAGCTCTCTTGTCCTTTTGTCAATGATCTGACACAACATATTTTACATCCATGTGAAAGCCTGTGTCAGTAGATTTCTATCGATATTAAATATATTGATATAGCCCAAAATTTGAATGCTCAGTGCGCAATAATGTGAGATATAGTCAATTTTCCCGAGCCTGAAGAAAAGCGAGCTAATTTCACGTCTAACCATAAAAAAACATATAATACGTTCACATAACTCATTATTTTTTATTCCAAATGGGTTTATTCAATGTAAACAATAGTTCTAGAACATGTTTGTTTAAAAACTAAACATTTATACCAAACAAAAATCAGCTGAGAGAAAAGTATTTTGACAATTTACTGGAAAAGTATTAAAAATAGGTAACATTAAAGGTTAAAATACCAATTTAAAGCTCTATTTTGCATTTGTCAATGATCAGATACAACATATTTTACATCCATGTGAAGGCCGATGCCAGTAGCTTTTCATTGATATCGAATATATTGACATAGCTCGACATTTGACTACTCATTGGGCAAAAATGTGAGATACAGTCAATTTTCCAGAGCCTGAAAAAAAGCTCGTCAATTTTTACGCCCAACCAAAAAAGTGTGTAATATGTTCACATAACTCATTATTTTTATTGCAAATAAGTTTATTTAAAGTCAACAATAGTTTTAGAACATGTTTGAATCAAAATTAAACATTTATACCAACAAAACTCAGCTGAGAGAAAAGTATTTTGACTACTTGCTAAAAAGTCTGAAAAATTGAGTAAAATTGGGGGTTTAAATACCAACTTGAAGCTTTCTTGTGCAGTTGACAAAGATCTGCATGACAGAAAATATGTTACATCCACGTGAAAGCCTGTGCCAATAGCTTTCTATTGATATTCCATATATTGATATAGCTCAAAATTTGACTACTCAGTGGGGACAAAATGTGAGATACCGTCAATTTTCCCGAGCCTGAAGAAAAGCGAGCAAATTTTTACGTCTAACCGAAAAAACGTGTAATATGTTCACATAACTCTTTATTTTTATTCCAAATGAGTTTATTTTAAGACCACAAAAGTTCTAGAACATTTTTGAATCAGAACTAAACATAGATACCATACAAAAATCGGCCAAGAGAAAAGTATTTTGACTATTTACTGAAGAGTATGAAAAATAGGTAAATTAGGGGTTAAAATATCAACTTAAAGCTCTCTTGTGCATTTTTCAATGATCGGACAGAAAATATGTTACATCCACGTGAAAGCAGTAGCTTTCTGTTGATATCAAATATATTGATATAGCTCAAAATTTTACTACTTAATGGGCGGAAATGTGTAATTTGCTAGATTTTCCAAATCGGAAAAAAATCGTGCATAGGTCATGTACACTTTTGGCCATATTTCAGTAAATCAGCGGCAGTTACCTGATCAACAGGTTGATTCTGGCCCCTGAATAGTCCAGCTATGTGAAAATGATAGTGGCCTAAATTCCCATTCCGGGTGACACCTTACCCCAGCCACGTCTGGTCTAGTAGGAATAATTGAGAATCGTGTTTGGTGTTCATTGTGTGTCTAGTTTTTCTGATTCTGTGAAAATCAATAGCCTTGACCTCCATTGTTGTCACCGAGCTAGCTAATACAATGAAGTATAAGAAAGGGGGTCTATATAACTTTGTTTCGACGTCACTGCGTTTCACAGAATAGTTATTTGCAAAGGCCAACCTAGCGGGCATTTTGTAACTAAAAAAATACGGGTGTACGCTGACAGTCAAGGTTTATTTACCAACAATACTGTGGCCATTTTAACCAAGGAAAATAGAATATTTCCCTTGTGTTAACCCAAAAAAGCACTCAACCTGGACACAATTTTGAAAAGGCGATTTTTCATCAAAAATGAGTTCATAAGGGTCCATAGTCTATGCGGATGTCGTATTACTGCAACATTACATAACTAGCAGCGTGATTTCAGTAGGGCCAGCTGTACTCTGGTTCCCAGAGCCACACTATGCGGCGTGACCGAGCTTTATGTAGCCTCTGGTATGCCCCAGTGGCGAAAGTTTGTGACTAGTTGCTATATTTAGATGAAAATAGGGTAATCCCCGAATTCAGGCATTTTTGAAAGGTCACTTCCCCGGATGTAGAGTTGTTCACAGTATTGTATTTCCTCTCTGACGCATTTCCTATGACTTCACCCAGAAAATTATTCACCGGCCTCAATAGCACAGGCATGAAAGTCACGTGACTAGGAACCTTGGCCTCGACCCTGCCATAAATGAAATTCGCCGGGCTTGCAAGGCAAGGACCGGCTGATGGGGTGTGGCTTGACGTTGGGCTCTTTGCTGGTCATTGTGATAATCGCCCGGCAATTGGCCAGGGTCTGGTGGCACTCCATCAAACTCGATTGTGATGGTCTCATTGCCCCTCGTGGATGGCAACACAAAGGTTGACATAGCCGTAGTTTGTTGATTATTTATTTATTCTCATTCACAGAACTTTGTTCATTTTTTACCTATCCTTATTGGCTGATGGGACGGGCAGGAATATTTGCTATACCTGGTAACTTTGTAGCTTCCCCCTGATAAATAAGTAATGTTCATCGAGTCACAACACACAACATCTGTATAAATGAATGAGAGAATGGAATAAACGAATTTGTGCTCAGTTATTTCACTTTTGCCTCGGAATATTTAATATCGACCGTTCACACGTTGGATATTGCAACATTAGATATGATTTCTCGGATTAGTAGGGTAGACCTTCCCCACTCGCCCTCTCGGCATTTTTCAAAGCCTGTTGGCCATAATGATCGGGTGAAAACATATAATAAAAGTGTAATGGGACTGCAAAAGTGATGGCGGTCACTATGGGATGGTGTTGTACCCCGTGGATTAACATCGACAGAAATCTGTTCTACCACTTTTGATGGAAGGAGGCGGGGTGGGCGTTATTTATTGGGGCGATATGGCAACGGGGACATGTAGTTATGTACTTTAAGAACTGGATTTTAAAAAGATGACCATCAAATCAAGTTTTAAAAACAAACTTTTGTATACATTCAATTTTGCACACAAAAACAATTATTTTATATAGGCCTATTAAGATTTATTCAACTCCTTCTCTTTCTTTAAACGCCTTTAGTTTTTCAAGCCTTTTGTTAGTGCGAAGCTTCTTTGCTTTCAACATTCTGGAATTCTCTCGTCTATTTATAGCTTCTACACTATTTTGTCCATTGTTGAATATATCCAATTTATGCTGCAGTCTTTCCCTGGCACGTTTCCTGTTCGTCTCCAACGACCGAGTTTCGTGACACTGAAAAAATAAACTGTTGTTCATAAAATATACAAAAGAATCACACGCTTTAGTTAATTTGTCATTTGACTCACTTAGATACGGGTACCTGGGAATGAGCCTGTTTTGTTCAAGAATTATTTCTTACCTTTATTTCTATTATCCTAAAATTAGTATAATAAATTTATTACTTTACACACGGTGTGCTATATATAAGTTGTCTATTTATGAGAAAATAAATACCTTAACGACAAGAGACGTAGGTTTATGCTTTAGCACAACACAGTTGTTGGTTTTATTGACACATTGTCCACCCGGTCCACTACCCTTGGTAAATAGCTCTTCTATTTCCTCATCATTAAGAGATGGATAACATTTTTTTTCCATGCATGGAGAATGTGTGTGAAATGATATTTCTCTGAGCATCCTATTATTATCCATATTGCTAAGATAAATCTTTCCACAATGTCCTATTGCACTATGCCATTTTGTGAACGTTGTTTGATTGTTTAATCTGCAGATAATGTTATGATACCGGTGTGAATATCCCGTAATATTTGGTAAATTTAAAAATCTCCTCAGACTTGAGCTGATTGCCATCGTTTTCAGCATTCCTTGCATCATTGTTGTTGGCAGTCCGACATCTTATCCACTAATAATTGATATTGTCTGAAATAAAAACATCTATTTATTTATGATACAATAGGCTACATTTATAATAACTAGCCTTAACTGGTGATTTTTTTATGGACAGGAATAAGGGCCATAATTAACATTCTGTTGTTCATGTTGATCTTGCTATCAACCATTAGGCGGGTCATTATGCTACTTTCAATTGCCATTATACTGTATGCTTATCCATTTGTGCAACATCAGCATTTTTGTGCAACATTAACATCCGTCTCTGCTTTTATAATAATATTATCGTCATTGTGGATTGATGATAATGTTGTAAAATGGGTGAATAGTATGAGCTTTAACTGTTTTTCATAATCATTTATATATCATTTCATTTCTATCATCTCATATTATCATATCAGTTTTCATCATACCAACTATTCTATACTCATGTCTTTTTAGGTTGATATATTATTTTACAGTCTCTTGTAGCTCAATTGAGTGACCAGTCACTGCATCAGCAAACTGTCATTTATGTATGATTTGTATTCGTCATGTAAACTGGATGAGACATTAATAAATATTTACTACTACTGCTTTGTGTAAGTCCGTTTTTGCTACATCAACATGCGTTTGTGCTTACTTAACATTCGTTTTTGCATTATTACCATCACTTTTTGCTCTGTGGAAGTCCGTTTTTAATACATCAACATGCCCTTGTGCTTTGTTTTTTGTATTGTGTCAGTTGGTGTTTGCAATGTGAATATGGAAACCTGCGAAATAGTTTTCCGAAGAGTTATTTTTCACATTTATAATAGTTTGACAAGCAATAACATGTATCACAATGACATGTTTCCAAATGGAGCATTTAGACAATGTAACCAGCGTGAAGACATTGCGACAGTTTGATCAATGCAATATAGGTCACTCGAACGCATAAATTAAAATTCAAGAATTAGTGTAATGGGTTTATAGAGGGACATCATATTTTCAATTTACTACATGTCAAATGGTCTAACTTTTGTAATTCTGCATATAACTTTACGAATTTTTTACCGAGGATAGGACATGACTTGGGAATGTCCTGTGCAAAATGTCAAGGAAATCGGTGCTGAATTGACGGATAAATCGACGAAAAGCATACGCTCCAGATAATTGTGTCATTAACTATATCTCACTCTCAGCACCCTTCGGGTGCTAGGGTTGACTTAGCTGCATGCCATCAACTTTATCATCCCAAAAGCCAAGGTCGATTATTTAGGATGACGCAGGTGGCTGGATGGGCATGCTGGAGGGAGGTGTCAGTAAGTGAAGAAAAGTGATTTGTGAACATCTTATTGTGAACAACGGATTGTGCTTGTTGAATATGCCATTGTGATACATGTTATTGCTTGTCAAACTATTATAAATGTCAAAAATAACTCTCCAGAAAACTATTTCGCAGGTTTCCTTATTCACATTTCAAAAAGCAACTGCCACAATACAAAAAACAAAGCACGCCCAATCCTAGCGCTGACTGGCCTACGGCGCTGAATTGTGTACAGCCGCTGTCCTGCTATGGTTGGATGAAGGATCGATCGTCTCGCTGACATGAATATGTTGAAGTGTTACGTTCCCCCTCACTTCCATCAATTCGGGACGACGGGATTAAACAACTCCTATTAAAGAATTATCCAACTGCAAAACGCGCATGCCTGGGACGGTCAAATGTAGGCCAACAGTAGCCTATTGAGTACAGATTGACGGCATTAATATAGCCACTGAACTGATTACAAGATACTACTCAAACGAGACATTGATCTAATGCTATTTTAATGTTAGGCCAACGTCTGCGATGCTGGCCCAACATTGAACCAACATTAGATAAATGTACAATTCTTGAGAGAAAGTCCTCCTGCCCAGCAAACACAAAACATTTGTATAGCATTTATACAATGTCGGCCCAACGTCTTCGACGTTGGTCCAACATTGCATAAAAAAGTCCTAACAAATGTTTTGTGTTTATTGGGTGACAATACAAGCTTGGGGGTCAAGCAGTTTCCAAATCCCCGCAGTAATACAGTCAGTTTGTTTGCAAGCCAGCGACCAAGTAGGGGCAAAGGTCAAGGGCTTTGAATTATTAACTCATAGATGTCGCTCAAGTATATATGAACTTGCTGTGATTTGAGAACTTGCTCCTAATGAGGCTTTGGGTATGAAACGCATATTTAGTATTATTATGGGATAGGGCCTTGGCCTACCCACGGGCACTATTGCCTTTTGGGGGACGCGAATTTTGACAGTTGACTACACCTTTGAATCATTCTTCAGGTATTTCTCACTTTATTGTAGTCTAGACATTCACACAGTGCACACAGTCCCCAAGCGGACCGCGACGATCGACGCCATGCGGCTAAGCCCCTGAGCTCACGACGGGACGTCCGTCTGCTTCAGTGGCAACGAGACGAATGGTGACGCCCTTGGCTGAGGGCGCGCTCGATTCGCGGCGTAGGCTGATCAGAACGAGGCTTGGCGGGCCCTGGCCACTCGTCAGTGGTCTGAGAAGCCGAGCAGTCCCAAACGGTGAAACGCTAACCCCACACTGCCACGGACATTAACGGTGCCCTGTTCGAACTTAAATTGCAATCCCCCGACTTACCTGCAATGTATACGTCTCCACTACCATATTCGACGCTTATATTTGAAGATTTTTTACTGTTTTAAAAGAAAAGTATGTTTATATTCAACTTATTTATTCGAAACTACACTTGAGGCTCTCAAGTGTTCTCGTTTTGAGTGGGGTGGAAACGCGATATTTTGTGAGATGACTCCATCACATGTGGTTTTTTATATCTGTCGTTTTTTCTGTGCTTCACGCACGTGGTTTTGTGTTGATCAACAACTTCAAGGTGATCTGTGCATGCGCCTTTAGCGGACGAATTCTACTCACATAGATGTCGCTCATGTCGCACGTGCAAAGGTTGATGCAAGCTATATCGCGGCGAATCGTAGTTATATTTCACCTAAATTCAGGTCCAATATGTCACGTATCAGCTCAAGAATCACTGATATGTACGAAAATATATTTATTATGAGCAAGATGATGTTAGATTGGCCATAGCTCATCAGATTCAGTCCAGAAGAGCGATTTGAAGATGGTATCAAAGCCACTTTGATACTAGATTCACAGCTCTGTGGCTCGCTGCGCTCACCCAGACATTTTGAACGTTGAATTGGCTACTCCAGCTGCAGCACCTCCTATGTGGAGTATCAGGCTGGAAGGGGGAGAGAGGCACGTGGACTTAGTCAACCAGCTGACTCTTGAACGCTGCCACAGTTTTTGATTCTATGGCAGCTGCCGGAAGAGAATTCCAATCAGGGATAGTGTTAGCTCTAAGATGTTTATAGGCTTGATTGTGCCCACCACGTGTTCTTCTGTCCTCTGGGATCAAACGGTCATACATAGGAATTTCGACTAACTCATTTAAAATTTTGAACATACTTACAAGTCTAGATTTTTTACGTCTTGTTTTCAAGTCAGTCCAGCCCAGGTTCTGAATGAGAGATGTTACACTGACTGTTTGTCTATAATTTCGGGTGACAAATCTTGCTGCTGATCTTCGATTTTTTCTAATTTATCAATATTTTTTGTCTAAAGGGGCCTCAAACTGCTGAAGAGTATTCGAAGGATGATCTGACCAGGGAGAAATAGTTTAGGGGGACATGCCTTCAGGTTCCTCGAAGGAAGCCAAGAGTGGAATTTGCTTTAGGCCCTACTTGTGATTTTGTTAATGTGGGCCTCCCATTCCAGAATCTCGCCAAGGCAAACACCAAGATGTGGTGTTGATGAGACGTTCGCTAGTGTTTCGCCTTTAATGGTGTACCCAAATTCCAGGGTTTTTCGGCCTGGACACCCTCAGGACTGAGCATTTCGAGGGGTTGAAACACATCCCCCATCGATCTGCCCAGTCCTGTAACGCAGATAGGGCTCTCTGCAGCTGCTCCTGATCTGCTCGATATTTTATCGGGCGATACAGGAGGCAGTCATCTGCAAAGAGATGAACCTGCGAGGAGACCGTTGAAGGGAGGTCATTAATATAGGTCAAAAAGAGTAGGGGTCCGAGAACAGTAGCCTACCCTGGGGCACACCGGACCTCACGCGAGCTGATTCTGAAGAGCTGCCATCAACTACTACTTTTTGGGTTCTATTGGTCAGAAACTTTTGCATCCAATTAAGAGTTGTTCCCCGAATTCCGTAGTGGACAAGTTTGTGCAAGAGGCGTTGGTGGGGGATAACGTCAAAGGCCTTACTAAAATCCATGACAACAACATCTGTTTGTGTCTTGCTTTCAAAATTTTGAATAAATTTATCAGTTGTATTCAAAAGCTGGCTTTCGCTACCCTGATGACAGCGCAAGGCTTTGATACAGTGACCTCCATTTTTAAATATAATAGTTCTAATACGATCAAAAGTTTACGCCTGCTGAAAATGGCCTAGTTTTCGTAGGCACTTGAAATATTCGTCTCAATTTCATGGCATCCGAGTTTTTTGGTAGGCAGCGCGAGTGTCGTTTTTACACAGCTGGCTGTGGAAACAAAATGGCGGTCAGTGTGCCTGGGCCTCGCACAGTAAATGAGTTAGGCGGCCCAGTCATACCGGGTAGGCTTTCGCATGAGTTTTTTGATCGAAAGCCAGGCTGTACAGGTGTTCAAGGGACCCCTTGGGATGGGACATTTTCAATGTTGTCAATTTTGAAAATTTAATTTATATGAAGCTATATAGCCTACTGATCTTAACTGAAAATACGAAAAAGTCAAAAAACAATTTTAAAGCACAGAAAAAGAGTAAAATAGTTGTATTTCCAGGTTGTATATTGCCATGTAAACAAAACAAGTCAGCAATATTCAGCACTTTACATCACATATTACCACCTATCAGACTGTAAGATCAGAGCAGTTGCCGCTAATTGGCGTCTTATAGTCAGGACACGGGAGGACACACCTGCGGCACTGATTGTCTACCCAACGCTGGGCCGATGCCATCAGCATGTGACCCAATGCTGTGAAAACATTAAATCGTCCTTCAGGTATAGGCCTACAAATAGTTTGTTTGGGGGACTTCTGGTTTCATAGAAAAGTTGATTAAAAATATTTGTAAAAATATGAAAATTCTGCAAAAAATAAAAAGATAATCCGTGGGATACACTACTTCAGTACGGAATTAAAAACGAAAATTGATGTCATCCCAAGGAGCTGCTTTAAAATTTTGTTTTCGGAAAAATGGGACATAATTTGTTCACAAATGATGTGTTCGAATAATTTGGCACAAACACATGTGAGAGATATCAGCCTGTAGTTTGCCGGAGAGTGCCGATCCCCTTTTTTGAAGACTGGGGCAACATTAGCCACTATCCAGTCATCTGTTAATTTGCCCGTCTGTAGAGATTGGTCGAAAATAATTTTAAGAAAAGGAGATATTTCGTTGACATCATTCTTCAGAATCAAGTTCGGGAGCTCGTCCGGTCCGGAAGCCTTTCCGCCGTTTAAACACTCAAGAAATTTAGTTACACCTTGAACAGTAATTTCGAATTTAGGCATTTCAGTATTCGTTGGTCCTGGTAATTTAGGTATATTCGTGGTGTCTTCCGAGGTAAAAACTGAGCAAAATTGTTTGTTTAGTATTTCGGCCTTACGTCTGCCATCTGAATGCAGCTGGTCGTTTTCCTTCAAGGGAGAGACACCATTTCCATCCTGACGTTTAGATTTAATATAACGCCAAAGTGGTTTTTAATGTTTTTGTTCTAAAGATTCAGAAAGTTTGTTTTTCAAAAAAGACCACCTGGCAGACGTGATGGCACGTTGGGTCTGCCGTTTACATAATTTATTCGTACGCTCGGCTTTGCTATATATAAATATGTTTTTTTCTGAATAGATGCAAGGGGTGATTTGGATAGCCAAGGTAGATTTTCCCGAGGGGAAGTCATTTCATTTGGTATAAATTTGTCCAGGCATTGATTTGGGATGGATTTAAGTTTCAACCAATTTTCATTAACATAACGAATCTTGCGAGCGAGCCCACGAACCCCCTGCGCCCCCTCCGTTTTCAAATTTCGGATCTACCCCTGGGATGATGACTGACTTGCACTTTTTGGAATCCTGTCAATTATATCCAGTATTCCCATAGGGCAATCCTAAATACCGAAAACCACTTGATATACCGAAAACCACTTTTTTAACACCGAAAACCACCCTATATCTACCGAAAACCACACATATGTAATCATGGTAATGTAGTACTAAGTCCTAGGAGTATTTTCCCCAAATTAGAGAAAGATTTGACGCATTGGGGAAGATATCGTAATATTTAATATTGTGTGCGTAGTAGGCCTTAGGCCTATTGTAACACATCGGCCATATTGATACCATCGTAGTACAAATTTAAGTCACCAGGGGTACTTACAGTCAACAAGTGTATCGAGCGGCTGGGGACAAAAAATGATAACGTTAGGCTTCTATTTAAGTTATGACAGTTATTATTATTTTTTTTTTTTCAGGTACATCGGTGATCTATATGGATGTTTATGCGCGCATTAGATTGCTGCCGATTTCCAAAAAGTTAGTTTCGGGAGTTAAAAAAAAGTTTATTTCAGAAGATAAAAAAAACATTTTCCCAGCTATGTTTTTATTTTGCTTGTTTTTTTTCGACGCCTCATTAACTTTTTTTAAAATAGGTCAGAAGTTTTTCTTACTTCGTCGCCCTCGTTAACTTTTCTAAAAAAATTGTCAAATGTTTTTTATCTGGGCGCCCTCACAAACTTTTCCAAAAATAAGTTCAATGTTCTTTTTTCTTAGATGTTTTTTTTACCGCCCTCCCTTATTAGATTTTGCTTTTTTTCTGATCAAAAACAGAGAAATAAAACACAGTGGCCTAATATCCCCACATGTAAGTGTCACGATTCTGGATCACAACCCACGTTGTGTTACCATAATTAAAGGGACATGCCCAGGTCTAAAATCATGAAAAAATCGGTGATTTTATATTGGCTTCTTAATATGACCATATGATGTAAACATGTCCATAGTCTAGTTCTGCAAAAGTTTTTTTTTAATTTTTCTGCTGCGCATTCACCAGTTAGGCTAGGTATAGAGACGAAATTCCCGTATTTCTTTTTTTTTTTGACATAGTTTTCAATAATTAGAAATCGGGAATTTCGTCTCTATATCTAGCCTAACTGTTGAATGCGCAGCACAAAAATTTAAAAACTTTTGCAGTACTAGTCTATGGACATGTTTACATAGTCATATTAAGCAGCCAATATAAAATCACCGATTTTTTTATGATTTTAGACCTGGGCATGTCCCTTTAAACCTCACACCGAGACTATCACACTCACCAGTAAACATAATGTTAATTTTAATATCACACAGTATTCCGTAGTGTCTCGAATCTATATATAGGAGACGTATAAGAAATAATAGTTTATAATATTCATGATAGGCCTATTTTCATAAGATTTTTTTAATAATTTCATAATGTTTAAAATATTTTGTGTTTGCTGTGCTCACACGGGTGAGACGTCACATTCAGTTATCACAAGGATAACATAATTATTTAGGAGCCATATATAGGGCCTACACTAACAGCCCTATGAAATATAGTATATTTTAATATTGATAAAAATATCTTATGAAATTCAATAATGTGTATACTATGTCTATTGAAATTTTGCCTATTACAGCTCTATAGTTTTAACTAAATTTATTCTCGTTGTTTAGTTCAATAATCTGATAATCAATTATTTTTAGTGATGTGTTGACGCGCGGATGGTGGGTGTAAATCCACAACTCAACCCATTGTAGTGATGACATACCCAACCACAACTCAACACGTGAAGGTGACGACAGACACTAACACCGTCATGAAGCGTTTATTGACATGCCATGTTTATTGTAATTATTATATTATATGCTGTGTATCATTTCACTAATTGTATATTCTAATTATTATACAATTTTACTAATTGTCATATAAATACTGTATATGTTCATAAATTGTGCTGTGAATAAAACAATCATTGAAATGGTTATAATTGTTTTTGTAATGGTAATGGTAAATATGTTCCATTGTGCCTTCAATCTTCCCCCCCCCCCCCCTTCGCTTGATACACTTGTTGACGGTAAGAACCTTTGGTGACTATTAAAGTTTGCACTACGATGAACACGCGCAAAATAGCTCATCTACCAACCTTATTAGTATATAGATATTATTTCTAATGATAAGGTTGGTAGGGGAGATCGGTGCACTTCACGAGGATTATCAATATGGCCGATGTCTACACAAGGTTGCCCCCCCCCCCCCTATTACACAAACAATATTAGATAATACGATATAATCGCCAATATACGTCCAATCTTTCTATAATTTGGGGAAAATACTCCTGGGATCTAGTACTACATATATGGGTGAAACAAAAAAATTGGGGTAATTTTGTAGCATCAAAAATTGCAGTGAGGTGATCATCAAAGAGGAGGAAAACTACTTGATGGGTTTGGTGCACTGATCCCAATAGAGCATAAAAAAGTCACTGGCTGCGCTGGAAAAAAATTTTTTGCTTTAAAAACGTCATTTTAAAAAAGTTGTGACATTCCTCTAACTACTCCGTTACCAAATCCAAACCATTTCAAAAATGATGTTACTTTGTTTAGCTTGACATCACACTTTCAAACGTGATATCCTTATTGAAGCATATAATAGTAAACAATCGTACCTCAAAACTGCTGAAAATTTAAGAAAATTTGCCGGGATAAACAAAAATCCTTATTTCAACTCCCTTACCAAGCCAAAAAATACTCAACTCTGTTACCAAATGTTTGGCTCGACATTAATATAAACTGTATATTTTCTTATCATAACATCGATCATAAATGGGTGCTCTATTTATATGGGGACAACGAGCCATGTTTTAAAAGACTATATATCATCGATCATTATGACTGTAAAACCGATAAAATTTGACAATTCACTACTCCATTCCCTTTTCTTGGTAACGGAGTAGAGTGGAACGGAGTAGTAAAATTGAAAGTATTCTTGGGATTGTTGAAAATATATGGGCAATAATTCAAAGATATATCATACGGGTGAAAATAGTCCCCATGTCAACTGCTCTAGGCATGCAAGCATAAAACCAAACTCGTTTTTATACCCACAGGGCTAGGAACGAGTAGTAAAAACAAAAGCATATTTTCTAACTTTTTGGTTATACCCGTCACTCAACAATATTAATTCTTTCAAGGCGAAAAACTTGTATAAGGCCCTTCAGTGTGTCAAACTACACTTGATATAATTTTAGTTCGTGATTATTCACTTGATGGGGCATGCTACAATGATGGTAACGGAGTAGAGTTCAAATGTGGGGACATGTATATTCATCAAAATTATATATATCGATATCAACTTTAAGTCGAATTTTGATCATTGATTAGTTTAAGTGAACAATGTCTAGCCATGAAATGTAATTGTTATAATTATTTTGTGATTTTGTATCCTACAGTGAAGTTTCAAAAAGGGGAATTTTCTCTGGTGACATGCCATTCTCCACGTTCCCATGACATAGAGCTCATTTAAAACCATATAGGGTCTATATATATATTTTTTTTTACAAATAATCTAAACATTATTAAGTAATAATGTTTAAACGTGAAGTTGCACCATTTAATTTTAATATTATTATATTTAAATCAAAATGCGGACTTTTTAAGTCCTGGGGACACTAATTTAATGTAAAATTACCCCAATTTTTGGTTTTACCCATAGACCTATATATGTGTGGTTTTTGGTAGATATACTATAGGGTGGTTTTCGGTATATCAAGTGTTTTTCGGTATTTAGGACTACCGTTCCCATATTATCGCCCACATAATGACTATATTCAATCATGGAAACCTTTATTTACCATCATCAAATAATATATATATTGAAAAATGTAGATCACTAGAAATGTGTTCATAGGTCTACTAGGCCTATTAGTATTTAACTAAAGTCAGACATACCATAAGCACTTTGAAATCGTCATAAGTACGAAAACTTCACACCCTGCCTAAAGTTCAAAAAAATTGTGTTGTGATACCATAATGTATGTCTGCCAAGCTACATCAAAATATAATAACAAGCAGAATAAATTATTGATGAATAATCACATTAATTCGTTATAAATTCTTGGTTAATATTATATTCACTAGGTTAAGCTGCTTGCTCAGTGAGAATTAACCATAAGTTTTAAGTTGAAGTTAGAATTAGCCCTGAAAACAAGACAATTCTGCCACCCGAGCTGCATATCCCAGCGCACTTCTGCTATGTGCTGATGTATTAGCCCCTGTGGTTGAGACCGGTTAAAGCCACAGATTGATCACGTACAAAATCGTGGGACATTTCTTTGAACGGTCATAAATAAAACTTCCGGTCGAATAATCAGGTCGAAAATACTTTTTTGAAATCAATAGCATTTCAGTTACATGCCCGCATGCTCAGCTCAACGGTCGCACAGTCATTAAAAAGTTCTGGACATGTTTTGTACCTTGGGGTCGGGATCGCTCTCAGTCACCGCCATGTTGGCTTTTTCGGGTAAAGCAAATACATCAATCCACGGCTTCGGAGAGGACAACACGACTACGAGTGAATAGTTTGTACACTCAGACTGAGCCAGCGACTTCAGTGTGATGTCGCTGCTCACTATATGTATACGCATAGCATACAGCCGAAAGTCGCCGGGATATTATCTATGGTTGGCATCAAGGCAATGCAGCTCCGCGGAATAGTCTTGTATTCAGGGCTAAATGATAGTGGTTTGAGTATTAAATTGACGGAGATTTTACATCATTGTTTCCTGCCAGCAACCATTCAGTGGGGGTGTTAGGGTGTAGGGTATCTATAGCATATTTAAAAAATAGATGATTTATCATCTTATCGTATGGTGCCAGTGTAGCTGTAATATACACGTAGGCCTACATCATCCACAGGGGCAGATTTAGACCGGGTTCAGGTACCCTGTCGGCATTTTCATGTCTATCAAATGACAGGGCTGCACACCTAAAAAGCGTTGAATTATCTGATTTTGTTTAGGTTGGAACCCGGTTTCTGTTTTGATGACAGCTGGGTTCCAAAACAAAACTGATATATATTTGTATATCTTTTTTAGTTTGTCAATTAGCTGATTATAGTCAGTCTGTTTCTTTGATCTCAAGATAAGCATTGCGCTATTAGTTGTAGAGCGGATGGTTACACCAATAGCAGGTGCAATAGTTAATTAACAGTCACGGCGACTTATAATGTTTGTGCAGACAGTTTGTTATTTGAGGCACGCAGACATCCCCAGTGGACTATTCATTGACACCACCCAAGGAGTTAAAATAATTTATATACACCTTTGAACGCTCTCTAGACCCCACAATTGTAGTAATTTTGAATTAAGTTTCCACTCACTCTATGGTGGTGGAAACTATTTGTTTTTTGCTGAGTCTGGCCGCCGCCGCCGCATTTTGTTTCAGCTCTCACTCGGAAACCCCTGCTTGGATTATTTCCAAATACTTGCAGTATGCATACTGGCCCTGGGGAATTTGCCTGGTGAATTTCTTTTTTTCGCGTTTTTCAGTTTCTTCAACAAAATTCAGAATGGCCGCCAAAATCCCATGTCGTTCTCTAAAGCTTGAACTGCTCCATGGATTTTTTCCATGTTCGGTTTCAAGGAAAGACCTTACATTGAACTGCTTCATCGATTTGTTCCAAGGAAGAAACTTATTCTGGACAGATGACTGTTGATTAAATTTTGGTGTGATTCACGCATCACATTTTTGATTGGTTTACATTAAAAAAATTGTGACAGTACTGTATTTCTCTATAATTAATGTATTTTGGTTTCTAAATCTATGTGTGGCGGGTGGAAACGCAAGCTTTGCCCCTCAGGCAAATCTAGTTTTTTTCTTGCTTTTACCTGTATCGTCACATTATTCCTTACCCTGCTAAGCACGATCATAGTCGTTTTTCATCCGTTTTTTTATTTAGAAAAAGAGGAAAAGACAATATGAATAAATGAAATAATTAATGAATCTTTATTGTATAAAAAGTGCAAACACAAAAAGGAAACTTCCCGACACTTCTAATCTTGGTGTCTGATATAGAGCATGCTAGCTAGCTCTCGGTTTTGTGAGTGGGTGGGCAATAAACTGTACTGTTTCTTTGAAACCTGTAAACAAAGAGTCGGAAACCAACTCACAGCTCTGGCGTGGCAGACGGTAGCGCTACCCACTGTACCCCGGGACCAACAGATGGAATAAGTCATTTATATGCTTGTAGCCTACCCCCGAAAAAATCATCACGTCGTATTTCTAATAAACTGATGCGTAATTACGCAAGTGTACATCTTCTATTATCTGATCTGTTTTTGAAAACATTATCGACTTTCCGTTATCCATGTTATTTGACATGTTTTAGAAAAAGCGAAAATATATGCTCAGCGATCCTTAGCATTTTTGTTATACCATTAAACACATAATACAATTATTATATTTTTAAAGCTATATAGTCACGTAATATTTTTGGATTCAAAATTATACTTGAAGCTACAGTGGGTCCTATCATAAAGTTGGGCTGTAAAGGACATTAAATTTACAAATTTTTACACTTAAAAATTATCCAAATATGAATAATAATTTGAATACTTTCCTTTCACGAATTCACGTGATATGGGACACAGTCCTTTTGGACCAATGCAAAACGTTTTCGTCACTGTGCCTGGTGTCACCAAATTACAGAAATCACTCCAAATTCATAAGGCGCAGGCCCTCATGGTGTTAAAACCAGCTTATGATTGCCATCATGATCTGGTTGTGGGCCGCAAATATAGAGCAGCGGCCGTCTGATGGCCTAGCCAAGATCAGATCGACATCTAAATGTCAGTTCGACTTGACAGAGTTGTCAGCTGGATGTGTGTGTCGTACATATAATATATCAGTGAATACACTGCGGTCTGGTAGACGTTGTTCCAGTGTTGGGCCAATGCCTCGTTCTTATTACAGGACAGCCTTAGAGTTGGGTCACTCGATGTGTTCCAGTGTTGGGCCAACGCCTTGTTCTTATTACATGACAGCCTTAGAGCTGGGTCACTCGATGTGTACCATAAGTAGGCCAAGAGCAGATGGTTATGCATTGGGCCAACGTTTTACCTGTAAGTTAGTTGGTTCGACACCGACCCATCATCTTAGATGATGTTCCAACATATTTAGATTCCGATCGTTGAGGAAACGGAAGACGGTATACAGTCACTGAGTTTCAGATGGATACCTACTTATGCTTCTTCTGCGATCGAGAGAATCCATAAAGGCCTCTGACGAAGACGAATGCTTAGGCCTAACTGGTTACTGTGTCATGACCAGTTACTGTCTTATACTTCGTCAGAAGTGTGATTCGTGTCTGAACTATCAGCTGATGACGCACAAATGAATTGACTTAAAGCTTGAGCACGAGGTGGGTTGTTTTCACTGTTGAATGAGTCAAACTTTGTTTTTTTGTATATATTGTATACTGATTAGCCTGTCCTCTGTAAATAAACTGTGTATCGCAATCTACAAGTTTTCTGACTCATTCTCTGCCAAAGCATGCTGAGAGTCACCGTGACTTTTCACACATGGTATAGTGCCAATATTGTTGTATGAATTTTCAGAACAACTCGCTTCTCCTCTCACATTTTTTTATTAAATCAATATAATCTGACATAGTTCCTGAAAATTGGAGGCAAGCTACTGTTGCCCCAATCTTCAGGAAAGGTGAGAAATACAAGCCTTCAAACTACAGACCTGCATCCCTTACTTGCATGTGCTGTAAGTTGTTGGAACATATAGAACACATAAAAAAAAAAAATTATTGGCAACATGGCTTACAATCGAAAAGATCTACAGAAACACAGGTAAAAAATTAGACAATAGAAAACAAACTGACATTATAGTCTTGGATTTCAGCAAAGCGTTTGACAAGGTGCCCCATCAACTACTCTCCATTAAGTTAAGACTATTATGGCATTAGAGGCTCACACTCCGCTGAATCAACTCTTTTCTATCAGACCGTACTCAAAAGTGATACTACATGTACTAGAGAGTGAAGTTTCCGAAACCATTAAAGTAACATCCCCAAAGTTCTGTTCTGGGACCTATCCTCTTCCTTATTTATATCAATGACCTTCCAAATTCTCTTTCGTCAAAAGTCAGGTTTTTTCGCAGACGATACCATAGTTTACAGAGAAATTAACTTGCTCCAAGATTGTTTAGAACTTCGAAAAGACCTGGATAAATTAATGACTTAGGAATAAAAGGCTAGTGGAATTCTCAAACAGCTTACTTCAGCTACACACTGCATGGACACACCCTTAGCATAATATTTAGGACTAACATTGGTAACATCACTGTTAAAAGTCATGGGGACTCACAATGACTTTTGGAGTTTGGCAGAGACACAAGTCAAGAGTCCACAACACTTGAAGCTGGATACAAGTTTATTAAGACACAGAGACAGACAGATGTTTTACAATATGTACAGAAAATGAAAACGACCCTCTCAACTAGGGTTTGATTGAAGCAGTGCCTCCAAACCCCTCAGCCTCACACTATAAGCTGAAAAAAATTGTTGACTCTCGCCTGAGCGAATCAATGGCCTGCGTCCACTCACATGGTCATCCATGAGCAATCCTTCCCTCAGAGAGAGTCTCCACTATCACCAGGCAAAAAGGGTAACTAGCCACGACTCAGTAACTAGGTACCGCTCTTAAGCCAATCATAATCACTGTGATAGGTGAGAAGTGAAAGAGAAGCATCGCGCCCAAACCTAGTGGCTTTATACCCTCTTTCACCTCTCATCAGTAAATGTCACATTACCATCTGAACCAGGCGTTGACACGATGCCGGTCCACCACCTTAGGATGCTGGACTGGCATCGCGCCAACTACAGCAAGCAAGACACAGTGTTGGCCCAATTATTGTACCATCTGAATACAGCCCACATCAATGCTTTGGTGTCCCGTGTTGGTACAACGCTGGTCCACCATCTCCAGATGCTGTCCCAGCGTCACACCAACGATTGTGCGATAGACCCGCTATGCTACCTGTATTTTGACCCATCTCCAACAATTACTGACCGCCCCATCTGGCCCAACACTGGGTCAATGCTTACAACTGGTTTCATTTATATATAAATATGCTATTTTTTTGGTTGACCTCTCGGATTAATCCGAGCTGTCAAACAGACGCTTTCTTGATTACAGCAAACAAATTAAAACGTGATGACAGCCGTGCATGGTTTTGACACTCCCAGCCAGAAAGGGGTGACAATCCCCGAACGACTATTATCCCGATTCAATCAATATAAAACTTTGAAATTAATTTGAACTAACAAAACAATGCTAACTTCAGAACCTCTTTGTTCAGTTAACCCATCGTTTAACAACTGACAACACTCCTTTATCAAGGCAACTAAATTGACAGCAAAATGTGATACATTATAGCACTGATCACTTCATGTTATTCTAAACACTGTTTAGCTCATTACAAGAATACTCCAAGCTCAGCAACGCTTAACTAGGGCGCGTCCAACCCCAATTTCATTCTGGCCTTTTGTTTTAATAATTTCAATTTTCAATATTCCTATTCATAATGCACCCTGTGTAAACTCATGTATCCCCTTTCTTTTAATAACACAACATCTAACTAATTAACGCACATATGATCATTAATAGTATTTCAAGTCGTATATAATTTTAGCTTCAAACAATAATGAGATACATGAAATAGATAGAGATTCACACCTAATTAACTTATAAATTTATTCGTTGAATTGCTTTTACTCGTCTACCACTTCTGGTGCGATAGGCGGGGGAACCGCCTGAATCACCCGTTCTCGCCATCTCCTCGCCCATGGCATCAGTGGGTTTTTTACTGCTCGATGGAATTGGATCGACCAGTTCTTTAGCCTGTTTAGCTATGGTTTCTGAAATTCCAGAAGGTAAATCGTCAGTAGTCTTAGAAGGGGTTTCAGTCTCAATCAAATGTAACAGTACATTAGTAGATTGAACCTGATCCCATCCTTCCAGCTCATACAATCTCTGAATAGGTCGATCATATGGCTTGTCACCTATTTTGACGGTGGCCGAACGGACCATGTTGTCACTCGATTCCCTTACATTTACAATGACACCCATCAGCCATGCTATGTGTTTGTCAAAATCCTCTCGGACTAAGACCACTTAGCCCCGTTCAATGTTTCTATGTAAATGACTATTCGTTAAGCTGCTAGGTAAGTTGGTCAGATATTTATTTCGCCATACCTGCCAGAAATGCTCAATAGTCAGGGAAAGTTAGGCGATTTTTCAACAAAACCTAGAACAAATTTCTTACCGAAAAAATATTTTAGCATTGCTTAGTATAGGGTCTTAACTAACTTCTGACAATTTGTTCACACTCAACTGTCATAGGAGGGGGTTTTTACAGAGCAAAATGTAAGATGGCCGAAATCGGTAATGAAAAATATCGAAACCAGATATATTTTGTCATGGCATGCTAATTTACCCTACATTCGGTCAGCCGTGGGTAGACAGTTACGTTAAATGTAGTATTGTTTATAAGCAAAAATGATATCAACAGGAGATAAACCAACATGGCCGCCAAAACAGCGAAGCGCGATAGTGATCAGTAAATGTTCACGATTGCCTTTTTGTTTTGAGAAGTGCAACATGCAAATATTAAGTTATCGATATTACTATTGTTAAATGTGAACAGGTCTGTTTTTCGTAATTAAAAGCAATATTTTATTTTGTCTCTATTAGATGTATTTGTAATAAATATAGTGTATGTGTAGTGTATGTAAAAACGTAGATTGGAATAAGTTAGGAACTTTGTTGAGTAAAATGCTCCAGACAGTCGAATGTACTACGTGTGATAACATAGATGTTGATCTGGTGTGGGAAAGTTGGGTCTAGTGCTACGATGATGTAAGAAGATCAAATGAACCCCAGGAATTTACCACATTGGTTTGACTCTGAAGTGAGACGTCTAAAAAGCAAGCTTGGACAAAAGCTAAGAAGTTTAAAAAATTGGAATTTATTTAGAAAAGTGAGAAATAATTACATAAATTATTGCAGTTCAAGCACAACCAGTTCATTGCTGACTTGCCTGAAACACTAAAGGAAAACCCTAAACGATGCTGTAGATCGACAACCCAAAAAATTTGCATAGAACAAATTGTCATGAAGGTCTAAGCGCCAACAATCCCAATGATATGGCTTATATGTTCAATACATATTTTGAATTAGCTTCTAATAACAACACTCATTAGCTTTTGTAGTGGCTGAGATAGCTTTTAAAGTGGCTGTGATGACTTCCTCAGTGGCCAAGATCAGTTTTTTGTGGCCGAGATCACTTTTAAAGTGCCTGTGATCACGTCTTCAGTGGTTAAGATCACTTTGGTAGACCGTGATCACTTTTTAAGTGGCTGAGATCAGTGTGTTAGTTGCCAAGATCACCTCTGTAGTTTTTGAGATAATTTTTCAAGGAGGATGTGATCACTTCTTCAGTGGCTAAGATCACTTATATAATGGTTGAGTTGCTGTGGTCACTTCTACGGTGACCAAGATCACTTCTGTAGTGAATGAGAGAACCTTCAAAGTGGCTCTGATTATTACTTCTTCAGTGGTAGATATAATCTTTGTAGTGACCGAGATCATTTCTGTGTTGGCTAACATCAGTTTTTAGTGACCAAGAGCACCTTTGTGGTGGCTGAGCTACGTTTAAAGAGGCTGTGATTACTTTTTCAGTGGTCAAGATCATTTATGGAGTGGGTGAGATAACTTTCAAAGTGGATGTGATGACATCTTTGGTGGCCAAGTTCAGTTTGTTTGTGGCCAAGGTCACCTTTGTAGTGACTCAGATAACTTTGAAAGTGGCTTCAGTGGCTGACATAAGTTTGTTAGTGACAAAGATCACCTTTGTAGTGGCTGAGATAATTATTAAGGATGATGTGATCATTTCTTATGTGGCTAAGATCACTTTTATAGTGGCTGAGATAATTTGTAAAGTGGCTGTGGTCACTTCTTCTGTGGCCTTGATCACTTTTGTAGTGGATGAGATAACTTTTAAAGTAGCCTGACTTCAGTTTGTTTGTAGCTAAGATCACCTTTGTAATGGCTGAGATAATTATTAAGGAGCACGTGATCACTTCTTCGGTCGCTAAGATCACTTATGTGGTGGCTGCGATAACTTTGAAAGTGGTTGTGGTCACTTCTTTAGTTGCCAAGATCACTTTTGTAGAGGATGAGACAATGTTTAAAGTGGCTGTGATCACATTTTCAGTGGCTAAGATCATTTTAGTAGTGACTGCGATAACTTTTAAAGTGGCTGTGTCTTCTTCGGTAGTCAAGATCATTCTTGAAGTGGCTGAGATCACTTTTAAAGTGGCTTCAGTGACTGATATCAGTTTGTAAGTGGCCAATATCACTGTTCCAGTGTCTGAGATCATTACTAAGGCGGATGTGATCACTTTTTAAAAGATCATTTAATTGTCTGTGATATTGACCGAGCTATAATTCAATATACATTTTTCGGTAATGGCGGCACAAATTTGCATAAAAATGGCACGTGGGACATATTTCAGTTTGTTAACATAGCTAATCGTTTTCTATGGGTTTCTTCCAAGCTAGATACACCAATTAAAGGTATATTTCCGAGGGTGCACGGGAATCCTATTCTTTCGACCATCAACTTATCAAAGCCACATCCAAGTCGGAGTTTGGCAGGAACGCAAGTCAAGAGTCCACAACACTTGAAGCTGGATACAAGTTTATTAAGACACAGAGACAGACAGCTGTTTCACAATATGTACAGAAAATGAAAACGACCCTCTAGGTTTTGACTGAAGCAGTGCCTCCAAACCCCTCAGCCTCACACTATAAGCTGAAAGAATTTGTAGACTCTCGCCTGAGTGAATCAATGGTCTGCGTCCACTCACATATGGTCATCCACAAGCCATCCATCACTCAGAGAGAGTCTACACTATCACCAGGCAAAAAGCGGTAACTAGCCCCAACTCAGTAACTAGTTACTGCTCTTAAATAGGACCACAGCGCTGGTTCAATGCCGGGCCAATGCTATTAGTTCGCATTATGGACAAGACTTTGGCCCAACACTGGGTCAATGCTTACAACTCGTTTCCTTTATATATAAATATGCTATTTTTCCAGTTGAACTCTCGGATTAATCCAAGCTGTGCATGGTTTTGACAATCACAGCTAGGGCAAATCAGTCACTGAGCTTTGTTAAACGTAACATCAAAACGAGATCAAGTGTCATTAAAACCAGAGTGTACAATAAAGGCATTAGTGCGTCCACGCCTGTAGTATTGCTTCACGGTGGGTGCTACTCAGCAGTTGGAGATGGTCCAGAGAAGAGATGATAGGTATGTATGTTTTGAGACAGTATCGTAATTCTCACACTCCGGCTGTGATTGGCCTACTTGTAAACAAGGCTGAATAATCCCGCACTCGCACTGTATTAAAAATAGGACATGTGCTAGACCTATCGATCACCTTGTATTAATTTATGTAACTTATATCCAAAACAAAGTAGTTGGATACTGCCACTACGATGATTTTCCGCAGGTCTAATAATAATTTTGTTTGCCCACAAAACATGTGAAATAAGTACTAATCTGATTAAAATAGTTCAGTGGAGTTTCAAAATGTATTGCTTATTTAAAAGTTACAGCACCTGTGCCTGCGACGGCGCTGGTGTAACATTCAATTTACAAATAAATTCTGATGTTTATAAATAGTTTTATACATAATTCGTTTTTCGTATTTATCGTGTGAGAACATACATAAATGTCACTTATATAGTGCTAGTGTGAAGATTATGGCATCGGTACAGTTCACCAGGCCGAGCCTCACTTGGGATTCGGATCTTTCCAAATATATACACCAGTAGTGTCTCAGAAATGCTGGACCATCTTCATAGGCCCACTCTAGCCCAACGACAATGTCTGTTTTATTATTCTGCTGGTAGCCTACATATCTTAATAAAAATATCAAAGTGGTCATATATGACATAGATCAATAGGCCAAGGCTCTACTGGTACTTACAATAGCCAGAGATCAAGCCACTTCGTACATTTTAACGGAATATGGCGTTAGCTCATCGGTGTCGGCTCAATCACTGAAGTTAAGCAACGCCATAATTGGATGGGTGACCGCCTGGGACTTTATAGCAGGTGCTGTATAATTACACTATGACATGTGTGCAGCGATATTGTGTCGTGGGGCTCAGAAAACCACGTAAATCAGATGGCTCATCTGACTGACCTAGAGTTGAACGTACTAGAACCTCAGTGGACGTAGGCGCAGTTTCCATCCGGCGAGAGCCTAGAAAATCCACAATGACAACGTACGTGTGTGATAGCACCCTGAGCTGTTAGACAGGAAGTTAATTGGGCTCAGTATAGGCCTGTGGCGACCTAACTAGCAGATCATCGTGCCCAGTTCGAGGCGGACGGAATTGCTGATCGACGGGTCAGCACTTCCGCCCTGCACTCACACCATGTGCGGCACAGCCGCGCTTGCTCACTCTAGCACTGGCCTTCTCGGAAGTCAGATGTGTAACCGCGGCACATGCATTCAGCCGCATGGCTAGATAGCCGCCCCCTGTCGCACGGGACTAAGTAGCACGCTCATATCTGACAATGTCTGCACGAATATGGAATGAATAAAGAATGAATCAAGAAAATCTTCTACTTTGACTGAGTTTCTACAGCGAACCACAGCTTGCTGACCGGGCAGGACACCACGATCTAGATCGAGGTCTGAGGCGTTGGTCGCGTCCATTGACTTGTCGAATATTCGGCAACGTCAATGGTAACTTTCGCCCTAGACTACGATATTGATGACCCCGAACGTGAACCGACCACGCACCTTCTGATCAAGCTGCATTTGAGGTCTCCAGACCACGATATTGATGTGAATTGTTAAGAACACGCAACCTTCTGCCAGCATTTTGGGTTACCGCATCATTAACGGTACCCCACGACGTTTGATCCGACACCCAACTTTCTACACAGTTAAATAGATTAGATCTGCATTTTTGTGTCTCACAGCATTTTCAAAGTGAGAATCTGATAGTTTTATATGTAAGGGACATAGAATGAATATACATTCTATGAAAGTACGTAAGAGTTTGGGTCTAAATGTACACTAAATGCCATTAGGCTTGTCAGAAAAATTGCACAAACAGAGGTTTTCGCGTTAAAAACAGCAAAAAAATTCGATAGATTTTTCTATAAAAACCCACGTGGTTTTGACTTGGCGGATTTTAGACATCCAGCCTAGACTTCGAAAAACGCATACTAGACGGAATAGTCCACCCTTTAAATTATCACAAATTTCAAGGTTATTCTCTTAGTTATGCTACTGTCGGCGACTAAGAGGATGATATTTTGAAATTTTAGTCAATTAAACCGTTTTTGGCACCTCATTCGGGTGACACGGTTTCACGAGGACACCCGCCATATTTTTTTGGGGGATACACGAAAAATATTTTAGTGCCACGAAATTATATCTCGACTTGTCGGTTTTTATTAGGAAACAGAGCCATTTTTACACAATTGCATCCATATTGAATGAATAAAAGGTCTTAATTTTAGGACAATATGTCAAACTTCATTACATTTTATTCAATATTGCATTTCAGTAGAAGCAGAAATTATATTTTTCTATGTGATGGTAAGTAAGTGGTAGCGATCCCTAGAATTAGCTGCTCTCAGACCTACGGGGTCTACACGCGTTCCTCCACACCGACTAGTGCGCAGAAAGCGCGCATCATTGATATTCACATAAATTAGGACGACACAATTTTCCGCGGCGAGATCGGAATATTCCAAACACGTGGTGCAGCATCCATATTGGATAGCCGGAAGACGTGTAGTCTATAGACTACAATTCTAATCGACAAAACTTAAAATATTTTTTCTCTACAAGACTAATAGAATTTTACACTGGTCTTCACCTGAGAGATTGGAATTTTTCTCATTTTCATGTGTTTCGCAAAGAAATAATTGTGAAACAAAAGTGAATAAAAAAAATTTTCACAAACAATTCGTCGGCGAACGCGATGTCATTTTTGCAGGATGACAGCGCAAGGGAATCGTCAAATTAGCCCTTTGATGATATATCAATAAGCCAACAGACATTCACCGCTAGGAAATATCGAACTAATACAGCATCGACATGGCTGTAGAGATACATTATATGACTTGAGCGAACGAGTAACAAAACAAACAATTATGACGAGGTCGTACGAGTTCTCTTACGAGGAATAGACGAGAAAAAAAAGACTTTCTTCGTGTGTATTTCTCGCGAGAATATTTGAAATAGACATGCATACTATGCCACTCAAGCGAGAAACTTTCAGCGAAATTAAACATATTTTTCTATTTTACCAAAAGTTTATTAAAACATTACGGGTGTCATTATATAATTGTAACACCTACTAGCCTAAGTTGCGATTCGAATTTGGAAAATAATTTTATGAATTTACGGTCCGAAATATACGATTTGACAGCTATTCCGACTCGAGTATTTTATCATATTTCACTTTCCGGTCTCCGAGAAAATATTTTTCTCGCAGCTTGGACAGTCAATTGTCTTATAAATTTTAGCTTAGAGCAGTATGTTAGCAATTTTATTGGCATGTGTACATGTTATTTGTTAGACCCAAATCCTTACGTTTTACTATAATATTGTGCTACGTGTGTGATAACGACACATCTATTTTTTATATAACGTGCAAGTAAAAAGCCATACTTCATTCGGCAACCCCACACTCAACAGACATTTCATCATAACCTAGGAAAGACAGATTCGATAATTCATCACAAGACTACGTCGGATGTGTCAGATTTCACAGTGCTACTGTTTCGTGCAGCAGAGGGTGGTTATACAAATAACCTGACATGGTTAAGAAGCATGTCATTTCAATAAACTTTAAATTCTGCATAGATAGCCTACGGGCCGTAGACTTAAATGCTTCACTAATTAGATAATTTCAAACATATTGCAAAATGGCCGAAGGAGGCGCTAGTCAAGGTTTCGATTCGCCGAAAATGATTCCCAGAGGTGCTCGTGAAACAGAATCATTATTTCGTATGAGCGACGCTAGTGCATCAGCAGCCCGAGAAAACGAAGAAGAATTCAGCTGAGCTAAAGACGATTTTTAAAGAGTCGCGAGGCAACATAGACGACGAGAATTATCAAGGAGCGAATCATCAAGAAGCCCTCCACCATTTGTCGCAGATTATCACGACGATCAAAGAATTTGCCTAAATTCAAAATCGCACCATTCTATGCGAACGACGTCGAGTTATGGTTTAACCAGCTGGAGACACAGCTCGACCTTCACGACATAACAGACGACGATGAACGGTATAGACTAACCTGTGCAGCCTTATCCGGAGAAGTCGCATCGGACGTTAGAGATATTTTGTTACAGCCATTCCTTAGTCACAAATACATCAGTCTTGAGGGAGTGTTGATCGAGAGACGAGGTCTGACGACGCCCGAGCGAGTTAATAAGGTCATATCAGGCGAGAAGCTGGGCACAGACATTCCTTCACGTTTTCTTCGACGTCTCCAGAAGACGGCTGGATTCGGGACGACGGCAGTAGTCGGTAAAGCAGTGATACGACAAGCTTTTATTTGACAGATGCCTGCATCTATTCGGGCACATTGAGCAACCACACCCGATAGTACATCATTGGAGAGCCTGGCCGTTTTGGCCGACAGAGCTATAGCTTCAGAAAACGACGCAAAAGATAATAGTGTGGGAGTTGCCGAGGTAAGGGTAAACGACAGTGAAAAACTTATTGGAATAATGGAAGACATTTCCATAAGACTAAAAAAGTTAGAAACTTCAGGACATCAAAAGAAACATTATAACATGGCTGCAAATAATATTAGTAATGAAAATAATGACAAAAATGTTGTTACCACAAAAGTACTAAATTACTGCTTGCCCGCTCCGCCGCCGACCGGTACCGCACAGCCAACGGCTACGGACGATGCACTGATTTGCTACTATCATCAGAGATTTGGTGATAAGGCGCGTTTGTGCAGAGACCCATGTGCCTTCGCTTTAAACTGTTAAGCCAGCACAAGGTAGCGACTCTTGTGTCTGGCGAGCCGAGCGAGACGATCGTTCCTAAATTGTCTCCCTCTAGGCTACTATACGTCGCAAACAAACGTAATAAATGTAGATATTTAATCGACACGGGTGCGGCTGGCAGCGTTTTGCCCCGGTCTTGCGCTAACGGGACCGTGGACGCTGATAGTCTACCTTTGGTCGCTGCAAATAATTCGACTATTACAACATACGGTACAAGTAAACGTATAGTCGACGTTGGACTGAAAAGAGAATACTCATGGACATTTATCGTTTCCGACGTTAAACAACCTATTTTAAGGGCTGGTTTTTTAATACATTACAATCTACTCGAAGATTTATCAGGCAGATGCCTGCGTGACATGAGAACAGGACTAGCGAAAGCAGCTACATTATCTTCAATTAAACCGTTGTCACTGAATCGAATAGATAACACTCGTAACGAGTATACGGGATTATTAAATCAATTCCCCGAACTGACACGACCTACAATGAAAGGCGAGACAGTAAGACACGGAATAACGCATAAGATAGTAACTAAAGGTCATCCCGTTTTCGCGCGACCACGAAGACTAGCGCCCGATAAATTAGTCACCGCAAAGAGAGAGTTCGTCGAAATGATTAAATTGGGCGTTATCGAGCCTAGCGACTTCGTCTGCACTTCACATGGTCCCTAAAAAAACGGCGATTGGCGACCATGCGGCGATTACCGCAGCTTAAATGCTCAAACGGTTCCAGATAGTTACCCGATTCCCCATATACAGGACTTTACACAGCGTTTAGCTGGTTCCAAGATATTTTCAAAGATAGATTTAGTGAGGGCATATTACCAGATACCAGTCGAGCCATCAGACGTACATAAAACCGCAGTTACGACGCCGTTCGGACTTTTCAATTTCACACGAACGCCGTTCGGGTTACAAAATTCCGAACAAACTTTTCAACGTTTTATAGACCATGTCACACGTGGTTTGGATTTCTTGTTTGTATATTTAGATGACTTGTTAGTAACAAGCCCGGACAATAAGACGCATAAGAAACATTTGAAAATTCTATTCAAACGGTTAACCGAATACGGGATAATAATTGGACCGGACAAATGTCAGTTCGAAACGACTGAACTGAGTTTTTTAGGCCATTACGTCTGCCCTGAAGGCATTTCACCCCTTCCCACAGCAGTGGACGCGATAGTAAATTTCGTGAAGCCGGAGAAACAGAGAGCATTACGTAGATATCTAGGAATGGTAAATTACTACCATCGTTTTATTCCTCATTGTGCTGAGAAATTGACACCATTGAATAATTTGTTGACAGCAGCCAACGAAGGTTAGCATAGACTTTCGAATTGCATTGGACAGAGAATGCGAACGTAGCATTTACCGAATCGAAGCAAATACTAGCGAACGCAACGTTATTAGTACATCCGCAACAGTCGGCACCTTTAAACATCACGTGTGACGCTAGTGATTTCGCGGTTGGTGGAGTTTTACAACAATGTATTGATAATGCATGGCAACCTTTGTCATTTTTTAGCAAAAAGCTATCACCAGCAGAGACACGATACAGCGCTTTTGACCGAGAACTTTTGGCAGTCTATAGTACCATTAGACATTGTAGACATAACTTGGAGGGTAGAGAATTTTATGTCAACACTGACCATAAACCTTTGACTTACGTCATGAACTCTACAACAGAGCGACCATCCCTACGCCAGACAAGGCATCTAGCTTTCATAGCAGAGTTCACAACCGATATTCGATATGTGAAGGGCAAAAAGAATTTCGTAGCGGACGCATTATCGCGACCAACAGTTTCAGTCATTGAATATGACGCAGCGATAAACTATAAAGATCTGAGCAAGGGACAGCTAGCTTCCGACAAAGAACTCATTCAACGACGTCTAATATGAAATTTCGCTTGTTAAAGTCATTCGATAATGCATTGGTCTGGTGCGACATTTTGACAGGATGTAAAAGACCATACGCAACTGAAAAGTATAGAAAAAAAGTTTTTAATTCCCTTCATGGTTTGGGGCACCCTTCTCATAGAGCCACGAAACCTCTCATTAATTCTCGTTTTGTATGGCAAAAGATGAACACTGACATAGAAAATTGGTGCAGATACTGCACAGGCTGTCAAGCAGCTAAAGTTTCACATCATAAAAAACCAGTTTTCGAAAAGTTTGAGGAACCGACTGAGAGATTCGCACCCTTACCTTATTCCGACGGTTTTAAATATTTGTTGACATGCGTCGACCGATTTACACGTTGGCCAGAATCTATACCGATAAAAGATATTCGAGCAGAGACAGTAGCGGACGCGTTTTTCGGCGGATGAGTAGCTCGTTTCAGGACTCCCGCTACGATTACTACGGAAAGAGGGGCCCAGTTCGAGTCTAGACTATGGGATACATTGTGTAATCAATTCGGTATAACTAGAAACAGAACAACGAGTTATCACCCTCAATCAAACGGCATGGTTGAGCGTTTTCATAGACAACTTAAGGCCGCCATTATGGCGCACGAGACACCAAACCCATGGACAACTACGCTTCCGGCCGTTTTGCTCGGCATACGATCGGCCGTCAAGGAAACGTTAGGCAGATCAGCCACCGAGATGGCATACGGAATGATATTGCGTCTACCAGGTGACTTTACGGAGAATTATACCATGGGCGCCCATACTGATTTAGAAAATTATTCAGATAGGTTACGCGTAGCCATGTCGCGTCTACGGCTAAGCCCCCCACGAGCAACGAATCAAAAAGATACGTTCCAATATAAGGAGCTCGACACATGTTCACATGTATTTTTGCGACGAATCGCAATTGCACCACCGCTGACTGCCCCTTACGACGGACCGTATAAGGTCGTCGCAAGGAGCGGTCGAGTATTCAAAGTATTAATCAAAGGCAAGGTTGAGACGGTGACTGCAGACAGTGTCAAACCTGCGCATATCGAGCGCACGCCTGAAGATGAACAGACCAGACAATCGACCGCGATGTCAAAAACTATGGCTATACAACCTATGGCGAAAATTCACGAACCTCAGATGGCCGTGGTAGGAAAAAGAAGTACTGCTCCGTCGCGCCTTCTGAGGCCGGAGTGCGCACGAACCAAAGTTTGAACGGACAGTCTACGGTGAAGACAAAGGCAACAGCTCCAGAGGTTAGCCGACGAGGTGAAAAACCTGGGGAGCAGTCAAATACGAAGGCGACATTATACAAGGTGCCGCATGTTAGAAATGCCACGCTTTCTTGCGCTAACGGGAGGTACGATGGTATTCGAACATATTCACGAATTACTTTGCATTTAAGAAAAGACGTGCCGATTCAAACACAAGAGAATAAACGCATCGGCAATCACCATGAAAGTAATACCGATCACAGTCGTAGAGTGACAATAAATCCGCCGCTGATTCAAACACGTGTGGGACGACAGATCCATACACCAGCGCGATTCGTGCAGCTGGTTCACGCGGTTATAGCTCCTAATGATATATACTGCGGACCCAGCGCACGTACAATTTAACTTTATTATGTATATAAATCGTGCCAGGCCTGGCACAAATAAATCATTGTTGAATAAATAATGAAAGTTTTCACTATTATCATATATCTGTTAAATAACTAAGTCAGTTGGATGAGAGTTAAGAGTTCTGGGCATGGCCGGTTAAAAGGACATTTGCAAAGATCATTTGCAAAGACATTTGAAGATCAGAAATAAATAAATAAAGATTTGGTCATAGCCGCACTCACTATAGCTCACCAACAACCCACGCTGTATCACGACTTTGGTTTTTACATGTTTATTGTTATAACATTGATATTTTAGTACGAATCGGTGCTACTTGGTCGACACGTAGTTTACCGTAAATTTACGATATCTGCTGTTGAGGTCACCACAAGCATAGTTTTGTAGATATACGTTGTCACTTAGCCCGGGGGTAATGTGGAGACCTAACTAGCAGATCATCGTGTCGAGTTCGAGCCAGACGGAATCGCTGATCGATGGGTCAGCACTTACGCCCGGCACTCACACCATGTGCAGCACAGCCGCGCTCGCTCACTCTAGCCTTCTCGGATGTCAGACATGTAACCGCGTCACACGCATTCAGCCGCATGGCTGGATAGTCGTCCACTGTCGCACGGGACTAAGTAGCATGCTCATATCTGACATGTCTGCACGAATATGGAATGAATAAAGAATGAATCAAGAAAATCTTCTACTTTGACTGAGTTTCCACAGCGAACCACAGCTTGCTGACCGGGCAAGACACCACAATCGAGATCGAGGTCTGAGGCGTTGGTCGCGTCCATTCACTTACCCAGCAGGCAATTTCTCGCATGTGACGTCATTTCAACGTGGATATGAGGTTGAAATCACGTTGCGACGTCGCCCAACCTCAATACAACGTCGCATCGACGTCGTATTTCCAACGTTTTAAAAGGAAAAAACGACATCATTACAACGTCGTATCGACGTCATGCTTGAAACGATGTTGAAGTCATGTTGAAATCGCGTTCCAATTGTGTTGAAATCACGTTGAAATTATGACGTTGAAACAAATTTCATTTGAAACCTTTTATCAACGTCGTTTCAACGTCAGTTTGCTATTTTTCAACGTCGTTTCAACGTTGAAACAACGTCGTTGTGCCTGCTGGGATTGTCGAATATTCGGCAACGTCAATGGTAACCCGGCCTCGCCCTAGACTACGATACGCCTACAAACAAACAAACGAACAAACAAACAAACAAACAAACAAACAAACAAACAAAACTTCTATACCCCTTGCTAGCCCTGAATACAAGTCTATTAATTTCGCCCAAGCTTGGGTGGAATTAGTCAACATTGTCAACCGGTCCCGCTCTGGTTGACAAGCTGCCTATTGAAAAAACAGGCGAGGCACCAGTGTGATGTCTGCACACCCTCATCTGACTGTCTAGTGGTGTAGACTACAATCAATGTGTGACGCTGAAAAAATGTATGGCCGCCACCGTTAATAAGTTTTCAAGGTCGCGTCAGGAAAATATAAACAATTAAAAATTCGAATCGAGCTGGTATGAACAGTATAAAAGGCGGCCATTTTGTTTGAATTTCTGGAGTCTTTAAACAACATCCAGCTCCCCGTCTGGAAACGAAGTGCCAGATAGGTGCCCCGTCTAGGGTGAAATTGCCTTGTGTTCAGGGCTAACCCCTAATTGCACTCAATGTTTTGTTTTAAAACATTATAAGCTAAAAATGCATCTTCAATGCTGGTACTGGACCGAAAGCTAGGTGCACGCAATCTTTTAATCCGTTAGTCTTCCATTCTCAGGGCGGGATCCAGGATTTGAAAAAAAGAAGGGGTTCGGGGGCTCGACACCCCAAATAATTTTTTGGCCAGATTAGGGGACTTTTTAAAGAATTTGGCGCAAAAAGGGGTGGGCATTCTCCCCCTGCGCCACCCCCCCCCCCCTCTGGATCCGCGCCTGATTCTAGGAACTTTGAGAAAATCAGTAGGCCTATTCCAAGCAGAAACTATTGAAGTGAAAGTTTAAAGTACCATTTTACTTATACGAGATCATTTGATTCTCAATTGGTCAGGCATAACTTCCGCATCCGGTTTGTAGTTATGACAACAGCCTCCAAGAATAACATCATGCGTGCCATCATGTATTCAACATCCAGCTAAAACATGTAAAATTTCAAAGAATTCCGTAAATTTAGTGTAGACCAGTTAACGTTAGCTGTTAGTCCAGCAAATTCTAATAAATGTAGGCAAATTAGGCACGTCACAATTGAATATTGATGCATAATTTCTGCTCGTTCCGTCGTCGCCTCCGGGCCCCGGCCCGGGGACCGAGCGGCGAGCCGAGGGCCGAGTCCGACGCGTCGTCGTCGGAGCCTCGCGGTCATGGGGCATGACCATCACTGCCATCAGGCAGCATCACCATGTCCATGACGTCGTCGTCGCCTCCTCCAACAGTCCATGCCGAGTTCCAGTTTTTGTACTCGCCTGGGCGATAATTAAGGTTTCCCCCATTCAGACTTTCAAGTTTCAGTATCATCAGTAGTCTATGGTTATGAATATGATATCTGATAGGCAGGCCAAACAACTAGACTAAAGTAAAAGTCACTTTAAATCTGTCACTTTCGCGTTGCATGTTTTTCGGTCATTGCTCAAGCAATTTTCATCCGATTCTCATGAAATTTGACAAGCGTTAGTTTCTAGTATTACGGCACCTGCCCTGGAAATTTCAGGGAAAAATATTATGTAGTTTAAAAGTTAGACCATTTGACATGTAGTTTTTACGAATTATGACGCTCCTCTATAAGCCCATTGAACGCTATCAGCTTCAATCACGAAATTCCACTACATGTGAAATGGTCTAACTTTTGAAATACTTATTCAAATTTCACGAAATTTTCAGGGTAAGCGCCGGAATAGTTGAAAAGAGTGCTTGCAAAATTTCATGGAAATTGATTTAGAATTGACTGAGAAACCAGCGAAAAACACCCAACGCTGGTGGAAGTTGACTGCAACTATAGTCTAGCCTTTTTTTCATATTGTCGATATTGATATTGATAATTCACTTATACCTTAGGCTTGGGCCATATTCAACCAGTAGATCTAGCGCATGCTTTTTGTTGATTTCTCCGTCAATTATCAACCGATTTTCATTAAATTTTGTAAAAATCATGTTTTATCAGAGTCATAATATCCCTGAAAATTTCGTAAAATTATATTTAGTATTTCAAAAGTTAGACCATTTGACATGTAGTAAATTGAATTTATGACGTCCCTCTTTAAACCCATTAAACTAATTCTAGAATTTTATTACATGTCAAATGGTCTAACTTTTGAAATATTTAATATAATTTTGCGAAATTTTTACCAACGTTAGGATATGACTTTAAAATTGCCTGTGCTTAATTTCAAGAAAATCGGTTTATAATTGACGGAGAAATCGACGAAAAACATGCGCTACAGAATTACCAAAATAAATGTGGCCCAGGGGGGTATAGATCTAGGCCTAGACCTAGACTGTTTCACAAAATATTTCTCGTATCATTTTTTCATCTTCCCCTAAGTAGCCTAGTCTAACATTCCTGAAAATTTGGTGCAATTTTGTTGTGTATTTTGGAAGTTAGACCATTTGGCATGTAATATGATTCTTGTTTCACGGCAATGGTGTTAACGAGAACTGTGATTTTGAAAATTTATTACATGCCAAATGTTCTAACTTCGCTAATACACAAAGAAAATCCACCAAATTTTCAGGGATGTTGGGGGGAGGTGAAAAAATAATCTGAGAAAAATTTTGCTAAAAAATTTTAAAGAGCGACCGAGCAAATTGAAAAAAGGCTACTCCCAGGTTCTGGTGAAACAGACTGTAGACTAATTCATAATTGGCCGTTTTTAAATTTTTTGTTTAAAACACAACTTGTTCGGTTGATGCACACAATTTTTTTTTTAGCATTATAGGCCCCTACTACTATAGCCAAATTCACATTAACCGTGGTGAATGAATTTTGCCGATTTCTCAGTCAATTCTTAACCAATTTTCTAAAATTTCACACACTATATTCCATTCTTGTCGTGACTCCCCTGAAAGTTTCGCAAAGTTTCGATAGGTATTTAAGAAGTTAGATCATTTGACATGTAGTAAATAAATCAAAATGTCGCCTTCTATAAACCTTTAGCTTCATCTCAGAATTTTATTACATGTCAAATGGTCTAACTTCTAAAATACTTATCAAAACTTCCAGAAATTTTAAATTTTATGAAATTTAGTTGAGAATTCACTGAGAAATCCGCTAAATTCAATAATCCTGGTTGATGAATTTAATGTGAATCTGACTATAGCAATTTTTATAAAACTTTGCAAACCGCTTAGACTAGGCCTAAGAAGGGTGGCCAACAAAATTTTCAAAATTTTCTGATCAAGTCACAAATAAGCTCAAAAGATGCGTATTGTGCCCCTGATGCCGGTGATGGCAATGCTTTTTATTTTGTTTTGATTGGTTAAATAGTTTTTGAGTTATCGTCAATTGTATAGCCTAAAATGGGGAGTGTTTTATAATGATAGCGATGGGGATCAAAGCCCCATACATTCATCATATAGCAGCCCTGCTGATTTTTGTCCCCCCATTTTTTTTAATTTCACACTACAGTGACACTCGGTCCTAGCGGTCACCACTATGGCCGGCCAACCGCAATTAACGGCCATAAAACCAATTTCCCGATAACATTTTTACTGTTAAGGCTCTCCTATGACCGGTCATCCCATGACCCGGCCACCGGCCAGTATTTTCGAGTCAAAAATCCATTTTTAACCTGGCATAACGGCCAGATAGAGAATTTTAAAATGAAGTGGCTGCTCAACTTAAGTTATAATGACTATTCAATACTGAATGATAGTCAAATCTGGTTTTTGTAACGTTAGCGTTTGCATTTTAGTGTTTTTTAAACATTTTCAATTCAGTTTTCGTGTTTACTATAGACCTAGCTTCCTGTTGACATGGTTGAGATTACTTCTGTTACGAGAGCGGTCAATCTAATTCACAGATTTACACGCCTCAGATTTTTACTATAACGCCACCTGGTGAATACATAGGCCTATTCGTTATGCAACGTCCAGCGGTAGGCTACTCTGTAGCGATATGCATTTCACTCAGCAGAGCATAGCGGCCACTTGTAATTAGGCGTAATACCAATAGAATAGGCATACCGTAGATCAAACGCCACTGCTATAATATATAAATTAACAAAATCAAATAATTCTACTGTGTAGCCTAGAGTTACAACTTATATTTTGGACAGAGCATGCAGAGGGGAATTCGGATCTTGATTTATTCAGCTAATAGTCATACCCACTTTGAACAAGCACACAAAAATGGCAGAATTACATTATCTCAAGAGATAAAGGGTCCGTCTGTAATCCCCTTCCATCCGTGTTATTTTAATAGAAATCAATGCATAAATATTTTTTCCTGTATCAATATATATGAATAAATAATGTTATTTGATTAATTGAGTGTTTTGTGAACAATAAATAGTTATATTTTTTGACATTACGGCAGCTAAAAATGACCCCCAACTTTAAATTTTTTAATTTTTTTTTTTTAATTCCTTTCCTTTGATTTCCTATGAGCGGCCAACCCCTCTCAATGGCCACTTTTGGCTAACATTTAGGGTGGCCATTGATAGCAGGTTTCACTGTATATTTAATTCGCTATTTTATTTTTATTTATAGTCCATTTAACAAATTTGGCACATGCAATCGCAAGATTTAGAGGTATAAATTGGTATAAATTTTGGAAAGTGATTTGAGTTGAAAACAAAAGTTATGGTTCATCCTGAAATGCGACTTTAGCTTTCTATTGCTTTTTTTCATTTATTCATTCGAAATACCAAAATGATGGCAATTGTGGTCTCTTTCAAAATATATTCTTGGTTTTAAAATAATATAATAACTGGAGGAGCATAAGCGCTAGGCGTGAGGGCGTATTAGGATGCAAAATAATAGCACCTCAAAAAAGACAAGACATGACTTTTTCAGCAGCTTGTAACTATTTTTTTTTTGTCCTGAATTTTAGATTTTAAATCATTAAGATGTTGTTTAGTAAACATGCAAAGAAATCGGTAATTAATATGAAAAAAATTAGAATGCAGGGGAGTCTCGACAAAACAGCCAAAAACACACCTTTTAGGGCCTTATCAAGCTTGTGACACTGACCTTTTGGCTACCCTAGCGTAACAGTGCTTAGGAAACAATAATCCTTTATATAAACAATATCAAATAAATGTTCCACGATAATTGTTATAAATCCCGACGTTGAAATTCCGGCAGACATTTGGGGATGAAATTCAACCCATCCATATGTTCTGTCCTCAGATTGTAGAGACCAGGTGATATTGATAAATTAAATTAAATCGATTTGAATTTTTATCCTCGTAATTTTGAACCAGATCTTGAGAGGTCAGTAGTAATTGGCAAGAGTGCTCTGCACGGTAACCGTGTTGCACAGGAGTGGGAATTTTGTTTTTGGTAGAGTGGGTCATAATATTTTTGCAAATAATGTGTTCGAGCACTTTAGCACAAACACATGTCAAAGAGATGGTCCTGTTGTTAGAAGCAGTATGCGATCTTCCTTTTTGAAAACAGGGGCTACATTAGCCTTGACCCATTCATCGGGTAATTTCCCGGTCTGGACTCTGGATGGAGTGTTGGAAAGTATCTGTCAAAAAAGGAGATATTTTTTGAGGATTAAGTTTTGAAGCTCATCAGGTCCGGGTGCTTTATCAGCGGTCAGTTCACTCAATAATTTAGTTATATCAGATTGTGTAATTTCAATATTATCAATGTCAGCTGTTGGTGGTCCTTCTCATTATGGCATATTAGTGGTGTCCTCATCAGTAAATACTGAATAAAACTGTTAGTTGAGGATTTTGGCCTTGCGTCTGCTGTCTGAATACAGTTGGCCATCATGCAATATGGGAGTGACACCACACCTATCCTGGCGCTGTGATTTTATATAGCGCCTGAAAACAGGGCTTTCCCAAAAGCTGTTTTATCTCAGCGCCATGCTGACCAAATGCTCAAAAAGATTTCTTGGGGGCTATAAACTGTGGAAATTGGCTCCAGATTTTGCCAGAATGCACTATTTCAAGACTTAACTTTACAAAAATTTTAGGGGTCTCTGGCACGCGCGCTTCGGGCATCCCTAGTTCAGAACACCGATAGCGCACTTTTTAAAAAAAAACCTGCTCTATTTTTTTTCACTGGGGAAACCCGAGAAAGGCTTTAAATTTCGAGTTTCCATATATGTTAGAAGTTTGAGGTTTCGCTGCATGTCCTGTTTCTGTAATTTATATTTTGCCAGTACAGGTCATTTTGAAGTTTACGCTCTGGCGTTTCGATGTTAATTTTGTTCGTACAATTTTTCTCAGGCAGTCTATCAAGATAGACTTTAACCTCAACCATTTTTCATTTACCGAATTGTTGGGGCTGTCTTTGGAAAAATGGGCCAAATGTCTCCTAATTTCTTCTGAACTGACGCAATGTGCGGAGAGGTTGAGCGTCAATATGGGGTTGATGTCAGCTTCTGTCAGTACTGCACAGTGGTCCGAAATTCTGGGACGCTGCAGGATGATTTAATTAAACCTGGTTTATTAGTTATACAGAGGTCTAAAATGTTTTTATCTCTGCTGGGTTGTTTTTCTACTTGGGTCAAGGCATGATCATCCAGGCTAGACAAAAGATGTTCGCACAGCCCCTTGTTGGTGGCTGAGGGCAAAACTAGACTATTTTCCCAGTCTATATCTGGAAGATTAAAGTCTCCACCAAGGATGAAGGATGATGGTTTTGTTCGAATTGTTTGGAGGAAGATCTAAAGATATGCTGAATTCTTCCATTTTTACAATTTTAGAGCCAGGAGGTCGATAAAAGGAATCTGAGAATTAAGGATTTTATTTCTGGCCTGGTCGTGAACTAGGCTACTCGCTCCGCTTACAGGACATTACTCCCATTAGTCCATTTGACATGTAGTAAATTTGTAATTACGACGTCCTTCTAGCCTCTAGGCCCTAAGGGTAGGGTGGTAAAGCCTGAAGCCTGAAGGGTTTTTTTCTTGCCCCAGTTCTTCAAGGGGTTTGTAAATTTTCATCTTGTTTTGATTTTCGTCTGTTGACAGGTGTTTTAATGCCGCCTATACAAAAATCTCATCGTTTCGCGGCAAACTTTTTTTTCATCTGCCATGAAAATAGTTCCAGAAAATGCGAATTTTTTCGCCTTCTAACACTTAATTCCTAATTTTGGACTTAAAAGCAATTTCATTTTTTTATAATTTTTTTGCAGATCGTTGTATCAGGTTGACATGTGCCGGAAGGAATCCTGAAATAGCTGAATCCATATTTGACAACAAAATAAATAAAACATATGCAACATGCTCATCATGGTCTCCACGGTTTTACACAATGCGGTGCGCGAAAATACCCTCTCCGGCGCGAAAACTCCCACAGAAACATAGGAGATTGAAATATTCTGGGGTCCCTATTCCCAATAGACCTGGAAGTATTTTTTTTCAAACCAGAAGAGGCTCAGACATACCAATTATAATATAACCCACAATATTCAGGGTTCGAAATTAGGGTAGTCTGCTAGTCCGAGCACTTAGTGAAAATAGCTGCGGTCTCGTGAACATTCATGTTTACTAGTACCGCCGATCTAGTAAAAATAAAGCGCCTCAGTGATTCCATTAATCCCTTGAGGGGAGACGTAATTGATCGTAGGCCTACATATAGCTACACTGGTATGTATACGTCAATGCCCCAAAGTGTGTGGCACGGGGAGGTAGCGGTAATCTTATCAGTAACGGCTGTTGTCTCAGTACGCCTGCAGTGTACACAACAAACACAAGTTGTTGACCCAACGTTGATTAGATGTTGGATCAGCGTTGTAGACTGTGAATCAACGTTGGGTCTTTGTTTGCTGGGACAAGACAAGCGTGTTGGGGATGGGGTTTTATCAAAACCCATCATGGCGCGTGATGAGGCGATATAAAAAAGAAGGTGGGCCCAGCACTGGCACGGCTCTGGGCCATCGTCACATGCTGTCTATGTCTGGGAGCCAGTTATAATCCCCAGCCAACACGAAAAACGTCATGACCTGTCTAACCAGTGATGGTCTAATTAATGTTGGCCCACAGTCTGCGACGCTGTCACAAACTCAAAACAATAAATATCAGCATTCTAGTGGGGGGATGTTCAACTTAGCTGTTGGCCCACCATGGACACGGCCTGTCTGGCCTGCACTGTCTGGAGTTTGGCCTTCAAACAGCACTAATAGGCTCCAGAATCATGAATTGTCACCCAAGTGAACTTTTTCATTTTATTGCAAATAAAATGTAGACTATAGTGGTGATAATTAAATTTGATAAATTTTATAAACATCGCCAGCATTGTCAAAGCTTTATTTTTGCTCCTATTATCTTTCAACGTCTTTAAAATTTGTTTGTTTTTTAAAGTCCATACCCTATCAAATGCTGGCTTATCCGAGCCACCGGGATCTCCGCCCGGCAGCCTTATAATCTGTGACGCCACAACTGGATCTTTTGGTTTCATGCTCGGGACCCTTCTCAGCATGCGCATTTTAAATGTAGATTACATGGATTAGTAGATTAGCGTCATTACTGGTCAGTTTCTGGCCAGTACACACATGCTTCATTGCTCACGGTAAACAATTACGATTCCAAGTATCAAGGCCATAGGCCCCTATAAAAAGATCATGCTTCGCTAATTGACTGGGGCTACGGACCCGAAACGCCCAGAAAAGTGTGATAAGGCCTAAAAAAAAATATTGTTTGTTTCCGATTTCCGACCGACCCTATCAAAACATGTGCGACCCAAATTTATTTTATGGATTTCCAAAAAAAAAAAAAAAAAAAAAAAAAATTTTTTTTTTTTTTTTTTTTTTCAGGAAATCAATAAGTTCAGGGATGAGTTACAGACTGTAGTCAAAGTAACTCTGAAAAACGTTACGAAAAGGATAGTGGGGTCAAAAAGTGTCAAAAAAAAACAAAAAATCGTAACTTAATGTACAGATAAGACATGCATGAAAGTGAATTTGGCACCAAATAAAATAAAATAAAATTCTTACCTACCGATTGGTTGAAGTAACAAAAAATAAAATAAAAAATAAAATAAAATAAATTTCCTACCTACCCACTGGTTAAAATGACAACAAATCGGAAACAAACATATATTTTGTTTTGGCCTAGAGAAGAAATGATTATTTAAGGACAAGAGTATTTTTGATAAAACAGAGAGAACGCGTGGGTATATGGAGGCATGGGACAGAGAGCATCCCTTTTTATGTAGTTAAATTTGAAAACTGAATTTATAATACAGTTACTATTTGATGGCATGGTTATTGTTTTCAGTGGCAGTTAATAAATTAATGTAGGCCTATTCCTACATGGTATATAATGCATGCTTGTTTCTTATTTTTTACCTAATTTTTTATTAAGGTAACATAATATAAATGTATATTTAAGGACTCATAAAACATTTACCGGACTAGTAAAACTTAGGTTTTAATAGTCCTGCTCACTAGTAAAAAAATGCTTAAGTTCTATCCCTGATATTCATACGTGTGTATTCTGTGCACGCTGTGAGCCGTATTCGGTTAGGTGCGCGAAAACTACCACAAAGACCCTAGGCCTAAATATCTCTGCAAGAGGTGTTGAAAAATTACTTTTCAAATTAGCAGTAAATAAAACGTCAGGCCCAGATAAACTTCCAAATTATTATCTCTTATTTTTAAAAAGAGAGACAGGCATATGGCCTCAAACTAGTATAGACCAGTAATCTTTAACATGTGTGTGCTGCAAAGTCCTCGAGCACATCATTGTTAAACACATGCTAAACCACTTAGACTCAGATAATATCGTAACAGATAAGCTACGTGGCTTCTGATCACGTCACTCCTGTGAGTAGAAAAGTTGGATTAGAATTATCAAGAACACTCCTGTTATAGAATTTATTTTAAAATGTTTTGGAACCAACTGGATCAGCTGGAGAAACATGCTGTATTCATCCACATTCAAGTTTCTAAAGTTGAAACTGCCCATCCAGGGTATCAAGCCAGCGACACTGACACCGTGAGGCCTTGGTGCAACTAATGTGGCCAAATAATTAACTCAATGACCAGAGTGGTAATCACTCCCGCATTGAGATTTGATAGAGCCGACCCTGTCGGAATCTAATTTTGAAGAGGCTTTCAATGTGTTGGTCAGAAAAAAGGACAGCATGCTGGGTCCTCAGAAATAATCAGAGGAACATAACAGCAGCAGCCAAAGTATCCAATGCACCATTGTCTGTTAAGTATGGCATCGAATTACATACATGGCCATTTTTAGTTTTAGCCTACATATATACATGTATAGAATATGTTATTTGCTGTTTTGTGACTGAAATTCTGTGTCACACCATTTTGAATGATTTTTCTAATTTATTACAACAAAACGGTATAAGGTGTGGCTAATTCAAATCCTCTTCAATTAGCCACAGTGGCTATTGCATAAATTTGGTATAGTATACTGTGATGTAGGGGATTGCTAATTATGATGTCTCTCTATTATAATTTTATGTAAGACTAACATAATTTCTTACATGGTTTACAGAAACGAAGATTGTTTGGTAAAATTATCATGGAACAAGAAGCTGATGTGCCTCAATCACCAGTAGGTGGTGATGAAGAAGCAACTGCAGCTGATCCACAGCTTGAACAAGAAGAGCAGGCTGATGAAGGTCATGAAAGTACTCCCCCGCCAGAACCAGTTACAGAGACACCAGCTGGAGGAGTAGTGGATACTGATGATGCTGTGAATGCTTCCGCAGATGAGGTAAACACACCTGATGTCCAGGAAACAGAGATTGATCTTCAGGCCCATGAAGGAACTGAGCAGAGTCAACCAGAAAATACTAGTGCTAATGCAGAGCAGGGTACTACATTTAGTGAGGGAAGACCTTCATCAAGACAAAGTATCACTTCAGAAAATGTGAAGAATGATGGTGCAGTGCTACCGACACCACAAGAGGGACAAGTACCACAGCAGATTGAGACTGAAGCCCAGCTGCAAGATGACAACATACCACCACCATCCGATGCAATTATTCAAAACTCTGCTCCAGCCTCTGCTGAAATTAACCAAGGCTCAGTAACGGATAAATCTGTCTCTCAAATTCCTGGAGAAACACAGCAGGTTACTCCGGACATTCCTCTCCCACCGGCTCTAATAGACAGATCTGAAACTTCATCAGCTGAATTTGAACGAACATCTCCAAATGCCCTGGTTAGTGAAGAAAAAGCCATTATATTTCATAATTTTAATGTTCATTTTGAAAATTATATAATTTTTGCTGATCTTTTCCAATATTTCTTCTTTTTTTCACAGAATATGCAATGGTCTTTTGGTATGAACAAAAATATACCTGTTATTAACATCACTGACCAAGAAAGACAGATGATAGTTTATGCTTGTGCACATACAGGAATCCTTTATGATATGAAGAATAATAAACAAATTCTGCTTCAAGGACATGTGAGTAAATTATTTACTAATCAAATATAGCTTTCTGGTGGTCTTGAGGCATTACATTATTATAAATACAGTAGTCCCCCTCTGATACGACTTCCATACTGCCAAAGAACCAAAGTCACATCAGAGGGGTAGTCGTATCTCAGAGGGGTGAAAAAAACTCTAGAAAAAACGTAAAATGGGTAGAATTTGATGTTTAAGACAGCCCCTTTAAACACCGCCATTCTCGTTGTGACACGCTCAGCGCAGTTGACAGCCTGTGTTAATTATCGGTTCTAACGGTAACACGTAATTTAGAAGTACTGGAAGTGGCTTGTGTTTTCATAAGCATTAATGCAGTGTTTTTCTCCACATTTCAATAGAGCCCTATGCTTTACATTACAAAACATGTGACACTGACTCCATTCTGGCCCAGCATTAAAACAATGTACCGTACAGTGCCGCTAATAAACAGTAAACGTGCCATGTAGGCAGACGCAGTTGAGGCTCGTTTATTATATATGTGCACTGACGTAAAGCGCTTGGGTAATATTTAACAGCGCCGCGATATTTATGGCTGAAACACTAATCAATCTGTCTGAGTCAATGATCACTGAGTCAGGGCAATGACCATATGTAGTCATTACTTTTGTTGTAAGCTAAACTGACACTCCGCGGCCTGACACAACTCATTGTACAGCCTAGTAGAGCCAACTTAATCAAAGTGCCGATATCAGGTGTGAAAAAGAGCTGTGATAGATGAAGGCTGACACTGTGCACGCTATGGCTTGATCTGTTAATGCGTCACACACATCATACTCCAACTCAACCCGAAAAACTAGGATTGATCAAAAATACATTGGATTGCCAAATAAAAATTACAAAACAAATATTATGGATGTACACTGTATTCTCATTAAAATAGTCAATGGCAAACAGGCGAGGTCGGCGTCTTCTATGTTGACCAGAATTGAAGACAATACCGACTACGCACGCACTAGCACAGATATTATCTTCACGTGTATACTCTGAGAGACTGTAATGCACGTGACTGTGAATATGGACGGCGCGAGACGTTGTTGCAGTGTTGTTTTAATGCTGGGCCATCGTCGTCAATGGCGGCATCGGTTTGCGTCTCGTGGAGCTTACCCCGTTTACGTTTATTCCCAGGGATAATAGACTGCTAAACCCTGCCGCATTTTCAAAATCAATAACTCTGCAGTTTTAGGAGCTATCATTATCTAATTTATATCATTGTTTTCAGCATTGAATAAGCTTTCTGGTGATATTTATGACATGTCTGTACGATCATAATTGAAAAAGTTAGGTATTTGAAGTAGGATGTTTATCACGCCCCGCTGACACACTGACACCGTTGACGTCGGCTGCTAATTATAGGTGTAATGCACCTTGTAACGCCAAGGGCGCGTTGTATGTTAATTGCACCCATATCAATAAATATATACATTGAAAACCCCATTTAAACATGGTTTTAAATCAATAACAGAAAACGTATTTAAGATATAGTAAACATAGTTATATCACCGGAAAGCATTTTTCAGCCACTATAATGTGATATGCGTCCCTACGCTTTTACTAAAATACTAAAGTAGTTATGCATTTAGTCGGCTAGAGCCATCAAAAAGTCCTATCTTGTCAGTGCAGGGCCGGCGGACACCTGCAGACGTGACAAGTCTGTAAGCAGCTAATTTCAAAAAGTCGTATCTTTAGAAGGATATTTCTATCTGGTACGGTGATTTGAAGCTACCAGTACACATCATACCCACTTCATACCACGCTGTACCAGCCTTAGTCCGACAGTGGCTTAACATACGTATCTGCTGTGCTGTATTTAACGGTATGTACACACAAGCAGTATCTTCAGACGGGCAGCTCATGCCAGGCTGACAGTTCCGCTTAGCAGCTAATTTCAAAAAGTCGTATCTTTAGAGGGAGGTCGCTAGGTAGTGCCATGATTTGAAGGTCGCATGTCGTGGGAGAGGGGAAGTCGCATTTAAGGGGTGCTTAACAGTGTAAAGCACGTCGGTGCTACGAAAAAAAGTCGCATAATAGGAGAAGTCGCATCTGAAGGGGGTCGCATCTGGAGGGACTACTGTAATTATGCAATGTCTCAGCACTAACAGAAAGCTATTTTTGACATCAACAAAAAACCCTTGCCAAGATTAATTATGTGATCACATGTACTAGGTGGAGTTTAGTTATAAATTTATGCATATTTAAACAATCTAAACTTTGATAGTACCGGTACTTGATTATGTTTACATCTTCCATATCTTGCTCTTGGAAGTAAATTATATATCTGGCCGTTCCTGATTGTGGGTTTATGACTTCATAAATAACATGCATAAATACACTAGATGCCCCCCCCCCTTCCCAAAATTTTCAGTGGAGAGGGGTGAAGGGAGATTTTAAAAGTTCAGCATTTAAAGGGTTGATTAATGATGTCTGGTTAAAATTTGAAGTATAGATCCATGTACATGCATCGGCTTAGCCATCCTTCCTCCCGTCTTTTGGATGGGCATTTTCTAAATAGGACGGGCAAAACATGCAAGAAAAATGCCAGGACGGCCCCTAAAATGTTTTCCCGTTTTCTACTTCCCAAGACGGCTTCCAAAATACTAATTACTCGAATTATTAAATGCTTGAGGCGATCTAATCATGAGCCAGAACTGATGACCTCAAACAGCACTTTGCATGAAGCCGTTGTCCGTCGGTAACAGTAACATGCAGTGATCTCTATAAATACAATGTAGCCTCATTCCACATGATCATGTGTACATGTCTGGTTATTAGGCATGATAGTAAAACTTTAAAACAAATGAGGTACTGTAGACCCCATTAAGCTGCATCCAAAATATTTTATGAAACTGTCACAGGCTATTTCCCAGACAGCAACGTAATGGTGGGCCACCAGTTGCCAGTGGTGGCCCACCACACAGATGTCCAGCTGATAGCGGGTGGCCCACTAGCTACGGCGGTGAACCACCGGTGGTCAATCAGTGGCCATCAGTGGCAAATCCCACCCTCCGATTGCTGCCTGCGTGCCACTGGTGGTCCACCAGCGGCTTTTGTGACGCTCATAGCCACTGGTGGGCCACTGGAGTGATGTTGTCTGGGTTTAGTGTCCATAAAATTTAGCGGGCAGCAGGAGTATTAATTGTTTACAATTGATTATCGACGATAAATATTAGCGATAAAATGCCCTGTAATGAAAGTCGAAAAATTAAATGGGTTGGGAATATAATGGGTCCTACAGTATATTACCAGTGCTGATGGTTTGCAAATTAATGGTGCGTGGAAAATCACTCTCCTTGAATGAGCAAAGACTTTGAGCAAAGAGTGTGATTTGCACTCCAGCAATTTTTCCTATGCCTCAACTTTGTTTTAGGCGTGTGATGGCGTGCACATATGCGATCACACCCCTACTATTATCAGCACTGTATTACGGATATCTCTCTATTGTGCTTTATAAACCATGGACAGCAGTGCTGTAGATATAATTTTAAAATTAAGTTTTCAGAGTTATTTCAGGTATCACTTTTGTTTCCATGGCAGAGCTCTGAGTCACATAATCTGACAAATATATTTTTGGAAATGGTAATTTGTTATCCATTATCTAGTAGTTTCAACTTTGACATAAAAGCAATTATCAATATGGTCCACAACTGCTGTTTTTTTATAATGAGTCCCGTATATTTTCTGTTTTACATTTTGAGTGTGTAATATTTTCTTACATGTTCAAATCAACATGATCAATGTGATATGCTGTGAATGATTTAATTGAATATTTTTAGTCTAATGCAATTAGCTGCACATGTGTCAGCGAAGATAAGCGCTGGCTTGTAACTGCTGACGTAGGAGAAGAAGATACTATGGTTATCATCTGGGACACCCATGCTGGGTAAGCAAATGCATCCTATTGTTTACTGATCACTTATATGTGAAGGTAAAGAATACAGAACAATATTATGCAGGTGATTCCATATTAGGCCTTGTCCTGATGAATTGTTACAATGTTTTAAGTAAATCTAGTTTTAAAACCCTTAAACCGCTAAAATTAGTTATTTTTGAATTTTCATCCACTTGAAGTTGTGGCTCGCTACCGCGACCCATAACTTCAATTGGGTGAAAATTACTCATAGTAATTTAATTTGAGACCAAACTTTTGCAAATCTTGTATGTTTCAACGCTCATTTTGTTCCCAATTTTGATTTCATTGTCAAATAAAACAGAATGTAAATGACTGCTTAGCGGTATCAGGGTTAATAAATATACTTCGGAAGCACGAAATATATTATAGCACCAATTGTTACAGCACCAATTGGTTATAGCACGATAAGGCCATGGACCCTAAAATTTCATACCCTTTTTCTAGGCTTTTTTCAAGAACACCGTGTTATAAAAGCCAGCTCTAGGCCCGCACGCTTTATTAAAACAGAGGTGTCTCAGCGCCGACTCATTACCACTGACAACACAAACACGCGTGCTTGTCACTGCGTTCACACAACAGTTGTCCAGCTATCAGCGACGCTTTGCTCAATATTGGCTCAATGTTGGACCAGCGCTGTGCCAACATATATGTGTATCCTGTGCAATCAGCATAGTGTTGCGTCATGTTGTGACGTTTTCATTATCCATGTATTGTGTAATGCGCTTGAATAAAAATCATGCAAATATCGTGTTATAATTTAAGCTATAGCACAAACAATTATTATTTCTTACTAATCTTCTCTTATACAAATCGTGCTATCAATTTACTAAACTAATAGCGTATTATAATTCAAACATATTGCCGTAATTGTAGGCCGAAATAGTGCATTGGTATGGCATGGTGTGAGATAAAGGAAACATAACGCGTATCTGTCATTACACGGCCGAAATTCGACTACCTCTCTTATTTTAGGTTAATGAGCAGAAATATAACTACTGAAATGTCATATTTTAAATATCTTAGCTGCGGTTTAATATAGGTAAGCATAAAGAGTGGGCCTAAAGTATATAAAATGCTACACAATTCTGTCCATTTGCTAATCAAATTTGGAATTGATTAGCAAAATATTCATACATCAATTATAATGATTTCTATCAAGTTACAACGTAGATGAGAAAAATGCTTTTCAATAATTTTCAAACATATTTTACCCTGACCTGTTATGATAAACACACACATTTTCTTATTAGGTAGTGAATAACTGTTCCTTTTTTCTTTCATACGTTATTTTTATTACCGATATTTTAATAAAGGCATACTATAAATCGATGGTCTAAAACAACAGTGGGTCAAGTCGACTTGACAGCAAAATTGTATTTATCGTTTTGCTTAGAACTACAGTCTGCTAAATCCACTTATCAGCATGTAGACTTGGACTTATACAGTCCATTTGGCAGGACAAAGGTGGCAGGAGATAATATTAGTCTGTTTGCTAACTTACTATTAACTGAATGTCAGTCTACCGCATAATGGCGCAGTTGAATTTTATGCTGATCTGAGAATCTCAATCATATTGAACACAGTAATTGCCATCTTTTAAATTTTAAGCTGTTCAACCATTAAATTCTAATGCAGATTATATCATTGCTTTTTCTTTTCTAGTATTCCAGTTAGAACAATATTTGATGCCCATCCAGATGGGGGCGTAGCAGCAGTTGCTATCACGCCTGATGCCAAATACCTTGCTACTATTAGTGCAGCAGAAACTCAGGTAATTTTATATTATTGGTAAGTTTGTAGATCCTTCGTTCAAAATAATTCAGTAAAGTTTACTTTATCTACTGCTTTTGCTGTTATTTTTATTCAAGTGACTGTTAAAACTATGGTTTTCTACATTAGACATATCATTAGACATATCAACAAGAAAGCACATTTTCTCTGTTTTCTGGGGAATCATGTGACGGCTGACTGTTAATGCTGACGTGCCATATATGGCCTTTTTTTCAATATTTTGAGCAGGTAGTCATGTTTACAACTGACACCATGTATCATGACATATGACTGCTTCATCTTTCAAATTAGCATTTCACGTCCCAGCAAACTCGATATATTAACCCTTTCAAGCCTGAATTTACCATTGTCATCTTGATCCACTACAAACCGCGAATTGCTGTCGCAATTCTCGACTTGTAGTGGATGAAGATGACTTATAGTGGGCGAAGAATTAAAGAAAATTGCCATGTATTGGTAAACCAGTTTTATGGAAATTTTCATTCTAAAACCCTTAGTTGTGAGAGAATTAAATCTGTTCATAGTGATTTAAAATGATGCCTTAATGCATCGTGAGGGCTTAATGGGTTAAACCAATATTGACTCAATGTTGGCCCATGGTCTGCGATGCTGGCCCAACATTCAGCCAACATTGGTTGAATATATCGTGTTTGCTGGGGTGATGCAGCATATCTAGCTGTATATAATGAAAGCTGTACACCATCAGTCAACTCTACTGATTGTTATTCCAGATGCCAGATACATGTTTTTTTCAAAACAGTCAATGAGATTTACACGTGTCAAAACTATTATTGAAAAATATAGAAAGTACTGCAGTGAGTGAACTCAAAGTATCTGTATTTGACTTGTATTTTCACCTGTATCAAGTGGAAATATAATATTTACCAACATGATCAACTCGGGTGTTTATATTTTGTCATCAATTGTATGCATAGTACATCTTCAAAAATTACATGGGGAGAGCTATATTGAAATATTATGGGAGGCTTTCCGAAATAATTCATGCAGACACCAATTAAAAATAATAAAAAATTTGAGAATTTCTGTTATTGTAGCCATGCTGATGATAAAAAATTCCTGTAAAATAATGCAGTACAATGCCGCAAATTAGGCATTGCTAGGCCTACATCAGTTTCAACAGAACATTTTTTTTTAATATCAATTTCCCGTCGAAAATGTGAAAAAAATTATTGATTGTTCTGAAAAGTATAAATCGGTAATCAAGATGTTATATTTTGCTATTCAATTGTTTAAAACAATTTGTAAATTTAAAAACATCATAATGTAATCGTCACTGGATAAATATGGGGATATTGTCACTGACATATATATGAATATAAATGTTAACCTGATTTTAGACTTTAGCAATTTGGGATTGGACAGTTGAAGGAGAGAGTCCAGTTTGTACGGCAGAGCTGAAATCGAGCTATGGTAAACAGGTACTATTTTTTTATATATTTGCCTATCTTGAGCATTACTTCTAAAAAATATGTATTTGATCGGTTGTCAGTGATGATATATTTAAAGCTGTTGCAGAAGGTTTGTTTTTTGCTCCTTGAATCTTATTCTGAAATATTTAAAGGAAATCTGGTGCATTTTTTTACAGAGTTATATTCTGTTCAACCCTGAAGATGTGAGTCAAGTGGTCTCTAACAGTGAATCCCAAGTCATATTCTATTCCTGGGTTAGTATTGTTGACTGCAGTATACTTGTGCTTGATTGATTAATTTATTTAAAAGGCCATGGCCATTTCAAAAATACAACACATGCAAACATTTCCCAGTAAACATAAACATCCTCAACATTGGTAGATCCTGGCACTTTAATTTGACATTTGAATTTTTTGTTTAATTTTACATTTTATTATTTTATATGGATGAGAATAACTGAATCATTTTTTAAAGTTTTAAAAATTATATTGTAAGATTATTTTTTGATGTTCTTGATTTGAACAGAAAGGTGGAAAAATGAAATATTTTGCACCACCCTTATCTGATGATGATTTTAATAAACCTGTCGGACGGTTCAGTCAAAGCATCTTCTTACAACAATCAACACGAGTGCTCACAGCTACTTCCATTGGAAACTTGGTAGTGTGGGATACCAACAAACCACTTACAAAAAGTGAGTGTTATTTAGGATCCTCCTTACCGGGAGAAGAAGCTTCTAGCGATTGCTCTTTATAATGTACACAGAAAGGGACTCCATTTCAACTACAGTAGAGCCTGCTATGAGCAGCCACTCTTATGAGCAGCCAACCTCCTATGAGAGGCCACTTAGTCACTCCCCAAAATTACATTTTGTATACAAATGAACCTTCTATCGGCAGCTACCTGCGATAAACAGCTACTTTTCCAGTGTTGCAACGGTGGCTGCTCATAGCAGGTTCTACTGTATTGGGCCAGTTACCTTTCGAAATGGCTGCCTGGCAGTTGGCATACAATAGCATATTTACTTTTGGTCAATCTCACATTAATGTTTATAATTAGAAAATTAGGCAATATAGGGCTATCGTTTCTATTATGCATCTATAGGAAACCCCACCATTTGCATACAATAGCATATTTTCTATTTTGACCTTGGGTGACCTTGAAGGGGTCAAACAGATTTCAAGTACGTTTAAACGATTCATAATTTAAACAGATCATTCACATTCTTGAATGATTAAGATTTATATTTTGAAAAATATATGTAAAAAGCATTAGGTGACAGGTCTCTTGTTGTCCCCTTAGCACAATACAATTGTATGGCGTCACTTACACCGAGGGATGCTTTTCAGAGTTCGTAGCCGAACTCAATCTCATTCTTTTTATATTTTGTTGAAATCGTTTATCAAACAACGATGCCACATTTATTAAGCAACTATGACACTCACATAAATTTATAGCAAATGTAGTCATAATTTAGAAAGAGAACTTGAGGTGCCAAGAATCGGTGCCACATGGGTACCATCTATCATGTCATGATGAAGCCTTGATGTTTTTAGGAATAATTTGTTGAAAAGTCATAAATTGCACTGAATGATTTTTTGTATTTAACCCTATAACACCTGAACAGGCTGAGCAAGTACAGCCTTATTTCCCTGGGAATTTACAGTATATTTTCATAATTTTACACCATTCACACTATTGGTTTCAGCTGTTGAATAAAAAGTGTGATGTAAACAAAACTATACATATTTATCAACAAAATAGGATAAGCTTAAAAAAAAAAAAAAAAAAAAATCCAAGATGGCCGCCAAAATTGCTAATTTCTGCTGAAAATTAGCATTTATCCTTAATTCTAAGAATTAAATTTGAAAAATATTGAAAAATATGTATTTTTCTATACAAATTTGCCATCTCTAGGGGTCATGACCTTGAGGATATGGCCAAAATATTGTTGCTAGATTACACACAATTTTGATTTTTTTTACAATATTCTGATTTGTGACAAGTGGAGTGTAGGCCCTACTTGGTATAGGCCCTATAATTTTGAACAAAAATGATTTGTGAATGCAAATCATCATTATATGTGACTGTGGGAGACTGAAACTGCAAGTAGGCCTATATATACTGCAGTGTAACTGTAACGTTAGCCTAACAGTGTCACTGTAAGTCTCACTGAGATTCAGTCTACAGAACATGCAGAAGGCATGATTCATGAATGGTCATTAATGTCAACGATGACGGACCACGCACACGGCACGACACTAACCAACACTGTATTTCGATTGATGTATATAAATAAATAAAATATATAAATAAATAAATATTCAGATTGTATAGGCCTAATGAGATCTACATAGGCCTAAATTAACGTTTTGTCCCGCTGTCATTGACTGTGGGACGCGCACAGCCAGGCAGTCTCTGTCTGAACAGGGTCACATGACCACGGCATGGTCACGTGATTATAACAACAAGGCTTTGCAATGTGGTGTCACTCATTATCGTTCCATGGATGGAAACAAAATTATAGCCGTTGCTTTAGACAAATAATTTGAAGTCATGCGCCGCCGTCAAAGTAGGTGCTGCATGCGCGGTAATATGCAAATGAGGTGAGAATTATGTTGCCCCATACGTCGCTTATTGATTCTCGGCTCGACTGTACGAGTGCCTTGCGGATTTGCCACTTGTATATCATAGAAATCAACATATTAAAAGCCTTTTGACTGCGGGGGGATATGGGCGGTTCAGGGAAATCGGTTGCAGGCGGATTCGGGCGGATTCGGGCGGATTAGGTGTTATAGGGTTAATTAGTCATAATTTATTAAACAGTAAAAAAATACAATTTGTATGTGATGTTTTTAGTGGGAAAGAATGAAGCAACACCAGATAAGAAAGCCTTAAAACTAGTCAGGATGCAAGAAAAGGGTGTCAATGTGCTAACCACAAGTGAGAGGTAGGCCTAATCATATGGTTGCTCAATGTCAATTTTAAAAAAATCAGTATTTAAATGAGATGTTCCATTGCAATAAATAATGTTTATAATACTTTTCCAGATATATTATCTCGGGAGATGTACTTGGTCATATTAAATTTTATGACCAAACACTCAAGCTTCTTTGCTGGTATGTACATTGTAATCAAAATGTTTTAAAATTACTTGTCTTAATTATTGTAAGTTCTTTAATTATTCATGTTGTAAAATAGAATTTTATTGATGTTGTCCCAATTCATTTTGCAGGTATCAGGATTTCCTTTTGGGACCAATAAATAGTCTAACATTTGCATATGAAACAGAATTTAATGGACGGTAAGGAAGAGCATAAACTTAATTTTAGCCTATTTGCCAGACTTTATCTTGGGGTGTTGAAAGTTTTTCAATTCTGCACTGTTTTGTATGCTAAATAATTAAATTTAAAACAAGCATTGAAAAAGTATTATCCCCTGTCATTTATAATGAACATATTATATATAAAGCAGGGTTTGAAAAAATGATAATTTTTTTTTAATTTGAAGACATTTAATTTATATATAAGTGTTTATTTTGACACAGAGATGTAAGGTCTTGAAAATGAATAACTTGTCATTTTGTAAGCGGTATAAAGTGACATGGTCAGCTCTATGACTAGGGTATTTAGGCCTACCAGGGACAAGCTTGACTCTCGTACAAGTTGACCATATAGTTCACTGGACAAGTCACTTTTGGTTAAGGAATATTTTTTGTAAGAGTGCCTTTAATTATGTCATTAAAGGTGCTCGTGAAATCATGCGGGGCATTTTTCAAATTTAATGAGCTGTTTGTTTTTACTTTTCCAGACATGTGAAATTCCCAACTGATGCTACAATTGCTGCTAAGCCTTTTGTGTTGAAAAACTTTGTAGTGGGAACAACAAATGCTATTTATGCACATGTAACCACAGATGGAACAGATGTTAAGGTGAGTGTAATATAATTCTGGGTTCCCACGGTCATGGAAAATCATGGAAAACCAGGGGAAATCAAAAAAAAAATCCAGGCCTGCAAAAGTCATGGAAAATGAAAATTTGGGAGAAAGTCATGGAAAACTCATGGAATTTTGATTTTTTATAAATATATATCGCATTTCCTAAAAGTTAAATTGAGAAAAATGTGTTGATTACTTACCCTTTTGACAAACAATGACACAAAAGTGAGAAACCAGCGACACCTGCTTCTGCCTTAGATCGGGCCGCTGTAGTGGGGGAGGCTGTACAGTTTCAAATTTACATTTTTATATTAGTGTACAAAGTCATAGAATTCTTAAAAATTGTCATGGAAAGTCATGGAAAAGTCATGGAATTTCATTTCCATATCTCTGTGGGAACCCTGTAATTTTTTATATACAAAAGCGAATGTTTTGAGGTCTACAAGCAGACATTGTAGTTTGGTTAAAAAGCTGGAAGCTAGGAATGTCACGTAAATAGCAATTGTCAAACACTTGTGGTAATTAAATAATACAATTTTCTATTGGGTGAATGTTGCATGTTAGTGTTAGTCTCAATAAGAATTCATACTAAAATTGTTGGCACTTGATGATTAAATCTAGTCTATTCTTATATAATAATTTCGATAATTTAAATGTAGGGGACACAGACACTGAATGAAACAGTTTTCTCATATATGTTGATAGATTTATTGCAAGTTATGGAATTTCTAAATGATTGTCATGTATATTCTCGCAAAAGTCATAAATTTTACTTTGATTCATTAATTACATTTTTGTAACCATATCACTTTTGCATGGATACAGCTATTCTTCTATGATATTGAGTGTACTATAATTGTGCAGGTAATACATAAAGATCATGATTCTGCTGTGCACGGGCTTGCCTCGCATCCTTTCAGGTAAGATTTTTGTTTTATTAGCCCTAGAGCGCTGAGCTATTCAATTTACATTTTCAGTCACTTGAAGTTGTGTTGCGCTACCGTGATCCACAACTTCAAGTGAAGAAAAATGTATGTGATTTGTGAAATTTAAGTGTATCGTGTTTCCAAATTTAAGATATATTTTACCAGCGCTCGAAATAAGTGGGTTCCGTTCCTCCGGGACAACCAAAGTCTGACACGGATAACCATATTTAGCTTGTAGGGTTCTCCGACGGACAACCTTTAAATTTACCTACCATAATCCATATTATCCCTAATAAACGCGGAGACGAAGTTGGGGGCGCGATTCTTATATGCACTAAAATATTATTCTGTATTTCAGGGCCGCAATCGGCCGTGGCGCCGTCATTAATACTGATTAAGCCAGGCGACATTTGTGAGCGCTTAATGCACGTGCAAGCCCCCATCCCCTCTCACGCCGCCACTCGTGAACGCTCATAGCAGATGTCACTGGTGTGTTAATACAGGCTGCAACCTCATGCAGCCAAGGCCCGCTATATAAACGACGCGTTCGAGGACGCAATTACCATCGCATTTTATCTTGGAATGTTCTTATTTGGGCACAACAATATCTTAATATGGCATTTGTTTTTAGATACATTAGAATAATAGAAATGTGTCGGCGCTATGCTGTATTCATGAATGCTTCAAAAAGACGAAGGCCTTAATGATTAAATTAACATGTAATTTCACACAGTGTGTAGATCTCAGAATGTCTGCCCGTTTTGATGACGTCATCTACTCTTGCCGACCTTAGCCCGCCATTGATCAAATGGTGGTATATCATCTCTGCAGGGACATTGTGTATACATGTGCGCTAACAATTGTTCAATGCTGTAACAGCATTAATGGGCCAATGCCATGGTTGGATCGTCTGATTTTAAGCATGTTTCAAGTCCTGTGTCTCGGCGCTACTATAGTAGAACAAGATCCATAGGCCTACCTCATATATTTGGATGACCCGTGGACGCCAACTGCTAACGGCCAAAACATCAGGTAGCACAATAAACAGGGGCAGACGTTTTTCATGTTATCAGAGGCTTCAAATCTTACTTTAATAGTGCTCAGACGTCACATGGCGTCGCATTATACGCCAAGAATATAACAGGGGCGCTTGTAAATCTGGATATTATTGGATATTATAAGTTGTTTAAGGCAGTGTTAGTACGGGAACTTACATTATCGAATACAGATCAAGTGTACGGCAACGACCATGTTGTCATAATTTTTTCGCGGACAACCTTCATTCATGGCGGACAACCAAAAAGTGACCTGCGGACAACCGGTCTTTCACACCTTATCGTGAATGCTCTTTACTTTAAGCAAATTGTTTTGCAGTTGCTAATAAAGTAATAAAAACACAGAATGACTACTGTACATAGTCAACATCGGTGTATGGCTACAGCCATATTTTGAATGAGCAAAACCGAATTACAAATGATTATAGTCGTGTTCAGTACTTAAAGGGTTAACTTGTATTTTTCAGTTTTATTTCTTTGTCATTTTTGTACCTCGCATCTCTATGATTAATTTTTTTCAGATCGTGGATTGCTGTTGGAAGTTACTCTGGTTGTTTGAAGATCTGGGATTACCATTCAAAGTACTGCAATTTTTTTCATTTGATTTTATAATCTGATATATGATAAGATATATGATTAGGCATACCTCTTATTTCGCATACATTGTTTTTGATCTATTAAACTATTAATGTAATATTTGTCCTTATTAAATTTTTGCACACATGATTTTGACTCAACTGCTGATTTCCGTATTTAAAAATAGTTATCCTAGCTTGAGAAGTATCTTGCTCAAATTTGGTGTACATGTCTATAATCATCAATCAATAATAGAGATTGACAATATCTAATGTCAGTATTCAATATAACCTACTTCCAGTATTCACAATTTCTACTTCATCTTTACCTGTTAAGCTGATTATTTACTTGTTTGTGATTTTTCTATTCTTCCTTCAGATTTTAAATATTAATAATAAGCTTTATAATAACTGTTTTAACCACAGTTAGGATATGTACTTATGATTTAATGAGATACGTGTTTTTCATTTAGGACCACCATTGTGTCAAGATGGTTTGACAAGGGGCTAATGATCAGATGCTGTACCTTTAGTCCAGATGGAAGCTACATTGGTAAGTTCTTGTTACCTGGTAAATATAAACTGTAGTTAGTTAGATGACTTCAGCCAACATTGAGTGACTTTGACAAAAAGATGGGCTATTGCAATTGAATTTTGTCGGCATTGACGTTAACATTTCCTTGTGGGTGCGATAACTTGACAAGTTCTTCATTTATCCTGCTCAAATTTGTTCTGCATGTTGATAAAGGCCAGTTTTTTTCAAAAGTTCAAAAAATAGCTGGGAAAAAAAATCAAAATGGCAGATTTATCGAGAAAATGGCAGATTTATTACGATTTAATATTACATTTTATGTCCCACATTTTATGGACGCAATAACTTCAAAAGTTGTTTATCTTGCAAGGATTTGTTCCAGGTGTTGTTAATAACCAGTTCTAGGACAAGTTCAATAATGGCTGAAAAAAATAAAAATGATTGATTTATTGTGCTTTTTCACATTTTAAGTCACTAATTTTACCTTTGTGGGCATGATAACATGTACAGTATAGCCTGCTATGAGCAGCCATCCTTGGACACAGAAAAAGTGGCCTTTTACGGCAGGTGGCTGCTCATAGGAGGTTCATTTGTATAGGAAATGTCATTTTGGGCAAAGTGGCCTCCCATAGGAGGTTGGCTGCTCATAAGAGTGGCTGCTCATAGCAGGTTCTACTGTATCCTCATCAAATTTTTTATGCATGCTACTAATAACCGCTTCTCGGACAAGTTTAATAATAGCTGAAAAAATTAAAAATGACTGATTTATTGTGATTTTTTGCATTTTACTTTGTTAATTTTACCTTGTGGGTGCGATAACTTAAAAAGTTTTTTCATGCATCTTCAGATTTGTACGGCTGGCGGCGGGTTATTGTCAAGTGTGCTATTGTTTTTTTTTTTTGTATGCAAATTAAAGTTTGCATAGTATGTAATATTTCATTCATAAAAATTAAAACTTGAATAACAAATAATTGGTGATTTATTTCCACAGCAATTGGTTTTATGAATGGGAGTGTTCGGCTGCTCGATTCAAACTCATTAAATGATGTGCTTCGAGAACCATTTCGCTACGCTCGAGATGCTGTGACACATGTGGCATTCTCACACAACTGTGAATTTCTGGCAACTGCAGTGAGTATTTTAATTACTATGAGGTACTTGTTTAGGATACAGATTTAATCTCAGTCAATTTGAAGCGGGAAAAAAATACATCTATATAATTCTGATAAGTCTCATAAATTAAAATTGAAATTAAGAGAATTAGCAAAACACTCCTCCTCCTCAAAACACTGTGAAAATCCACGTTTGTAGAATATAGTGTTCCTGACACATTTATGTGTGAATGCTTCAACTAGCACTGTGTTGTGTATTTCTCAATTTTATTTTTCCATTGCAGGATGCTGAATACACAGTGACAATTTTTAAGAAATCAGACAAGGGATCTTACATTTACCTTGGACGTAACAGAGCTCACTACAAACTGATTGTGGACATATTGTTTGGTCAGCAGCTAGACTCTGACCTACCCAGGCTATTATCTCTTGGTGAAGATCGAGTGCTGGTAGGTTAAGTTCTAACTCTAAATCATGTTTAGGTTACACCTATTCCATTTTCTGTATTTTGGATAGTGGTCCTGCATAATAAAAGCAAGCAAGTTTTTGTTTGGCTGATGGATGAGGAAGGAGCTCATGTTTTGTATTTTGTTGTCTAAAACTAAATTGTATGGTATATATTGTATTTTATACGGTAGAATCTCAGGATACGAGGCCTTCAGATAAAAAAATTGGCAATTGAAAACAAGCTGATCAAATAGTGGTGAGGTGAGTGATCACTCAGGACAGATAACGCAATGACAACTAGCAGATGAAGTTAGTTTTCGACAACAAAATACAAAACTGAGGTGTGTTGTATTTCACACACCTCACTATATAATGCACTTGGTGTTATGGTGCGCACGAGAAATCGCTCACCCTTTATGTAAAGGCCTGGAACATCACAAAATACCCATGTTGTTGAAGCTAAATGCATGTATTTGTGTCGTAGGTTGAGTATGATTTAGAGACAAGCTGCCAGGATAATCTGAGGGTACTAAGCTCAGACCGTATAGAACAAAGTGCTGTTCCCTTCTGTATGGAATGGTACCCACCAGTTACCAAGGAAAGCTTCATTGTGACGGCTAATGACCAGGTACCACCAGCAATTATTATTTTACAGCTATTATTTGACTTGTATTTGAATGATAATTAATTAATATTTATTTTCTCTTTTTCTATTTTATTCTGTTTCTGTTTTCAGTTCAAGTTAAAACTTTACAACTCCACTACAAAGATGTGTAGGAAAACTATTTTGGGTCCAACATATGGGAGTCCCTTGCAAAAGTAAGCTTTTTATTACAGGGCTACCAAACGTCACAAAAAACATGTCAAGTCATAATATTTATAATCTACACGAAATGTCAAGATTTTTGCCTATTTAATACTGAAAAAATAATGTCAAAAAAATCTTAATTTTTTTGTATGAATATGCAGACTTGTCTTTATCTTATTGCAGGGTTTCCACCAGGAATGTTTGAGACCCCCCTCCCCCCTCAGAGTGTGAGGGAGGGGGGGTCCGGACCCCCCCCTTCCCTGACAGAAACCCTGTATTGTCATATTTAATCCTCGTATCATTAGCTAATATTGCATCAGTCAAATAAAATCCTCAATCTTTCATGATCCCCTATTACTTTCAAGTGTAAAGGCCACATGAAATCCGCTATTTCGTGTCATTTCGCTGCAGATCAAATTTTGAAGGGAGATAAAGCAAAAAGTAATTTTAATTTCCCAAGATTTTTCACTATTTTATTGTTTTATATACAGCTTTAATTGTATGGGTGACCGGCAACAAGTTCATCAAATTTAAAATATTTGAGCTATAATGTGATCAAAAAAAATTGTGATAGGGGCCTACATTGTCATACGTAGATCAATCTGAAGCACAACCTCCATATTACTCTGGTAAAATAACGTTCCCTTTCCATAATTAGCTCCCGCCGTCACCGTAGGTGAGACGGAGGGAGCTATGGATTCTGCCTCCGTTTATTTTTGCCTCTTCTTTTGCCTATAACTTTGTAAGAAAATAAGCTAGGATAACAATTTTTGGTATGTGGGTTACTTCCAGGTGGATAATGGACAGGTTAAAATATTTTTAATCTGAATTCAATACGCAAGGTCGCAGAGGAGAAAATGATGATGTTACGGCGTTGGGCCATTAGGCCGTCCGTAAACAATTCGTTTCCGGAGCATATCTCTGAAAGTACTTGTCTGATTGTCTTCAAATTTTACACCCAACACCCCTAGGGGGTCTAGTTGTGCCTTTTAGGGTATTTGAACTTTGACCTACTTTTGGTTCAAAACTATGACCTATTTAGACGTTTTGACGCGCACTTCGTTTCCGGAGCAGATCTCGAAAAGTACTGGGCTGATGACAGTCATATTGCACATACATGTTCTCTAAGGTCCCTAGTTGTGCCTTTTCAGGTTTTTGAACCTCGACCTTGAAGTTGACCCAGCACTTTGACCTAATTTATAACATCGGTAAATCCGACTGAAAGATTTTGCGGAATATCATGAAAACCGCTCAAGATAGCTACACTATTACTATAAAACAAATTGTGAGGTTTCAGGAGAGGATGCATTTTGAAAAATTTCAAGTCGATAAAATTAAAAATGGCCGCCTATCGGCCATCATTCACCTCGACAGGCCTGATATTGCGGAATATCATGAAAACCGCTCACGATAGCTACACCATTAATATCAAATAAATTGTAAGGTTTCAGGAGAGGATGCATCTTGAAAAATTTCAGATTGATAAAATTCAAAATGGCCGCCTATCGCCATTATTCACCTCGACAGGCCTGATATTGTGGAATATCATGAAAACCGCTCAAGATATCTACACCATTACTATAAAACAAATTGTAAGGTTTCAGGAGAGGATGCATTTTGAAAAAATTCAACTTGTCCAAGTTCAAAATGGCCGCCAATCGGCCATTATTCACTTTCACATGGCCGTTATTTGGTCAACCGTGCTAAATGGCTAGACCATTACTATAAAACAAAATGTGTGATTTCAGGAGAGGATGCATCTTGAAAAAATTGGGCTCGATAAAATTCAAAATGGCCGCTTATCGGCCATTATTCACTTTCACATGGCCGATATTCGGTCAACCGTGCTAGATGGCTAGACCATTACTATAAAACGAAATGTGAGATTTCAGATGAGGATGCATCTTGAAAAAATTTGACTTGATCTAATTCAAAATGGCCGCCTTTTCGGCCATTATTCATTTTCACATGGCTGATATTTTGTAAACCGTGCTAGATGGCTAGACCATTACCTGATTACTATAAAACAAAGTGTGAGTTTTCGGGGGAGGATGCACCCTGAAAATTTTTAACTTACGAATTCAAAATGGCCGACAATCAGCATTATTCACCTCTATAGGCCTGATATCAGGTAAACCGTGCTAGATAGCTAGACCATTACTATAAAAAAAAATGTGACGTTTCGGGAGAGGATGCCTTTTGAAAACTTTCGACTCAATCGAATTCAAAATGGCCGCCTATCGGCCACTATTTACTTTCACATTGCTGATATTTGGTAAACCGTGTTAAATAGCTGAACCATTACTATAAAACAAAATGTGAGATTACAGGAGAGGATGCATCTTGAAAAAAATTGACTCGATCAAATTCAAAATGACCGCCTATCGGCCATTATTCACTTTCACATAGCTGTTATTTGGTAACCGTACTAGATGGCTAGACCATTACTATAAAACAAAATGTGAGATTTCAGGAGAGGATGCATCCTGAAAAATTTCGACTTGATCAAATTCACTATGGCCTCCTACCGGCCATTATTCACTTTCACATGGGCGATATATGGTAAACCGTGCTAGATAGCTAGACCATTACCATAGAATGAAATGTGAGATTTCAGCTGAGAATGCATCTTGGAAAATTTAGACTTGATCAAATTCAAAATGGCCGCCTTTAGGCCATTATTCACTTTCACATGGCCGGTAAAGGGTGCTAGATAGCTAGAAGATTACTATAGAATGAAATGTGAGATTTCAGCTGAGGATGCATCTTAAAAAATTCTGACTTGATCGAATGGCCCCCTATCGGCCATTATTTACTTTCACATGCCCAATATTTTGCAAACTGTGTTAGATGCTAGTCCATTACTATAAAACAAAATTTGAGGTTTCGGGGGAGGATGCACCCTAATTTTTTAACTATTTTATATCGAATTCAAAATGACCGTAAATCAGCTATTAGTTACCTCGATTGGCCTGATATCGGGTAAACCGTGCCAGATAGGTAGACCATTACTGGGATACTGATTAGGATCATTAATTTCAATGGAGGTTTGCAATCTCTGACAGACTGTCTAGTTCTTATCTTACTCTTAGACTGAGCTTCTTAGACCTAGTTGTCTTGCCTAAATCAAATTCTAACTCGGAGCGGGAGCTCCTGGACTTATGTAGTCTTGTTTTTCCTATTCTGCTGTTATAAGCTACTTTTAAAGCAGCAAACTGATTGGGTGATGACTTTCAGATTGGTGATGATCCCTACACCGGACCCGGTGAATGACAAGCGGTACATGGCTTATATCACAGCAGATAAAATAGGACTGCAAGCTCTACCTTTAGATGGCAACCCTCACAACTCTATGGCATTGATAGGCCACCCACAGGGTGTAAGTACTTTTTTGCCTATTTAATCCTTGTGCTGCTGAATTGTTTGTTTCTATTTATTTAACCCTTCAAGCGCTGAATTAATTTGTAAAAAACATTGGAACTGAAGGGTTTTTTTTCAATTTGAAATCATCATGAATGTCTTAGTTAGCTCTTTCTGATTCATTTGAATACCTATGTTATGGGTCTACGATCATTATAAATATTTTTACTCTTACAGTGTGGAGGTCGACTTTAGATGTCAGAATCTGACGTCTACAGACGTCAGATTCTGACGACTAAAGTTGATCCCCGCGCTATAAGGGTTAAAGCTGTTTTGCTGATGCAATTTCTAGCTTCAAATGATGACATAGTTTTGTTTATGTAAAATATGCATCTGCGAAATTGAATTAGTTGGTTAACTGGGCATCTACCTCAAACTATTTTATCAATTTTTTGTAAAAATAAAAAATTCACTAGGTCTTCATTATTTAAACATTGGCCCTATTGTTTGTGTTTTAAATAACAGTTGTTGAAATTGGTTTGTGTTTTAAATTTGCAAGATAAAATAAGATTTTGAACTGAAATTTAACTAATATAAATAATTTTGTCCTTATGTTGTTGTTGTGGGTTGCGTTTAATGTTTTTTCGTTTTTTATTACAGGTGGTGAATATCGTCACCAGCCATGATGGTAAATACCTGTTTACTGCGGGTGGCTTTGATGCAACAGTACATATGTGGAGCATCAATTTAGAGTGAGCATGCATTCTGTATCTATAGTACTTAGTCTTGGTCTTATTAGAGAAAGTATCATGGAAAATAAAGATCTGTTAACATTACCAGGGATGTTATTTATTTTAGTTTTTATGTGTATACTGTAGATCTGGTAATTTTTGTGTAATTAAATTTTCGCTAATTTCTGATTTTGGGACTTTTCACGAAGTTTAAGATGGCAAATTTTTAGATTCTCGAATTCGCGAATTTGTTCTCATAGCGAAATTCTCGAAAATTAAAACCTCCTAAATATTACCAGGTCTACAGTATATATTTATGCGACTCCTAGCTTCACAGTCATATCACATGTCTCCATACATTTACTCATATTTACAGTATGTGATTCATCATTTAACTGTGTATTTTATGTAATAATTATATATTGTGACATTCAGTGCTCTGGAGGCTCAGGTCAAATTAGGAGGAGAGAATCTTCTACCATTCTACGGTCTACTTGATGGTGGGCGTGAAGGCGAGCTATTTAAGGAGCTGGAGGATTTTTTCTATTATGCCCAAATTCGTAGGTGAGTGCATTTAAATGTGCTTTAAAAGCATATTTTAGCTGACTGAGTAAAAAAATTACAATTACATGCAGGCTTGTTGTAATCAATAAACATCCCTAATATTATTTAGATGCTTATACTTGTTAACCCTTTAAACCCTCATGATGCATCAACTCTGAAAAATGACTTCACTTCCTAAAACATTGGTGTTTTTTGAACGAAAATGTTCATGGAATTGTTTTTATAATAACAATATATATTTTTAGCTCCCGCCGTCACCGTAGGTGAGATGGAGGGAGCTATGGATTCCGCCTCTGTTTTCTTCTTTTGCCTATAACTTTGTAAGAAAATAAGCTAGGATAACAATTTTGGTATGTGGGTTACTTCCAGGTAGATAATGGACAGTAATCTGAATTCAATACGCAAGGTCGCAAAGGAGAAATGATGATGTTACGGCATTGGGCCGTTGGGTTGTCCATGAACATTTCGTTTCAGGAGCATATCTCTGAAAGTACTTGTCCGATTGTCTTCAAATTTTACACACAACACCTCTAGCGGGTCTAGTTGTGCCTTTTGGGGTATATGAACTTTGGCCTACTTTTGGTTCAGAACTACGACCTATTTAGACTTTTTGACGCACACTTCGTTTCCGGAGCAGATCATATTGCACATACATCTAAGGTCCCTAGTTGTGCCTTTTCAGGTTTTTGGACCTTGAAGTTGACCCAGCACTTTGACCTAATTTATGACATCGGTAAATCCTACTTAAATATTTTGCGGAATATCATAATAACCGCTAAAGATAGCTACACCATTACTATAAAACAAATTGTAATGTTTCAGGAGAGGATGCATCTTGAAAAATTTCAAGTCGATAAAATTCAAAATGGCCACCCATCGCCATTATTCACCTCGACAGGCCTGATATTGCGGAATATCAAGAATACATTAATAACCCTACACAAAATTGCTTAAATCAAATTCTAATTCGGAGCGGGAGCTCCTGACCTAATGTAGTCTTGTTTTCATTTGCCACCCACTTCAAGTCATCTTCATCCACTACAAGTTGAGAATAGCTTGTAGTGTATGAAGATGACAACATTGGTAAATTCAGGTTTGAAAAGGGTAACCCTTACACTTAGTGCTGAAATATTTTGATAAATACTATGGATACTAAACAGGTATTCACTTTAAAAACGTCATGCTTAGTCAGCTGTTTCTGATTCATTTGAATATCTATTGATCACTTTTTACATCTTCCAAAATCTGAGAAATCAAAAATCAATCCCCGGGCTGGAAGGGTTTAAGTGTTTGGCATTTTTTGGTAATATTCTGTAGTCTTCTGTATGTGAGTTTTTGGCTTTTCTGTTTTTCAGAGGTGGATGGGGTGACATTTTTAGCACAAATGATTGGAAATTTGGCTGATAGCTATTGTTGTCCCCTTGATGCCTATTTCTCTTACCATTTTCAATAAATAAACAAAGTTCATTGACGCTGAGGGCTATTCCCGCCTGTTATGGCCTATTTTTATTTTTATATATTATTTGAGCTGGGATTTTTTTTGGGCTGGGAAGTCAATATCCAGCAGTGAGGCTCATTCCAGAGATGTGTTTAATGTTTTCATGTGGAAAAGTTTATATTTATAATCAATTTTGCTCCTAGCTAATCAACCTATGAAATAACATAATACATGTACTGCTAATGGTTTTATGTTATATCAATCTGGAAAATTTGTTGTAATTTTTCAGTCAAGGAGTGAATACTATGGAGAGCAGGGTAGTCTCCACATCAATTAATATCTCAGAAATTCCATTTGTGATGCGAGCGCTGGGATTCTATCCTTCAGAACAAGAGGTACATATAGCATGAAAAAGCTTAATTGTGTATTTTGCCCTTTTCCTTATATTTCTTTATTGAAAAAATAAACATTTTAATAAAATTGATGAAATATTTCTTGATAGATGCCTGTTAATAATTGAAGTTTCATTAATAGAAATATTTTTCATTCTTTTGAAGATGGAAATTGTGCTAGCAATTCCAGTTTTAATTTAATGAAATATAATACTTTACAATTAAATAAGACAAGGCTTAGCACTAACTCTATCACATCATAACTTTCTTGTGGACTTATATCAATGCTCTTGATTTATATTTTCAGATCGAAGATATGTTGAACGAAGTGAAGTACAGCAAATATGTGGAAACAGGCCATTATATTACTGATATAGAACTTGGTGATTTAATCAAATGTAAGAACCTTTTCACAATAAGCAACTTCACACACAATAAACATAGTCTATAAAATATATCTCACAATGATTACCTCTGTCAGATGTTATACATATTTATTTGCAATATATGTCTTATATTTTCACCACTTGGCCCGGGGTCTTGTTTTACGGTCCCTGTCATCCGCTGCTGCTGCTGACAACATTGACTTGTTTTGCCTACGTACTGCTCTAAAATTGTCTTGAATACCTTGAAAAAACACTGATTTTTAATCCTTTTTTTACAAGGCTTTGAAAAGCAAAATCAATCTTGAATTTTTTTTATGGATGTGATAGTGATAGTTGGCAGCAGATTCTGTATCTATTTAATGTGCTTGTAAATGTAGCTAAACTCCTGACAGCTTTGCAATGTATGACAAATTCCATGACCTGCCGATAGTCAATCTATTACACATTTATAATCATTGGAAGAAAAACTTGTATGTTTTCAGTGGCATTAAAAAGCAGGGAAGTTCAGTATTGTGAAGCCTTGAATAAATCTCAAATTTCATACTTGGCTAGGTGTACCAACCCTGGTCTAATATATATAATTATGATATATGACAATGTAAATTAAATTTAATATTACATACCACAGTATAAGTTTCGTCAAAACTTATTCTGATTTTTACCCTCACAGCACGGGGATCGACTTCAGTAAAGTTGATCCCCACACTGTAAGAGCAAAGATATTCATAATGGCCGTAGACCCATACCATAGGTATTCAATAAATCAGAAAGACATTTATATGATTTTAAATTGAAAAAAACCCTTTGGTCTCCATGGTTTATACAAAAAAATGAAGGCTTCAGGGCTAGACACTAACTGATTAGACCTTCTTGGGGTACTTGCCCCCTCAATTTATCACCTGCCCGATGTGCCACTGACATGACTGTCTGTTGTGACAGTCGCTCAAATTTAAAATGGTGAAAATTGAAGCTTTTGCAATTTATCACATTTTATGTGTGCTCTTGTTTTTACTTCTCAATAAATAAACTAGCATGCCACTTCACAAAGTCAAGAATGAGTCCCTTATATCATTGGCAAAATTAATCACAATATTTTTTACATTATCTTTAGTGTATGTGAACCATCGTCCAGCATTTGGCCTGCAACCAGAAAAATTGGATGTGGCATTCAGAGTTTTAGGATATCCCGTTAAGGGTATTCCAACAGTTGATCGAGGTGAATTATTAGACGTACTGCAAAACAGAGGTAAGTTTATTATATTTTTAAAATTTTATTGAAGCAGATTTATTTTTCTTCCATTTGGGCATTGTCCAATTTTTAGCACACCTTTGCATTTGAAGTTTGAAAGCCTTGGCATTACCATTCACTTGTGGGCACGATAAAAGTTTATCATGAATCCTGCTCAAATTTGTTATGCATGTTACTACATGTGCTAACCAGTTCTTGGACAAGTTCAATACTGGCTGCCAAAAATTTCAAAATGCTAGTTTTTCACATTTTATATCAATAATTTAACTTCAAAAGTTTTTCATATATTCTGCTCAAATTTGTTATGCGTGTTACTAATGACCAGCTCTTGGAAGAGTTGAATAATGGTTGAAAAAAAATTTAAATGGCCGATTTATTGTGATTTTTCGGGTTTTATGTAAATAATTTGACCTTGTGAGGATGATAATTTCAAAAGTTTTTTTCATGTACCCTGCTCCAATTCGTTATGCATGTTGCTACTGACTCGTTCTCAGACAAGAAAAAAAATTCTAAAAAATGGCGGATTATTCAATTTTTCGCATTTTACATCAATAATTTGACCTAACTTCGAAACTAGAGGGTGGGCTATTGTCGAGTGTGCTCTTATCAGGTATCTTATTTGCAACTATATTTTCTGGTCTTTTTTAACTCTTTTAATGAAGAAAGTATATTGTAGCCAATATATTGATCTTATGAATGATTGATACTCAGGTGAACACATGACAGAATATGAGCTGGCAGAGTATTTAACAGGACTTTTAGGATTTAACCCAGAAGGTGGCAGCAGTGAGTTGCAAGAGTTTGATGCGAGTAACGCTGGAAATCTTATTGATCAGAATCTACCACCGGAGATCGGCTCTGACATGTTTGCTAATGAACTATTAGGATTTGGTATGTACAGCGACGTTCTCAAAATAGAAGAATTAGAAGAAAGTCACCAAGGACAACAACAAGCTGTGTAACTACCAAGTACTTTGAACCAATTTTGATGTTGGTTTAATGCTGGACCGACATTGCAGATAGCGATCCACCATTAATCCTACAGTGGTTCAAAAAATGTGGACAAGGACAAGCAAACTGTGTTACAATGGTTGAAATTATGTTTGCTAGCGGAGTTGTGTTTTGCATAGCTGCCACATTTACTCTTCACATTTGTAATATTCAGATATTTACAAAAAGATGCAGAATGTTTATATAAGATATTTACAATGACATATGAATTGAGTAATATGTGTCCTTTTCAGATAAGTGATATATTATGTACCATTTCCGTTATGTTACACTGTCTTGTAAAATGATAAACACATTCTTGTTTTCATTCAGCTGTGTTTCCCAGAACTATGAAAGTAATGTCGTTTTATTCTGTGATATTTTAAAATCAAGGGAAAGAAATCATCTGTTTTATAATTTTACATTATTACAAAGATTTGCAATTTGTGATTAACTTATATTTTTTATTATCTAGATGTTCCATTTTGATGTATAATATATATTTTTAAATTATGTTATATGTGGGCAAATCATTGAATGTTTTGTCTACGTTTTCTGTTATTGTTTTTTTTATGTCATGTACATTGTTGAGCCAAAATTGCATTGCGTGTTTTATAATAAATGAATGTTATTAACTGTGGTCTATAAATCTATTTGTTGAACTCTCACAACTATGTTTTTATTACAAGGTGTGCTGTAGTTATAGACAAACATTCCACCCCTCAGTCGATTTTTTATACCGAATGTCAAGCGCTAGCCATATGTCACAGGTCAAGGTCAAAGATGAGGGAAAATTGCTTGTTTATGCGATAACTTGAAAAATAATGATTGGATCTCTCCAATTGTCGTCACCATGTCTGGCTTGCGGCCGTGCGTCCGTGTTTCGTTTCCGGACGATATTTCTGAGACCGTTAGCCGGACTGCTTTCATATTGCATACACACTTGTCTTAGGGGGTGTAGATGTGCCTTTCGGGAGTTATGACCTGACTTTTTATCTCTGATTTTGAAGTGATTATTGACTTTATTTGATTGCGGATTATAAGTTAAGTTCCCGGACGATATCTCGCAAAGCGTTTGCTAAATTGTTTTTATACTGCACACACACATTCCTCAGGGAGTGTAGATGTGCCTTTCGGGTGTTATGACCTTTGACCTATTTTTTTACCTTTGATTTTGAGGCGATTATTCACTTTAATTGATTGTGGATGATAAGTTCAGTTTTCGAACGATATTTCGCAAAGCGTTTGCTGGGTTGTTTTCATACTGCACACACACACATCCCTCAGGTGATGTAGATATGCATTTTGGAGGTTATGACCTTTGACCTAATTTTTGACCTTCGATTTTGAGGCTAAACTTGACTTTGATTGATGGCGAATGGTCAGTTTAGTTTCTGGACGATATCTCAGAAAGCGTTTGCTGGATTGTTTTCATATTTCATGCACACATTCATCAGGGGGTGTAGATGTGACTTTTGGAGTTGTGACCTTTGAACTAATGTTTTACCTTTGATTTTGAGGCCATTATTGACTTCAATTGATGGCAGATGATAAGTTCATTTCCCGGACGACAGCTCATAAAGCGTTTACTGGATTGTTTTCATATTGCCACACACATTCCATATGGGGTGTAAATGTGCCTTCTGGGTGTTTGTGACCTTTGACCTATTTTTTACCCTTTGACTTTAAAGCCATTATTGACTTTAATTAATGGCGGTGGATATCGTTAGCGTCAGCGTTCTTGCTATGTAAAGTTACCGATGAGTATGGAGATAAACTGATTGGATTTTCAATTTTGCACCGATAATCAAAAGGGCCACGTACCAGCTTACTACAATTTTTTTTTTTAACTTTAATGTTTTTTTGTTATAATTCACAATAGTCCCATGCAAACTGATTTACACAGGTTTGTGCTGTTTTCATTGCGACCAAAACGAGACTGTAGTGGCCATCTTGATGTGATCGATTTTAATGAATCAAGCCATCGGCTACACTGACTGCAGAGTCCGTCTGAGTGAACCCTAGCACCCGAAGGGTGCTGAGAGTGGGATTAAGGCATTCGAAGCTTGTATGAAAGCTTTCTCTTAGCCTATCCAAATATTTCATTAGTATATAATACTCATTAGAAAATGTCTGGTTGGCAAGGGAGGCAAGGAACCTGGAAACAGAAGCATTTTAAAATTTAATTAATTTTGATGCGCCCTCGGCGAACAGAGGGTCGCGGTGGTCTAAATGAGGTGTTGAATCAGCCAGTAGCTACCCTATATCTCGTGTCTTAACTCTTGAAATCTGGATGGAAAAGGCCGATAAAGTTTTAGTTTTGACAGATCCTTTAAATGAACATTTGAGACATTTCTTTTATTAAACCTATGCCTCTCGTGTACACTTAAGTTCACTTAGTATGTTTGACATACTTAAAATTGCGTTCTGAATTTTGGATCAAATGTGATCAATTTACCTCGTGTTGTTGCCTGACTGTCTGTGTGCCATCGCCATACTCCCGCATACCCTGAGAAAGAACGTCAGAGTTATGTAATTTCATTGAATTTGGGTGGAATGGTCTAAAAGGTGTCTAAAGTTGATAATTTGAGAAATAGAAAATTCCTAGAAGCGTGTCATCTTAATTGTGAAATTAAGAAAGTTCGCTTGTTCTCTTTTCAGAGCCACCAGGGGATTTAAACCCTTGCTTTCACTCACCATGACAGTCCTCGCGGGAGGTGACAATTATGTTGATTATCACGCCCTGCGATGACTTGTGGTGAGTGACAACAGACTGTGACGTCTGTTGTATTCGTGACGCGGTGGCTGACCAACGCCGTAGGTGTTGGCCCGTCAACGCGTCAACGCTGTTATCACACTCACGAGTGCTTGTCAGCGCCGCTAGCGTCGCGCCAATGCCGGCTCAGCGCTGTTAGCGCTGGACCGACATTGGCACCGCGGTAGCCACACTGTGAAAGCACTTCGGTGTCTCTGCCACTCACGCATGCTGCCAACCGTACAGAGTCCGTACACAAATTACTGCTTTATATAGTTGTATCCGCTTCTGATGGGATAAATTAAATACAGAAATGTTGTAAAAAAAATTCGATAATTTGCAAGCACACTTTGTTTTCTTTATGCATGATATGAGGTATATAACCGTGTTATGAGATTTTCGGATGGATAAAGGGGTCGAGAAGGAATTGTCTTTTTTGGGGATTGGGCGTAATTAATAGGAGCCCGCATAGCGAATCGCAAAAGAAACTCGCTGTACATAATCAATTTGTTATGGGTCTATATCCATAAGCTGTAATCATAATCAACAATTAGGCCTAAGTGTATGCATGGATATGTATGAGTATGAAATCGGCTTTGAATGAATTAACTAATTATATTCGTTTATACAATGACACTTCCACAAAACTTACCTGGAGAACAGGGTTTTTCACAATCACATGTTTCTTAGCACAGGAAAAAAAATATTTTTTCCAGGTCCCAATATAGTCGTACATCTGTAAAATTAAAAACCGTCCATGACTGAATATAATCAAACACTGTTAGAGCCTGATAAAGGAAAGTTTGTGAATATAATCGAGCCTACTAACTATGCTAATGTACGGAACACGTGTAACAGTGACGTGCATAAACAAGTTGTGAATTGTGAAAAATAAATCTAGGCCTCTACAGGACCCTTGAGAATCACGTTCCAACATTACATTAACCCAGCCTTAATTGGGATTCGATGCCTCTGCTCTTGTGCGTGCTGAAGACACGTCCAACATTTACCCACATAACTCCCTCCTGATGGTTACACGTCGATTGTGGCAGAATGCTGGATCGGGTTTGTACCCACATTACGGATAGTGGGCCAACATTAAACCAGCATTGGTTTGCATCAGCTTTGAATTCAATGAAGTAAAAAAACATAGCAAATCGTTTTCAATTGCAATTATTTGTCATTGCTTGAATATTAAGGGGATATTCTGACTGGCGGCCATATTGGATTTATAATATTTCGAATCCAGGGTGTGGTAGAAAACCGAAGGAAATTAGTATTTAAATTCTAAAATTATGACGTTTGGTGAGGAAGTAATGAGAAATTCTGTTTCTGGGTGGCAGCCATCTTGGATTCTCCAGTATGGCGACACCAGTCAATGCTACTGTAAAATGACCACCGGATTTAGAGTCAGTGAGGGCAAAATCCATTAAAATGTTTTTAATTGCGATTTCTGGTTGGCTAATAATTGTATTATTTTTTTATGGTGGCCATTTTGAATTATCAAATATGGCGCCCCATTGAGAATTGGCTTTGGCTCCTGGCAGATTTGAATTTAGTGGGTCAAAACCTAGGGGTGCAAATTTTCATGCTTGTAGAGAAATGTGCACAATTCTACCATAAAACCCCTTTAACAGACCCGATCTGAGTAATCATCGGTAATAAGCACGATGTGACGTCATAAAACCATGACGTCATAAAACTTTTGAAGTCGAGAAAATCAGGGTGAGATTCCTACAAATAATGAACTGGTGGTACGTCTTTATCATATACACGTATGCTTTGTAAAAAAACATAATTATGGTTATCTGTCAGAGTATAAAATCCCCGATCCGTGACGCTGTTGTGAAGCCAACAAGAATGCTGCACCATCAAAGCCTTTAAAAACAATAAAAACATTTTAGAGATTAAATCTATAATCATTTATCCCACTTACATTTCATCAGCGTGGTACTCCTTAAAGGAGGTTTGCTGCATGATTATGCTACAAATACAGATGTATGAGCGGGAATCAATTTAAGCTTGTCATACCGTTATGGTGAATCTATTTTGGCAGTCACTTGTTGAGTTCTGTTAGCGGTTCGTAGAAGTTTCACAGGGAGGGCAGCGGGTTGTAGAAGTTTCACAGGGAGGGAAGCGGGGTAGTTTCACACCAATGTGGTGGATCTGGGATGTATGCGCGGGAATCAATTTGAGCTTGTCATACTGTTACGGTACGACAAAACCCCATAATAACCCGGAATAACCCATAATAACCCGGAATAACCCATAATAACCCGGAATAACCCATAATACCCTCATAATAACCTATAATAACTCATTACAGCATTGTATTTGCTCCGAATAACGCAAATAATGGAACAAATCAATGTTTTATTAATAAATGATGCAGACAATCAATGAGCTGGCCTATCACAGGATGGTGCATATGTATGTCGTCTGAAACTATCAATAAGGGGTAACCCCCATTGCAATAGCCTATAAAATACAATAATAACCTATAAAAACTCATAACAACTTGTAATAACCCTCTAGTCGTTAAGAAATACAGCCATATAAACAGATAAATGAATTCAGTTTATCGTGAGATCACAGCTTACCAATCCAGTGCTCCAATGTCACTCCTGACTTCACAACTCACCTCTTGTCATCAGCTTAATTACTGTAAAGGTGTGACTTCTATCACAACTCAACTTGTGTCATCGATTATCATGAACAGCAACAGTAGGGTGATTTGTCGCACCCTACTGTTATGGTGAATCTATTTTGGCAGACACTTGTTGATTTCCGTTTTCTTCAATATGGCCGATCTTGAGATGTATGTATGGAGCTGTCATACAGTTATGGCTTGCCGATTTTAGCAGACACTTGTCGGTTCCCATTCATTTATCCCCACGACGTTTTGCTTATAGGGGGGGTCTAGTGAAGTTTGACTGCCTATTAACTGCCTGACTGCCACTTGTGACGGACATGTTGACTGTTGGGCTGCTCCCTTCGCCAGTTCTGCAGTGTGGAACCTGTATACGAGAAGGTGTCTTAAGCGGAAAGTTTCGTCATCTATGCACATGATCACCATTGCTAGCCCCAGCAGTGGCTGACCCGGGACTGGTGCTTGACCAAGGGCTGAAATCTTAGCTGCACCATTGGGTTCTATGGTTTTGCTTTAGCTGCCGTGGATGTAGAAAAGTAGTCTGTGAGCAATGAATTCGGTTCTTGATGTGACCCACCGGCTTAGTGATACACAGCTCCGAGTGAAAAGCAATTGGACTAAAGGCGGGATTGGATTGATAGATAATTATCGGAAGGCGCAGGCAGCCTGCATCGGGCTAGCTAATCCAAACAAACAAACAAACAAACAAGCCGGCTGTTGCCAATCTAATCTTGTCTTTTTTCCACTTTGTTATGGTTCGTCAAAAATACAGGCATGTAAAACAACAATAGAATGATATTTGCATTATACAAATGGTATGCTAACATGTGCCATGTCCGTAAATTAAGTCAAAACGGCTATACGCTGATAGCATTATATTATCGCCCACTAGTAGTGCTGCGGCACGCAGCTGTTGTTAACTTACTCTCAACTAGGGCCTAGGGCCATTCATTTCTGTGCTTGGGACTACGTCTTCACGCGGATTGCAACAGATCACGTTACCACCCCCACTCTGACATTCTTGCCACATAGATCCTAGTAAACACTAAATATTTTAGGATGGTCCCAGGCCACACACTTTAAATAGATGGCCCCAGGCCATATACTTCAACTTAGTAGCCTATATGCGGCCTGCAGCCACACATTTTAAAAGGTGATGGCCCCAGGCCACACACTTCAGGTTGATGGCCCCAGGCCATATACTTTAACTTATCATATGCGGCCTGCAGCCACACACTTTTTAATTGATGGCTCCAGGCCACACACTTTTGGTTGATGGCCCCAGGCCACACACTTTCAGTTGATGGCCCCAGGCCACACACTTTCAGTTGATGGCCCCAGGCCACACACTGTAGGTTGATGGCCCCAAACCACACACTTTAGATTAATGGCCCCAGGCCACACACTTTCAGTTGATGGCCCCAGGCCACACACTATAGGTTGATGGCTCCAGGCCACACACTTTAAGTTGATGGCCCCAGGCCACACACTTCCAGTTGATGGCCCCAGGCCACACTTTAAATAGATGGCCCCAGGCCACGCATTTTTAGTTGATGGCCCCACCCCATACACGCTTAGTTGATGGCCCTAGGCCACACACTTTATTAGATATGCTCCCAGACCACACAGTTTCAGTTGATGGCTCCAGGCCACACTCTTTAAATAGATGGCCCCAGGCCACACACCTTTTAGTTGATGGTTCCATGACACACACTTCAAATGGATGGCCGCAGGCCACATACCGGTACTTTAAGTAGGCCCAGATAACACCAAGTATGTGGCCTGGGGCCATCAACTGATAGTGTGTGTGGCCTGGGGCCATCAAATTAAAGTTTGTGGCCTGGGGCCATCTATTTGAAGTATGTGGGCTTGTGGCCTGGGGCCATCAACTGATAATGTGTGGCCTGGAGCTATCAAGGTAAAAAGTGTGGCCTGGGGCCATGCATCAACTTAAAGTGTGTGGCCTGGGGCCATTTATTTGAAGTGTGTGGCCTGGGGCCATCTACGTATCAGTTGTGTGGCCTGGGGCCATCTAAGCATGGTTTATTAAAGTTTAAGTACACCTAATTTGGATGGCCCTAGGCCACACACATTGGAATTGATGGCGTAGTAAAATATCGATTCGAAAGTAGTTCTCAGGTTATAAGATGGCCCTGGGCCCTAGTTGAGAGTAGAAAAACAACGACTGCTAGTGGCACGAGTAACGACTAACGTGTTAGTGGGCGATAATATAGTAGAGGGGGGAGGTAGTTTAGCGAGTTAGGCCTAAACCAGATCGTAGTACCTGAGTACTATGATGATGTATTCTCATCCAAGGGGGGGGGCTATGACAGTGCTGGGCAGGTCCCCTCTGTACTACTGACTACTGTACTGTAGCCACACTGACACCGTCTGTGGTCACAGGCACAGTTACCTGTTTCCGTTGCTAGATGTATTATATAGACAAGTTGGGAATCTCACATTTTGGACAGTGATGTGTTCCGAACTCCCTCCTGGCGGCCAGTAATCATTATAGTGTCGAGGAAGCTCGGTACACAATGACATCAGCGTGAGATTCCGAGCTTTCTATATCTATGATATCGACAACGGAAACAAGCAAGCTTTGACTGTGGCTACATACAAAGCTAGGCCCTATATTATTACCCTGATGACATCGCAAGGCTCTGTCACAGTGACTGCCATGTTTTAGCGGGCCTGGCTCTACTGTGATCACCAGAGCGCGCTAGCTGACTGGGGCGAACACCGTTACCGTCTTATCGGTAGGCGGAGTCACTGTCACAGGCAGCTGTGGAAAAATGGCTGTCAGTGCGGCCGAGCTCCATCCAATGTGAGTAGCTTGGCTTAGCCAGGTACTATATTATAACGTTAAAGCCTACATACTTTGACTTTGAGTGTATACTCCAGCAGCCCTCCACCCCAGGCTCCATTGTGGAGTATCAGGCTGAAGGGGGAGAAAAAAGAAAGAGGCTGGCAGATCTAGTCGACCAGCTGACTCTTGAATGCTGCCACAGTTTTCGATTCTATGGCAGCTGCCGGAAGAGAATTCCAACCGGAAATAGTTCGATGCCAAAAAGAATTTTGTCCCAGTGTGGTGTTAGCTTTGATGTGTTTATAGGCCTAATTGTGCCCACCACTTGTTCTTTTATCTGCTGGAATTAAACGGTCATTGATAGGAATTTTGACTAGCTCATTTAAAATTTTAAACTTACATAGAAGTCTAGAATTTTTTCGTCTTGTTTTCAAGTCAGTCCAGCCCAGGTTCTGAATAAGAGATGTCACACTGGCTGTTTGTCCAGAATTTTGTGTGACAAATCTTGCTGCTGCTCTTTGAATTTTTTCTAATTTATAAATGTCTTTTTGTCTAAAGGGGTCCCAAACTGCTGAAGAATATTCTAAGGATGATCTGACCAGGAAGAAATAGGCAGTCTCCTTTAATTTAGGGGGACAGTACCCTATGCCTTCAGGTTCCTCCGAAGGCAGCCCAGGGTTGAATTTGCTTTACTGGTTATTTTGTTAAAGTGCATGGGCCTCCCATTCCAGAGTCTCGCTAAAGCAAACACCCAGGGTATGGTGTTGGCGAAACATTTTCTTTCACCTTCCAGGGTGTACTGGAGTTCCAGGGTTTTCATTTCGGCCTGAACACCCTCAGGACCGAGCATTTCGAGGGGTTGAAGCACATCCCCCATCGATCTGCCCAGTCCTGTAACGCAGAAAGGTCTCTCTGCAGTTTCTTCTTTGATCTGCTTGCTCCAGGATACTTCTGTAGCCGCCTGTGGAGGCCTGCCAAGCAGTGCTCAACCCCCCATGTCTCCCTTCCCCTTGCAGGGTACCTGGACAGGAGAGGCAAGCATCCACCAGATTCCCCTCCCCATCCCCCCTCTCTCCTTCTAAGTATAAATTCTGCTTCATTCCCCCCTCCACTATTAGGACTACCCTCCTCTAATCTTTCCTGCACTTCTCATGAAGCAGATTTCCCTCCCCCCCCTTAGCTTTTTTCCCAGTGTCCAGTTCTCATAAAGCATTCTTCCTGAAGTGTGCAGCTCTCATAAAGCTGATCCCCCCCCCCCCCCCTGATGCATTCTTCCTTTATTCCCCAGAAACCTTCCAATTGACATCCTTCTGTTGACACTTGACCTTCCAACTTCCCTTTCTACTCTTTTTCTCACTTCACTTTTCACTGTGACCTCCAGGCACCATTTCCTGTCTCTTTTCTCACTCTTCTTTCCACTTTTTTCTCCAGATACCTTTCCTTTAACAGTATAATGTTGACACTCGCCTTCCACTTTTTTCAATTTCCCTTCCAGCTCCACTGTGTTCTACAGAACACAGAACATTCTGTTGACTGTGACTCCCACCTTCAACTCCCTTTTCTCATTTCTCATTCACTGTAGTCTCCAGATAACTTACCCTTGTCAGCATTTATTTGACTCTCCACCTATTTCCCCTCCAACTGTTTCTTCTCAATCACTATATTTTCTGTATTCCCAATCACTGTATTCACTGTATTCTCCAGATAACTTCCCATTGGCATCATCCCGTTGACACTCCCACTTTCTACTCCATTTTCTCATATCTCTTCACTGTATTTTCCAGTTACTATTAACTTAATTCCCATTGACAGCTTGCTGTTGACACTTCACCGTCTACTCCTTTTTCTCATTTCATTGTATTCCACAAAACTGTATTCAGTGAATACACACTTATCAGAAATTTAGCTCTTACTAGAAAATTAACTAATGAATTTTGTTTATTTTTTACAGACATGATCTATGTGCTTGAGCAATTTTTCCCATATTTTTTTTGGCACCAAGTCATAAGCTGCCAGTTTCCAAGATGGCCGCCTAAAAAGGTTGTGGTACGATATCTTATTACCGTTGAATGAATCGCATTACAATTTTGTATGCTGGTTCTCTGGGTATTTCTGATGATCTGATTAACTTTTGGGAAGAATTCATTGAAAACAAGATGGCTGACGGTGTACTTTTTAAAAAATGGCCGCCCAAAAAGCTTGTGGGCACGATATCTTATGAAGAGTTGGTTGGATCGCATTCAAATTTGATGGTGGTTCGCTGAGTATTTCGAATTATTTCAATAACTTTTAGGAAAAATTCATGGAAAACAAGATGGCTGACAGAGGACAAAATGTCCGCCCATAAAGCTTGTGGGTGCGATATCTCATGAATCATTGATTGGATCGCATTCAATTTAACGTGGTAGTTCTCTGGATATTTCTGATGATCTGATTAACTTTTGAGAAGAATCCATTCAAAACGAGATGGCCGACTGAGGACATTTAGAAAAAAATAGCCACCCAAAAAGCCTGTGGGCGCGATATCTTATGAACCATTGCTTAGATCTCATTCAAATTTTACGCAGTGCTTCCTTAGGCATTTCTAATGATGTTTTTGGGAAGAATCCCTTAAAAACAAGATGGCTGACGAAGGATATTTTGAAAAAATAGCCACCTGAAAAGCTTGTAGGCACGATATCTTATGAACGGTTGGTTGAATCGTATTCATTTTTGATGCAGTTGTTCTCCAGGCATTTCTAATGATCTGATGAATTTTTGGGAATAATTCATTAAAAACAAGATGGCTGATAGAAGACATCTTCAAACAAAAATTACCTGGTGGGGGTATTTTTTAGCTCCCGCCTTCACCGTAGGTGAGATGGAGGGAGCTATGGATTCCGCCTCCGTTTTGTTTTTACCTCTTCTTTTGCCTATAACTTTGTAAGAAAATAAGCTAAGATAACAATTTGGTATGTGTGTTACATTCAGGTGGTTAATGGACAGGTTAAAATATTTTTAATCTGAATTCAATACGCAAGGTCGCAGAGGAGAAAATGATGAAATGATGATGTTACGGCGTTTGGCCGTCCGTGAACAATTTGTTTCCGGAGCATATCTCTGAAAGTACTTGTCCGATTGTCTTTAAATTTTACACACAACACCTCTAGAGGGTCTAGTTGTGCCTTTTGGAGTATATGAACTTTGACCTACTTTTGGTTCAAAACTATGACCTATTTAGACGTTTTGACGCACACTTAGTTTCCGGAGCAGATCTCGAAAAGTACTGGGCCGATTACAGTCATATTGCACATATATGTTCTCTAAGGTCCCTAGTTGTGCCTTTTTGGACCTTGACCTTGAAGTTGACCCAGCACCTAATTTATAACATAGGTAAATTCGACTGAAAGATTTTACGGATTATCATGAAAACCCCTCAAGAAAGCTACACCATTACTATAAAACAAATTGTGAGGTTTTAGGAGAGGAGGCATCTTGAAAATTATCAAGTCGATAAAATAAAAAATGGCCGCCTATCGGCCATTATTCACCTCGACAGGCCTGATATTGCGGAATATCATGAAAACCGCTCAAGATAGCTACACCATTACTATTAAACAAATTGTAAGGTTTCAGGAGAGGATGCATTTAAAAAAAAATCAACTTGATCAAGTTCAAGATGGCCGCCAGGGATCGACACTAACTGATTTTAGGTAGTAGCCCAGAGGGCCAGTAACTTCAGATAATTAATGGCCCTTAGCCTTATCGTTCTAGTCCTTAGTGTACACAGTATCAAGGGGAGTGTAATTTTTTTGTTGCCCCCAGGGCCAGTATCTTAGGTGATTTACTGGCCCTTAGTGATTTTTACTGGCCTCGGGCCAACGGGCCAGTGTTAGTGTCGAGCCCTGGCCGCCAATCGGCCATTATTCACTTTCACATGGCCGTTATTTGGTAAACCGTGCTAGATGGCTAGACCAATACTATAAAACAAAATGTGAGATTTCAGGAGAGGATGCATCTTGAAAAATTTAGACTTAATCAAATTCAAAATGGCCGCCTATTGGCCATTATTCACTTTCACATGGCCGATATTTGGTAAACCGTGCTAGATGGCTATACCATTACTATAAAACTAAAATGTGATTTTTCGGGGGAGGATGCACCCTGGAAATTTTTAACTCTGATCTAATTCGAAATGGCCAACAATCGGCATTATTTACCTCAATAGGCCTGATATCAGGTAAACTGTGCTAGATAGCTAGTGCATTACTATAAAACAAATAATTACCATAAAACAAAATGTGAGGTTTCGGGGGAGGATGCACCCTGAAATTTTTCAACTGGTCTATATTGAATTAAAAATGACCGTAAGTCAGCCTTTATTTACCTCGATTGGCCTGATAGCGGGTAAACCGTGCCAGATAGGTACACATAGACCAGTGGGATACTGATTGGGATCATTAATTTCAATGGTGGTTTGCAATCTTTGACAGACTGTCTAGTTCTTATCTTACTCTTAGACTGAGCCTCTTAGACCTAGTTGTCTTGCGTCTTGATTTTTGACCTAGCCTAGGACTACACAAAACCCTAACCCTACACAAAATTGCCTAAATCAGATTCTAATTCGGAGCGAGAGCTCCTGGACTTACGTAGTCTTGTTAACTTAGATTTTTTATTGTGGCAATCTCTTCATTTAACGGGGATTGCCACATCTAATTCAGGGTTCCCCCCAGAAAAATGAGAAAGCATCATGGTACTTGGCGGTTGGGTTTCAGCGCACAATTTGCGACACATGCAGTCTGGGGGGTCTGGGGGCATGCTCCCCCTTGAAATTTAAATCAGAAGTCATCTTTATATGCATTTTGGTGGCTTTCAGAAATAATTTGTATCCACTGTTTGTGCTGGTAAAATTTTCATCTGACATTTTAAAATGTGAGTGAAAAATCCAAAGGCAAACACGTATTAATGGAACATTTTTCTTGACATCTCTTTTAACCCTTTGACTTCCAGGCCGGAGTGCATGCCAGGATCCAGATATACTGGTGTAGGAGTTCTATTTTTCGTCATTTGAAGCTGGAATTGCTAACGCAATTTCCAGCTTCAAATGACGAAAAATACATAAATGTAGTATATATTTGACGAAAATTTGTGTCATTTTATGGTTACGTTTATTGACGAATGACGACGGAAATTTCCGTCATGTATGGTAGTGAAAAGGTTAAATTGATTCTCATTTTGTTAGTTATTTTGAAATTAAACACTGATCCTGCATGTAGACTGATATATATAAAAACTAAGTGCCAGTTTGGCATTTAAAACCCTTATGATATAGACCACTAATTATTTTCTTATATCATATGTACACAGCAAATTATTTTTAAATAGGACTAGGGTGCCTATGCAGTGACAAATGAAATATGCAGTATGTATGTAATCCTGTAAGATCCTGTATTGCTGAAAATCGCAACACGATGCCAATGTCTTACGAAAGCATCAAGGCATTGTGAAAAACTTCACAGGATTTCGTAAAGCGTCACGGCACTTACTGAAGCGTCAGGGTAAAAATTCATGGTGCTGTGACGCTTTGGGGGAAACCCTCCGGGTTCCAGATACCCAGTGCCCACTCGCCATTGGCCCCTTGTTTTTGCTGTGGGCTAATCAAATTGACAGAAAGGTAGCCCACATTATGAATGTAAAGGAGCTTAAACTATCCATTAGAGTTAGAATGAACCAAAAAACATATTTTTATATTCAGATTCTCCAAAATCATTGGGATTTATATAGAATCTACGAGTATAAATCCACTATTCATTGTATGAACTTTTAACTACTGCACCTGAATTTCATGAGTAGGCCTCATGAATTTCATAAGTAGCTTTTAATAGGAAAGAAAAATATACAGTTAAGTGGGCTACTGGAATTTGATGTGGGTGACCAAAACTAGCATCGGAGGGGCCTACATGGCTACCAGAGTTTTTGTAGGTATTTTAGCCCCTGAACCCTGCTAGTTAGCCCTATACTACTGCCTGTAGTACTGATCCTGAGCTACTTAGTGTTGAAGGGTATCAATAGGAAATGTTACTTAGTGCTGAAAGAGTTAAAGTGGAACTACCATACATTGTGACAAATGTGACTATCAGGCTTGTCAGGAGGAACTTTATCTTGATTCGCCCACAATAACGTAAATGTAGGCCTACAGATGTATTCATGAGCAAATGAGACATTATTTCAGAGCTACTATGTCAGCTACTACATCAACATTATTGATCTACTCTTGACAAGAAATATCTGCATCTGGTTCCGAGCATCAGTGCATAAAACACATTGTGGTGTTGTTGTTTAAATTATACACAAATAGAGAGCAAAGTGCCCTAAGTTTGATCTCTTTAATTAAGAAATATCTAAATTCTTGTCACTTTTAAGTCCCTCACCCTAGAGTATGGCAAATGGCTGTTATATCATTGAGTTTTATTTCTTCCTATCATGCAAATCATTAAGGGACCATACATTTTTCCACATTCTTTTATTTTGTCTAAGTCAGACCACTAAGTAGCACTGTTACTGTTATATATATTTTTTTACAAATTTCAGGCTTTTACTGTGTAGGTAAAGTAGAATACCCAGGGTAGAATATTCTATAATTCTGTGGTATTTTTGCTGTATATTTTCAGATATGTTTTGTGTCAAGTTGATTGGAGCGACGGGAAGAAGAGACTGTTGAATTTTAACCAGTCACATGTTTATAAAACACTTGTGTCTAAAGTATCCCAAATGTACGGCGATTATGGAATTGGCATTCTACAAGAGAGTTTAAGAGGTAAAGGTTTCTATAATAAAATCACATGAATATATATGTTGAGAGGGACATGGCGCAATGGTTAGAGCGTGGCGCTCTGCCGATGTCACTGCCGGCCGTGCGGTTTCGAATCCCGCTTGGTGCAGGATTTTCAAAGAAATATCATGTTTCTCCCCTCTCAATATTGGGACATTGTTTTGATGTTGTGTCCTTGGGCAAGGCACTTCACCCTCAAATGCTTCACTTGACTCAGGTGAAAATGAGTACCTGGTAGGGCAGAGATGGCAATTTGTATGATAAGTTCAATGCACCAAAATGGCTGCAGGACTGTATGCTCTCCATGGAGTTGAAATGACACACGAGTAACAGGCCAGTGACCAGGGGGTAAAATGTGAAGTCGTATGATAGGTCTTCAGACTTGATATCAGACTATAAACCTGCACCTTTGCACCTTTATAAATCATCTACACTTCATTTATGAGAATTATCCACCTTCATTTTTCTCTTTTGATTGTGTATGAATTATCTTTTAGAAACTAAAGTTACGCAAAACCCCATTTGCAGAATATTGTGCCTTTTCAACCATTAAAGCGATAAAATATAAAATTAAAATTTTGTCTGCCTGAAAATATGTCTCGCTCCTACCGCCCACATTTAGGTAAAAATTAGCTACAATTTGGATTAAGGCTTACTCCAATCTGACAATTTTAGCGCCCTTCAAATTTTTATATTTGAAAGACAAATAAAAAGGCTGAAAATGGCAATAGATGTTATTAGCACTTTAACCCTTATCCTGCTGATCACGACTATTGTCATTTTAACCGTTAGCACACTGATGTCGACTACAGTAAACATTCTGTGTTTTCATTAGCACCTATATGATCAGTTGTTAAAAATAAAATATGCTTTCAATCTTGCAGCACAGATATATGTTGGTACCTAAATTTTACAAATAACACAAATTTCAGTCACTTGATGTTGTGGATCGCGGTAGCGAGATACAACTTCAAGTGACTGAAAATTTAAATTGAATAGCTCAGTGATCTAAGGGTTAATCTGTTTTATTAGTCTATCAAATCACTGATATTAGGAATGAAATGGGTGTTTAAACATCAAGATTTGTGAATGTTTGGTCTCAAATTAAACAAATGTGAGTAATTTTCAACCACTTGAGGTACCGCGATCCACAACTTCAAGTAACTGAAAATTTAAATTGAATAGCTCAGTGATCTAAGGGTTAATCTGTTTTATTAGTCTATCAAATCACTGATATTAGGAATGAAATGGGTGTTTAAACATCAAGATTTGTGAATGTTTGGTCTCAAATTAAACAAATGTGAGTAATTTTCAACCACTTGAGGTTGTGGATCGCGGTAGCAAGGCACAACTTCAAGTGGGTGAAAATTTAAATAAATGAACTCAGCAGGATAAGGGTTAATATATATATAGGGAATATAAAAAGTTGCAAAATGCTGCTGTCAAATGCTTAAATGCCAGAATGAGTAATTTTTCAACTGTCCATATAGATATAATCTACTGTTCGGTCATTGTTCAATTAAAACATCTATTTCCATATTTTTTAAATTTAAATTGAGCATTGCACTCATGAACATCTTTAATATACAATGGATTGATTTAACAAATATATATGAAAGTTATTTGTTTAATCAATGAGAAAAATTGTAGGACATTAGTTTCTTTTTTCAGTGAAATACCTCAATTCAGAGACACAAATGATCATGATTCGTGTGTTCAGAAAGTACCACCAGATGCTACTGTCATGTCTACCTCTAATTAATCAAATAACTAAGAATAACACATCAATTCGAGGTTTATCGCTACAGACTCTTCATCTGTCAGGTATGTTTATTTTCTTATTAAAAAAAAGGTTTCAAATGTAACTAGAAATTGCCATAGTGCATGCGTGTTTGAATAATGTAAAAGGTGCCATAAAATATTTGTTTTCTTACTTCCGACAAAATGTGAATTTGTTATTTATTAGATACTGTGTTCTCATTAAAAAAAAGAAGTTATTAGAATAAAATCTGCATCAATATTCATATATATATTCATATGTATTCATATATTTTCAATATTCTGTTATATTTATGTAGGTGAGGTAATTGATGAGATAATAATTTGTTCAAAAATATGGGTAGTTCGAGCACTAGTAAAAAGAGCTGCAGACTAGTAATCATGTGTGTTTGCTAGTACTGTCTGTCTATTGAAAAAAATGTATTATATTAATATGCTGAACCTTTAATACATCTACATTACTGATAAATCATTATTTTTAACAAAGAGTTCATCTGCAGGAATTGTGTGCTAAAAATGATGTACCGGTACACATACTTGTATGATCCAAACAGAACAAAGTTTAAACATGTGAACACTCCACCTGCGATTGATATGTACTGTTTCAATTTCCAAATAATTTACTTCACGAAGTCAGAAGTTGTATGTCCCAGAACATTTCTATTTGAATCAGCATTATTTAAGTTTTTCAGCCCTCTGCAAATTATTGCACCATGTAACATATTTAGTAAACAAATTAAAAATTATCAAATCATTTGGAAATCTAAGCTTGAGTTTAAATTGCCGAGCAGCAATTCACATAACAATGTGAAAAAAAAAGAAAGAAAGAAGTTTGTTTCATGTGTGTTAGACATCTGAAAATACAGATGCTGTTCCATCTATTTTACAGTGTTAACCCTACAAGCACTAAGCATGACTACAATCGTTTTTAATCTGTTTTATCTGCAGGTTAAATCACTGCCATTGGGCATTAAATGAGTGTTTAAACAACAAGATTTGCAAATGTTAGGTATCAGATCAAACAAACATGAGTAATTTTTACCCATTTGAAGTTGTGGGTCGTGGTAGCGAATCACAATTTCAAATACCGGTAGGTGAAAATTTAAATTAAAGAACTTAGCGGTTTTTCAATTTTAATTCTTCTGCCTAAAATAGGCCTAACAAAATCGTCACAGAGTTGCAAAATATCAGCTTTTAATGGGTTAAACCTCAGGGCACTGATTTCAACCATAGTTTATTTCTGTGGTTTTATTAGCATTTGTGGAGCCAGTTTCAAGAAGTGAAAAATAGCTTTTTAAGTCTGTGAAACTGATACATGTAAACAGTATGACCTAATTTTACAAATGCAAGTATTTTTTCGGTCACTTGAAGTTGTGGATCGCGGCAGCGAGACACAACTTCAGGTGACTGAAAATTTAGTTTAATAGCTCAGAGCTATAGGCGTTGGGACTGTGGGTGCAATTACAGCTTTAAATAATCAAATTTGACAGTTAAAACATTGGATAGATCTACATTATATCTATCAACATAAGCTTAATACAGTATTTTTCCATTTACAGGCACAATACGATCCTGTCAAAAATTTATAGTGAAACATCACAAACTAGAGCTTCAGAAAATGTTGAAAAAGTGCAAAAATGAAGGTAACATAAAAAATGGGCACTACTATTATATATATATATATATATATATATATCATTTTTTCATATTATTTCATAAGTCAATGTTAAATCTGCCATTTGGCTTACTTTATTTAAATATAAAATATTTGTGCACTCTTTATTTTACTTGAATTTATTTTATTTCTCAACTTCAAGATCAAATGTTTTAAAATTTGATTCACAAAAACACAATGTCACATGCCACATTCTTACCCCTTAACATCTGATATCATTTTGTTTTCAGATGAGAGAGCTCAACTAGAGAAAATCACATCGAAGGCTTTGGCATCACTTGAACAAAATGGTGCTAGTAAAACTTATGTGCAACAAGACTGAGTTAACATTATCTTGATGTGAAGTGTATCAAGCAAGTCTAGTCAGCGTATATGGCCAGGTGATAATTCACTTTAAGTGTTTTAATATGGAGCCCAGTGTCATTTTATAATAGGTCCATGTGTATAGTTGTGATAAATACACTACTAAAACTGAAAGATGGGGAATATAACAAGGGGTGATGACCAGAACAAGATTAGGTTCACATGCATTGGAAGAAGAGATGTCCTAAATTGTATCCCCCGCCCAACTTCCTTGAAAAACAGCAGTAACCATGGTAACATGTAATGTACGCTGTTGTGTTTTAATTCAGATCATGTCGACCATTTAAACAATTTTTGATAGACTGGTTGCATATCACCTAATAACTGAAACGAGATATAGCTTGGCAGACTTGATATAGCCATAGTAATAGCTCTAGAAATGTCCATCGACCTTGGGGATGTCCAGAACGTTGAATGTCACTAACATGATAAGATGGTAAACCTACATTCACTTACTTAAATTCATTCCCCAAACATGTTCGCAAAATAAACAGACATTTTTCTAGATTTTGTTATATTTATTTATTGTTGTATTATTTGCATAAAAAAAGAATAAATTTTCCAACAAAGGAAAACATCTGTATTTGAAAAATAATCTAGGAAATCATGGGTAAAAATAACTGATACTTCAATAAATTACTATACATCTGGTAATTTTCGGGAGATTTTAAATTTCGCAAAGAAGACAAATTTGCGAATTCTAGAATCTCGCTACAATTATTATTATAATACCGCAGCTAAAAAAAAATGGAAATTCAAGAATTCTAAACATCGTAAAAAGTCCCAAAATCAGAAATTTGCGAAAATTTAAACACGCGGAAATTAACATATCTACAGTATATAGACCTGGCACATGTCATTGTCATTATACAATGCAGCCGCTTGTGATGTATTTACTGTGATATGTGCTGTGTATAATACGTTACTGTAACTTACAGGAGATGCTAACAAGTAAATATTATCAATAAGGGCTATCACTGTGATGTTTTCATATGACACTGTATAAATTGATACGACCTGGTGGGAATTGTAAGTCACATGTAATAAATAAACTTTAATATTTAACAATATCCACCTAAAGATATGCCTCACCTTATCTGAGGCTGCTTGTTTAAAAGATTTTTTTTTTCTTGTTCCAGTAAGTTAACACACAACAGAACATGAACAGCTTCAGACATTTATATAACTTGCTATTGGCAGACTTCCCTAAGGGTAGCCAATCTCCTATATGGGAAAGCAATTGGAAATTCCTCAAATTGTTGTTTTGTATACAAATAAACCTCCTGTGGAAAGCCACCTGTCTTGGAAGGTTGAATGAGTGGTTGCCCATAGCATGTTCACCTATCATTTATTGTATCATTTTTTAATTGAATAGTAACATCATTTTATATTTTAAACTTACACAAAATGTTGTTCTTTCAATATAATAAGTTTAATATAAAAATAAGTAGTCACAATCACATTATTCCGGAATTTCTAATCCATCCAGTTTAATCTGATTCTTTTTCGATTTCCCACCAAACAGATCGGCTTCAATTTCATCCAGCAGACTTCGTTTCTGAAATGATAAGATAAGTCAACTACGGTTAATATAATTACTAAAACAATCTAACATATTATGCTGTAAAAGTTAAAACAAATTACCCACGATTTTGATTACATTTTCTTTATTGTTATTAATTATTATTGGTTATTATTATTATAAGTGCTATGTGTTAAAACTCACCTTCTATTCAGTGATATGTGCCTTGTGCTATACCCCATGCATGCAATGTAAATGTTTCTATAACGTCCATCAGGGATTAAAGTGATGCCTTTCTGCTACTTAACAAAGTGGCAGATACATCCCTTTGATCCCCAGGGGCAATATGACATTCCCGCCCGAATTCTGTATGAAAAAGACATTCATGCGCATGCTCCATGTATAATATTATAACATGCAAATTACACAAACATCATATTGTTGAGCTTTTAATATTACTTTTAGTATATCATTTTTATAGTTTGGCTATATGAGGGATTCTATAATTTTAAGCACCAGCACTGTCCGCACCTTGTAATATTTATTATTGAATATTTTGATTTAATTTGATTACATAAATGCAATGAATGACCTTTATTTTACAATATAGCAATATTACAACTCAAAAAATTCTGACATAAATGTGTTTTTTGAAAGAAATATTGTGTAAATTTAGCCAATTTTAGCCAAAAAGCCTTGTCCCACATTCTAAATTCCACATAAACAGGCGATTTATTCTAGACTTCCTGTATTATATATTATATTTGTTTCTGATATAATGTTAGTGCACAACACTATCTATAAGATTATATACAAGTTTTTTTTAATAATTTTATTATTTTACCACTTTTTATGCAATTTATGTCTGTCCCACGCTGCAGCGACTCTCCGTAACGCTTATAGTTTTTAGGTAATTTCTATACTTTTTCTGACCAAAATATCACTTGTCTGGTGCCAAAGAGTTGCGCGAGACCTTCATGCAGTGAATCGTAAAAAAAAAGTATAATAAATGTGTTTTTGTTTAGAAATAATGTAAGGTTTGTGCAAGTCTTTGGGTGAGTATTTTAACTCAACGTCTCTCCGTAACGCGATATTTTACACATAAATACTGCAATTAAACTTTTAAGCACCCTACAACCTCCAAGCCTACTACAACCTCATTTGAAAAAAACAAAAATAATCATAGTATAGCATAATACATAGATGCTATGCACAATTTAGTAAAAAAAACGTCTCTCCATAACGCGTATTTTCTGTCTCTCCATAACAAAAATAAAAACGTTATGGAGAGAAAAAGTAGTCACAAATTACCCTTTTACTCATTTAAAAATAGCTATAAACCTTAATGAATTTGGTATTTTAACCAACAAGTGACACTTGTTGAAATAGTAACTTTTCTTTTTGTCTTTCAGATTGTGTTAGCATCGATATTTAGTATTTGTTTATTGTCACTCCATAACAGAAATAATTGTCGTTATGGAGAGACAATGTTCGTTATTATTACTCTCCATAACGACAATAATCGTAACGGAGAGAAATTCGTATTTCATTATTTAAGGGTTATTGTCATAAAGTGATTCTTTCTAAATTAAGTGATCAACATTATAATAACCATGTTCAACTACTTTTTAAATATTGTGTACTTTTGTAGAAGGGTCACGAAGAAATTTAAGTTTGAAGATTACTCCGTAACATAAATTGGTCTCTCCATAACGGTAAATTAGTCTCTCCATAACGGTAAGAAAAATTTAAATTGATAAAAATAATCATTTAAAAGTGAAATTAAGCTCTGCTGACAACGCTATGTCAATAAACAAAGCTAAGTTGACATGTGTTTAAATTTTTGACAATATCCAGACAATCTCATATATCAAGGAAAATATCATCACTGGTGCCTAAAATTATAGAATCCCTCATATAAGTATCGGTACGGTAAGTATCGGTAGTTTAAAAACTAACCACTTTCAACAAAAATAGCATGTGAGTATAAAATTTAAATTAAGATAGCAAGAAGCCCTGGTGTCGATGGCGATAATCATAATCCCCTATTTCACAACAATCATGATAATAATATCCTGGCCTTTTCGTTTTGCAGGGCATTACTTTAAATTATTTACATAAGCCGTGGCTGCTCAACAGTTGTATTCATTATTTGTTATTTTGTGTTGGGAATTACTTTACCTCACCCTCAGTAACATGTTTTATTTAGAAACTGACAATAACTACACAAACGAGAAGATTCAGAGTAACTTCTGTAATAATTATATGACCAAGGTAGAATCCAAGACTGAAATAATACAAAGTAATGGATAAGTGATAAGAGAATTCCTGCCAGTTAAAAATGTTTATTATGTAGAGTAAACATGTAATAAATAAAACAAATACGTTAATGACAGTTTAACATAGTATACTTAATCATATTATTTATAATACTGTACTGGTTTCGGCTGTAAATTGTTTATATGGTTATTTTGTGTTAATAACACTAATTGATATACCGACTTGTTAAACAAATTATCTTTATCGCTATGCAAGTCCCTGCTCGTTGTCATAGTTTATGATTCTCTTTCAATTATCAAATTATACATGGAAAACTCAGTACTTATTTGGGATGTTTTACATTTATCTGGAACACGAATTTGCAAGCGCAAGTTCCAGCTTCAAATGAGCGGAAAATTTCCCCACGTTGATATGTTCTATAATTTACGGTTTTCTGTCTGTCTACATGATCTACACAAACGTTATCTTCTCAACTTTACGAGTATTTAATTTATCTTGGTACTGAAAGAGTGCAATTAAGTGACAAATTGTACGATGTTTAGTTACAAAACCAACGTTTGACAACATAAACTATTCTCCTGAACAATGTAGTAAAAATCAATCCCAACAAGCACACTGAATGTTGATGTAATGCTGGTTCAACTTCTGCGACGTCGGCCCAACATTACACCATGTTATCACGTGGTGTAATGTTGGGCCGACGTCGCAGATGTTGAACCAACATTACACCAACATTCGGTGTGCTTTGTTTTGCCCGTGATATATATATATAGCAGATGATGGATGCAGTAAAGTGATCAAATGGATGGAGTTGTGACCCAGCAAACACCAGACATTGATCCAACGTTGGCTCAATGACGGAACACCGTTCTCGACGCTGGCCCAACATTAAACTAGCATTAGCTCGACATCTCCTGTTTGGTGAGGAGAGTCGTACTTCGTGAGACAGCGATGTGAGGGTTGACAACACATAATGATAACAAACTAACAGAAGACACGTGGGCTTAACCCTTAAAGCGCTAAGAACGCGTCTATACTCGTTTTTAATCTGTTTTAATAGCCGATTAAATCACAGCTATTGGGAACGAAAAGTGTTTAAACATGCAAGATTTGCAAATATTTGATTGCAAATTAAGCAAATAGGAGTAATTTTCACCTACTTGAAGTTGTGGGTCGCGGTAGCGAGACACAACTCCAATTGGGTGAAAATTTAAATTATTTATCTCAGCGCTTTAAGGGTTAACGGTGGTAACATTGAGCCAACGCTGATCCATGGTTTCGTTCTCGTTATGCCAGCATGCAAAATATTTGAAGAGCAGGCCAGCAGACATGGTCCTGGCTGCCTATAGGCACATTTATAGCACAATATCAGATACATTTTGTGGTGTTTACGGAGATCATCTGAATGGTTTACTGTGCTCTACTTTGCTGGGTTTGGCTGGCTCTTCTAGTCCGAGCGGAGGTGGAAGGCCCAGTGTGTGTCTGTGCAGGGCCATGGGCGTGTGATTCATGTGAGATTTACGCATGCTGATTTCGGGGGCAGATTGTGATGAAGTGCTTCTGCCAAAAGCTGTATGTACCTCGGCACCCTTTTTGCCACCACGCTTTTGACGACCACCCTTTGTCTTATCTTTATCCTTCTTGCGCCCACTCTTAGACCCTTTGCCTTTGATTTCTTGTACTGGAACACCTTTGATGATACCCCGCGCCGCCGCTCGCGCCAAGATATCTTTTGCAGCTTCTTTGGGATCATCAGCCTGCAAACACAAACATTTTGTAAAAGCTAATGGACTGTGACGAAGGGATAGCCGTACACTACTCACCACTGGAAATCAAACCACAAGTAAATTCTTTTTTGGACAGAATGAATGTACATGTCGTTCTTGAGACCGTCACCAGGTTTAAATGATGTGGGCACATTGTTATGAATCTGAGACCGAGTTTAAACAAGCAGGCTTATAACAATGTGCTCGCATTACGTAAGCCCGGTCTCAGGCTGGAGGCACTGCATTCTTTTTCGCTATATTGCGAAAACACATTAAACGTTTGGATAATATTCATTCAATAAAAATGGTTTAATTCATCAAAAGGCTCTTCAAAGGTTCGACTTATTAAAAGTTTGGATTTATAAAATCATGGCATTTTCATGGCATTCTGTGAAACTCGATAGCCTTGACCTCCATTGTTGTCACCGAGCTAGCTAATACAATTAAGTATGGGGAAGGGGGTCTTACATAACTTTGTTTTCACCGAGTTCCCATTTAAAAAGGTTTCAGGTGACGTCACTGCGTTTCACAGAATTCCTAGGATATGGATTGTTGTTTACATCTCAAAGTAATTTAAAATGAAAATAATTAAAAAGCTAGAGTATCATGTTCCTCATTATATGCCTCACCTCTCTTGTGATAGTAGCCACAAAGCAGCCGCTCATCACGCTACAGGGCTTGTATCGCAGGTATTTCCCACATAGCGGGTTCTCTGACTCTATATCTTGATCACTTAGAGGTAGTACTGGTGGTGCTATACGGAATGGTGTCTTCACCTTCTGTTGTACCATGTTTACGTACTCTATGGCGCGTGTCACCACATTCTCATTCTCTGCTTCAAACGCAGAACGAGTGCAGTAGACCACCGCCTGTGTCCGTGGGACTACAACAGATACAAATTACACATGCAAACTTGATAATTTACTCGAGTATACAGGAAGATGCATGTATAGATATTTGAGTCGGCACTCTGTGAGGTTTGGTTTGCCAAAAATTGTTAACGTTATTTCGTCAAGGGAAGTAGATGGATTGCCATACTCATACTAGAAATGTCGCTGGAGGCTCTGCACATACTGCAGGATGACCCACAAACAATATATCGCCCAGCACCGGCTTGGTCTCATGGAATGAAGTCAGTTTTTTTCCCTACGGTACAGTTCTTTAAATAAACGGTATCAGGACCACGTGGAATTTTTGCAATATAGGACTGACACGTCTGTATCCACTGCTGCCTGCTGGCGACTCACATGTTTGACAGAACATCCTTTTCTAGTTCACACTATAGGCCTAATATAATTTGTATATTTAAGATGTAAGTTCAAAATACAGGTGATGCTTTATGTCAAATAGGTAAAAAAAGAAAAAAACTTCATTCAAACCGCCGTTCCTACAGATGACGGTATGATGTATATGTTAGATGACAGAATAATGGTTATTAACAGCTACACAGTAAATACGATACATTGACCCAGTGTTGGCTATCGTCTGCGACGTTGACCCAACATTACCCCAACACTTCGTCTATCGTGTGTATATATATCGTCCCCTTGGATATGAAATGGTGCATCTGCTACTTTGTAAAGTGGCAGATACACCCTTTCATATGATCATATCCGAAGGGGACGATATATAATTATATGATATTGATGCTAGTAGTGGATACTCACATCTGAGAGCGTGCTTCAGTGTGGAATTATGCCGTACAACCAGTTCTCCTAGTTTTTGTTCATCTGTGTGTCCCAAAGACAGATCCCTCAGTATGGTCATATCTGGAAGAACAAAACCAACAGCTCCCAGCTTAAATCACTGGGTCGTTATGTTTCACTGAACCATAATATTTACTTTGCGGCAAACCTCCCTCCGCGAATCATGACGACTCACCGATTTTAACCCTTAATTATCTATATTAAAATACTTAATTGGAGACCAAAGATTTTCAAATCTTGATGTTTTACACACTTTTTATCCACCCCCCCCCCCCCCCGAAAAAAAATTGTGATAAAAGCTACGAAATCTATACATTTTTTTATCACATTCTACACAGCATGGAGATATGTAGCGCGCAAGTGATGCTAACAAAAATTAACATGGCCGCCACAGGTCGACTGCATAATTTTATTGTTGGCGGAGAAACTAGCAATCAGAAATTTTAAAACATTATCATAAAATTCTTAATCACGTTTCCGTCAACAACTTGGAGATGAGCAAGTGACTTTTTGAAGCTGCTACAAAAATTCCAAATGGCCATCATAGGTCAACATGGTCAACTTTTTCATTTCCTATGAGCGCAAAAACTTTTTATTAGTATAGGCTTACATTTTACAATCAATAGGGTCATGTGCAAGCGATTTTTGAATCACAATTTTTTTTTTTTTAAATCACATTCCACAGTGTGGAGTGTGCAAGTGATTTTTTACAATATTTTAACGAAATCTAAAATGGCCGCCACAGGTCCACTTCATAAAATATTTCTGGTGCCAAAAATAATAAAAAATGCTTGACATGTCTTGTGTGATTTTTCGGTGTAGATGGGGATGTTGTTAGTGACAGCTCTCTTTTTTACAATATTACAATAAAAAGGGTGGCGCTACGTCGGTCTAACAATAATTCCCCATTGAACATTAATTTAACATGTCGTTTTCGCTAAGAATACTTATTGACATTATAGGATGGAGACCTACCTTCGCCTTCTGTGACAATAAAATTAACAGGATTGGCCACTCCTGACTTGGTGCACTCAGCCATCATGAGGATCACTTTCAGATGCTTCATCCTCTCATCCTGAAGATCAATATCCAGGAAATCCTCTGAGAATACCTGCACGGTATCTGAGAATACACTTAAGAAAAACAACACAGTCAACTGCTGTAGCTTTAAGCACCGATGACGCTGTAACCTTTCACCTGTTATGACGGATATAATTATACGTCATACTATTATTTTGAATGGAAGTAATTCTGTAGAAAATTCCACTGGACATGCCAAATATTCTAAGCTACATCTTTTTATCAAAGTGGGTAATTTTCAGTCGGTGGGAGGTGGGAATTGCGGCAGGAATTCACACCTACTGAGAAAATTATTAATTTTTCTGGAAGGTAAAGGATTGTAGCAGAAAATAGCATATTTTGAATGAAATTCATCCGAATAAAACATAATCATGACATAATTATATCAATTTTGAGACGCTCCAAGTTTTCAGTTCAGATATACTTGGGTTAAGTTAAAACATACACGTTAATCCTAGAAAAACTGATACCTTATGTCAACTGATGAAAATCAAGTACACTTGTAATGTGCTGTAGAAAAAAGTGTAGTAGAAAACAAGGATACTTTTGGCCCCGAGTTTCTCTAGGTTGTAGTTAACTTGACCGACTTGTTTTTCAGTATGAACTCCAAAAGAGAATACTGTAGTTTCTGAGTCATGTGTCAGACTTGCCAAGTGCGCAGTGGTCAGCCCAGAGCCGACGTTAATGTGTAGTATGTCATCTCCTTCATTAATCAGAGCACGTACCGAGTGAGCTCCCACGCAACTAGATTTGTCCTGCAAACAAAATCAAACTATGCTGAAATAATATAGAAAAAATATGTTTAAACCATAAGAAAAATACCTCGCCTGAGAATCATTAGCGACGAATGCGCTTACAAAATAGACCCTATTATAGTCATTGTCATTGATTCATGTTTAATAATATGACTTAAATTAAAAATAGGCCCACAAGTAATCAAGTACAAGTGCCCAAATGTGGGCCGACGTCTTAGACGACTGGCCAATAATAAATTGACATTGGGTCAACGGATCGTGTTTACTGAGACGTGATGCCTACCTGTATCACCAGATGTCCCTCCTCCACCAGATGGTTTGTCTCCAGGAACTCTCTCTGGTCGTGTGCGAACAGAAGCATGTCATAACACTGCTGATCTCTCAGATATGTACGACCGGCAAGTCTGGATTCAGATTGCACTTGACGGAATCCCTCGTCTCGTAGGGCCATAGTCAGATCATCCAAACTAAGAAACAAATACGACATAATTATATAATAGATGTACATTTGCGCTAGAGTGACTACATAATATGTCCACATTCATTTGAAACTAATATCAATGCATGAGTTGAACTGTTCTAAAATACGATCACATCATATTGCCCCCCCCCCCCTTTGCAAGGCTAGTTCAATTAATGTGAGTGGTTTTTTTAATACCCCCGCCCCATTTTTTACTGATTCTATATTTGGTTCCATGGATTTTCTCCTACAATATCTAATCAGAATGAGATCGCGGCCATAGTAGGGTCTTTCACTTGCTTCAAACATCTCGCGAATCAGTTGAACGGTTCGGTCTAGATAGAGAGTGCTCACAAGGAAAGTGGGGCGCCATCGTGGAAAATGGACGACGAATCTCCCCTAATTTCACAGTCCTACTAATACAACAAATACAATATGAATAACAAATTTCAAGCTAGGCCTATACCGGTACCTTCTGTATACTAAATATTTCACATTTGCATAATAATTATATAAATATTTTTGATAACGACATGTTAGAATACCATAAATTCCGTTTTATTCTACTCAGAATATTGCATTTACTCTCAGCATCACCCTCGTGGACCAACATTATCCCAGTATAATGGTTTAACTCTCGTTTTTACTGGGCGGGTATAACTTTAGAAAAGGTGTTAGTCGAGAGACTTGTTGAAATGAAAATGGCATAATTACGTGTACGAGTTTCGTTTCTAAACATTTACATTTCGAATTTCACATAAACAATTAATTTCCTCGTGCTTAGGCCACAAAAAATAATTGATGTTTTAAGTGAGAAAAAAAAATAATGAGGGAAGGCGGAATAAAAAACATTTAAAGTAGTGGGTCGTTATGATTTAGGATGCCCAATACAACGGCACGCCTGCGCAGCATGGTCAACGTCCACAGGAGTGGGTTCTGTCGTAACTTAAATATTTTTATTCGGTGAAGCATAACGACCCACTCACTTAACCGCCAAATTATTCAATCTGAATTTTCACCCACTTGAAGTTGTGTCTCGCTGACGCGATCCACAAATTCAAGTGAGTGAAAATTATTCAGATTTGACAAAATGGAGACCTGTCAACTGTTTTCAAATATTGCTGATTGATGTCACATTTTATCTTTAACATGTTTAAAAGGTGGTAATTAATGTGATAATAAAAAATGAAAACACGAATATTATATGCGGCACCGGCGGTTAAAGGGTTAAAGAAAAAAAGTTAATGAGGGCGACGAAATAAAAAAACATAAACATTTGGATCAATGTTTTTTTTATCTCCAGAAACTAACTCGCTGGGCAAACGCTGGGAATTCGCGGCCCAATATATTTACGCGAGCTCATCTAAAACGGATAAAAAACATAGTGGCCTTACTTGGTTTTCAGTTGGTTGTACCAGCTGTAGACATGCATGTTGGAGCCGATGCGGTCATTCTGTCGCACCGCCTCAGGCAGCAGATGGTCTATTGTCAGCACCCTGGCTTTGATACGGCTCCTGGCAAGAGCAGCGTTCAATTTAGTCTTACAGCGCCGTAACGAATCCTCTATGTGCTCCAGGAAAGGATCGATTGGTTCGTCTTTGTTGGGCAGTCTTTTCTGGAATTTCCTGTATTGGTAGTCTGACAGAATGATCATTACCAAGCTGTCCTCCTCGCGAAACTGTGAACAAAATAACCACATTATATGATTTTTATCAAGAGAATGGCCCATGGATGCGTTTATTTGATTATTTTAGTAGCTTTGTTTTTTCTATAATTACTATTCAAGGGTAGAAACATCTATTTCTTAACCCTTTCAGCGCGGGGACCGTCTTCAGACGTCAGAAGCTTACGTCTATACACGTCAGATTCGATCCCTGCATTGAAAAATGATGTCGATTCAAATTGAATTGTCTCTATGGTTTATACAAAACTTTCTCAGCGTTATAAGGGTTAAAGCGCTGAAATATTCGTGTATAATTAAACCATGGAGACTAAAGTTCTTTTTTTCAATTTGAATACTATATGTAACGGGTCTGAGGCCATTGTAAATATTTCAGAATCTGACGTCTAAAGTCGGTCCCTCACTGAAAGGGTTAACATAACATTGGACTAAAATATTTATGAGATCAAGTACATGAATATAAATCTTGGATTACCCTTCACCAAGAATGGATCTGTACATGACTGCATCAGCTAATGTTATTCATTCAGTTATAAAGTAGTATATAGTAATATCAGTATGTTATAATTACACATGATTGTACATTTATAAATGCATTTATATAGAGTATTAGTGTATGACATAGGCCTATTACATTTTACTATGTGTTTTTATGCATGGTATACAAATGACGCTTATTTCTTTATTGCTTATTTTCGTAATTTTCTGGGACACAGCAGGACATAGCATCAGTAAGTTATATTCATCTTCTAAACAATGATTGTCCCCTTTTTACAAACACACACAATCTTTCTGCCATCAAAGCGCCAATCACTACTATAATATTTTAAATATATTCGCTACAAAATCAAATAACAATTCGTGAAATGTGAATATACAATGTACATCTACATGGCATGTCATGTGGATAGGCCATTATTTAAGTTGGCACTCGAGGGTTAAATATGTGTCTAAGCATACTTATGTATTACCGGGGGTATAGTCAGAAATATTATACATGGCTATGGATATACAGTGTCATGTATATTAATATGTTTTGCCATAGTATATGTAATACCTCTGGTGCGTGTACACACTTAAAACATTTGCGTCAACGGATGTCCATAAACACAATAATGTATCATATCCCAGCAAACACGAGACGATGAACCAATGTTGATTTAATGTTGGCCCATCGTCTCCGACTCTGGGCCAACAATAAATCAACATTGGTTCAGCGCCTCGTGTTTGCTGCGGTAAAGCGATCAGCAAACACCAGAAATTTATCCAATGTTGGCCTACCGTCTACGACGCCGGCCTCATATTGAAGTAGTATTGGGTAAATGCTCCCTTGTCACTGGGAATACTACATGGTATAATCAAGGAATTCCTTGGTATAATGTGTTGTCAATTTGTGAAAGTGAGGCATTTGCGAGGTAGATATCATTGATAGTACACCTGACGTTACCAATGAGCGGTTTTCCACAATCAATTTTGACACATTGAGCACACAAAACATCCGTAGTCATCGATGTGTCCAAGCGTAAGGCTGCCCTACTCTTATAACTGGTATTTTACTATTATCAAATTCAATGGTTTGGACGACCAACACAATAAACAGTTTGATATGAATCATTTTTTTTGAAAATTATGTACCGGTAGCTAAAAATTTCATAATTTACAACAATATACATGATGTAAGGCTGTAACGTTAGATAAGAATTATCTGCAACATGTATTCAAACATTTTTTACATGCTAATCTAGTATAGGCCCTAATCACTGATAATTACATGCCAATACATAATTTTAGTTAATAACTAGTTATCAATCATACATGTGCACATTGCAAAAGTTAACTTATAACAGTTGAGGATCGCCATGCCGATATTAGGATATTAAGCATTAACTGGTACCAAATAAATAGTTTCAGCACACTTTCAAAAGCGTGTGCTGATATCGATTTTACTGTGATGATATCGGTATGACATGTAAAATAAATCCATGGGGCTTCCGTATCACGGGTGGGCTCACGGCACCCACAATTTTTATTTAAGCCTGTTATATATTATATAATAAGGTGGGATCCATGTCTGCTCATGGCTCATATGACCCGCTTCGATATTCAGACAACCATGTCATATTATGCTATTATTTGGTGTTTGCGCTTCTAAAAGCCTGTGATCAAGGTTATTTGGTGTATGTGGAAAACTAAATATAATTCCGCATAGTTACGTAGTTGGTAGCCGGATACATTTGATGCTTTTTTATTAACTCTTGACAGACAGACCAACTGGAGATATTTTAAGTAACTATATAGTTAAGTTTATAAGCATTTTATTCTATTTTAAAATACAATAATTTGAAGAACAATAACCAACCTCAGGATATTGCTTGTAGAACACGCAGTCTTCTAGCATATCTTCTAAAAAACGTTGATCTGGAAATACAACAAATTAATTTTAATAACAACTCTCTAGTCTTTTGAATACCATATTTGGCACACCATAAATTGATACAGGATAATCATGAGTACATGTGCATGAGCTACATGTAGTATCTGGTCAGCTCGATTAATTTAGACGGCTCCAGTTGTATATATAGGGCCTACACAGCTATAGCCGTCAACGGCAATGGGTTATAGCGTGGTAGCAGAATTTGAAAAGTGCTCTAAAAATAGATTTAGGGGTAACACTTTGTTACTATGTGGAAATCGTTTTCTTATTATCTAATAGGGTCTCAGGCTTAAGACACTAGACACATTTTTTTCTAATACAAATCTTACAGAAGCCATAAATAAATGATTTCGTGTGAAACAAACCATATAAAATACGGTGTTTTCTTTACATTTTGGCGGCCATTATTTGTTTAGCTAATCTGAAGGTAAAGCTCACCAAATATAGAATGTTATCCGACAGATTCGGACTCAGTACACCCAAATTATGTAAAACCAAGTGAATAAAATAATATATACTAAGATGGCGAGCAAAGTTCAATGTTTCAGATTTCAACCCAGGTTAAATACACACATATGATATAGGCCTATTTATAAAAAGGCTGCTATATTCTTTCTTGAAACAAAATACATGACATTTATAAACATATCCGATCATGGGCTGACATGTATCTATGTCAATTTGTTCGCGAGAAGAATAATTTTCAGCAATGGTGCCTAATTAGCATTATAATCAATAACATTTTATGCTTTCAGTTATATCCCATCTTATTCCAAGACCATGAAAATGTGCAAATGGGCACCATATACATGATTGTGTCTGTGGCAATTAGTTTTAAAGTTATTAAAGAAATCTTGTTTTGGGGCAATGAGTGTCTAATTTGCATAATAATCAATGAAACAGCAACTTCCGGCAATGGAAAGCGCATTTTTCTGAGTCCATGGATATTGATGGTTCTAAAAAAATGATTTCCGTGTGGTAACAAAAAGTACCCCCCACTGTGAAACTTTTTTTATTTTGCCACCAGACTATTATGCAACATCCCTGATCTTAAATCAGTCTTAAGCTCACTGGTTCGTTGAGACTTGATCATGTGTTGATATTTAAGACACAGTTTTGATGTTTAAGTCAGTTGGTGAAACCGTGCCCAGATCACAACCTATTATTATTATATTACCATGATTACACTGCTATACATGTAGATTTGCCTCAGTGTAAATATATTTATTGACTCATAATTCTCATTATTCTGATCCAGTGCTTATTTGAGCTCACAGTGACCAGTAACCCATCAAATAGCCAAACGTTACAAATTTGCTAAGTTCTAAAGACAGTAATCAAGTTATTTATTGTGTTACACAGAGTACAAGAAAACGTTAGAAAAAGCATAGGGCCTAATTATGATCTATTGATAAACTAGAATGTTATTTAAAGTAAAGCAACAAAGTCGAATGTTATTGGTTTGTGAATGCATGGACCGCTAAAAACATTTATCTTAATAGAGTAATATCGTTACCACCGTTTATATTGAATATACCATGATTAAGGGGTAGGCCCTATATGCAATTAAAAAAATTGAAGTAGGCCAGTAAGCATATACTGCCTTTTGGCTTTGTATGGCAGTATACAGCACATTGTCTGTCTCCTTTGCATGATGGTACCGGTAAAGTCAAATCCTCTATTTTCGCAAACTCAATACCAATACATTACCGAACTCAAACTGCCATATCTCGAAAACGCTGCGTGTGCGGCTAAAAATAAGTGGTGTTTGGGCTTTCCTGGTACCGTACTCAACAACTTTAGAGCACAGTCTTGGGCCCTTTGTATGATCGTACAGTCAAATCCCTTGTTATCACTCACTCGTCAAACCCCTCGTCACTATAGTATTCCTAGAGTTTTTTCAATACAGCCGGTACAATATGAAGGTGTCAAGTCAAACGGGTGGGGACGCCACAGCTGGGCTGGAGACAAGAAGATGACCTAAGATCAAAATCACATCAATAAGTACTTAGTGCTGATAAAGGCCCCTTGATCAGCTTTTGACGAGTGAATGGTGATAAGAGGGGTTGTCAGTATTTGGTGATTGTAACACAGCAAACACAAAACATTTATATAACATTTGTACAATGTTGGTCCAATGTCGAAGACGTTGGGCCGACGTTGTACAAATGTTATACAAATGTTTTGTGTTTGCTGTGTTACAATTTTGTGCTGGGAAATGATGACACAGCCTCATACAAATTTAGGCTACGCCTTCTTTATATGTCTGTAGGCCTAATTGTACTTGTATCGAATTGCTACTTGACCCCTTTCCTTTTTATAAGAAGCATTCTTGGAAACGCCTGATTAGACCAATAATCAGAAATCAATACATCAAACTATGATGAATAGAAAAATTGTTGGAGATAGAATGTTTTCATTGTAGCTGTCTGTCGTGCGGTTTCGAACCCCGCTTGGTGCAGAATTTTCACAGAATTATCATGTCTCTCTCCACTTTTTCTAGGAGTCGGAGACACTTAGCAATGCTGTTCAGTTGGGATATTATGAAATACGCTCGACTATGGGCAAATATTGTTATGTCTGGTGTGGATACCAATCTATGGTAGACACTCAGTCTAAAAGCCTGTGATCAAGAGTCAATTAGGAAAGATAAGTAGTGCATTGTAAATGGTTTCAAGAACAATACTTTTATGCTGTCGACGCAGCATACATGTATCAACGGGATTGAATGTCCAGCAACTCAGTGTCGCAATTATATTATTATTTCGACGAATTTGAGTATACTTGTAACTTAAGAAACGTTTCCTGTTATCATGACCACATGTTGTTCACCTTCAACTTGTTGCGAGCTCGTAAAATACTAAAGATTCACAGATTCAAAGATACACAAGATTCAACCCGTATTGTTTGTGTCATATATACATATAACTAGATTAAACTGAATTAAAATTAATATTTCCAAATATTAACTTTATTTGTTACAATTTATCTGTATACATATATCGCGTAGGCCTATATATAGCGTACAAGTACTGTAATATTAGAATTAGGGTATTCTCTTCATGAATACCTCTCTCTCGGTTTTAAAAACAGCACTGTGGAAATCTGCAGTATAAATTCTGAAGTATGCAATCTGAATTATGAAGCATAAAAGTTAAATCTATAATACAATGTATACAAGTATATTTTTGTTCAAATAACGTGGCCGGTAAACCAACCAAACATTAGGCCTACAGTTGTTATGTCCACAGAAGGGGCCTAGTTTAGTTGCCACTTACCATGCTTATGGCACACGCTGATAATAAACTGGCTATAGCTGACATGAGTGTCTGCTTTGTCAATGACGGCCTCGTATAATATGTCTCGAAGATGCGCTGTCAGGTAGCGAGAGCTTAGGTGGTTGGACCTTGGTTTTTCCGACCTTGGTTGGTCAGACGCCGGTTGATCAGACCTTGTTTTGCAGATCTGGGTGGGTCAGACCTTGTTTTTTCAGAACTTGGTTTTCAGTCCCTTTTTTCAGACTTTAGTTTGTCCTAATTGTTTCTTCAGATCTTTGTTAGTCAGACACTAGTTGATCAAACATTGTTTCGTTAGACATTGGTCGGTCACTCAGACATTGGTTGATCAGGACTTGGTTGGCCAGATATTGGTTTGTCAGTCATCGATTGGCCACAACTTGCTCGGTTAAATATTGATTGGTCAGATCCTAATTGGTCAGAACCTTGTTTTTTTTCGATCGTGGTTTGTCAGAGACAGGGTGGTCAGGCATTGTTTGATCAGACATTGATAAGTCAGATATTGATTGGTCAAATCTCAAGGTCAGAGAGTGGTTGGTCAGACAGTGGTTGGTCAGACATATTGTTTGGACAGACATTTTCTGGTCAGACAGTGGTTTGATAGACACTGGTTTCACAGGTTATTGGTATGTTAGACAGTGGTTGGTCAGACAGTGGTTGGTCATACATTATTTCGTCAGACATTTTCTGGTCAGACCATGGCTGGACAGACACTGGCTGGACAGGTTATTCGTAGGTTAGCCAGTGGTTGGACGGACACTTGCTGGTCAGACATTGTTTGGACATACATTGTTCGGTCAGACCCTTGGTTGGTAGTGCGACACTGGTTTGTCAAACATTGGTGGTTAGACATTGATATGTTAGAACCCTGATTGATCCAACACTGGTTGGACAGACGGTGGTAGCCTAATGTTGTAGATTAAACCTTGGTTGGTCGGACACTGGTTGTACAGACGCTGGTAGGGTAAACCTTGTTTTTCTGACATTGTTGTTCAGAGTCTGGTAAGTTAGATCGGTCAGATCTTGTTTGATTAGATCTTATTTGATAACACAATTCCATTTGTAACGCACATGATTATGGCAATAACTTATCATTATGCATTGTATTTATAAATATTGTTTCTTAGTTTTGAGATGGGAAATTGTTTCAATGATATTTACAGAAAATATTCGAAGACACAACAGCATTGTTTTAGCCGATTGTCACTGAGTGAGTGAAAATGGCTTTACGATCGCTTTCTGTAATATTGCGGCACTATGGTGATATGACGAAGTCAGGCGTCTGGACTATCCTTCACTTTTTCGAGTAATTGAAAGGGTCTGTCGTTGCTGAAATATTAGCATAACAAAATGAACTATAACAACCTGTTGAGGTGTGTATACACATTTGTGAGGCAAAGTATATTGTTTTCTCCTCAAATTTAATCCTAAGTCGTGTACTATGGTGATGATTTAACATCCAAAATCTAAAATTTAACTTTGTGTTCAGCATTGTAATAATATTTATAATTGAAATTTTACAATTAAACCGTGATTGTAACTATATTTAGTGACATCTGGTGATAATAATAACGGGAAAAGGGTCCACGAAAACTCAAAACTAATATATGCAGTACTGCATGTAACTAGATCTGTTTGAATTTAGTAGATAAAGTAGTACTCACATTTGAGAGTCTGGAACACCAATGTAAATGTGAGTCGTTTTTCATTTTCGCTGGCAAACTCTATGGCTGGAGCCTCAGAGACTCCTCCAAGGAGTGAGTCTTGTGCCCCAGCCTTATCCCCGGCCGCCTCCGTGTCACGACGCCTTAAAGACCCGTACACTATGGCCGCCAATTTGAAGATGTGATGGCTGTATGGACATGGCTCCTTGGTGAACAGCTCTCTCAGGAGTCGATCCTTCACGTCTGGACTCATCCTGTCAGCGCGGCCAGCGCGCAGTGACGCGTTGCCATAAGACAACGGGTTGAAGAAACTGCTGCGCTGCCGCTCCAGCCTCATATTCATAGGTGTGGTGGTGCGGGGGGTGTAGAGAGGAGGGGTGATGACACGTGAGTGTCACCAACCAATGTACCCCCACCCTGGTGTTAGACAGTGGAGGACACCCTACCCTAGTACTCAACTCAGGTGGTGACCACCCTACCCCTCTACTCTACTAAAGAAGTGTTATAAGTGTAGAGGGGGGCTCAGCAACCTGCTCCAGAACAATTGTCTGCGGCTGTAATCCAATGGAATCCAATGATAACATCGGCAGGCGTGTGAGTCTTTGTCAACCTGCTCTAGTTTCCTCTCGGTGATTGACCGGACAGCCGCGGATCAATCTATCTGGATCAGGCTAATATTGACACGAGAGCATGTGGTCCAGTTTTGTAGTCTACCATCTTCAGTTGCTTCCCCTTTTTTTCCTGGATCTTGACCACCACTGCCTTCTGTCAACACACAGAACCAGAAATCAAACAACGCTTGAAACGCCATATTAAACCATTGTTAAATTTAAAGCTACCACAGCTTTTTCATCCACCACTACTTGACATAATTATTTTGAATAAAATAGAAATATCTAAAAACTGTAATGTACATAGAAGGCTATATCATGGCGAAAAACATATTAATTGTTACAAATGTATATTATCATCTAAGAAGAACAGCTCCCTAACACAACGTCTCAGACTGTACAATATTATTATGAAATATTAGTTTAGATCGTTACCACGAAATTTATGGTGGTGTATCAAAATACAAATCATTCGTCGTAATGCTCATATTACTTTTGATTCGGCCCAAGTAATTGGGAAAAAATCAAATGACCGTCATTTACTACATTTTTTATCAATAATTAAATTTGAAATTTATAAAGAAAGCTATGTATTTTTATGCTTAATATATGTAAAATTCAAGGATGTAATATTTCAAAATATCTCAACATCACAAATTAGCAAAACAAAATAGTTTGCATTTTATTTATTTTGACGATCTAAAAACAAATCCAAGATAGTCGTCACAGATGAAGAAAATCGATAATCAAAATAGGAATATTTATAAAATCAACAATTGCCAAAATGAAAATACAACATAAATATCGTTTTTTGTCTGAAGATAATAAAAAAATATATACAATATCTGATGTCTGCAGTGTTCCCAAATCAACTCAATCATTTCTTTGGTATATTTTCTGTCTAAGCAATTTAACCATCTTGAAGGTGTGGAATAGTGCGACGTGTAGAGATACGGAACGACCACATGGAAAATAAGCATTATTCAAAATATATCGGTTATTTTTTCCTATTCCAGTAGTGAGAGGGTTGAATCACACGTAAGATTGAATCTTCACCAGACAATAATGATCACTTCTCTACAGTTCACTGCATCACATTGTCATGGCACAATTTTCGTCGAGGACTTCACTATCTTTCACGTCTTCAAAATAATTGATTCACCTTCGACAAATTGCAATAATAATTCACCTGAACAATTACGTAATTTGGTTTGATGCATAGTATGATTTATGCAACTTCTATCTTCAAATAATTAAACACCCTTATAGCGATATAGAAATATAAGCCTAATATGAATTGCGAAGCAAATATCACTGCATGTTCTATAATCAGCAGAGAGAATTATACTTGATTCATGACGTGAATTAGACTCCAATTTTCAGGGTGAATATTTATCATAACAATATAAAATTTATCGCTTTAGTGTTATTTAGCTTGTATATTTTGAGGGATAATGCTTGGAAATATAAATTTTGATAATTCTATAGTAGACCCATTCTTTTCGTACATTATTAATCATTACGTATTGTTGAGTGAGCATTCACCAAGTCTGACAAGATACAACAACGGCAACTCTGGCGGCTAGAGGGTCAGCTCTGTATGCTTGACACGGGTGAGCTTATTGGCTCATTACTGGATGACTTTTAATCTCGTCTCACCTAGGTGTCTATCTTACACACACTGATCTCTGAGTACTTATTGTCACCTCGCCATACCTGGCCTGAACAATAGTACTTCGCCAGGCATTTACCATCATATAAAACTGCTAATGTAAATGCAACGAGATTGCATTGTTGTAATAACCACTTCACTTCCAGGCCGAAGTGCATGCCAGGATCCCCCCAGGAAATTTCCGTCATGTATGGTTACGTAACATGACGAATGACAACGGAAATTCCCGTCATGTATGGTAGTGAAGGAGTTAAAAGGTTTTGCTGTCTGGATTATGGAGTACATTTATCACAGATACTCCACCTTTAACTTTAGATTTAGGCCTAGCCCCAAATATGTTGCTGATTCGTACAAATGACAGTTAATTATATACACGATGGGACTTTTAAAAGTTTTTAATTAGCCCATTAAGCTGTTAAATACCATCAGCTGTAAACATGTTGAGGAAAAAACGTGACAACAATCAACAAGATTTCAAATTCGTTGACCTTCATTGTGTCAAATCTGAATAATTTCTACTCACTTGAAGTTGTGGATCGCGTCAGCGAGACACAAATTCAAGTGGGTAGAAATTCCAATTAAATCATTTGGCGCAGAAAGGGTTGAACCCTTCCTGTAAACTGGTAAAGTTTGGAGCTCGCAGACTCGTCGTTTGCTATCAGGCATTCGAGTATCAAAGAAACAAATATTTTCTCCCTCTCACGATTCAGTAAATTGTCTATATTATGATACCATTTTGTGTATTTCCTGAAGTCAATTAATATACATGCATGTACATTACCGTTATTATACACAATTTTATAGAAAAAAATCATTTTCATTCAGTTTTCATTTTCATTTCAGTTTTGGCACGAATTTTCATCTCAAAGTGAACGAAAATGAGAACAAACGTCTGAGTGCTGAGCGGGTTAACCCCTTAACCGCCGGTGCCGTCTATATTCGTCTTTTACATTGTTTTTTAGCACATTACATATCAGCTTTTAACAGGTACGGATCCAGCCGTTTTTAAATGGCCGCCCATTTAAAACTGACCGTGCGTTTATAAGCACTCGCAGCGCACTTCCGGCGACCGTTTATAAACACACGGGCGTTATTAACGGTCGGCCTCGTTCACTTGTATACTGCCGTACAAAGCCGAAAGGCAGCATCAGCTTACTGTTAAGTAAGCAGATACTGCCTTTTGGCTATTCACAGCAGAATAGCAATGGGGCCAGCCCCATAAAACTACGAATTACAGTGCATAACTTCAAAAGAATTTGCAATATGAGGAAGCAGTTTAGTTAACTATATAATAATCTACATTTTAGTCGTTTTTGTAAGGTAAATTTCCGCAGAGCTTACCTAGGAAGTGGGATAAATGACACAGCTCCTGGATTGTATATGGGCCAAAATTAGCTAAGGTGTTATATTGATGAAGGTAATTACAAAGTTCCAATGGGGACCATTAATATATCTAAATTTATATTTTTTTAATATCTTCCTCAAGGTAAACACATCATTACATTAAAAAACATAACTTCGTGGAGGATGGTTTACTTTTAAAAAAATACGAGTAAAATATGTGGTCAATATTACAATATTTTATAACAATCCAGCGTAACATTTTGGCAAGTGTGTATTTGGACTGCTGGTATGTATAATATTTGTTTCCAAACGAAAAAACTTAAGTGTTGCAAAAAGGATCATGCCCAATTGTTCTTGAAAATTTGGTAAATGTATAGTAATATTGTTTATTGAACATACAACTCGATATATGAAATAGTGCTTACGCATGTTACATGTGTCCGTCAAAACCTAAGCAGAACTAGCTCTGCTTTCTTACTGCTTAAAATACAGTTCTATGATACCACGTGATGTGCTATGGATCCTGAAATTGATAGACTGTAGTACTATATAAAGGAATGGAACTCTGAACCAGATTTGCCAGAATAATACCGAATTGAAAATAATCTGTAAAAAGTAACATGCGTAATTTCGGCCGACCAAGAACACCCACAAATGGCTACGTGTTCAGCAAGGAGTTCACAAAAACCTACTGAGGACACTCTCCGATTACGTCATCACTTGTTGTATCAGTGGGGAAGAATGACAGCATAAAAGTAAACAACACCCTGTCCGTCAATAACGTGCGAATGTAACGTGCGTAAGCATCAACGTCAGTTACATGTAAATAACTTTGCTAAGATAGATAGGAACTATCACAAACTTCTCTGATATGATCAAGGCCATGAAACTGTGAAAAAACACACAACTACAACAACAAGATCGCACATAACTTATAGTTTGACAACAGATTTCAATATTAAAAAAACGGTAAATTCGTATGTTACTATTTGACGGACAATGATTACGTACGTTACTATTTGACAGACAATGATTCGTGTGTTACTATTTGACAGACAGGCTGCTCCCCCGGCCATATTATTTATTTAGCATTGTTCTCTAGGATTTAAGTGATTTGCTGTACATATAATACAGCCGAGGTTAGAGTCCCTATAAAACACATACTTTTATCGTCTGCACTGTTGAAAAATAATTTATTGCAAAAACAAAAATAAACTTTTTGTCTGTCAAAAGTAACATGCGTAAGCGACAAAACTACAACTTTGCTGTGATCGTGGCGAAATCTTTTTAATGGTAGATAATGTTAGCTCTCATCAATCCCTTTGATTGGAAATCAAAAAGTGTTTTTTGTCCAAAAAATATGTTATAATTTAACTGTGTCTGTTACACTTTATTACACCTTAGCTAATATTGACCCATATAGGTTTTGTGAATTAAATCGTGTGTACAAAAAAGATGCCACATAGAATATACAAATGCCGCATACAATTTGACCATCACTATATCCACCACCTCATGGTATTAGCAGAGTGTATCCCCAACATATACATTTTTTAGCAATGACACTTTAAGGAGGTGGGGGTCAGTGGTCAGAAAATCTATTTTTCACGATTTTTACCAATTAAAGCATAGTATTTCACAGATTCTGTTCATTTTTAAGTAGTGATGTATTGTGTCAATTTATACATCATACCAAATCAGGTATAATTAAAAGAAAATAGCTAATTTTATGGAATAAAATGTACAGGAAGCCAGTCATATTGGCCGACCGTTTATAAATGCCCGGGTGTTTATAAACACTCGCCGGAAGTGAGTTGCGAGTGCTTATGAACGCACGGTGGTTTTTAAATGGGCGGCCATTTAAAAACGGCTGAACTCGGACCTGTTTAAACCTGTTAAAGATAAAAAGTGACATTAATCAGCAAGATTTGAATTTTGTTGACCTCCATTTTTGTCAAATCTGAATAATTTTTACTCACTGAAAGTTGTGGATCGCGTCAGCGAGACACAACTTCAAGTGGGTGAAAATTTCAATTGAACAATTTGGGTTAACCTTTAAAACGCTTAGATAATTTAATTTCCATCCTCTTAAAAGTTGTGTCTCGCTACCGCGACGTTGAACTTCAAGAGGATGAAAACTATTTATATTTGTTTGATTTGAGCCCGAACATTTGCAAATGTTATTATATATGAGATTATAATGGCAATAGGCATGTGGGCCAGACATTTTGTTATAGAGGGTCATTGTAAAAATAAATTTAATATTAACTTTATTTGTGTTATATGTTTAAGTATATAGGTGATAACCTCGTTAAGCATATATGCCTCCGTTGCCACCCATGTTTTTCATAATGTTCAAATGTATGTTTTGAATGTCAATTACATACATTTGTTATGAAAAAAATTAAACAATCTGAATCTCTAATTTTGCTGTGTAAACATTAATTTGACTAACTGTGATGTGAACGGCTGATAAAACGAATTACAAAGTCAATCTGTGAACGTTTTAGCAACATTTGTAGAGGTCGTGTTTAAAAGTGAAATATATATGTGATCAGTCGGCAAGATTGTAAAATAATAGCCTTACTTTTAACAAAATAATTGTAATTTGCAAGAACTTTAAGTTGTGAGTCGCGGTAATTAACAATAGTTTTATACGGGTGATATTTAAAGTATCTACATCAGCATTTCGACGGTATTAAGGGGACATGAACGGTTAGTGGTCTCTGATCACTCAATTGTTCTCAACACCAATGTGAGTGTGGTGTCACGGACGTGAAATAAACACAGACATTATTATCAGACTGAGACACAAACAAACAAGAGATGTCATATCTTGGATGCCGCTTCATTTGTTCCTCTGCTCAACTGATAAGCAGTTAAAAGATACTAGATTTTGTCGCTTTCCAGCTGACCGACGAAAAATAAATTAAAGCTGTATAACTGTTTTGCTTATTTCATTCAAAATATTATTCCATGGAGAATGGTGTTTTAATTTTTAATTTTACTCCCCCGGTTACTGAGTTATTAAGGATTTAAGTTTGTTGTTTTTAATATTGTTGCCCCACCAAAACAAACCTGATCACAGTGAAGTAAGACACACTGTCTGTATTATCAGGACATTAAAAGTACCAAGTGGCAGATAACGATCATCATTGAAAAAAAGTGGAAGTTTTTTAAAAATTATTCTTAATTTTTAAGTGGTCATAAATACAATTCACAGTAAAGAGTATAATATCTCATGTCATTTAGACATGTCTAGGAGTTATTACTTTGTGCGATATGGGTGATATATGCATATAATGTCATGTTTAATTTAGGTACCGGTATGGAGAATGTCACTCACTTGAATAATAAGACTCTATTTCAGTATGGTGCTTTTAAGTGTGGGCCAGCATCTGAGCCATTGGCCCATCATTAAGACGCTCTCCCCAGTCTGTGGGAAATTGTTGGCGGAATTGGCGTTAAAATTCAGTGATGTAAATCATCTTTTTCGCTCTTGTGATTTTCGTGATTTTCTTGAAAAACATTTGTATTTCTTTATTCGGTATCTCATGGGCATTTCAAAATATAGTCAACATGCTACTAGACAATATCAGACTTTATTTTATTTTATCGTAATCATCACATACGGTGATATAAATCGCGCTATGCGGTAAAATAAAAAAATATTTATAACATCGGACTTTACTGTAACCGATTCCCAACAGTTTTTTGACCTAGTCTCAGAACGTCTACCACTGGTTATTTGGGCTTTGTATCTCAGATAACACGGGGCTTTGATCCAATGGCAGACTAATGTCGGCCCGTCGTCTGCGGTACTGGCCCAACATTATGCCGATTCAGTTCAACGTCTAGTGCTTGCTATAAGGCGGTTTGGTGTTGTCCAATGTAACATTATATTGGCCCATAACCTACCACTATTACATACATATTGTACATAAACCGATTCGATCACTACTTAATAATACTTGATGGTGTATCGCATGGCGAATTAATTCCGCTACATTTACCCAGTTTTAGTGTATTTATAAGGCCTTTAAGACAATATGAATGATTGTTTTGTACTTTTTAGGTTATTTTTATCGAAATAAACAAAACAGTTATGCAGCTTTAACTGATTAGATTTGGTGCGAAGATTTATTCACTATTAGCACTCTGCAGCTGTGTAGTATTTCACTGAACATGTCAACTTGATGGCTTCCGTCGGGTTTTCTACCCACTATTAAAATGATTAAATAACAACTCAATGACGCCGATGATAAGCTGATCTCGTCATTTGACAGGATGAGCTATTTCTAATTGGTCAGGGGTAGAATACCATACATTGTCCAACTTGTTTCTGTTGATGTTTTAATGGTTAGCACTCATTACACAGCAAACACAATGTTTTTTGTATAACAATTGTGCATTTGTGCGTTGAATGAATGAATGAATGAATGAATGAATGAATGAATGAATGAATGAATGAATGAATGAATGAATGAATGAATGAATAAATGAATGAATGAATGAATGAATGAATGAATGAATGAATGAATGAATGAATGAATGAATGAATGAATGAAAGAATGAATGAATGAATGAATGAATGAATGAATGAATGAATGAATGAATGAATGAATGAATGAATGAATGAATGAATGAATAAATGGATCAGTCAGCTAGACAGTAGCTGTCGACTGCGTTTTTTGTTGTTACAGGTTCAGGGTCTATCTACAGATTTTTAAATTTCAGACACGTATGTAACTCAAAGTGAATACAAAACTTATTAGACTAGTCAAATCAGCTGTCAATTGTTTTAACTCTTTTACCGCTAAGTTATTTAATTTAAATTTCCACCCATTTGACGTGGTCGTGTCTTGCTACCGCGATACACATTATCAAAGTGGGTGAAAATTACTCATGGTTGTTTAATTTGAGTCCAATTTAAACATTAGCAAAGGTTGATGTTTACACACTTACTTCATTCCCAATGTGACTTAGCCTTCTAATCTAATAAACGGTTATAGTCGGTGCTTAGCGATTAAATGATGAATATTCCTCGTCGAAGACACTTCCCAGGGGCGGATCCAGGATATGTTGAAAGGGGGGCCGTGGCGGGGGGTATGGGGGATCTCCCCCAGGATTTTGGGGGGAATTTGGATGCACCAAATGCGTTCTCACGCATTTTAGTCATTTATTTCAGATTAAGTTTATGCTGAATTCTAGTGTGCAAAACAAACAAACTTTTATTTGCCTTTCCATTGTTAATCTTAGGCCTAACTATCATAAGCCTACTATTGTGTGGGTCTAGACAATTAATGTAGTGACATATGAATCTGTCCACTATGTAGATAATTGTGATTCTAATTAGAAGGGCGCTGCCAATGGTGAAAATGGTCTTGATTGGCCAGTTACTGTCGCTATATGGTTATAGTTTTGTGACATCATCACGACCGTGTTTATACTTCGTATATTGGTATATATATAATAGTGAAAGGTCCAATAGGAATAAACATCATCTGATGACTTTATATAAGTCAGAAGCTTAAAGGCCTCGTGAAATGATTTCAGTTCATCAATATAATTAAAGTATATATCAAAATGAACTTAACAGATTATTCTAGTCCACTCATTATCTGTTATTTTCAAAAATAAAAATTGAAAATGTGCACATTTTTTGGGCTGGGCGGATCTCACAACTCAGGACTTCACACACAAGACCGCCAATTATTGAATCTGAATTGACATTGAAACTGCACCGGGTATATGTTTCATGTTTCTTGTATTTGTACATGAGCTGAACCAGATTTATAAAAAAAACCTTCACTTCCAGGCCGAAGTGTATGCAAGGATCCAGGGATCCTGGTGTAACTATAGTAAATCCGACGGGAATTTCCGTCATGTATGGTAGTGAACGGGTTAATTTCAATATGCCTGCATCGACAGGGTGAACTAGGGGTGAGTGAATACTAGATGCTGGTAAGGAGCGGTCGCGGTGCTGGCAACCAATTCTAGAGCTGCACCTGCATTCAGGCAGCGTTGGACCGGCGTCCCGTGTTGACTTTGGTCAGTTTTATAAAATTATACAGTACATCATCAGCTACATGTATATGTACATGTATTATAACCAGCCATCTTGGGACGTCACGAATTAGCTCCGCCTCCTACTTTTACCTTTGGATTATAGACGGGAGCTCAGCACTTTAGTATTTAAAAAGTCATCTAAAATAGTATGAAATATGACATTGTGCATAGTAGGTCTGGGGACTACATGGGGCCTTTAAGCTATACTCCACTAGTCTAATGCATAGTGTTGACTTGTATGCCTACACGTGGATGGTACTTAGCCAAAGTAACAGGCACAGTACGCAGTCTGAGATTCGATCCATGTAGGCCCTATTTAATCATCCCCGTTTAACCGTATGTCGGCCAGCTATTATTTTTTAACTAAGTGGGGCTTCCAATGAGAGGGAGCGTGGTACTAGCACAATAATCGTGGGGATACTGTGCCATAAGACTACATGTACATCTTTGGTTGCAATTACAATGAACCTACGCAACTACTGCATGAAGTTAAGGCATGATCGTTGGAAATCAATATAAGGGCCTACATCAGATCTGATTGGCCAGAGAAGATCTCTCTAAAAAGAAGTTGGGCTGTGAAAAGGGGGGCCGGGGCCGGGTCGCCCCCCCCCCCCTGGATCCGCCCCTGCTTCCCACGTGCACCTTTAAAATATGTTGTTGTTTTTCAAGTGTAATCAGCATGTAGGTCTACATGTATATATATTTTAATTGGATTAATCTTACTGATAGACGTTACGTAGAAGACAATCCACGGTGGTACATCATCGAGCCAATATTGTGTAATAATCTCGTGTTTGCTAAGCATGTCCTCAGAAGGTCACATAATAATACTGTGATAACATTTTTTCCATCTTATCACGGGGTATGAGCTATAGCGTTGACGCAGCGATGACAACCTGTTACACTAATTACTGACAGGGACAATCAGGATGATGTCCCAGCAAACACGAGACGTCCCTGTAGGCCCCACTCAAAGCCATATGAGGCCATTTTTTATGGGGAAATCCCGTTCACCCCCATTTCCGCCCACCGTAAGTACCTGCTCTGGATCCGGCACTGTCAGAGGCTCTTATTAAAAATCTTCTACTATTTTGCACTACTTGTCCAGCGCTTCACTGTTTTGTTCAAATCTTACTGACCTCTCTTTGATAACATGATTCAGCGTGTGTAACAGGGTTGATTATAACCATTTCTTTTAAACTAAGAGTAGACTAGTAGTTATATAAAAGCAATAATTGTAAAAATAATATGCTATGATTAAAAAAATGTGTAATAAACCCTGTTATCCATCAGAACACTGTAATAACAGGGCTGATGGCAACAAAGTTGACATTTAATGGTACTAAGGCCTTCTTATGTGTTCTAGTCATGTATTGCCCACCAAGCCATTGTCTATAGAGACGCACAAACAGAATACACCAGTTTCGGAGCTATTACAATTTAAATATATTAAAATAAAGTAAAATACAATTTAATTACCCCTTTCCAGTTATCGGAAAAGTTAGATACCAATTAGGTTGAATTGTTTATAAAAAAAAATTTCAAATCTTCATATTTATATTTCAACTTTATAACAAATGTATAAATCCTTGTGGATAAACATTATCTTTTGGTTTCCATTGTGGCGCCTCGATGATGTCCCCCCCCCCAGAGAGTATCTTGTTAATATACATGTATGTCCTATTAGTGTTTCGCATTTGTATCAATTAGTTGGAAAAGTAACATGGTTGAAAAAATATTTAGAACACGGAAATAAATTATAAAAAAGTTGAAACGGTAGATGTTTTTAAAGTATTAGATCTATTTTGCTTCAGTAGCACTGATAAAAGTTTTGCTGTTTTGGATTTAGGGATAAATAATATGTATATCCAGTAACGTGGTGCAGGGATAGGTAGGCCTACTCTAAATCTTTGGCATATTTATTTCCCTTCATATATGGCAGCTGATATTGGTAAAACAATACCCGGAAACAACCGGGACCGTTTTTAAGTGGTGTTCCACTACAGTCCAGGAAAGACTCTCATGTCCTAGTGGGATAGCTGTCACACATAGTCCAAGGGTCATAAGTATCAAAGAATAACTTTGTGGCAAGACCCTGGAAACGCGGGGCGTGAAGCCAATGTTGGTTTAATGTTGGTCCATCGTCTACGACGCTGGACCAACATCAAACCAGCATTGGGTCAACGTCTCGTACTTTCTGGGACCAGCCTGATAACGTTAATCTCTGATCGTAAACGGTGTAGTGCCTACTTGATGCTAGGTTGTCTGAAACGGGAAGTTCTTGTGACAAATGACACACTTCACTCACCTAATAAATAAGTTATGTTTTTCCATTCCGGACACAGCACATTATTTGAGCTGATTGTGCTATATAAGCTAATCAGTGTGGTGATCAGTTACAGTAAATGAAAATGTCTGATTCTAAAGCTGTCTGGCTTTCAGATATTTTTATAAATGGATGGCGTCATGCACAAGTGGGCTAACCCACATTAAAAAAACAATGAAAATATATGTAATTGATAGCAACAACTTGATCAATATACGAGTATCACATTCTGGGTTAGACCATTTGGTCATTGATATTGTTACCTTTTTGTGTTAATTTGTATTTTTTCGTTTTATCCTGTACTTGTGTTGCAGCGCGATTTTTTCTCAAAATCGGCAAAATGTGGGTTAGCCCACTTGCGCATGATGCCATCCAAATGTACTTTCCGTCTTCTTTTCTCTTGCAATAAGACATTATACTAGAAATAAGCTTCATATTAAAAAAAAGTTTATAGAATTCATTTCTCATAACAATGGTGCGCCTTAAGACTTATTTTATGGAGTAAAGTCGTATATATTTATTACTCATACTAGTACATATTATTATACATAATATTTATACATAATATGTATATGGTGCCATAATAAATTATACTTTAGAATGATCGAAGATCACTGACAATAAGTTGAATGACATTGGTAGCATCAATTACTGTACATGTATAGGCCTACATGCAAATGGGTTTATATATATTTATTGATTGACAATATGAAGTAAAAATATATATAAAACATTAATAAAATGAATAAAACCTAGCACCTTTGAGTTAGTTTTCATGCAACATGTATAACATTATGTAGCATTCGTAGAATACGCACACATGAAAATAATTCGATTGCTAGCACTTCAAAAATCCAATCAGAAGCGCAGTGTAGCCCGCCACGTGAGGTACATACATGTGAAGTAGGCCTATATCGTTTACGTTCTTGTGTCATTGTGCGACGTAATATAACACTTTAGCTGGTAAAATGACAAGAGCATGGGGTATTGCCCGACTTCATTCATCATTTCTATATCGAGTAAACTACAAAATGAGTTGGCCTGCAATGATCTATGCTTGCCAAATCATCATAAACTATTCACTAAAATCATGGTATTAAAAGTTATATAATGTAGTAAATTGTTAAATAAATTAACATGTCTCTCTGATAAACCAACTATATTTATACTGAAATTAGCAGACTTGTAGTAAATAATTGACATGTGAATTCAGGACCTAAATTTAGCTCAGTTTAATCAAATAAATAGGTTTATCAGTCTAGAGAGACGTCCTAATTCAAATTAACAATTTACTATACATTGTGTAACTTTTATTACCATACTTTTAAACTATAGGCCTTCGAATCAATATTAAAAGAAATCATGGCAGCTGGCTGAGGACTAGAATATAGTGCTTATAAAATGTCATGAAAAACGGCTGAGTAATCGACGAAAATCATGCGCTGCAGGTTAATGTGAATCCCAATATTATTTTGTTATCTCGTTGTCTTTGTACTTGCTCTTTACCCCTTTAAGCCCTCACGATGCATTGAAGCATCATTTTACATCCGTGAAAACAGACTTCATTTTCCTACAACTTAGGGTTTTAGAACGAAAATTTCTATGAAACTGTTTTACCAATACATGGAAATTTTCTTTAATTTTTAAACCATATCACATCTTCATCCACTACAAGTCGAGAATTGCGACAGCAATTCGCGGCTTGTAGTGGATGAAGATGACAATGGTAAATTCAGGCCTGAAAGGGTTAAATAATATTTTGAATCATGATGCATCCTGTGAGAAGAGGTAAATGTAGATTCAGAGGTAGGTGTTATGGAAGCATCTACCTCGAACTGCCCACATGATGTCGTGATGTGGCTATCTAATCGTGTAAATATAGTGAATAATTATTGACTGTTGAGTATGTGAGCCTGGGAATCATAGGGTGTTTGTTGTAGTGCGACTTGGGACGGGTGATTCACGGGGGGGGGGGGGGTGATATGGTAATAAATAACTGATCTCGCTGGCACTGTATTTCCTGGCGGTTATTCGGTCTGTTGTCAGATTCAATGACAATGCAACCTAATCAAGTGACGTTGGGTCAGCATGGTCTGGACTACTCTTATATATAATCACAATGTTATAAATGGCTACTGTACATCAGAAACGCTTACTCTATTTTTACTTTAACAAGAATGCTGTTTAAAAAAGCATGTTATTGTGTTCAAAGCAATGACAAGCATTTTCTCAGCGAAAATGAACCACATTGACTTGATACTTAAGTATATTAGCCCTTATCCTGCTGAGTACATTTATTTAAATTTTCAACCCGTCCCCTTGATGACATGTGTCTCGCTACTGCGATACACAACCTCAAGTGATTGAAAATTACTCATATTTGTTTAATATAAGACCAAACATTTACAAATTTGATGTATAAGATTAAAAACGTCTATTGTCGTGATTAGCAGGCAAAGAGTTAAGGACACTAAAATGTAACCTGTAACACATCAAAATATGACATTACAATTTAGCTTCACTACTCCAGTCACCACACCCCTTCAAATTGTGTTATACTATTAAACACAAAGGGTCACATATCCGCATATAAAAAAACTTAATGTTTAATGCGTCGTCCATTTGTAAAGAGTTCAACGTTCATATTCTCTTCTCTCACTAAAACTGGCGTTTAAAATGATTTTATTTTTATAGAACTTCATTATCGTCATGGCTACCACATTGTACAATTTATTTTGGTCAATTGTAGATAAGCTGATGTGTGACAGCCAAGAACTACATAAAGAATGTAACAAAATGCAATGTGATTTCCGATTTAATTAGAAAACGAGATCAGGCTCAATGAAATTTTAAAAAAGACTAATTCAGAAACAGAGGACTTAGGCCTTTAAATCACGTAGGCCTATATCGAGCATTCTGTTATCTTCCAAATAAAGACTAAAGTACAAAATCACATAAATAAAACAGAACATTTTTTTATCAAGACAAAATTGAGAAACATAAATCTAGCTTAACTGACCCATGATGGAAAACAGGGTAGACCCTATTTCAGTTTTCACAACTCAGGTTAGAAATATATTTCGATATATGTCATATGAGTGAAACTGAAGGTCTCCACTTCGTCCCCTTGGATATCATATGGAAGGGTGTATCTACCACTTGAAAGTGACAGATACAATCATACACCCTTTCATATCCATGGCCTGGGCATGGCCTGGCAAGGGGACAATTCGAATAGCATTTTTCGAAGGTGTAACGTTATATAATATGTTGGGTAAGGCCCAGTCAGGGTAGATGTAGACTATGTCATATGATGGAAAAAAAGTACTGGGGCCACACAGAAGTAAAATAGACTATTAAACTTAATAATGTCGAAAAAGCCTGATACTACACTATGGAAGGCTGCTGCTGATTGCTGGAGTATCAAGTCGAAAACGCCCATAATTGCCTCAGCTCAGCCCCAGGCTCAGCCCAAATACCTAGCCTCCATGGGCATGGCCAAAATTTAGTCTACCATTAAATAAATATAAATAAACCAGTCTACTCACCAGCCTTTTTTTGCGATGTGTAGCCAGCCTACTATTTTAAACATGAAAATTCTATGGGTCTAGTCTAGTCTTCCTTACAATAAATTGAAAAACGCTACAAATTTAAAATTGTGTCATTCACTGAGTGAATATGTCAGTTTCACTAGTTTATATGTTTAATGAGGTGTGAGACCTACAACTGAGTGGATGGATGAAAATTATTTATAGTTGCCATTTGTTACTTATGACGTCATTATTAATATTTAAATGTTCAGTAAATAACATCACAGCTACCATGGAAACGGTTTTCTTGTGAAATGCACACACTGGGGCCTCGAAAGGCATAATTTGTTAAATAAACAAAATGACGTTGTGCCTGTTGCATTATTCTGATGATTTAATCATTAGTCTCGTAATTAAGAACATCTATGTAAATGAATAATGACAATAATAATATTGCAAGTATTCTTTTTATGTATTTAATTATCTCCATGGTGTGGCATTTTTAGACAAATAAGTTAACGTTACCAGTCATTGTGTTTTGACCAATACCATTCATGATAACATTTATCTGATGTAACGTTAGATCTATACGTTATAAAGACTATTTGCTTGATTAGAAACGCCGCATATAATAGTAGTATAAAGGCTTATTCCAGTGCAGACTAACTCGTTTAGACCGTCTCAGTAATATAAAGAGTTGGGATCAGGTGTATTCTCCACGGGTCGACAGGAAATATCTTTTGTGTTTTGGTTGGTAGATAATGTAATTTTACTGGAATAACGACGTTTGAGCCATGATAATAGGCTTACAACAAACATACTGATGAATGTTGCGTTAGTGTTACCTAACAGCCTACTGAAACTGTATAATTCAAAGTTTTAAAAAAGAGGTATTTTTTTCTAATCTCAAAGCAATCGATGATGATGATCTATTAATTGGCATTATGATTAGACCTACTTCGTACAAGATAAATTGACAGTGAAGACTATCACTATCTGATAAATATTGTAAATGCGATTATCTTGCATGCGAGAAAATCGTGCCACACGCTGAAGAAAACCGATAAATAATTCACGCCCTGGTATACTGGCTGGCTCACAATATCCTGGCAGGAATCTCGGTCAAAATCTGTGCGTGATATATAATATGTTAAGTGATTGTGTGTTTTCTTATATTGCCATATTTATGTACATCCTATGGGGTTTATAGTTATGTGAGGGTTGGGTATTAAAACAATATTTATCACATAAAAAGAATTACCAGCTGAATTGCACGTTGAATACATATTCTGTCTCCATTTAACGATGTAAAAATCACAAATGAACCACAAGCCCGTGTCTTGCGCCGTGATTACTCCCGTCATTATCAGAATATAATATATCACAACTGAGAAAAATGGATTGGCCCTTTCAGCGCGGGGACCGTCTTTATACGTCGGAATCTGACGTCTGTAGACGTCAGATTCTGACGTATAGAGACGGTCCCCGCACTGAAAGAATTAAACTATTTCTAATGGCCGTTGACCCATAACATAGGTATTCAAATGAAGCGGAAAGAGCTAACTAAGACATTTATGATCATCTCGGATTGAAAAACCCTTTGATTTGCATGGTTTATAGAGAAATATTTCAGCGTTGTAAAGGTTAAGCTTCCTTATTATATAGTGAAGGAAATTTCCTATGTCCGCGAAAAGGGATAGCTTTTGTTTAACGCGTTAAGCTACATATACAATATAACATGTCATGACTGAGAAAAAAAATGTCGTCAGCCTAACCCTTTTACCACCAAGTTATTTAACTCGATTTTTATCCGCTTGAAGTTGTGGATCGCGTCAGCGAGACACAACTTCAAGTGGGGGAAAATTAACCTGATTTGTCCAAATGTAGGCCGATCATTTCGAAATCTCGCTGATTGAAGACGTGTTTCACTTAAAAAAAAGTGTAATTTAAAGAGATTAGCGCTCAAATGGTTAACCTTGCTAAACCCTTTAAGCTTCCTTATAATTATGGGGAATATAATGACTTATTGTGAATAAAGTTAAAGCAAGACGAAATAATAACTTAACCTCAAAATGTGGACGCTCTGAATTCTTATTAAAGTTTAATATATTGCACTGAGGTATTTTATAAAATAAAATTATTTCATTCAGTTTGAGGTTACGCAATACACCCCCCCCCCCCCAAGTAGGTGAAAATGAAAGGAAACTAGCTAAGTGGTAAAGTTGGTCCAGCTCTATTAACGACTTAATAGTTTCATACGTTTAATGGTACTGTTTAATCTTCAGAAAACGAGTTAATACCAAAATATATATTTAGATTAGTGTTACTATTTTATCTTCAGAAAACGAGTTAATGCCAAAATAGTTAGATTAATGTTACTATTTTATCTTCCGAAAACGAGCTAAAGAACAAAATAGTTTAGATTTTCATCTATTTATAACGATAAATTTCAGACACATACGAAGTCACTACATGTATTATTGTAAACAGGTGTAATATAACTCTTCGCGTCTTTTCGTTTAAATGTGTTTCTTCCTGACGTTCAAATTTTTCCATACACGATAAAATGCCTGCGATAATTATTCTTAGTAAGATGTCGCGAAGTATGTACTAAGGATTATCTAGTGCAGATGATTACGAGGTTTATCTACCTAGTACGGGAGATACCGTTTATCTTACAGGTCACAATAATATGTAGCTACATGCCTCTTCACTAATTATAGGTAATCATAATCAGTATATATAGGCCTATGGCGCACTGGGCACACCACGTCGCAACAACGAGTGGGGGGGGGGGGGGAGGATAATTGCATTTGTTATTCTCAAACACATCATTTTGATTGGTCTGTGCTAGTCACCGTATCGCCCCTTAGCACCCAGAATGTCAACTGTGTCATTCATTTGAATGTAACATAGACACTCTGGGTGCTAGAGGACGATGAGCCAGTCACTTTTACATTATAGGCCTAATTATGCTGGTCACACCGTGCTATTGCTAGTGTCACACTTGCTTGTTGATGAACCACTACATATAGCTGAGTAATTATTCAATTAAGTTTTGTCCAGTGAAATAGTTCAGGATAGTGTTATTACTCTTAAATTTTGTATTACGAATGACATTTTTAATACATATTGATAAGCTGAAGGAAATAAAGTAATTTGTATTAATTTTTTTCTTAATTATGAGTATTTTTTATCTTTTTTTTTGCGGAAAACATTAAATAATCCATTCTATATTTCCATCACATTTATTCTGCGTATATTATTTATTAGCCTACTTACATGACTACTCACATGACACATATTTAACTGTGATCGTACAATGTATTATAACATGCACGGGGTATTTACGTGACGTCTGTTTACAAAATGAACCGTTCATATTTGTGAGAATATAGAAATATTTATATGGAAAATTAGTAAATATAATCAGATTCCAATAATAAACATACTTCTTCAGATAAATTACTTCGGGACAAGTAATGAATAAATTAAATTAGAAACAATGTATTTCTAAATAATTTAAAATATTGGTCAAATTCGGCTACTGTTATTTGTTGAAATACCTACACATCGGTAGATAATCAATATCGTATAATTATGAGAGTATCGGATATAATAAAGCAAAACAGAGTATCTGATATAATAAAGCAAAAATATCTCCTACCGGTACCCTAAACTGGCTTGAATAACTTGTCCAGCTGCGCTGATGTTTTGATTGTCGGTGCTCATATACCACTGTATTGGAATTCCAGAATCATTTTGTACTCCTCCATTGTAGTTTTACATATTGCCTGACAATGTACTTATATACCACCAATAAACGTCATATTATCTCATAAATGTGAGCCTATTGCCAGACTGTTGACAGAACGTAGTCTGCCATACAAACCACCTTAGCAACATCACCTCCGTATTCTACAAACAAATTACGATTCTGCGTTAACTGTACGTTGTTTTCGTCATTATTTTTTTTCAATTAGTATTATGTTTATTATTATTTTGTAGAATTGTGATTATTCACGTTGTATTTAATTTATATAGAGATAAGAACGACTGTTATATTTATCAGACGGTATGGCCTATGGCTAACTACTTGTCATTCAGATTGGTTTGTATATTATTAAAACTGTATTTTTTTTCAAGTTAATAAAATATACTATATAAATTTTATGTGGTTAGGAAAAAATGATTTATTATTTTTAAAAAAATATGTAAAAATCATATAATGGAAATAATTAGGTACTCTGAACAACTGTAAAGAGGACACGTTGAAATTGTTTTTAAGACACCATACGTGTTATCTATAAACCTTTCTTTTTTACAATGCAAACTGTTTGATATAGGCCTACTATTTGTACACTGATTTTTTTCCTGGAGTGTTCCAGATCACACGAAATTCGCTCGTGGTAATTTTGTGACTTTTCTACTATAGTGATAGCAGTATACTTGGTAGTTGATATAATAAACTATACTCATACCTTACATTCAAATTCTTAACTCCATGTTGCGCCAATCCCGTTTACCGTTGTTTTTAACATTTCGATCGACACTTCAAATTATCGATTTGTTAGGAGTTGTGTGCTTAAACATCAAACTTTATAGAATGTAATCTATAATTCAAAACCAGTGATTTTGTTTATCATAAAGCTAAAGAGACACAACTTCCAGGATATAATAATAAAGGCTCTGTGCGCTACATACACATTATTCTTCGTCACTGAAACTGTTTATCCATGTGCCATTTAAACTCCCCGGGGCTATTTCGGCACCAGGAACTTATCGTACACACGGCCATATCTGTCCTACCACATCTTCATTTACACCTGGGTGAAGCACACGAGGATGAAGTACTTTGCTGATGACACAACATCGAGACAGCGATGTCTCAACGTTGAAAGGGGAAATTAGATATGATATCTCTTAAAAACTATTTGCATTACCATGATTACGCGGAGATTGTATTTATATTTTGGCAATTTTTTAATCAATACAATTAGATTAATAAAATAGAATATCGGGCTTTGCACACCCATTCCGTTTTATATTTGATAACATAACAAGGCTAATATAATAGAAAATAATTTTGGATGATGGTCCATGTATTTTGATACCATCATTATGTATATCTGATGATTACATTTAGCCCACGTCGGTTTCAACCCTTTAACCGCCAAGTTATTCAATTTGAATTTTCACTCACTTGAAGTTGTGTCTCGCTGACGCGATCCACAACTTCAAGTGGGTGAAAATTATTCAGATTTGACAAAATGAAGGTAAAATATTTTCAAATCTTGCTGATTTTATGTCACATTTTATCCTTGATATGTTTAAAATGCGGTACATAATGTGGTGATGGAAAAAACAAAAAACCGAATACATTCGGGACCGGCATTCAAAGGGTTAATATATGTCATCGGTGTCTTAAATTTACTGCAGGATATGGATTAAGACAAAGATGTCCGAGGAAGAATGTCGATTATCACAATCTGTTAACACAACGTCAATTCATTGGTAATAAAAAGTTTTTCTAGAACGAATAATGTGTTTTAAGGGTTTATGAAGCTTATATCTAGTTAAATTCTCATAATTTCAGTTTAAAAAATACATTATCTTTCTGTCTATCGACATTAGTCAATCAATGTAGCTGATAGCTCTATTTCTACACAAAATAGTAGGTTACTGGCACTCAGTGTATTGTTTAGTTTACCAGTTTAAAATACCCAAATATATTGTTATCTGCTTGTTTTAGATCTAACCTGACTAATCAAAAAGGCCTAGTGTTTTAGAACTTTTTATCAAGTGAATGAAAGAAACGTTGTAAAATAAGACAAGGGCATATTTGCGAGTAGCATGGGACATTTTGTTAAGTGTGCCTGTTCTGTAAAATTTATGGAATAGTTATTATTTAAATTTCGTAAATTATAAAACTGTTATGATTTGCCATAAGACATTTTTTTACAAGTGGTACGTATTTAAATATCGAAATGGGCTACTGTTTCTATCAGCTTGTAAAAAGCAGAATTTTAATTTTATAAAGACAAACACACGTTAGCCTGTTATATGTCGGTAGACACACTTTGATATTTCACGTTTAGGCATCGAAAATAAAGAAACAATCAATGTTGCACCTGAAGATTTGATAGTTCTTAACCCTTTAACCATCGGTGTCGCATATATTCGGGTATTCGGGTTTTCATTTTTCATTAGCACATAAGTACCACCTTTTAAACCTGTTAAAGATAAAATATGACATCAATTAGCAATATTTGAAAACAGTTAACCTCCATTTGTCAAATCTGAATAATTTTCACTCACTTGAAGTTGCGGATCGCGTCAGCGAGACACAATTTCAAGTGGGTGAAAATTCAGATTGAATAATCTGGCGGTTAAAGGGTTAATCAAAGAGACCAGTAGGCTACTGTTTTGCTCTGGTATAATATTTTAATCATGATCCAAGCGCAGCTGGTCTATATAGGAAACCTGCCATATTACATGTATGGAAACATAATAGTATGCTACAACATCCATCCATCTTATTAATAATAGGGCCTACCCATTCCTTTACATCAGACTATATACTAGTACTTAGATAACCTGAATCTATATATCAAAAGATATCATCCAAAACACAAAACAGCACAATGTTCGCTAAGTTCAATAAAATAAATAGAAAAAGCACCAACCAAAACAATGGATGACTCGAGCAAACAACTGTGCTGAGATCTATTGTCAAAAGCTTCCCCAAGTCACCAATCAATCACTGACATCCACTGTGTGCCTGCCATTGCCAGCCACTGCTTGCTGGCCGAACAATGCTCTTTTATTGGCTGAATAATACTGTTCTATCCATTTTGTTGTAAGACGTTACAAGATGCCGAGTCTTGTTTGCTTGGCGCATCAACGGAGCATCACTGAGAATAACAGTTGGCACCATGGCCACGGCTGATCGATCCCGGACCGAATTAAGGCAGGCCTTCTGAATTATTAATTGAGCCTGAGGAAATTGAAAATTTCCTGTACTGTATAGAATATACATTGGCGGGTCAATGTGGCGAGACTGACCACAAGGCACAGAAATAAAATATGATGCTATATTTGCACTTAGAAATGATAGGTGTGAGACCTACAACTGAGTGGATGGATGAAAATTATTTATAGTTGCCATTTGTTACTTATGACGTCATTATTAATATTTAAATGTTCAGTAAATAACATCACAGCTACCATGGAAACGGTTTTCTTGTGAAATGCACACACTGGGGCCTCGAAAGGCATAATTTGTTAAATAAACAAAATGACGTTGTGCCTGTTGCATTATTCTGATGATTTAATCATTAGTCTCGTAATTAAGAACATCTATGTAAATGAATAATGACAATAATAATATTGCAAGTATTCTTTTTATGTATTTAATTATCTCCATGGTGTGGCATTTTTAGACAAATAAGTTAACGTTACCAGTCATTGTGTTTTGACCAATACCATTCATGATAACATTTATCTGATGTAACGTTAGATCTATACGTTATAAAGACTATTTGCTTGATTAGAAACGCCGCATATAATAGTAGTATAAAGGCTTATTCCAGTGCAGACTAACTCGTTTAGACCGTCTCAGTAATATAAAGAGTTGGGATCAGGTGTATTCTCCACGGGTCGACAGGAAATATCTTTTGTGTTTTGGTTGGTAGATAATGTAATTTTACTGGAATAACGACGTTTGAGCCATGATAATAGGCTTACAACAAACATACTGATGAATGTTGCGTTAGTGTTACCTAACAGCCTACTGAAACTGTATAATTCAAAGTTTTAAAAAAGAGGTATTTTTTTCTAATCTCAAAGCAATCGATGATGATGATCTATTAATTGGCATTATGATTAGACCTACTTCGTACAAGATAAATTGACAGTGAAGACTATCACTATCTGATAAATATTGTAAATGCGATTATCTTGCATGCGAGAAAATCGTGCCACACGCTGAAGAAAACCGATAAATAATTCACGCCCTGGTATACTGGCTGGCTCACAATATCCTGGCAGGAATCTCGGTCAAAATCTGTGCGTGATATATAATATGTTAAGTGATTGTGTGTTTTCTTATATTGCCATATTTATGTACATCCTATGGGGTTTATAGTTATGTGAGGGTTGGGTATTAAAACAATATTTATCACATAAAAAGAATTACCAGCTGAATTGCACGTTGAATACATATTCTGTCTCCATTTAACGATGTAAAAATCACAAATGAACCACAAGCCCGTGTCTTGCGCCGTGATTACTCCCGTCATTATCAGAATATAATATATCACAACTGAGAAAAATGGATTGGCCCTTTCAGCGCGGGGACCGTCTTCATACGTCGGAATCTGACGTCTGTAGACGTCAGATTCTGACGTATAGAGACGGTCCCCGCACTGAAAGAATTAAACTATTTCTAATGGCCGTTGACCCATAACATAGGTATTCAAATGAAGCGGAAAGAGCTAACTAAGACATTTATGATCATCTCGGATTGAAAAACCCTTTGATTTGCATGGTTTATAGAGAAATATTTCAGCGTTGTAAAGGTTAAGCTTCCTTATTATATAGTGAAGGAAATTTCCTATGTCCGCGAAAAGGGATAGCTTTTGTTTAACGCGTTAAGCTACATATACAATATAACATGTCATGACTGAGAAAAAAAATGTCGTCAGCCTAACCCTTTTACCACCAAGTTATTTAACTCGATTTTTATCCGCTTGAAGTTGTGGATCGCGTCAGCGAGACACAACTTCAAGTGGGGGAAAATTAACCTGATTTGTCCAAATGTAGGCCGATCATTTCGAAATCTCGCTGATTGAAGACGTGTTTCACTTAAAAAAAAGTGTAATTTAAAGAGATTAGCGCTCAAATGGTTAACCTTGCTAAACCCTTTAAGCTTCCTTATAATTATGGGGAATATAATGACTTATTGTGAATAAAGTTAAAGCAAGACGAAATAATAACTTAACCTCAAAATGTGGACGCTCTGAATTCTTATTAAAGTTTAATATATTGCACTGAGGTAGTTTATAAAATAAAATCATTTCATTGAGTTTGAGGTTACGCATTCCCCAACCCCCCCCCCCCCCCCGCCCCCTCCCCCTAAAGTAGACGAAAATGAAAGGAAAATAACTAAGGGATAAAGTGGGTCCAGCTCTATTAACGACTTAACTTTTCTGTGCGTTTAATGGTACTATTTAATCTGCAGAAAACGAGTTAATACCAAAATATATATTTAGATTAGTGTTACTATTTTACCCTTAGAAAACGAGTTAATGCCAAAATAGTTAGATTAATGTTACTATTTTATCTTCGCATATTTTCGTTTAAATGTGTTTCTTCCTGACGTTCAAATTTTTCCATACACGATAAAATGCATGCGATAATTATTCTTAGTAAGATGTCGCTAAGTATGTACTAAGGATTATCTAGTGCAGATGATTACGCGGTTTATGTACCTAGTACGGGAGATACCGTTTATCTTACAGGTCACAATAATATGTAGCTACATGCCTCTTCACTAATTATAGGTAATCATAATCAGTATATATAGGTCTATGGCGCACTGGGCACACCACGTCGCAACAACGAGTGAGGGGGGGGGGGGGGGTGAGGATAATTGCATTTGTTATTCTCAAACACATCATTTTGATTGGTCTGTGCTAGTCACCGTATCGCCCCTTAGCACCCAGAATGTCGACTGTGTCATTCATTTGGATGTAACATAGACACTCTGGGTGCTAGAGGACGATGAGCCAGTCACTTTTACATTATAGGCCTAATTATGCTGGTCACACTGTGCTATTGCTAGTGTCACACTTGCTTGTTGATGAACCACTACATATAGCTGAGTAATTATTCAATTAAGTTTTGTCCAGTGAAATAGTTCAAGATAGTGTTATTACTCTCAAATTTTGTATTATGAATGACATTTTTACTACATATTGATAAGCTGAAGGAAATAAAGTAATTTGTATTAATTTTTTCCTTAATTATGAGTATTTTTTATCTTTTTTTTTTGCGGAAAACATTAAATAATCCATTCTATATTTCCATCACATTTATTCTGCGTATATTATTTATTAGCCTACTTACATGACTACTTACATGACACATATTTAACTGTGATCGCACAATGTATTATAACATGCACGGGGTATTTACGCGACGTCTGTTAAAAAATGAGTTTTTTCCGTCACTGAAGTATAGGGCATGTGGCACTATGTCACTACATCTATTACAAAATGAACCGTTCATATTTGTGAGAATATGGAAATAATTATATGGAAAATTAGTAAATATAATCAGATTCCAATAATAAACATACTTCTTCAGATAAATTACTTCGGGACAAGTAATGAATAAATTAAATTAGAAACAATGTATTTCTAAATAATTTAAAATATTGGTCAAGTTCGGCTACTGTTATTTGTTGAAATACCTACACATCGGTAGATAAACAATATCGTATAATTATGAGAGTATCGGATATAATAAAGCAAAACAGAGTATCTGATATAATAGAGCAAAAATATCTCCTACCGGTACCCTAAACTGGCTTGAATAACTTGTCCAGCTGCGCTGATGTTTTGATTGTCGGTGCTCATATACCACTGTATTGGAATTCCAGAATCATTTTGTACTCCTCCATTGTAGTTTTACATATTGCCTGACAATGTACTTATATACCACCAATAAACGTCATATTATCTCATAAATGTGAGCCTATTGCCAGACTGTTGACAGAACGTAGTCTGCCATACAAACCACCTTAGCAACATCACCTCCGTATTCTACAAACAAATTACGATTCTGCGTTAACTGTACGTTGTTTTCGTCATTATTTTTTTTCAATTAGTATTATGTTTATTATTATTTTGTAGAATTGTGATTATTCACGTTGTATTTAATTTATATAGAGATAAGAACGACTATTATATTTATCAGACGGTATGGCCTATGGCTAACTACTTGTCATTCAGATTGGTTTGTATATTATTAAAACTGTTTTTTTTTTCAATTTAATAAAATATACTATATAAATTTTATGTGGTTAGGAAAAAATAATTTATTATTTTTAAAAAAATATGTAAAAATCATGTAATGGAAATAATTAGGTACTCTGAACAACTGTAAAGAGGACACGTTGAAATTGTTTTTAAGACACCATACGTGTTATCTATAAACCTTTCTTTTTTACAAAGCAAACTGTTTGATATAGGCCTACTATTTGTACACTGATTTTTTTCCTGGAGTGTTCCAGATCACACGAAATTCGCTCGTGTTAATTTTCTGACTTTTCTACTATAGTGATAGCAGTATACTTGGTAGTTGATATAATAAACTCTACTCATACCTTACATTCAAATTCTTGGCTCTATGTTGCGCCAATCCCGTTTACCGTTGTTTTTAACATTTCGATCGACATTTCAAATTATCGATTTGTTAGGAGTTGTGTGCTTAAACATCAAACTTTATAGAATGTAATCTATAATTCAAAACCAGTGATTTTGTTTATCATAAAGCTAAAGAGACACAACTTCCAGGATATAATAATAAAGGCTCTGTGCGCTACATACACATTATTCTTCGTCACTGAAACTGTTTATCCATGTGCCATTTAAACTCCCCGGGGCTATTTCGGCACCAGGAACTTATCGTACACACGGCCATATCTGTCCTACCACATATTCATTTACACCTAGGTGAAGCACACGAGGATGAAGTACTTTGCCTGATGACACAACATCGAGACAGCGATGTCTCAACGTTGAAAGGGGAAATTAGATATGATATCTCTTAAAAACTATTTGCATTACCATGATTACGCGGAGATTGTATTTATATTTTGGCAATTTTTTAATCAATACAATTAGATTAATAAAATAGAATATCGTGCTTTGCACACCCATTCCGTTTTATATTTGATAACATAACAAGGCTAATATAATAGAAAATAATTTTGGATGATGGTCCATGTATTTTGATACAATAATTATGTATATCTGGTGATTACATTTAGCCCACGTCGGTTTTAACCCTTTAACCACCAAGTTATTCAATTTGAATTTTCACTCACTTGAAGTTGTGTCTCGCTGACGCGATCCACAACTTCAAGTGGGTGAAAACTATTCAGATTTGACAAAATGAAGGTAAAATATTTTCAAATCTTGCTGATTTTATGTCATATTTTATCCTTGATATGTTTAAAATGCGGTAAATAATGTGGTGATAGAAAAACAAAAAAAACGAATATATTCGGGACCGGCATTCAAAGGGTTAATATATGTCATCGGTCTTTTAAATTTACTCCAGGATACTGATTAAGACAAAGATGTCCGAGGAGGAATGTCAATTATCACAATGTGTTAACACAACGCCAATTCATTGATAATACTCAGATGTAAGTATGTGGTTGAAAGTTTTTCTAGAACGAATAATGTGTTTTAAGGGTTTATGGAGCTTATATCTAGTTAAATTCTCATAATTTCAGTTTAAAAATTACTATATCTTACTGTCTATCGACATTAGTCAATCAATGTAGCTGATTGCTCTATTTCTACACAGAATAGTAGGTTACTGGCACTCAGTGTATTGTTTATTTCACCAGTTTAAAATACCCAAATTGATCAATATAATTTTTTGTCATCTGCTTGTTTTAGACCTAACCTGACTAATCAAATAGGCCTAGTGTTTTAGAACTTTTTATCAAGTGAATGAAAGAAACGTTCTAAAATAAGACAAAGGCATATTTGCGAGTAGCATGGGACATTTTGTTAAGTGTACCTGTTCTGTAAAATTTATGGAATAGTTATTATTTAAATTCCGTAAATTATAAAACTGTTATGATTTGCCATAAGACATTTTTTTACAAGTGGTACGTATTTAAATATCGAAATGGGCTACTGTTTCTATCAGCATGTAAAAAGCAGACTTTTAATTTTATAAAGACAAACACACGTTAGCCTGTATAATTTATATGTCGGTAGACACACTTTGATATTTCACGTTTAGGCATCGAAAATAAAGAAACAATCAATGTTGCACCTGGGATAGTTCTTAACCCTTTAACCGTCGGTGTCGCATATATTCGGGTATTCGGGTTTTCATTTTTTATTAGCACATTAAGTACCACCTTTTAAACATGTTAAAGATAAAATATGACATCAATTAGCAATATTTGAAAACAGTTAACCTCCATTTTGTCAAATCTGAATAATTTTCACTCACTTGAAATTGTGGATCGCGGCAGCGAGACACAATTTCAAGTGGGTGAAAATTCAGATTGAATAATCTGGCGGTTAAAGGGTTAATCAAAGAGACCAGTAGGCTACTGTTTTGCTCTGGTATAATATTTTAATCATGATTCAAGCGCAGCTGGTCTATATAGGAAACCTGCCATATTACATGTATGGAAACATAATAGTATGCTACAACATCCATCCATCTTATTAATAATAGGGCCTACCCATTCCTTTACATCAGACTATATACTAGTACTTAGATAACCTAAATCTATATATCAACGGATATCATCCAAAACACAAAACAACACAATGTTAGCAATGTTCAATAAAATAAATAGAAAAAGCACCAACCAAAACAATGGACGACTTGAGCAAACAACTGTGCTGAGATCTGTTGTCAAAAGTTTCCCCAAGTCACCAATCAATCACTGGCATCCACTGTGTGCCTGCCATTGCCAGCCACTGCTTGCTGGCCGAACAATGCTCTTTTATTGGCTGAATAATACTGTTCTATCCATTTTGTTGTAAGACGTTACAAGATGCCGAGTCTTGTTTGCTTGGCGCATCAACGGAGCATCACTGAGAATAACAGTTGGCACCATGGCCACGGCTGATCGATCCCGGACCGAATTAAGGCAGGCCTTCTGAATTATTAATTGAGCCTGAGGAAATTGAAGATTTCCTGTACTGTATAGAATATACATTGGCGGGTCAATGTGGCGAGACTGACCACAAGGCACAGAAATAAAATATGATGCTATATTTGCACTTAGAAATGATATCAGATGAAGCATCTGATGTGATGCATCTGAGGTCAAAGTATATTATTCAGGTTATCTTAAGAAACATCTACATCTAGATTATTTCATTTGTTTTTAACTGCGATCCAAACAAGGGATGAAGCTGTAATTTTACTGGTTAGACACGCGTTAATTTTTTATCGTTCTGAATTCGTCATATTGGGCCTATAGATAACTATAGTAGACTAAAAGATATGTGAAGTGATTTTAATCAAGCAACAAAATCAAAGTATGTCACAATGAGATGTCCTCAGATTAGTGTAGTCTACGAATGTATTGTCAAAAATAAAAACTGATCTCACAACTCTTCTGCCTGTTATTGAATCTGGAATAACATTAAAAACCGGGTCAATGTTTAATGTTTGTGCATTAATTTAAATTAGGTTATATAGGCCCGAACAGACAGGCCGCGGTGAAGAAGGGTGAGTCAATGCTAGACGCTGACCAGGAGCATTTCTAGTGCTGCACCTATACATTTAGGCAGCGTTGGATCGGCGTTTCGCGTTGCCTTTGGTCAGTTTTATAAAATTATATAATACAGCCATAGCTACAGGTAGGCTGCGCCACCTACTTTTGCATTTGGTGAGATCGATCCCGGTGCCCGTATTCTCGTACAAATTACGATATATCGTAGGCTTTGGATTGGTCGAGATGGCCATCTCGACCAATCAGAAGCCTACGATATATCGTAACTTGTACGAGAGGATTAAAACGGGCGGCTGTACACTCAAATCTTTAAAAAGTTATAAAAACGTTATACCTGTGTAGTGAAAATATATAAATTATGATTATTATAGAGACGTTACCAAAGGGAAGTAGGCCCTATTATAACTTTTTTTCTGGTGGTTCTTACAGGTGATATACATGTAGGAAGGAAAATGGCGAGAAAATGGCGAGAATTTCGAGAAATTACGAGTGTATATGCAGTTCTTAGATGGCTAGATTCTAATTAACCAATAAGCGGACCAAATGTTATGTTATTAACCACTACATCGGATCAAAAGAGGCTACGATACCACAGGTTAGGCTACTGCAGGTGTCAACGATGTATGTCATCGTATTATGACGGCTTGTAACTCACAGAAATAAGCTAGAAAACATTTAGTTGTATTCATAGTATTTTTTTTTGCAACAGTGTTGAAACCGCCCAGCCTTGGATCGATTCGAACATCTGACTCTGAGATCGAGAGGTATCCCAGCAAATACAAAACATTTGCATAGCATTTGTACAACGTCGGCCCAACGTCTTCGACGTTGGTCCAACATTGTACACATGTTTTTTTTTTTTTTTTGTGTGTTTTGTGTTTACTGAGATGAGTGCTACCATAATTAATGCGGTCAAAGAGTAAGCTCTGCAGCAATGTATTAGCCACTCTGGACAGTCCGCCATAGGGACTTCACACCGCCAAAATATCTACAATATCCACAAGCCTACGAGAAAGTTTTCTAGAGCGACTCCTGGTGAATGGTACTAACTATTAAATTATAGCGCCATTTCATGGTAGTTTCACAGCAGTGTGCTCGAACATACATAGCCACCACCTTTCCACACCCACCCCGGCCCCCTCCCAATAGTCCAGTCAATGTACGATCAAAAATCACCCAACCTAGAACAAATTGCAACAGAATTATTTTTATGGCAAAGTATTCAGGAAACATGAAAAAAATCTTCAAAAATATAAACGGGGGAACATTTTCAAAACACCCTTTGAAGTCGACCTCCCATTTAACACATTTTGATTTCAGAGAGAATATTCTTTTTAGCTGTAAAATGATTTTAAATCTATATTAATCAAATTGTCTATTTATATAATGTAAGCCCACATCACACAATAAGTCTATATCGCCATGCCCAATATCTAGAAGACTTTACTGAGAGCGTTCTAGTCAATTAACACATTGAACTCTAGACGCCAGCTGTCCTAAAAAAATGGAAAGACCCACCACAAATTACATACGTTTCTTGACCAATCAGCTCAAAATCATCAATAGAAAATCTGCTAAAATAAAATCGGTGGAAGGATACCTGATTTACATCAATCCAAGATGACCCCCACTCTATTTGCGGAGCACAATTTTATATATGATGTTGCATCAAATATAGCAAGGAGCAAGAGTAATACATATTGTTGATGGGTTTTGATGTTGTAAACTATTTCTAGTAATATTATGAAGATTCAAGGTTATACTTAAAGGGACTGGCCCAGGCTAAAATCATAAAAAAATCGGTGATTTTATTTCGGGTTCTTAATATGACCATATGATGTAAACATGTACATAGACTAGAACTGCAAATTTTAATCATTTTTGTGCTGCGCATTCACCAGTTAGGCTAGATATAGAGACGCAATTCCCGTATTTCCTATTTTTGACATGGTTGTCAATAATTAGAAAGCAGGAATTTTGTCTCTATATCTAGCCTAACTGGTGAATGTGCAGCACAAAAATAAAAATAAATTGCAGTTCTATTCTCCGGACATGTTTACATCATATGGTCATATTAAGAACCCAAAATAAAATCACCGATTTTTTATGATTTTAGCTGGGCCAGTCCCTTTAAGATCTAAAGGTCAATTTATGCGTAAATGTGTAATTTAATGTTGGCTGGAGAATCTTTTTCTGGTATTAATGTGATAATTCAATGTCATCTGCAAGGTCAGAAGGGAATAAAATGTGATTAAAAAAATATAGCAGCCAGTGTAATACCTCGTTTTGATGTTATTTTGACTGGATAAACTATTTCTGGTAGTACTTCAAATAACTCACAACATTTTCACTAGCTAACAACACCAAAGAAAATTACACATGTCTTTTGTAAAACCGACCATGGAGCGTGCTACCATGAGAAGAATTTATAATTATAAACTGGAAATGTTATGACGTATATGATATCTGCATGATATGTTGTCTAATAAAACTAATAAACATACACAGAAACAGATCCTCTGATAGTTACATGATAGAACAACTCAATTGATATCAAATGTTACATAAAATAAAATAAATGAACAATGCAGAACCATACAGTACATACACTGATACCACCAGACAGAAAGTAAAACACGAGCAAAATATATTTTAAAATCTAAGTAACACTACGATAAGTAATACATACGTCTACCCAAGAACATGATAATAGGCATATAAGCGACTGGAGGTATTGCACTATTCTGTTACCTAACTTGATTGATTTATGGAACATTTGACATGACTGTGTTTTTTTTCACCTAAGCCCTGAAAGTTTTTATTTCACAGGTGCACACAAAATATGACAGTATATTGGCGATGATCAATGCGTGGTGGCAGAAGTAGGAAGTTGTTTTTATTTTAGCATAATGTTAATTGAACAACAACAAAATAAACAATTTGTCATATAATGCTAAGACATGAATGCATTTGACAGAACAGTGTTTGGCCATGGAACGCCCAGTTATGTCCCGCTGACACCAAAATGACCGGCAGCGACTATCCTGACAAATATTTTCTAGAAACAGTGATTCCATGATCTGTACTGTTTTGGATTAAAAAAGAGAAGCACATAAATGGACTTTAGGTTTCAAAGACACAAATTGTTTCATAACTGGTCGAAAAAAAAACATTATGGGGAGCATCCTTTCCGAAAAAAATAGCGCTTCTGGAGGGCGGTGTTAGCAACTTAGCTGATTATCATCCCGACATCCACCTCCGTTAGGAGGCAGGCACCAGTTGAATAATATTTTTTTGTTTCAAATCGAATTTAAACACACAATACGTTTATTCTGCTCTACTGGAGTGATGTACTCGTTAAAGTTTAGTGTATATCCATCATTGTGTCATACAGAGTGCTCTTATAACATCCATCCTATTGGTATTTCAATAGGAGTTGTCAAATTCTTATGTACTATTAAGCCCTACGTTTATCGGAAGTACAACGTATTATACTTGTAATTCGTATCTGTGTTTGTTAAAACCATTCAAAATAAAACAAAAAAAACATTATCCTATTTGCATAGGTCTATATAAAATTATATCATATTTTGTTACATTTAATACGTTTAACTTGACCTTTTGACACTGAAGATAGCTTTGAATCATAAAAATAGTATCAGATTTATTTTCTGTTAAAATCGCACCAACAAGAGGTATTCGGCTTGTTACAATTTGGATTTGTTAAAAATCATATTTTTGCTCACTTGACCTTGAAATTAACATTTGACCCTGAATATGACCTTCAATAATAAACATATTGCTGGAAATGGATTATCCTGTCAAAACACACAAAAACGAGGTATTACATTTGAACAGAAATATATTATCCAAGCAAAATTAAATTTAAAAAGATGTATTACACCTGTTTCTAATTTTATTTGTTAAAAATCACATTTCAACATTTTATATCTTAAAATTGACCTTTCGACCTTGAAGATGATCTTAAATCACCATATTATGCCCGGAAAATGATTTTCCTGCCACACACACACCACAAAGAGGTTACACGGTTATTACACTTATTCCCGGCTTCATTTGTTGAAAAGTCATATAAAAATTATAACGTTAGTCAACAAATGGAGGCGGCCATCTTGATTTATGGAAAATTTGTGTCTTCCAGAGGATTTTTAATGTTTTTCTTTTGTTGATCTGAAATGTTAGGTCCCTTATTTTTTGGTCATTCAGTAAATTTTTTAAATTTGGTATTTTTTATAAATTTTTTTTTTTATTAAAAAATCAGTTTTAGCTTTTAAAAATATTCCCCCCCCCCCATTATATTTTTGTAGACTTTCATATGTAATGTAGATAGCTTACCCATGAGTCACACGCGATCAAAGTAAATAATGTTGCAAATCTAATGACAAAGCGGGAAAATTGTGACAATTACGAATTCTCGCATGACGAATTAAATGATATGTTAAAGAATGTTTGTAGAGAATGATTTTTATATAGACACCCGACACCAGGTTAATTTAACAAATACACCAGAGCTGAAGCTTTTTTTGTTCAGTTTATCGTTGATTTTAGTTGTGGAAACGAAGACTGGTAATAAATACGCGAAATAAGTTATTACATTTTAATTCGCTGACCTTCATAAGAAAGGAAGTTTATGAAGTGTTGATCCAGCAAACACAACAGTGGGCCTGCCATTCTCACTAACAGGCCTAAGTGGTGGCATGAACTAACCAGATGGTTTCTGTATGGTAGTAGGCCTAGTAGCTGATACGTCGCTCGTTATGGAAGCGGCTCTTTCGTGACCATTGTATCTGCACTATCGATTTGTGCAACAACAACATGTAATTTTGACACATAAAAAAACGAATGAAAACAGATGGAATGAAAACAAGGAGACATTGAACGTTGGAAAGTGATTCATTTAACCCTTTAAGCGCTCACGATGCATTAAAGCATCGTTTTGCATCCCTGAAAACAGACCTAATTTTCCTACAACCAAGGGTTTTAGAATGAGACTGGTTTACCAATACATGGCAATTTTCTTTAATTTTTCACCCACATCAAATCATCTTCATCCACTACAAGTCGAGAATTGCGACAGTAATTCGCGGCTTGTGGTGAATGTAGATGACAATGGTAAACTCAGGCCTGAAAGGGTTAAATACCATAAAACATAGTGTAAAAGTTGCACAAGGTAGAGCCACTCGCTAGCTTTTTTGAAGTTAGAGAACAGAACATAAATAATTAATGTAAAAGTTATTAAATGCCTCTGGTATTTAACGATACGAAGTGTGTTGTTTTTGAGTACCGTGCCGAGGCAATATAATGAAATATTTGCAGTCTGTTTGGTCGAGCTGGTTTGTTGTTTGAAATAATTGGGTGATTTTCAGATAGAGCAGCAACGATCCAGCTAAAAGACATGACGGCCAAAGTCCGGAGAAGAAGTAGAACATTTACAAATAATAATAACAACTCATTTTACTTTAGTATAGGTATCGCCTACCTGCTGATATAAAGATAGTGTTTAGTGTGGAAATTTAAGTCAGACAGAAAATAAACATCCAGTAATCTACAATAATAATGTTTATTTGTAATAAAACTGGAAAACATAATACACTCTTGATCATATTCAACGATTTTTTTCAGGCAATCACAAAAAAACATATGTATTTGTGCGCAAAACTTTTTTCAATTTGACTTATACACAAGCTATAGTTTATGTGTGCATTGAAGCATGTTTTAATTTTTAAACGGAACAATGTTTAAACTCTAATGGTCTAGTTAACATGGCATATTGCCCGGATGATTGGCAGTCCACCACATGACTGATTCATTCAAGGGGAATATTTCATCCTGCGTACACTGTCTGTTTAATTTGTCCATAATCGTCGAATTGAAACTGTAATTGAGGCAGGAGGAAACGCACGATACTGAATAGACAGAACTGATATTTTGTAAATGGATATTACAATTTTAAATAATCTGCATGACCTTAAGCAAGTTGAATAGATTTTTTTTCATTACCTGAAATTGCTAAACTGTGCTACTGCTGTCTGACCTACTTTTCTCCTTTGTAAATGCTAATAAAAATATTAGTTTTGGCATATGTCTTTCAAATAAGATCATAAAATTGATTCATTTATTAAAATTATGAAATAAAATTACTTTCTTCGTTTGTGATATTAATAGCGAATGTTACAATTTTCAATTAACTTTAAAATATTCCATTAATATCATCAAGTCTGTAAGCCTCACGTGTAAAATATATATTGCTAGCTTTTTATAGGAGCCATTATCTGATTTTGTAAAGATTATAAAATCCAGCCACCGTTGACTTTTTAATCATTTATGCCTTAAACCTGCTATTCCAGCTTACATTAATGGTCATATGATATGGCCGACGATCGTTACAGCCACACACAGTGAGGTTCCTATTCGTCGTCTCGATAGTGAAATAATTCACTTGGCAAATTGAGTATGTAATATATTATGTTTAAAAAATACCATTGCATCCTCTATGGTGATCTGGAGTAAAGAGCATAATGTAAAAGTTATAATACATACATGAGAAGTTGTAAAATACAGGTAGGGGGGCCTATTGTAAAACGTTGTCACAATCACACGAACAATCCGATGCTATAAATGCAATAAAAATCAATAATATCACAGAATCTTTTAACATTAATGATTATATGGGCCATTTTCAACAATTTTGAGCAATAACGGTAAAGACATTTTGAGAAAAAATAATTCTGATTTTGTGAATTTAAATGTTATGTATGTAGGCCTATATAGGATACTATGGCAAGCATCAGTGTGCAATAGCCAAGCAGCATGTTATATATTAGCACTTTTAGAGACCATAATATAAATCTTTTTTGTCTTTACTGGTAGGGCTTAAATAGTAGGCAATTTTATAATGGTAAAGACAGAACATTAAACGGTAAGGACGGTTTTGTAACGGTAAAGATGTTGCTGTAACGGTAAAGAAATAATTTTGTTAAATAAATAGGTGTTATAAGCTATATAACAGAATTGATTTTCAGTATAATTGTTTGCAGACTTCCACACCTTATGACTAAATGGTCATTGAATTACCACAGAACTTACGTTTTAAAGTAGTATTTGTCTTTACCGTTTTATGTCGGTCTTTACCGTTATAATGGTAAAGACAAATCATTATAACGATAAAGACAGACTATTTGGCATAAAATAAACATTTTACAAGATATGTGCATATTTTTGACTTCATAACTCTGTTTTCTTCATGTACTAATGACAAGAATAATCTGGAACAGCTATCACATTTTTTCAACCAAGGTTATTAGACACACAGTAAAGACATCTTATTGTTGTGACATTATATTTGTGACATCCTATTTTGCACTTATATTGCATTTATCTTTGTCCATTAATCACAACTTGTTTACTTGAAGAAAAACATTGTTGGCTAGATCCGAGAATTTATGTGCTAGAGCCATCTGGTGATTAATAGGCCTTATGGGTTCTTGTTAACGGTAAAGACATTTGCATTCCAAACTTGGACCACGGCCTAATATTGAATAACTGGTGATTCAGTCAATTTTTTATACATATTTTATTTTATTATCAAGAAAAGAGATTTTAGGCCAACCTGTCATGAATTGCAATAACGTAATTATATGACATTAACAAGTTTTCAAAAAATCGCAAGCCCATTTTGGACACCTCACGGAGGAGACAAATAAAGCATAATTATTATATCGAATAAAAACTTCTTTTTTTTCCAAGATAAATGCTTGTAAGCAAAATTCTGAGTTCTAAATACATGTCTTTATCTGATTAAATGATAACAGTTATGAAATAATGCGAACTTTTTGAAAAAATGTTGAAGACATGTCTTCACCGTTTTTGCTCAAATATTTTGAAAATGGCCCATATGATATGCTGAGATGAACGTGACGCATGCCCATATAGAAGAGGAGATGACGCCCGACTGATGCAAGAAACAGCATGAATGGCCGGATTTAATATTACACATTTTGGGGTATGTAATAAACAATGACCCGTTTTCTATAATAATATATAATTATTATCAATATGTGGCATATTGACGTAAATTTATTTGTAGCGCTTATCATTGTGTCGTAAGTTGACTGGGCTTAAAACGCCCTTTATTCGCGAAAAGAGAATACACAACAAGAAGGATTATATAAGGGAGATCTCATCAAAAGACCTTGTGTGTGGCTGGTGGGGGCTACTGCAGCGGATATTTTTCGAAAAAATAATCTGGCTTCCGATTTGATTAATATAAAATAGCTGCTGGGAACTTTGAAAAAAAAATTGGCTTGAGTAACTGAAATGCTTCCAATATCGTACAATACTGCATATCGTAAATAAAAAAATGGCCGAAGGAAGCACGAAAAAAGTTGGTCTTTTAATGATTGCTCCCTGACATAAACGCCGGTGAGACATTTTTGCTACCCCAAGTCAGGCATAAATTGTAGGGCATATGGTCGAGACATCAGAAAACCGGACTTGGTCACTCAGCAGATAACAGGAAGTGACCTCATTGTGATGAGGCTGGAGAGGAGTACATACAGCACGGATGCAGTGAAGGTCTGTGAGCTGCTATCTCTGTTAACACAATGTGCAGTGGACCAGTTCTCAGAGGACCAGACCTGATCAGTTTTAGGTGTGTCGTTACTCAGCTCATCATCACAGGAATGTAGATATGTCACTCCGATCTTGCCCTCATAGCTGTCGTCTGCAAAAATGGATTCTGTGACGTGAGCTATAGGACCACTCAGGCAGTCATAAGTGCGTAACTGCTGGATCACTTCTTTGCAGGCGGATGTACAAACGTCTTCTTGGCAGACCAGAAACAATTCATACAATAGTGATTGCACTGCCGCTCCCTCAAAAAATTCACTGTATTGGCAACAGTCCCCAAAAATGTTATTTTGTGCATCAAACTTCGCTTCTTCACACAGTGGTTGATAGTTATAACTGAGACACTGGTCAAATCGTGCATTCCAAGGATAATAGATGAAAAATATGAAACACATCTCATCTGAAGTAGACTCGCCATAATATGTGTAACTTCTTTTAGAACTGGTCTTGAATTGACACGTCACCTCTAAGCTATCACCGGGCTCAAACTCAACTTCTGGAACAAATCTGTATATAAAAAAAACAGTTTGTTAGATAATAAGGATTACAGCTAATTGTGTCATTAAATACAAATTCATACAATAGCAATCATTAGATCGGAGTTGACTTCAAGAGGTATGATAGTAAGCCTACATGTGACACATAGTGCGCACATATACACACATACAATGTTTCATTCGCAATACGTAAACATAATAGGATTTTCAGTATAACATGATAGCATCGATATTTCTGAAGACGATTTTGTTCTGCATTTGTGATAATGCAAAATATGTTCCTTTCTGTAGTTGTAAATAAACTATATGAAATTTTTGAATAAGCTGCAACATTAACCACACTTTGCATAGTCACGGAATAGGTGTTTATATTGTGGGAGGTATGTACCTTGAATAGTCGAAGAAAAAGAAGTACCTTGAAGTAGATTCTGGGAGCTCCTAGCCGAGTAAACAACGTCTCTGGGCGAGCGCAGCGAGCCACAGATCAGCGCTAGGGAGCTCCCAAAATCTACCCGGGCATAGTTTCAGGGGGTACAGTCTGGGGTGCTACACCGGCAACCCTTTTCTGTCTAGGGTGTGCATGATTGCACAGCAGAAGAAGATTTCTCAACATGCAGATTATAAGGCAATCAAAGGGGCTCAATCAGCATGCCGTTATCCTAGTGATAATTTCAAAAATACAGTGACGATTATCGCAGCAAGTTCAGCACAGTGTGTTGATTATTACCTTCTTAAGAATTAATTTAATGGTGATTTGTACAGGTCGGTCTTTTCTGGCGCTGGTACATAAAGGGTTAATTTTCTGTGACCTGCTGATTTGGGAGTATGGCCTGCTGGGGTGCTGTCAGGTAGGTTTGTGTTTAGTGCCATAATCTAATCACTGACAGGAATGTACACGTGTCCAGCACTGGTCGGCCCTCAGTGTTGCGTGCACGTATGTTAAGGAGGGTGGGGCGCCGGGTCTTTCCCTCAGCTGCAGTCTACCACGCATCTTCATCTATCAAGTTGTCTGGTACCGGCAGACTCCTAGATATCACGCATATGTGCTATGAGTATACGATCCCCCTCCTCCCTGTTCAACTCAGACAGCCCAGACAAGTTGAACTGAGTGTGACCTTCCACACTGCAGACAGTAAACCGGTGACGTCAAAATGAATATTCATGTGCCTCGCTCCCCTCCTATTCGTACAGATCCAACGCACACCTGTTGTCAAGATCAGACCAGTGGTCTGATTGTCAGACCGGATGTGGCAAGATGTATACCACAGGGCCAACGCTGGCTACTGTTGGGGGAGAGTTATGGATTAAATTAGTTTACGAAGTTCAGTAATAATTGATTAATTTGCCAGTAGACCGTCATGTGGCTTATGAGAGTTTTTGATGTTATTGGTATCCTGATCTTATTGGCTACTATATAGCTTGGGATTGATGTTGTAAAGCACTCAGTTTACAATCGAGTCACACAACATCTGTATGAATGGAAATGTGAGAATGTAATAAACGACTTGTGATCAGCCCGACTTGACTTACATCAGTCTTTCCCCTGGAACATTACTGTAGATCTGGTAACATTTGCGAGGTTTTATTTTTCGCGATTTTCACAAGGAGGATAAATTCGCTAATTCAAGAATCTTGCAAAAATTATTATTATAATAGTGATACTCTCATCGAAATTGATAATTCGCGAATTCTAGACTTCACAAAAATTACAATTTTGATATTGATATGTGTGCTGTCAACATGAGTTGTTGCGATTTTTATCTCCATCTACTTCACCTATTTTTGTGTGGATGTAATATACACTTACGCATTCATCAGTTTTTTTACATAAACTGTAGCAGGTCTTTTAAAACACACATCAATTTTGAAAAAAATGTGTTAAGATGTTAATCTCGTAAAAACAACGTTTTTCTGGAGACTGTACAAGGCAATATTCATAATGGGTCAGTTTATAGCGTAATCAATCAGGGCCACTTACACAGTTTGTGGGATGGGGAGGTAAATGTTTAATGAATGAGGTTGGCCTGGTCTATTACTATGATATTTGAAATAACGCATGTGTCTGTGGAGACATTCTGACGTTAATAAATGACTATTTATGTAATTATTCTGGTAAAATAGATACATGTGTCATGATATGTAATGTCACAGTAATAACTATTCATTGGAAAATTCATCACTACATTTTTTATCATATGACCTTTTAAGCATGAAATGGACTAAATTGACAAAGTAGCAGTTTCGTCCCTCCAATCAAAAGACAGCGATTTATTATCACTATAGTATTTACCTCTGCAGCTTAGGATTGTCATAACTATATGTGGTGTCATCAACAAGTTTCTTCAAAGTCTGTCCTCCTCTTTTGTGTAGAACTTGACCTCCTCGACCTACCAGAAAACAAATAAACGTTTAGAAATGTTATTCAGCGAAAGTCAAAGCGGATTCAAATCAACGTAGGCCTACTTACTTTTTGAGGCATGTCAGGTACGATGAGGCATATCTTGATTGTTTTTAGGTTTAATCCCTAATTTAATAGAAATGAACATTTGCCTTGCCACTAGCCTGAACGTCCATGACCAGCATCCAGCTGTGACTGGGCTCGTAATCTTCATACCATTCCCACAACAGTGATATATAATCTGAAACCTGAGCTAATCTTCTCTCGGATGTTTGTGTTTTTCTGGGTATACACAGCACTAGATATACTGTCATATGGTCATACAGGGGAAACAATTAAATGTAAGGTTATACATTTTTCACACCTAATGGATGAATATATATCTCAACAAAATGTTTTAGCTGCTACCCCAACCCACAACTTTGCCTTCTATATGGAATGATATCTCATTTAGTTGATGCGAAAAATCAAAGATACAGCATGAGCAATTAAATGATTTAAAAATACTGCGATCCAAATCTCCAATTAACTGAAGATTATCCGATATGAGAAATGCAAAGATCTTAAATTGTAGTGACTCCATGAATTAAATTTCATATTGTTGGCAAGGGTTCATGTTATTGCAAAAAATACATACACGATAATGTTCTGGGCATATAGAATGATATATTTTATCATGCCTTATCTGGTTATTAAAATCGTATTATACAAACGATCATGATAACTCAAAGATTATTTCAACCGAATGGCTTGAAACACATTTTGCTTTAAAAAAAACTACCTAGCCAACAAGCACAATATGTTTTACCAATGTTTGCCCAATGTTGTGTCAACAGTAGGCCGACATTTTGTGTCAATGAAGTCCCAAGAACGGGATATCGATGGATGCTGGCTTAATGTTGGGCCAGCATCACAAACAGTAGTCCAGCATTAAATCAACATTGGGTCGATATCTTGTGATTGTTGGGTCGGGTCTACTGTAAATTCGACCTCATGTTTAAAGACTATCCTATTCTTACCTAGGTAGTGCATATGCAGGTAGCTTTGTGCCAAGAATATTTGTCCTGGAAGTGATTCTGTACAGCTACCATCACAGTAACCTGTCGTTTCAAATTGTGACATTCCTGGAGGCAGCCCCAACAACATCTGACCAACCATCATTGTACCTGAGGAAATAAATGTACTGTATGTAGTAGTTATTAACGTATATAAAACTGAACACTTTTATTTCAATGTGTCTTTTAGATGGAATACTCTCAGTTAAACAGGTGGTCTTAAATACAATTTAAGTACTGCAAAGCTAATCGTGCTGCAGTGTTTACTCCGGTTGGTATCGGCCGGGGACTGGCAGTATATATATTTATATATATGGCAGTTATTTAAAGAAGTTACAACAGTGCAAGGGGTTTAAAAAAAGGAAGTGTCTATTGCCACAGTACTGTGGCAATAGCAGAGCGAATCGCTATTTTCACCAAACCAATCAGGGACCATCATACATTTTCGCATGTGGAGTGGCAGGGCTGAGTGGATTGACGCCATTACACCGTCGCCATGTTGATCGAAAAGACGTCCGTCAATTAGGAAGCATTTAAAACAGCCTCAAGTGAATTTTCGGCTGCCGCAAATGTTTTATCTTGGACATTATCGAGCGAGACAATATGGAATTATGGGAAGAAGCATGAATTTGTGTAAATCGATGACACCATCAAGTGAGTAATGTGATACTTTTAGTCAATCCTGTCTTTTATTGTAGGCCTAGGCCCTATGTGTACACATTTTGCCATAATGTGTGACTATGAACTGCTCTCGGAAACCCAATTCGCGTTAGACTTGACTACGTTTATCCAAGGCCACAATACTGTGTCAATACGGTTTTGTACTACCCCTCTACATGTACAAGTCCTTGCTGGCACAGTGCTGTGTCAATAAGGGATCATACTACCCCTCTACATGTATAAATCTTTATTGCCACAGTGCTGTGTCAATAAGGTTTTTTACTACCCCTCTACATGTACAAGTCCTTACTGCCACAGTTCTGTGTCAATAATGGTTTTTACTACTCCTTTACATGTACAAGTCCTTTCTGCCACAGTGCTGTGTCAATAAGGTTTTTTACTACCCCTTTACATGTACAAGAAGTCCTTGCTGCCACAGTGCTGTGTCAATAAGGGTTCCTACTACCCCTCTACATGTACAAGACCTTGCTGCCACAGTGCTGTGTCAATAAGGGTTATTACTACCCCTCTACATGTACAAGTCCTTACTGCCACAGTGCTGTGTCAATAAGGGTTCCGACTACCCCACTACATGTACAAGTCCTTGCTGTCACAGTGCTGTGTCAATAAAGGTTATTACTACCCCTCTACATGTACAAGTTCTTACTGCCACATTGCTGTGTCAAAAACAATTACTACCTACTTTTCATCTTGTCCACATACTAAAAAGACACTTGCTGAATTGCGTGGCGCCATAGATAGAATGTACATACATTTGTGTTTTATGATCCGTTAGCCTAAAGTATTATAGGGCTTTTTCAGGATGTGTTTGCTCAGTATGATTTCATCCTGATGTGGCATCAGCGACAAACATTTTATGAAACACGTTCCAATTGGTAGCCCGTGTGTGCTACTCGTGGCTGATAGCCTACCAAACACAACACGATAGGAGTCAATGATTTCAGGAGAGGGGGAAATGTAAAAGAAATACAAATTGTTATTAAACGACCGAGTTGTGTAAAATAAATGCGAGGTTGTGAATGCAAATGCATATAGGTTATACAGTTGTATATTCTGTATTCATTTTAGCTAAACAATTAAATGTCATCATGGAATTTACTAGCGTTACTTTTCCTAAGTATATTTACAATCTTAATAGCAGAAATTGCTAATGAAATAGGTCTGAATCTGGTTGAACAAATCAACCAATAGTAGAATTGTCACAATTTAAACACAATACATGTATGTGGTTATGTTTTAGGCAGTCTACAAAAGCAAGAACAGAGACCAAGTCATATAAATGGAGCACAAAAACTCTTACCAGCTGTCAACAAGACGAAAGTGTGTAAGTGGGTGTAAAGTGTTTGACGCTTAGGCAGCAGCTTAAAAAATATCTTTTTAGCCCGCCCTTTTTTAAGGTAGACTTTTGCCACTGAAGTTCGGCGTCATTGTCGGGGGCGGCGTCGACATCGGCGCTAACATATCCTTAGCCAGATTTTCATGTAGGTCTATCCTGATCAAATTTGTTCTATGTGTTGCTAATACCCATTCAGTTAACTGACAAGTTGTTCAATACTGGTTGAGCAAAATAAAAATGGCTGAATGATTTATCACACAAAATGGCCAATTTTTGCTTGTTTGTAGACACAATAACTTGCCAAATTGTTCATGTTTTTACATTTGTATTCACTAATATTTAAATATGTGCAATTTTGTTTCTATGTCTTTTCAGAATGCTGAAATAATCACCAGCCACTTCAGACTATGATAGTTGGGGCAGCTCAGTTTAACGGCGTAGGCATATTATAGTGTCTTAACAACCAATGAATAAATATATTTTTTAATGAAACTTTTGTTTTCTTTTCCATAATATTTCTAAATGTTGCTACGACTTGAAGTTGGGACATGGTAGAGCAGAGCACTATGATAACAAGGAATTCAAACTGTAAAGACACCTATGTATTACGACAACACTGCGGACAACACCGAGCTATAGAGGGGTGGTCAAAAAATTCTGTACTGTGATAGCATAGAACGTCTGAGTGTAAAGGGGTAGTAAGAAAAATTAGTGACATGACAGTGGCATAGATGATTGGTAAGTGTAAATATACCATACGAAACGTAAACCTTATTGACACAGAACTGTGGCAGCACATATTTTAAGTGAATAGATACAGTAAGAAACGTTATTGCCACAGCACTGTGGTAGCAAGGACTTTTATGTATAGAAAAAGAGTAAGATACCTTATTGACACAGCACAGTGGCAGCGCAGATTTTAAGTGAATAGAGACCGTAAGAACCGTTATTGCCACATCTCTGTGGTAGCAAAGTCTTCCATGTGTAGAGAAAGGGGAAGATACCTTATTGACACAGCATTGTGGCAGCACATATTTTAAGTGTATAGAGAGAGTAAGAAACGTTAGTGCCACATCAGTGTGGTAGCAAGGGCTGCTATGTGTAAAGAAAGCGTAAGACACCTTATTGACACAGCACTGTGGCAGCACAGATTTTAAGTGTATAGAGACAATAAGAAACGTTATTACCACAGCACTGTGGTATCAATGACTTATATGTGTAAAAAAAGAGAAAGATACCTTATTGCCACAGCAATGTGGCAGCAAAGATTTTAAATGCACAGAAACTGTAAGAAACGTTATTGCCACAGCACTGTGGTAGCAAGGATTTCTATGCGTAGAGAAAGAGTAAGATACATTATTGACAAAGTAATGTGGCAGCACAGATTTCAAGTGTATAGACACAGTAAGGAACGCTATTGCCACAGCACTTTGGTAGCAAGGACTTATATGTGTAGAAAAAGAGTAAGATACCTTATCGACACAGCACTGTGGCAGCACAGATTTTAGGTGTATGGAGACAGTAAGTAACGTTAATACCACAGCACTGTGGTAGCAATGACTTATATGTGTAGAAAAAGAGTAAGATACCTTATTTCCACAGCAATGTGGCAGCAAAGATTTTAAACGTATAGAAAACTGTAAGAAACATTATTGCCACAGCACTGTGGTAGCAAAGACTTCTATGCGTAGAGAAAGAGTAAGATACCTTATTGACGAAGTAATGTGGCAGCACAGATTTTAACTGTATAGATACAATAAGAAACGTTATTGCCACAGCACTGTGGTAGCAAAGACTTATATGTATAGAAAAAGAGTAAGATAACTTATTGACACAGCACAGTGGCAGCAGAGATTTTAAGTGTATAGAGACAGTAAGTAACGTTAATGCCACATCACTGTGATAGCAAGGTCTTCTATGTGTTGAGAAAGAGTAAGATACCTTATTGAAACAGCACTGTGGCAGCACAGATTTTAAGTGTATATATACAGTAAGAAACGTTATTGCCACATCACTGTGGTAGCAAGGATTTATATGTATAGAAAAAGAGTAGGATAACTTATTGACACAGCACTGTGGCAGCGCAGATTTTAAGTGAATAGATACAGTAAGAAACGTTATTGCCACATCACTGTGGTAGCAAGGACTTATATGCGCAGAGAAAGAATAAGATACCTTATTGTCACAGTACTGTGGCAGCACAGATTTGTGTATAGATACAGTAAGAAACTTTATTGCCACAGCTCTGTGGTAGCAATGACTTATAGGCTTAGAGAAAGAGTAAGACACCTTATTGACACAGTACTGTGGCTAACATTATAAACAGTTACACAGAACTGCTGCGGTGAAGATTAGCAACAACGAGAAGCTTATAGACACATCAATTCAGTAGCAAGGAATGACAAACCCTTATTAACACAATCATGTGGCAGCAATTACTTGCACATGTACACGGACTGTAAGATACCTTATTTTTACACTAATCTGGTAACATGACCTCATCCGTTTAGATATTTAAGCAGAAATGAATCTTATTGACACAGTATTGTGGTAATAAAGTTATTTGCTGTGATTGGTCAGTATTTTTGTTACACTGATGCTGATTGGTTTGGTGGTAATAGCATTTCCAAAGCTGCTGCCACAGTCTGAAATCCTTAATTCTGATTGGTCTGGTGAAAATAGCCAATGGGACATTTAGTACCACAGTACTGTGGCAGTAGCCATTGCCTTAAAAAAACGTTCTAAAAAGGATACAGACTTGCTGGAGATATTGTGATTCCAAGCATTAATGTGCACGAGATCAAGGCTCTATTTCACCATACGTTGTTCCGATGTTCTAAACTCGTTGATAAGCGACAGCTCAAGCCTTAGCCAATCAAAGACTATGATTTCCCCTTTAATTTGGATAAACTGACTCCTGATTCTTTGTCGCATTTCCAATTTTTTGTGGAAAAATTATAGATTATCGAAAAACCTGTCACGTCCACATTATTGTTTGTATTATGTCACCTGCGTCGTTTGGTCTTAGATCTGATGTGTAGTGTAGTCTCATCCCTGAGTGATCAGTCCAATGATTCACCATTTCTGGGTTGTTATAGTGAATCTGTCAACATATAAATTAAAGGTTATTGATTTTATAAGCATCTAATTCCTAATATAATTCTGAGAGTCTGCCAAAAATAGGCCAAATAGTCAATTGCTATACAAGACAAAAGAAAATAGCCAAGCGAACATTTTGCGTCTTATATGTACCATTTGAAACAGCCAGTTTCCAGAACATTTGTGTAAAAACACAGCGTCAATTGCGCTTTATATACAAAAACTCAAAGATAAAATTATTATTATTATAACTTTGCATATGGACTGACTGAATGAATGCTTGGAGGAATAGGACATTAGACCACCTTAGTGCAGTATAGAGGAGATGGAGAGATCATTATGGTTAATCCATTGAGAGATGAATTTCATGTCACTGCCCTCCATACTTCTAACGTTGCGCCCTGACTCAGCACACTTAAAGTTATAGGCAACTATTAAAATAAGCAGGACATGGATCCTTCAGAATGCAATAGTGCCCGTAATAATACTGTATGCATTTTATATCTAGCGCCACATTAAGAACAAGTTTCCAAATCATACCAAGTCCATAATACTTGAGCGATATCTCTGAGCTAATAAATCCACCAATTTGCTCTTATCTGGGCGTTGGGTTTAAAAGCTAACTGACTGTATTAATGCGGTGATCTCGAAACAGATGACCCCCACACATGTATTGACAGAAGGGCTTTCCCAGCAAACATTGTACACTCACCAAATGGTGGTTTAATGTTGGTCTATCATTAAAAAACAGCGTTGAGTGATTGTAATCAGCTGAATGCAATCAACCTGTACTGTATACTGAAGGCCTACAAGTGATCTACGCAGAACATGATTGATCTTTAACTACATCTTGGACAAAGAGGCGCTGCACATGACCTTCCTAAAATGACCGATTTTTTTTTTTAATTTTGTGCTGCTTATTTACCAGTTAAGCAAATGTAAAGAGGTAATTCCCGTATTTCTTATTTTGGACATGCATGTCCGAAATAAGATATTTAACTGTCATGAAAGATTTTCGAGGTAATGAGAAAAAAACGATTAAAATGGCCTCCAGTCGGTCATTTTGGATGTTATTCCTGCTAAATTTGTCATGGTTCATCCCTGTGGGAGATCTTACATTATGCTTTATATTCAAGGTCTAGCTATTTTGCTTTATTTTTGAGTTGCGTAAATATCACAAAATTACTAAAATTCAAAATGACCGCTAGACTGCCATTTTGAAACTGTTTTCTTCCAGAAGTTACTCAGTTTGTTGGCTGACATAGCTGAGTATGTTTGCCAAATTAAAAGAAGATCTGATGGAAACGTTTTCCTAAAACGCGCTAACTACCATTTTTGTTTGTTAGTGGCTATAGTAATTAAAGGGTTGATGGTATGGGCCCTATGGGGATCAAAATGCAACAAGAAAATTCTCCAGTGGCATGTGATGGCTATGTGAAGTATGAGGAAGCAGAAACTGATATATTAGCTATCACGATTTTAAATGGCCGCCAGTCGGGTTTTGGATGTTATTGCTGTAAAATTTGGCATGGCCAGGGTTATCCTTGTACATATTGTATGAGACCTTACATTTTGTTTATTATGTATGGTTCAGCTATTTTGCATTGCTTCTGAGTTATTTAAATATCACACCCTTACTCAAATTCAAATTGCTACCAAAAGTTTAATCAGGTAGGTCATTGGCTGACATAGCTGACCATGTTTGCCAAATTAAAATAAAATCTGATTGCTTTTTTTGATATGAGGATCAAAATGTCACCAAAAACATTCCCCAGTGGTATGTGATGGCAATGTGAAGTGTGAGGAATCAGAAGATGATAATAGTAGGGCCTAGCTATTTTGAAAACAACATAATTGCGGCAGAGGCGCAAACCGTCTGAAATACAATAAGCAGCCCGCCTGGGCGAGGACTGTTTAATAATATGCTGGTCAGATGCCTATTTATACTAAGGTTAGTAGTTCGATCAATATATTCTAAAACTGGCTAGATATGTCACCTGTAGTAAAACTTTTGTGTATCCACCTTGTCCAATCTTAAAGCCGTAGTTGTCATTGTGACAGTTACCTAGTATTCCCACGGACCAGAGAGTTAGAATATGACGACACGCATCTTCAGCCATACCACAATCACGTGGACTATTCATCTCAGCTGGTGGAAACACAATATCACATTATATTTATTTAAAAAAAAAGGTGATAATAAGCATAGCGGAACGCTGAAATCATAATAGTTTTGGTATGATATTCTAAACGATCAATATATAGAATTGTTCAACTGTATTAGCTGCTGGTGTTGTAGCTGAAGTATGTAGTAATCTAGTATCTACGTCAGTTTACAGAAAACAGTTCTATACTGAGTACATGTATAACAAGAAATTGTGCTGCTCGGGTGTTCTTCATTCTCTAGTAGAACGCTTACGGTGATTTTTTGTGTTCAGCTAAGGTTTTACATCTGGACCAGGTTTCACTTACATAACAACACGTTATCAAATCTCAACTAATCAATGACACTGGACAACAAAATACTGAAATACGTTTAGAAAATCATACCTATTTTGAAAGCCGACATAATATAATATAAATAATATAAAAAAAACTAAAATAAGGCGTGCCCGTGTGGGTGTACTGCAGAACATATATTTTTTTGTGTATATAAAAGAGCATCTGTGTGCGAATAAGAAGGGACAATATAAATCGAAACTGAACAAAAAGAAGAAACTCGTATGAAATATGTATTTATCCATGCTAGAGTGACATGAATAGGTGGAACACTTGTTTGAAAAAAAAACAGAAATTGTTGTCTCATTCGTACGTTGTGTCTGTTAGTTTGGAAGCTTCTCATCTATTGCCGATTGAGGTTCAAGCTTCTCTAACCTACTTTTTCAAAACATACATAACAAACCGGAAAGCAACAGGTCTGCACATGACTGCATAAATGTATACCTAAAACTCGAGAAATCAGTCTAAAAAAACCTCAGAATTATTATTTTTCATCTATCGGGAATACAACAAATCAACTCATTATCAGACAACATGTAAAAATAAGATCAAGTCCTTTACTTTCGGCAGCAAGCAAAATTATTTAATTTATCAGCATTGATTTGATTTGTGCACCTACTATGTAAACTATTGAACAATGTATGAAACAAAGCGTTTATGTTCAATCCTACCACGGAACCAAAACTTTATTTAAAATCATTTGACAAACCGATCCTGAGCTGATGTATTTTGGTGCAAATCGAAATTTGTAAATCATATCGGTAAACCTGTATAAGTCGAGTAACGTTAGGGTCCAACTGGAAAAAGGCTGGATTTTTTTTTAAATTTTGTTTAATTATTATAATATTCTCACCGTCCAGAGATGAACATCCATATATTAGCATGTGATGTACAGCATTTGCATTGTCCACGATAGGCTCATCAGCAATTATATGATAGGAAGTCTCACTGGGTAGGTCAAAGGTCATACACATGTAGGTTGTCTCTGTGTCAGGAACTGACACCTGGTCCATCAGCAAGTCTATGGAAGTGACTCCTGCAATGTTAAAAAATACATAACAAGGATTACAATTTGCAATGTGTCGTTACAAAGTACAGCTACATAGTGACGATGTAACGTGCTCCAGGTTCACATAAATCACGCGACAGAAGGACGGACTGACGGACGAACAAACGGAGGACCCAGCAAACAAATTTTTTATTCACAAAAATAAAATGCATTAGTTACTTTTTCGGTCCAATATAGGTATTAGAAATACACACACGTCATGTTTATCGTTATTGACTGATGGCTGATTCAAATATTTTTAATGCTGTCATCGTGCATTTAATATTTTTTTCATTCAAATTTTAGTGAGCCATCTGTTTTACTACTTGAAAAATAAAACAAATATTATAAAGCTTGGGTTTTTACACCAATAATCATGATCAATTCTGCTGCGATTTTTTTTTGACAAAAGAAGTTCTGGAAATGTAGAAAAAAAATATCTATCCTGATTTGTTGGTCATGACAAAACAAGGCTTGTTGTTATGTCTCACTAACATATAAGGTTTTTTGTACTACAAGGGTTTTTTGCGCTAGAATGCACTAAAAATACTTTATTTTTGAATTCCGCATGTACTTATTGTTTTCAATTTGCTATAACTTCTGCATTATTAGACCGATTTATATAAGACATATACCAAAATGATCAGGACAATCACAAATAATTTTGTGCCAGTTACTAAGGTTTCTGAGTGGTTTGATTGACCCAGTACAAATGTAAATTGCTACATTTTAAAAACTCTTTCTTTCATCATCACCTGCCACATCTTTGCTTGGACATGTAAACTCTGTGTCTGTGTTTATTTCCCAGTCATTCACCTGCTGACAGAGAACGGAGTCCACTGGCTCACAAACTCCTGTGGTTAACAGACAAGACATATATCATTACAGGCTCACAAACTCCTGTGGTTAACAAGCAAGACATTTATAACTACAGGTTCACAAACTCCTGTGGTTAACAAACAAGATATATGTCACTACAGGCTCACAAACTCCTGTGTTAAAAAGCAAGACAGGTATTAGGCCCATTCGAGTGGTTGTTTTCGTCGTCGACATTTTTTCGTCAAAAAGGTCGAAGGTCAAAGGTCATTCAACAAGAATTTGACGGTGAATTTTTCCGTCTCGTTTCGTCGACGACGGGAAAAAAGCAAACAGCCAATCAAGTAGGATAATGACAAAACGAAAAAATGTCGACGACGAAAACAGCCTCTCGAATGGGCCAATTATTACAGGCTCACAAACCCCATGTGGTTAAAAAGCAAGAAATATATCACTACAGGCTCACAAACCACTGTGGTTAAAAAGCAAGGCATATATATCAGTACAGGCTCACAAACCCATGTGGGTAAAAAGCAGGATATATATCTGTAGAGGCTCACAAACGTTGGTGGTTAACAAGCAAGACAGATATCACTACAGGCTCACAAACCACTGTGGTTCACTACAGGCTCACAAACTCGTGTGGTTAACAGGCAAGAGATATATCACTACAGGCTCACAAACGCCTGTGGTTAATAAACAAAACAGAAATCAATACAGGCTAACAAGCGCATATGGTTAACACGAAGACATGGGCTCTATATCACTACATGCTCACAATTCCCTGTGGTTAACAAACAAGGCGTCCTCTTGGCTCACAATATATATTAGCTATGACACAATACTTATATCACCAGAGACTCACAAACTCATGTGATTCACAAATCACCGCCGGCTCAGAAACGGATGTGGTTAACAAGAAATACAAATATCACCCATGGCTCGAAAACTCCTGTCGTTAACAAACAATCAAAATAGAACCAACGGCTCACAAACTCTTGTGATTAACAAAAAATGCAAATATCACCAGAGGTTCACAAATTATTGTGCTGAACAAACAAGACAGATACCAAGCCATACTTTTCCTTTTCAAATTGTGTCAATATGGTAGTTTTATGATCAGCAGAACATTCCAAGTAGAAATCAGATAAATCTAGGATACCTGGATGTGATAGTCCTGTGGTGGCTGAGGGGATATCTCCAGGAGTCCAGATACAGCTGGGATCTCCTAGCTCCTCTCCGTTTGTCCTTCCATCCTGGTCAGAATCCATGTTACACAGAGAGTTCGACCAAACCTTAAAACAAAGTATTCGATCACTATTTCGCCATTGCATTATATATTTAGGTTATTGCCTCAGCACTGACTTAATAATGTGGTTTAAGCCTCATAAATATTTGCATACAAGTAAATGGGACATCTTGTCAAAAACAAGAGAACTCTAAGTTAGACTATTGGGGTGATTCCGTCCGGTTCGAACTCGGTCGCGATAATCTGCAAGTGAGGTCGCCACAAGACTTCTATTTCACACTTCACATACTGTAGATCTGGTCATTTTCGCATTTTAAGATTTTTGCCAATTTGTTTGTTTGTTCTGGGACTTTTATTTTTTATTTTTACGAAGTCTAGAATTCGCGAATTATCTATTTTGATGATAGGTAGCGCTCATGATAAAATTCGCGAATTTGTCCGCCCCGCGAATATTAAAACCTCATTTATAAGTGTCCTTTTAATAAAAGGCTCGCGAATGGTGAAAATAAACAGCAAATAGTGGGATTTGTTTATTGGGGTCCTGTATATTCTTGCATTTGTCTGCCTCCTGTCTAGTGCTAAATAATCTTAATTTCGATGTAATTTGCATTCATGCCAATTTTAGTTTTGTCTAATAGGAGTCCCAAAGGCCCAAGTGTGATGGACCCTGAAACGATTTCAATCATTTTATTTTGGCCAAATAAGCAAGTTGAGTCACAGAATAAACAATACAGTCCCACACTAAAAGAAGTACTAGTGGGCCTATTGATTTTAACAGAATAACGAAGTCACATTATACTATACTTTTATACATATCAGTATACATTACAGTGCAGTAATATGAAAAATATTTTATTCAAAACAACTTCAATGCACTGAATTACAGAGGCGCATGTTTCTCTGTTGACTGTAATACTGTAATGCTTTGCACTCCCAATTGTGTACACTACCACCATTAGAGAGAACACTGAGAATGAGTGTAGCAATAGTGTAGAATTTGTACTTTCTTCAAAGTACTGATTGGTATATCACAATTATTCTGAGAACTTTTTTACCGCGCTAATTGGGCAGGTGTTACAGACGATATAACGTCCTCATGAATTATGGTTTTATAAATATCGTTATTTAAAAAAATGGCGTTTGTGAGAAACAGCAATAATAGTGACTACATAGCAGCTTGAATAATACTAATTAGAACGGGCAAAAAATGGAGAAATCTGATTCATTTACACCTGATCATAGGGCCTTATTTAAATTTCGAACCAGTTTTCTTTAACAGTTTTGTAAATATAATACATGTATATTCACTCACATGACCGTTTTCTGCAAAGTTGACGCCGAACGGGTTTCTCACACCTGCTCCAAGAGGGTTTTTGTGTCCTACGCCTTGCCATAGATGATTAGGTTTACCTGGATACGGGATGACATCTCCATTAGGGATAGCATCCTGATAATGTAAATACGCCATCGCTGAGGATATGTATAACATCAGAATAACAGTCTGCATGTCCGTCATCATAAACCTGAAAAAACCCTGTTTGTTGACTTTCTTCATGCCTACGTCATTGAGCGAATTTATACACTGCTCAAAAGTTATAAATCTTCTCTTTTTTAAATCACATATCCGTTGATAAAATCAAACTATTTCAACTAATAAGCATAACTAATAAGTGTTTTGGGATTATTATAATGATGCAATCAGCCTAACTACTGCTTTATATATTTACTTATTTGTGTTCACTATTTACAGCATTGTAAAGTGTTATATTCCCCATACCTTGCTCAGTATATTAGTGAGCCTACATTTGTTGAGAGCCATTGACACGGAAAATATATCGACGCATATGCGATTTCTCCCTTTAGTTCAGTCGGTGGTGCATTACATATAAATATATAGTTAGGATACAGTATGTTAACCTTCACAACGAGAAGCTGGACATCATAAGAAGGAGCGAGTACAGAAACATTGATCCAGATCCACGTTTACCTGTTACTTTACTCCACATGGCACACTGATCATTGTAATGACGTCATCAGATCACAAATCTATCATGTAATATGGCAACGTTTTAGGATGCCTTTATAATAACTGTAAAATCTAAATATCCCGTGTATTTTCCCAGTTTTAATAGGTGCAATGATAGTGGCTTTAAATAGTATCGTATGTGTAAAACACAGCATACCACTAGGCTAATATCAAAGGCCATTTTAAAATCTCTAAATTTTGAAAACTTGTTAATAGTTTAACAAAAGGACGTTAAGAAAACATAACGATACTCACCTGATTTGCTTTGCTCAATTGTCATTTGTTTCAAATAATCAGTTATTTAATTAGTGTATATTGTAGTCATAGACTACTATACCTATTAATTAGTACACCATTTGAGGTGCAGGAGAGCCATATCACGCTCATATATCTTGTCAGTACTGCTTTCTGTATCACATTATAACATAATATAACCTGCTGAGGATGAATGAGGATCAAGGTCGATATTCTCAACGTTGACCTATATATTAGGTTTATGATGGGTTGAGATCGCAACGCGGACCAATCAGAAGCTTAAAATCCAAGTATAGGCAAACCCCGTCAAACACAAAACATTTGTATAAAATGTATACAACGTCGGCCAAACGTCTTCGACGTTGGTCCAACATTGTATAAATGTTATACAAATGTTTTGGTGATACTGACGTACCGGTCCAGTGAGTTAGATGCTAATCGACACATGGTAACCATGACGCGCAGTCCTCCTTTTATATTGAGGTTTTCCAACCGCTGAGGCAATGTGACGGATCAATATATAGGGTCCTACTATTTCTACTAGGATTCTACTATTTCCAAAATTGACAGAGTTTGTGATGTTACAACTCTATGCAATAACGGCATCAACTATTTAAATGCACAGTCAGCGGAAATGTTAAATTTTCTAACATAACCGCTCCGGCTATGGATAGACCTTTAAATCGGCTTACAATGTAAAATACACCAAACGTTTGCAGTATGAAACAGATACACTTATGTTTTTAACTGTCTGTTTTAATTTTCATTCTAAAAGTGCTACTGAACACTGTTATTTCTGTGGGCTTAGATATCTGATCCTGCTATCAGACAGACACATGTACATAGTGTATAGTACTCTGCAAGCCCAAAAGCTAGTAACAGATTACTTTTCAAGTAAGCAGCTACTGCCTTTTGGGCTAGAACGGCAGTATATATGTAGGGCACCATCGATCCGCGCGGTCGTCACCATCACAACTCACAGTGTCTGTTTGCTTCAATATTGCCACAGTGTTTACATGCAATCTCCTGCCAATTCATGCAGATAGATTTGTCTAAATTTGTAAATTTTAATTATTCAGAAATTGCGTAACAATTAAGTTACCAAGGCTCAATGTTGGTGTGATGTTGGTTGCCAACACTGCTCTGACTTTGATGACTAGCGTTCCGTCTGCACTGGGATGTCATTCGGACATGTATAAAGATACCAATGGATATCAATAAATCACCCAGAAAACACGACACGTTGCCCCAAGGTTACTATGATGTTGGGATATTGTCATAGGTGATGATGCACCGACATTATAGCAATCATGGGTCAATGTCCCGTGTTTGCTTGGTAAGATAACCCTTGAAGCGCTAAGAAAATATAATAAATACAATTTCAATTTTCACCCACTTGAAGTTGTGTCTCGCTACCGCGACCCACAGCTTCAAGTGGGTGAAAATTATTTACCTTTGTTGAACCTGCTAATAAAAAAAACAGATACAAATATTAAACGACTGCAGTCGTTCTTAGCGGCTTAAAGTCATGGGGCCAAGTCCTGATGTGAAATTTGGATAGTGAGAACATCTCAGCTATACTATAGCCTACTCGTGATACTTATATATTCTGATAGAGCTGTCTCTTGAGCGTATGAAAATGTTTGTCGTCATTGTCAACTCTCTTGCAAAACTTATGAAAATGGCGATGGTAAGCATGCTATTTTTACCCTTTAGTGTTAATAGAAAGGTGGATGGTGTGGTCGAAACGCCACAGCAATAGCAATTAATAATATAATCTATATTGTGATGCCTTGTTGGAATCAGGAAGGTTCTGAAGGCACTACTACATGTTGTACAAAATGAGGATGTTTAAGTAATTTGAAAGTCACGGCAAGGTTAAATTTACATGTAGCACAATCGAAGATTAACATTTCAAACCGTTTTCATAGATTTTAAAACATGTTACAATTTGTGTAATATATTTTGAAATGTATTATACCTACACGGATTTTCTCTATATCAAAGGTACATATATCCCAAAAATATTTATATGTTTAACGCGACTTGTCCGTCGCCATGCCATGGTTACCGCCATATCATATCATTAATTTTATGACCATGTTTTTGTCTAAAGATCTACCATTAAAGGACGATTTGTATAAGCTGTCAGTCATATATAATTTACGCTCACACACAAAACAGATGATACACGTTGGTTGCTGCTATGTAATAAAACGTCACTTTGTGACATCATAATTATTAGCTCGATATAATAACGTAACATCATAATAATTATTATTCTCATCATTATGTCAATTCTCGACAATTACGCCATTACAAAAAGTAGACTACCATAACTAGTAGATAGTAGGGCGGATTATGGGTCGAACCGTGACCGACTGGACAAAGGTATGAAAATTGGCACAGTTACTCCTGCGACATTACTGGACAATTTCAGAAGGTCAGCCCAAAAGTCAGAGTAAATTTTTTTTGTAAAAAATGCATTTTACATAACCATGGCAACACAAATAACTGAAATCAATAATATCGGTGATTTAATGCGTAATAAATAAATAAATCCTTTTAAAAACTGATATACACGGAAAATACATCATCATCTTAAATAGAGCGGCAGTAAAACCTTTGTTTTGCTAGACGGTCTGAGGCAGAACACGCTACCTCTGAGTCACAGAACTTTCCATCATACCGAGTCCTTGCGAGGGGACGAGAAAGAAACAACTATTAACCCTTTGAAGCCTGAATTTACCGTTGTCATCTTCATCCACTACAAGCCGCGAATTGCTGTCGCAATTCTCGACTTGTAGTGGATGAAGATGATTTGATATAGTTTACAAATTAAAGAAAATCACCATGTATTGGTAAATAAATCAGTTTCATGGAAATTTTAATTCTAAAGCCCTTTGTTGTAAGAAAATTAGGACTGTTTTCAGGGATGTAAAATGATGCTTTAATGCATCGTGAGGGCTTAAAGGGTTAATACCAGAGCGGGGAAGAATCCGCTAGCTCCGGCGTGACAGACGGTAGCTCTTGACCACTAGACCAGCCCCTCCAGTCTCCCACCTGCCCACGGCTGACACGAGTGAACAATAAACACTGATAAAGTCGTCCGTGTTGTTTCTATGCTGGCATTTGTCCAACATATCCGATCAGATGAGATCAGATCATTATGTTAACCCCTTAAGCGCTAAGCACGACTATATAGTCGTTTTTAATGTTTTATTAGTCGATTAAAGCACCGATATTGGGATCGAAATCATTTACATCACATCTTAATGTGTTTCAACATAAAGATTTGCAAATGTTTGGTTCCAAATTAATCAAATATCAGTAATTTTCACCCACTTGAGGTTGTGGGTCGCGGTAGCGAGACACAACTTCAAGTGAGTGAAAATTTAAATAAGCTAACGGACGTAGCGGAAAAAGGGTTTCTCCTTGGCAGACTGCCTACATTGTTAATACTCATGTTGTTCACTGCGAGATATTCTGACAAAAACGGCCCGTTATACAGTCTGGGGGTCCTAAAAAATAATCCATAGTGATATGTTGACTGCACATTGACTACACATTTTCCCCTTACAATCGTAATCTTTTCTAAATAACTTCTAGGCCAATCTGCAGCAAAAAGAGGACACCGCACGTCTCGCCGGGTGTCTTCAGTACGTAATCCGAGCATGATTTCATCACAAAATGTCGCGTGGTAAGATGCAGTCTTCAAGACTGAACAAGTTCAGTGTAAAGCTTCTACACACCGCAAGGACTGTCCCCGATTGCTTAAGATGCGACGATAATCCTAAACAATAGGTGCGGTGTGGCCACGACTACGATTTCGTCGATTTCGGTCGCGTCGGAAGCCTGAAGATGTTCAGTCTTAGTCGTGGCCCATCTTAGGCGTCGTAGACGGTCGTTGCGGTGTGTCATGTCCTGGGACGCGATCGTAATGTCTCAATATTGCCTATGGAACACCCAATAGGGGTCCGGTGACAGTCTTTCTGGTGTGACATGCTGCCGTCGTAGAACCAGCTTGTCTGCGATTTTCTAAAACCTGCGACGACGGTCGCGTTTCAAGCAATCGCGGGTAGTCTTTGTGGTGTGTGGGAGCCTATCGTATAGTCGGTGTGATCGGTACTAGTCTTGTCTGTGTATGACCCTACGACGCAATCAATAGTAGGCTGGGGTCCTGGTGCAGTGGTTAAAACTACCTGCTCGCGAAGTCGGAGATCGTGGATTTGTTCCGCGCTCTGGCATTCAAGTTTTTAATACTAAATGTTTTCCCCTGCTCACTCGTAAAGATCCAGTATTGTGAGGAGCCTCCGTGACCAAGAGTTAGCATGCTCGACCTCAGACCGCAATGGTACGAATTTCGTATCCTGTGTCTGGAGGGCAGTGTCATCTTTTTCATCTCACCATTCTCAGGAGATTCTCCTGGCCCAGTTTAGCCTATTATGTGCCCACAGGTGGCCTAAAACACCATTTATTTATTTTGCGATCACTAGTCTTTATATCATTAGCGTGGCCTGTTGCCAGCTAAAAACAAAATGGCTTGAGTTCAGACTCATGATTAATCGTCGTAAGGCCTACAGTCTTACCCGTCGTAGCCAAAGACGGCCTTGTATTTCTCCACGACTTCCCTACTACATAGCAAATGACAGTAGTGTGAAATAGATGCCCTAGCAAAGTGTTTGTTTCTACAATCTTTGGTGGAAGGATTTTTTCTGAAGGTGTGATTTACATTACTTTTTTCTACAACTCTGATAGGGGATTATTTATTTCTAGGCTGTCTGGAAATCATTTTTTAAATTTAGCCTTCCACAGCACAAACGTATTTATTTCCCAAAAACTATAGGCCCTCCGTACTATTTTAATGGTTAAAAATAGGATTCACTAATTTGTTGTTTAGTTATTATTCATGTCTAATTGTCATCTATCTTGTACATTTCGATCACATGAATATGGTATCATCGTGATGTCACATAGGCCCTATAATATACAAATTGACAGGTATAAGGCCTAGCGCCCATAACAGTCTTTTCACAAGTATATAGAAATAAGAAAGTATAAAAAGACTAATTCGCTTCAGATCGGAAATATTTGTGTTTTAAAAATAGGGTAGAGGCAGTGACTCGGGGCCGCCTATATACTACGCCTCACTATCTGATGAGCCATGTTGCATCCCACCAAACACAAACCATTTGTATACCATGTATACAACGTCGGCCCAACGTCTTCGACATTGGTACAACATTGTATAAATGTTATAGAAATGTTTTGTGTTTGCTGGAATGGAGTGACAGTGACATGAAGACATGACATGCAGACCGATTTTAAATCAGTTTATCTGACCTGACACAAATTTACTAAAAACCTAGCGACATAATGTAGTTGGCATGGTGACGGGTATACATGTTGAGATTTTAGAAAAACAAAAGGTTACATTCCATATTGATGCTAAGCTACGGGACGAGTAATGCAATTTTTATTCAGATTTTTTAAATTTTCAAATTAAGCTTCGGCCATCTTGTTTCCTGCTTCAACACCATATAAAGTATAAAATAGTCCTTGTTAGCACCAGGAGGCATGTGAGTTGTTTCTCAGTTGACACAATGTGCAGTGGACCAGTCCTTAGAGGACGAGACCTGATCAGTTTTAGGTGTGTCGTTACTCAGTTCATCATCACAGGAATGTAGATATGTCACTCCTATCTTGCCCTCATAGCTGTCGTCCCCAAGCATGGATTCTGTGACGTGAGAAATAGGACCACTCAAACAGTCATAAGTGCGTAACTGTTGGATCACTGACTTACATGCGGATGTACATACGTCTTTTCGGCAAAACCTGAACAATTGATACAACAGCGCATTTACTTCAGATTTCTTGAAAAATTCTCGGTACTGACAACAATCTCCAAAAATATTTTTCTGTACATCAAACTCCACTTCTTCACACAGTGGCTGAGTATTGTAGCTGAGACATCTGTCAAAACGTCCATTCCAAGGATAATACACGATCAAATATAAGCACATTTCATCGGAAGTAGATCTGCCAAAGTAGGTATAGCTGCTTTTAGAGATGGTCTGGAACTGACAGGTTACTTCTAAGCTATCACCGGGCTCGAATTCAATTTCTGGAACAAACCTGGATGAAGAGAGATAACAAATATTTTTTTAATTTTGATAATGATAAGCTTACAGGTGATTGTGCCAAGAATATAACGTCCCCTTGGATATGAAAGGGTGTATCTGCCACTTTGTAAAGTGGCAGATACACCCTTTCATATCCTAGGAGGCGATGACAGTGAAATAATAACCCAGCGAAAACGAGACTTTTACCTGATGCTGGTTTAATGTTGCCACCATGGGCCACCGTTTACGACGTCGGCCCAACATTAAACCAGCATCGGGTGAACGTCTCGTGTTTGCTGGTAGTTGTGAAGCATTCATGTGTCTGAACACCGGTTGTGACAATATTATGGATGATTACTGTATTTCTTAAGTACAAATTACATCGCAACATGAAAGTATGCGCAATTCAATATTTCATAGCATTTCAATAGTGATAATTGCGTTACAGTGAACATCAACTGTACTCACGTAAATTATCTCAAAATAGTAAATTTAAAATATGTAAATTAAAAAATACGATCATGTAGAATTTAGTTTGGGTGATAATAAGTACTGAGTGAGAGATGGAGATAAAAATCTAAATATTACGTGAAAATATAGATTTAATCTTTAATGTGCTAGAAAATTATAATTCATCAATATATTTTAATTTATCATTCTTTAGATGGCAATACTGCCCTCTAATTAGAAATAAGTGGCATGTTATTATCTTATACCTCTGCACATTAGGACTGCCATAGTCATACGAGGTGTCATCCAAAAATTCTTTCAAGGTCTGCCCTCCTCTTTTTTGGATAACTTGACCTGCTTTTCCTGTTAAAAAAAACACATGGTTACTATAATTCTGTTTAGTGTTGAAAAGGAAATCTATATTAACTGTCATACCTCCTAGAATAAAGCGGTTTTAAGAGCCAAAGTGAGTCTTGCAATAATTTTAAGTGAAAAATCTCTTCTTTTTCAAAAAGCTTATACTCTTCACCCCCCCCCCCCCTATTATCCTGGAACAGCTCTCATCTTCGAACTCGACCAAGCTATGAGGAGCTGGACTCATAGGAAAAAATAGAGCAATATTTGTAAGAGTGGTTAAAGCTGCCTGCTTGGAAAGTTGGAGATCGCGGGTTCGAGCCCCACTCTGGCCTTCAAGTTTCAAAGAAACAAAATATTTCTTCCCCGCTCACTCGTAAAGATTCCCACCACCCTCATGAGGTTCTCCTGGCCCAGTTTGGCCTATATGTGCACAAAGGTGGCCTAAAACCCAATTCATTTCATTTCATTTACAAATAATAATACAGATAATAATAAAAGCTTGTAAAGCGCGGAAATCGGGAGATCATTCGATGCACTAAGACCATTCGATGCGCAAAAACATATACTATGCATTGTGCCTTCAAATAATATGAATTAAATGAAGTTTCCCAGAGGGAACCACGAAGACACACTCAACTACAGTATACCCAGCAAACACGAGACAGACAGCTGTGTGTAGGCATATAGCTTCTAGAAAAAAATGGCGCTTATCTACATCGAAACAATGTTGGTCCGCCGTCTGCGATGCTAACCCAACATTAAACCGTCATTTTGAAGGTATCCTGTTTGATAGGATAGGATATTGACCTAGCTTTGATTTTTATGCTGAGCAATGACAGGAATTATATTTTATTATCTTGATTAGTTATAAGCCATTGACACTATCAGTGGTGAATGTCAAAATTCATATAACGTATACCATCAGCATCATTTTATTATAATATAATTATTTAAGTATATGTATATATAAATATTATATTGATAAATTTATAATTATATAAAATGTATAATTATATAAAAATAGGTATTTATTTTTCTTTTGTTATTTATGATTATATACATATCAGTTTCAAGTCTGATCACCAACTCCTATTTCTCTAAATGACAACAGCTTTACTTTTGTCCACACTTTCTGTGCGTACATAACCCCCTCCTCTATAAATGGGCGTGTCCAAATTGCATTATAACAAGCATTATATTCAGCATTATAACAAAATTTTGGTTCATGGAAATGTTTGGCGTTTAAGCGTGGGGTAGATACAGGGGATGGGGTTCTGATAACGACTATGTCCGATAATCAGTTCAGAACATTGGCATTATTAGAACGAAGCCTATTTGGACTCCGCCCTCAGTGGCTTCTTTTTAATAATGCTGTGTTCTTCACTAATTAATAAATGTAAGGCCTCACCAAGCTGTTCAGAATATTTTGATGTTGTTTATGATACCTTTCAAAGTAGGCTCTGATATTACGCTGAAAGCCTCTGAACTAAATAAAAGTAAACTGAAGTTGATTTATGACATTTTTGCGTAAATGCATTTCTCGTATGAATGTATATTTTTAGTGAATTGCTGTATAGGCCTATGCCAATGCTAATTAAGCCCTATGTATTATTCAATAATATTTCCACACTGTCATAGATTTGCCCGTATGAAACACGGATCAACGCCAGTAGCTTTGATAATAATGTAATTACGCTGACCCGTTTTTGTAGAGAGGATGAATTCAAAATTCGAGAAAAGAATGCTTAACTGAGAATAGGAGAAACAATTACAGCATGTTATAACAGTAAAAAGTCTACCCAGTTATTTCAAGTGTGAGGCCCTTAATTTAAATTAATTACTATTTATGTTAGTTGGAGGACTGTCTCGCCACCCTTGTTCCTACCAAGTTTATGCATGTGCAGGAGGCCTTGTACCAGAAATATTTTTCCTGGTAGTGATTCTGTACACCTACGATCACAGTAACCTGTAGTTTCAAATAAAGTCATTCTTGGAGGAAGCCCCAGTAACTGTTGTCCAAGCGTCACGGTGCCTAAAAAGAAGAGTATTTATTTATTGAATTTATTTATGGCTTTCCAGTTGTTTTTGAATATTTTTTACAGTACAAGGAAAATTGGTAACCCTTTCAGCGCGCGGACCGTCTTTAAGACGGTCCCTGCACTGAAAGAATTAATATATTTTGAATGACAGTGGACCCACATAACAAAGGTATTCAAATGAAGCAGAAAGAGCTAACTGAGACATCTATGATGATTTCAAATTGAAAAAACCCTTTGCTTCCCATGGTTTTTACAAAAATAATTCAGCATTGCAATGGTTTAAAAGACTAGTAAGGAATATCTACAATGTGGCGTGAATTTAAAATCTAAGTTTGTATACCATACAATATCGGGGCCCGATTCTCCAAACATTCGAAAATTAGGTCATTCTTATCATCTTGCAGTTCATGGACCGAAGATTTACTTTAAAGGGACTGGCCCAGGCTAAAATCATCAAAAAATCGGTGATTTTATTTCGGGTTCTTAATATGACCATATGATGTAAACATGTACATAGACTAGAACTGCAAATTTTTATAATTTTTGTGCTGCGCATTCACCAGTTAGGCTAGATATAGAGACGAAATTCCTGATTTCTAATTATTGACAACCATGTCAAAAATAGGAAATGCGGGAATTTCGTCTCTATATCTAGCCTAACTGGTGAATGCGCAGCAGAAAAATTATAAAAAATTGCAGTTCTAGTCTATGTACATGCTTACAACATATGGTCATATTAAGAACCCGAAATAAAATCACCGATTTTTTGATGATTTTAGCCTGGGCCAGTCCCTTTAATGGATTATACAAACGTTTTTGAATTATTTTATGAAAATAATAATTCTATGTGGTGCATTATACGGGGTACTTTAATGGTTAGGGGACAAATTGGGACTTAAATTGTTAGGCTTCTTGATTGCCAAATAAAATCACCGACAAAATTAGTGTCATTATCCCCAAAACACAATACAAAGCACTGTTAAAACAGTAATATATAAATAATTGAAATTTCACCTATTTGAAGGCTCGTCTCTCCGGCCACATTTCTCATTTAAAATTGGGTATTCAGCCTCAGAGGTGCTGACACCAGTTGTAAAAACAACTTCCTGGTCGTCATTGGCAATTTGAAACACTCGTAGCGAAAATATAATATATATATTACAAATCAGTGATATAAATGGTCACCTGCGTCGTTTGGTCTCAGATCTGATGTGTAATATAGTCTCATCCCTGAACGATCAGTCCAATGATCCACCAATTCTGGATTATAATAGTGCACCTGCATCATGTGCATGGCATCGTCACAAATAAGGATTTATATTTAATTTTGACATGTTTAACACGACCATATAATTCGTCCCCTCTGATATGAAAGGTTATATCTGCCACATTAAAAAGTAAAGTGGCAGATACACCCTTTCATATCAAAGGGGACGAGTTATGGCGTCACTATAGGATAGATATTTATTTATTGGCGACAATAAGTCTATGCCGATTTTATGCGTCATTAAATAATATATTTTCATCGTCCCCTTGGATATGAAAGGGTGTATCTGCCACTTTACAAAGTGGCAGATACACCCTTTCATATCCAAGGTGACAAAATGTTGTTACACATTGTATAATAGTATAATAAAAATAGATAATGATGTACAATATATATATTAACTAAAAGCGCCAGGTGGAAAGTATACATGATCATTACACTTAAAATCAAATTAAAGTGTAACTGATAATATATATGATACATGTTTCTAGCACCTAAAATCGGAGATAAAATTAATCATATATTATCAAAAATAGTAGCAAAAGTAGCAGACGTCTCAGGTAGATTTAAGAAATGAGGTAAATATAAGAAAGTAAATGTCCTGACATAAAATCCCCAGAAAAAAAGTCTCCCAAAATTTCGACCATGGTAAAGTGGTTAATTTGCATAATTTTAAAATGGCGGAAGTGAGAAGTAGTCTGGGCATTTTTAATTATTAACTTTTGGACTAAAATCCTTTTTTGTAAAGTAATACCTCATTCTGAGTTCATCGGAAAAGTTATTTTTACGTTTCAAGGTCATCGTGAGGTCAAAATACAAGATGGCTGATGTTGGACTCGTTTGAATACACTGATCCGCTGATGTCATTGCAATGGATATTTACAGGTCTAAAACTTGATGAGTGATGTAATACCTCATTTGGTGCTAATTCGAATAGACTGATTTGATTGGAATAGCTAGTATCAAGACTTCAAGGTCAAGGTAAAAAAGTAAGGCGGCTGCCAAAAATTAACCTCCATGAAAATGATCTGCTATATCCCGACATTCTTTATAATGCACACCCTGATCGTATAATGGCATGTATCTTGATATAATAATGTCGTATCAACATATTAAAATAAACTCTCATATACTGAATTTATGTTACATATTCTGACATTATAACAGAGATATTTCATTACGAAATATATCTGATTATAATGACATATCCAGATTTTAAATGACCTTTTATGACGTACAACTGGCATATCCTGACTTTATATTGCCAAGCGATGACATAAAATGTCATATAATGATATTAAAATAACAGTATATAAAGATGCCGTTCCCTGACCATATATATTGCCATATTCTGGACATCATAATTATGATGCTGTATCCTGATCATAAAAATGCCATCTCTTGACAAATAATTATTATATAGAATAACGTTAAACTACCATATCCCGATATTACGATGCCATATTCTCACATTGATCGTCAGATCGTCACAACTCACATAGTAATGCAACACCCTTGCATTATGATGCCATATCGTGCCATTGAACTGTCATATTCTGATATGATAATGATATGTACTGACTTTATGATGCCAAATTATAACAATATAATGTCATAGCCTGGTATTCAAAACGATATAACCCAATAATAATTATAAAGCCACATTGTGGCATTAAAGTTGCATATCCTGACTTTATAATGCCATATCCTGACTATATAGTACAAACTCCTACCATAGTATTGCCATATCGAGACGTTAAATGACCATATCCTGACATTTTAATTGATCATACTGACCTGATGCTATCATATCCTGATATTAAAATGTCATATCCTGATATTCAAATGTCATATTTTAACATGAAAATGTAATATCCTGACATTCAAATGTCACATTGTGATGTTATGCTGTCATATCCTGGTATCATATTGCCATATCATACCATTCTAGTGTCATATTCTGACCATAGAATGACTTATTGTGACATGTTAAAGTCATAATGTATGTTCAATTATTATATAATGGCCTTATCTCAGTGGGTTTGGTATGACATTTATATGACTATATGCACTTATGCCATTTAACTATTATGAATATGATAAAAAATAAGCATGCTGGTGTGTAACATCGTTGCTTATCCACTTTACCCCCATCTTAATCAAAGTGCCTGAGTAAAAAAAAATACATTACTATTTTATTGACCAACTTGCAATGCATTATCATTATCAGAGCTGGGAGTATAACTATAAATGTATCTCATTGGGGCTGTTGTGGGGTATGAACAATTCAAAAGCATATTGCTCCCTTGACTGACCTTCATATGACTCCTAAATGAGCTTCGAAGGTATGGTGAGCTCACATACCCAGCACGTTAAGGCATATCGCACTCATAGAACCTAGTTATCATCGCTTGTAACAACAACAACACATTGATCGGCCTTGTTGCGTTAATAGTTAATGTATTCTAAAGTATCATTTTTATCAATTATCACTTTTTGCAAGTGCTATTTCTGACAAAGTTCTCCTCTGTCAGCTTCTGTGACCTTGAAAAATAATGTCAAGGTCACACATCCTCAATATCATTGTTTTATAATATTCACCAGATGGCAGTACTATCTCTGTATCGTGATTCCTTCGGTGATCATTATCCCATTAGTGGCTCACAGTGGACCACTGCTTAACTAATAAGAAGATAAATGTTGGGAACACTTTTCCATATCTGAGCTCGTAGTTTTGAATTGGATAGACCTGCATATATATATACACGTACCTACATAATATACGAAAAAAATTAAAACCAGTGACTACATGTGTACATGATTAGTTCAAGATCTAAGCTTAAAAAAAATATGTTACCTGTAGCACAACCTTAGTGTATCCACCTCGCCCAATCCTGAAGCCGTAGTTGTCACTGTGACAGGTACCTAGCATTCCCACACCCCAGATAGTCAGAAGATGACTACATGCATGTTCAGGAGCATCACAGTCACCTGGAGTTGTTAAATCATCTATAAGGAAATCAAAGAAATTATATGTCTGACATTTTTTGCGATATTGCGCATTTTTTAAATTATTTAAAATGGTTTACCTAATATCTACTATATAAAATGGTGATATACCTTGAATACAAACATACCACTGACAGGGTTTGCGTAGAGATAGATTTCTGGCACTTGAGGGACCGATGGAGAAATACTCACCTCACGCTTTAATTTATTGTCTCACCACACAAACGTGCATATCATTGAAAAGTTAGAATTGTGGCTCTTTGCAGCGAAGATTACAGATATTTCATTTTGATACCAATTTAAATCGATTCTGTGATGACTTTTTGTTGCCAAATCATCGAAATTAAGAGCGATATAAAGATCCCTACGCTGGCAGTAACAATACAAGGCTTGTCTTACACCCCTTTAATGTGGTGTCTTTACGCTGTGCCGGACCACCAAGGAGCTAAGTCGGAAAAGCAACCAACCATTTTAGATACGAGCCAATACAATAGGTTACTGACAGTTTAATGAAAATGGTTCTGTTTTAATCTCAAACAGGACCCACACGTTCATACAAACATATTTGACAGTTTGCTGTATGACGTCTGCATGTATGCAATTAGACTAGGAAATCGTTTAACATTGTATCTAAGTAAATGGGAAGGTTGTGTGAGTTTCTCAGATATGTTTTCCCTTTAATTGATTAATACGTTTTTCGAAGGCAACTAAATTATATTAATTTATATTCTTACCATCAAGGGATGAACACCCAGATACAAACATGTGATGTAGAGCACGGGCATTGTCTAGGATAGGCTCATCAGCAATTAAATGATAGGAAGTATCACTAGGTAGGTCAAAGGTCATACACAGGTATGTGGTCTCTGTGGCAGGAATAGCCACCTGGTCAATCAGCAAGTCTATGGAAGTGACTCCTGTGAAGTCAAGGCAAAAAAAAACCCAAACACATAACAACGACAGTAGAGCCACCTTCCCAGCAAACACAAAATATTTGTATAACATTTGTACAATGCTGGACCAACGTCGAAGACGTTGGGCCGACTTTGTACAAATGTTATACAAATGCTTTGTCTTCGCTGGGTTGCTCAATGACCCTATTTTTGCAAGATTAAAATTCACACATTTTCATGAAAACTGAAAACCCCATTTTCCCCTGAGCAAGTGAATATCACTATTATAACCTAGGGGAACGTCGGTGCAGTTAATCTACTTGTTTCAAAGTTTAGCTCTATAAGAATAATATATAATCAGTAGGCCTATGCATAATTATGATCTATTTGATCTATGTCCCTTATTTTTATTTTTTACCTGCCACATCTTTGCTTGGACATGTAAACTCTGTGTCTGTGTTTATTTGCCAGTCATTCACCTGCTGACATAGAATGGAGTCCACTGGCTCACAAACGCCTGTGGTTAACAAGCAAGACATATATTACAACAGGCTATCAAATTCCTGTGGTTAACAAGAAAGACAGATCTAACTACAGGCTCACAAACTCCTGTGGTTAACAGACAAGACAGATCTATCTACAGGCTCACAGAAACTTCTGTGGTTAACAGACAAGACAGATCTAACTACAGGCTCACAAACTCATGTGGTTGACACACAAGACATATATCACTACAGGCTCACAAACTCCTGTGGTTAACAAACAAGACAGAAATGACTACAGGCTCACAAACTCATGTGGTTAACACACAAGACAGAAATGACTACAGGCTCACAAACTCATGTGGTTAACACACAAGACAGATATCACCAGGCTCACGAATGCCTGTGGTTAACTAGCAGGACAGATATCACTACTGGCGTAAAAAAACTAATTTGGTTAGCACACAAGACATATATCACTACAAGCTCACAAACCACTATGGTTAAAAGGCAAGACAGATATCACCACTGGCTCACAAAATCATGTGGTTAACAAACAGGACAGATATCACTACAGGCTCACAAACCACTATGGTTCACACGCAAGACAGATTTCACTACAGGCTCACAAACCACTATGGTTAACACGCAAGACAGATATCACTACAGGCTCACAAACTCATACGGTTAACACGCAAGATAGATCTCACTACAGGCTAACAAACTCCTGTGGTTAACAAGCAGGAGATATATCACCAGCGGCTCACAAAGCATGTGGTTAATAAACAAGTTAAATATCACCAGCGGAATATACATATCGCCAGCGAATTACAAATCTTATGTGTTTAACAAAGAAGACAGATATCACCAGCGTATTAGAACTTTTGTGGTTAACAAGAATTATTGAATAGGGCTTGAGGCCACTTTTATGCACATAATGCTAAATCGGGGCAGACGAAACTACCGATAATTTATGGTAAAATGAACCAGATTAACACTAATGGGGGCAAATACCGGTTAACAGGGCCAAGAAGCCTTTTGTCGATAATGAGATGAGTCAGAGTCAACAACAAGGTCGAGCACGATACATTTCTCGGTATGGAATGCATGAATGAATGAGTGAATGAATGAATGAAAGAATGAATGAATGAATGAATGAATGAATGAATTAATGAATGAATGAATGAATGAATGAATGAATGAATGAATGAATGAAATAATTAATTAATTAATGGATGAATGAATGAATGAATGAATGAATGAATGAATGAATGAATGAATGAATGAATGAATGAATGAATGAATGAATAAGTGAATGAATGAATGAATGAATGCATGAACACACGGGACATTAGGTCACCTTTGTGCACATACAGGCTAAACTGGGCCAGGGGAACCTCCTGAGGATGGTGAGATGAATCAGATGACATTGATCCTCCGGACACATGATTCGAAAGTCGACCCCTGGCAGTCTGAGGCCAAAAATGCTACCTCTAAGTCACAGAGGATCGTCACAATATTGAATAATTACGAGTGAGCGGTGAAGAAACATTTGTCTCTTTGAAACTAGCTGAATGTCAGAGCGGGGGGACGAGCTCACGACTTTCCAGGCTGACAGCTTTCACCAGTGCACTAGGGCCTTGGATGGATGCCTTGTTATAATCATGCTGAACACGATCAACACGTGTAAGATTGTATTGACGAGTACTACACAGCCAAGGCAAAATGTTCCATCCACATTATTGGTCAAACTTTTATATTTGTCGTCGAAAATGAATTGCTTTCAACTTCTTCAATCGCATTAACCCTTAAAGCGCTAAATGAATATAATAAATAAATTTAAATTTTCACTCACATGAACTTCAAGTGGGTGAAAATTATCTTATTTCTTTAATTAGAGACCAAACATTTGCAAATCTTAGTTCCCAAAGATCCATTTCATACCGAATATCAGTAACTTTATCGATTAATAAAACAGATTAAAAACGACATAGTCGCGCTTAGTGTTATAAGGGTTAGGTTTACCACACATGGGGTGAATCACCTGTAAATCAAACAGAAGTGATGTGAAATATCAATAAAATGTCGAGATTCTCAATCCCGTGCTTCAACAAATACATAGATACACCAATAAAAACATTGATCGTCAAACTAAACTGCAAAGCATATCCAGGCAAACTTTCGTATCTACAACATGTCACTTACGACGTTCTACCAGGTCAATGTCGATCAGTTTCGACATTTTTTAGGTACGTATTTTTTCTAAATTGAATCATTTATTAGGCCTATCTATGATATCGATACAAAAATTGCAGTGATTAAATTTATTGATAGTAAGATTAGAGTTAGGGTATGTTTAGATAGATATTTCCAGTTGTTTGAAGATGAAAGACACCTAGTGATGACCAATTCAGATAATACCTGGATGTGATAGTCCTGTAGTGACTGAGGGGATATCTCCAGGAGTCCAGATACAGCTGGGATCGCCTAGCTCCTCTCCGTTTGTCCTTCCATCCTGATCAGAATCCATGTTACACAGAGAGTTCGTCCAAATCTTGAAAAAAATACCTTATTTATTATTTGATTATATATATTCTATTTTAACAGCCGAATCTGTATTTTTCAATAATTCACACTCACGATCATGCAACATTTATTGGGTTTACTTTTGTGTCGATTGGCATATCACACGGATTCTCAATACCAGAAGGTTCAAGCACATACCGACTGGTCCGCATGAATATGTATACAACGCGGAATGAATGAATTAATAAATGAATTGGGCTTTAGTCACATTTGTGCACACACAGGCTAAGCCGAGCCAGGAGAAACTCAGGATGAATCAGGTGACACTCTGAGTGAGCGGTGAAGAAATATCTCTTCCTTTGAAACCTCAATGCCAGAGCAGTGAACGAGCTCACGTGCTCCGACTTTACAGGCAGGCAGCTTTAACCACTACGCAGGGGAAAAGGGTACACAGCAAAGACTCAATGCTGGTTTGAAAAGGAGGGGTGCGAGCAACATGAATATTCATTATGACGTTACCGGTTTACTGTCTGCAGTGTGGAAGGTCCCACGCAGGTCAACTGGGCTGTCTGATTGGCCAGGGAGGAGGGGGTCGTATACTCATAGCACATATGCGTGATCTCCAGGAGTCTGCCGGTAGCAAAAAACTGGATAGATGAAGATGGGATCTTAGCTGGTTTAATTAAAAGCGACACAATCAGGCTAAAATCATCAAAAAGTCAGTATTTTTATTTTGGCTCCTTGATATGCCCATAATAATGTCAACACGTCTATAGACTAGAATTGCGATTCTTTTTTATATTGTATGTTGTGCATTTGCCAGATAAGTGAGAAATAAGAACGAGATTTAATTTCGTCCAAATGTCCAAAATAAGAAATACGGGAATAACTGATAAGTGGGGCTTTCGGCACACTTGCTACGTTGCCACAGCAGCCCAACATTTAAAAGTTTTCTACAATTCTAGTCTATGGACATGTTCTGGACATCTTATGGCCATATTAAGAAACCGAAATAAAAATACTGATTTTTTGATGATTTTAGCCTGATTGTGTCGCTTTAACCATTAAGTTATTCAATTGAAATTTTCACTGTCTTGAAGTTGTGTCTCGCTGACGCGATCCACAACTTGAGTGAGAAATCATACAGATTTGACAAAATTTAGGTCAACGATTTTGGAATCGTGTTGATTTGTATCGCATTTATCTTTAACCCTGAGAGCACTGACTTATTCAATTTAAATTTTCGGTCACTTGAAGTTATGTCTCGCTGCCGCGACACACAACTTCAGGTGACTGAAAAAGTATGTGATTTGTGAAAATTAAGTCTCATATATATATATATCAGTGTTTCAAGATGGAAGGCATATTTTACTTTTAACAACTGCTTATCAGGGGTTATACAGGGGCTAATAAACACACAGAATGTCCACTGTAGTCGACATAAGTGTCCTAAGGGTTAACATGTTCAGAAGCTGGTATTTAATGTGCCAATGAAAAAAATATAATCGGGAGCGGCGGTTAAAGGGTTAACTAACATGTCTTCAATGTCTCACGCTTGCCAGGTATTGATATAAACTCTTCACTCACATGACCGTTTTCTGCAAAGTTGACACCGAACGGGTTTCTCACACCTGCTCCAAGAGGGTTTTTGTGTCCTACGCCTTGCCATAGATGATTAGGTTTACCTGGATACGGGATGACATCTCCATTGGGGATGGAATCCTGATAATGTAAATACGCCATCGTCGAGGATGTGCATACCATTAAAATAACAGTTTGCATCTCCATCATTTCAAATCTGAAATTATTATAATATTATTATTAACCCAAAAAATAATTTGATTTCTGGAAAGGTACTGACCATAAATGAAATATTACTTTATGAATTTCTGAAATGTATTTATTTGCGAAAATCGTTATTTCTCCCAGCTGCAGGGCCGTATGCATGAAGCTACTTTGATTTTAGTGGTTTAACAGTTACTAAGAATAACGCTCTTGCTAAACGATCGTTTTCGGAAAACATCGGTCTCTGATATCACACAAAAAGCATGAATTATGCGGTATTTTTTTAATTTGCCAAAAATCCAAATTGCCGCCAATTGTTGATTATGGTCTACACCCAGGTTTTCATAACAAAGGTATCCATTAGAACAAAATATATGTAATTAGATCATTTTTTTAACATTTTATTTGTCAAAGTAGCCACCATGTCGAAGTTTTTAGGTCTAGGAATCAATTGAAACATTGCATTGTCATTGCATGTTTACTTTTTTCTAAATTAATTTCTTACGGTTCTCCACTACTACAATCGGAATGCTTGTTCTTGTCCCATTTTACTCCATCAGCTCTGCCAATTCTCCTTCAGATCTCTCACTTATCCTCGTTTTAAACTTTTTTTCAGCAGTTGGAAAAAATTGCTTGCCATTACATCTCACTAAAATAGTGACTACTATCAAGTAATAATATCCCCAGACTACATGATAGGGCTGCACATACAAACTTAGAAAAGGCAAAACAGTAAACATAAAGTTAGGTCAAATGACGACAGTGAAATGGTGTCTCATACGTCTACTGCACCAATAATTGAGAATTTGTAATGATTATCCCCTGTCTGTTTCGGTGACAGACCTTTGATGTTCCAGCTTATATATGTTGACTAGCCGAATAATTAGTTTTAATAGAACTACCAAGTGACTATATTTATAATACTTACTGGAGTACAGCCCCTCAATTCATTCTTACTAGAACTATGAACTGTATTTGTAATATAGCTGTGTGTTCAAATGGACAGTTTCCTCAATGATGCATGATACAAGTAGGCTATGTTGGCCTACGTGGTAAATTTGACTAATAACATTTTAACTAGCAGGCCTACCGTAATAATTAATAGTGCACCCGCATCAACTTGTAATTTTACTTATTACCATGCTGACCGCATGTTAACCCTTTAACCGCCAAATTATTCAATCTGAATTTTCACCCACTTGAAGTTGTGTCTCGCTGACGCGATCCACAACTACAAGTGATTTGCCAAAAAGGAGGTCAACTGTTTTCAAATATTGCTGATTGATGTCACATTTTATCTCTAACATGTTTAAAAGGTGGTACTTAATGTGCTAATAAAAACCCGAAGATATGCGGCATCGGCGGTTAAAGGGTTAAGGATCAGATCCTTTGTGTGGGCCTAATCACAGCCTGGATCGGATAATTAGCAACCATATTGATAATTAGCCTGGGGGCTTATTGATGATAATCAACAACTAAGATGTGTGGTGTTGAGTGTTTTTTATACTCGCCAATTCACAACATCAACACAGCTTTGAACCAAAATATTTGGCCTCGGATTGCAGCCCAGAGGTTGCCATGTACATGTCGCTGGATCTGTTCTATGTTCTATGCACCACGAGATGGCTCATAAATAACGTATCTGTGGACCGACTTTGTTGCATACAATGGCAGAGCTTTGATTTTTGAATTGGGATAACAACAATGCTTTAATAAGTTCGCTATCTGTAGTGTATGACTCCACTATTTAGTACATGACATTGTATGTATTACAAACCTGCGCTCTTTATGTGATATGGTCTCCTGAACAAGCATGTTTGTCACAAGTTTGTTTTTCAACTAAGAGCTCCCAGTAAACACAAAACATTTATATAACATTTATACAATGTTGGGCCAACGTCAAAGACCGACGTTGTATGAATGTTATACAAATGTTTTGTGTTTACTGGGAGGAGCCTTTTAGGATTTGATAAAAAACTAAGAACATTGTTAATTATGAAACCTTTTTTCCACTGGCTTGAGTAACGTGAATATTTGTGCATAGACTACTTGAGTGACGTAAATATATGTGCATAGACTACTATGATATTTTGTGTAAATTTGGGACACGTTGATGTCGTAAAATTACTGTGATTTACATGTGAAGGCATCTTAATAAAAATATGTTTCGTGAAAAAAATTGATAGAGACAGTTCATAACTAACATTTATTGAAATTAGACTCCACATACATACAGTAGTAGAAGGGTAGATATTCGCTGTGCAGCAATTTCGAACAACTAGAGAGTTTCTAATAATTATCAATCCTAAATCAACAGTATTATTAACATGTCTAATTTGCAAAAAACCTAACCTTACGTAGGTTATCTACACTCCAGAATTATTCAGTTTACGATACAGAATATACATTCACAAAATATCATATAAATTATATAATCTTATAAATTATGGAATACGGTATTTGGAAAGTTTATACCGGATATTTGCGTTTTATCGCGGCTGCCAGCAAGCACAAGATAACGGCTCAATGCTGGACCTATGTCATATGACGTTGCTTCAGCATCAGGGCAGCGCCTTGTACTACTGTTCTAATATTCATCTGCTTGTTCTTCACCGTCACCTTCTGCTGAATCAATACCAACCTCCTCGTAATCTTTCTCGAGGGCAGCCAGATCTTCGCGAGCCTCGGAGAACTCTCCCTCCTCCATACCCTCTCCTACGTACCAGTGGACAAAGGCACGCTTGGCGTACATCAGATCAAACTTATGATCAAGACGAGCCCATGCCTCGGCGATGGAGGTGGTGTTACTCAGCATGCAGACAGCTCGCTGTACCTTGGCCAAGTCACCTCCAGGTACCGCGGTGGGTGGCTGGTAGTTGATGCCCACCTTGAAGCCTGTTGGACACCAGTCCACAAACTGTATGGAACGCTTGGTCTTAATGGAGGCGATTGCCGTGTTGACATCCTTGGGTACCACATCACCACGGTACAGCATACAGCAGGCCATGTACTTGCCATGACGTGGGTCACACTTTACCATCTGGTTGGCTGGCTCAAAACATGCATTGGTGATCTCTGAGACAGATAGCTGCTCATGGTAGGCCTTCTCGGCAGAGATGACAGGAGCGTAGGTAGCCAGGGGGAAGTGGATACGTGGGTAAGGTACCAAGTTGGTCTGGAACTCTGTAAGATCCACATTCAAGGCTCCATCAAATCTCAGAGAAGCGGTGATAGAGCTGACGATCTGGCCAATCAGCCTGTTCAGATTGGTATAACTGGGACGTTCAATGTCCAGGTTACGGCGACAGATATCATAGATGGCCTCGTTGTCCACCATGAAGGCGCAGTCAGAGTGCTCCAAGGTGGTGTGTGTGGTTAGAATGGAATTGTAAGGCTCTACAACAGCTGTTGATACCTGGGGTGCAGGATAGACGGCAAATTCAAGTTTAGATTTCTTTCCATAGTCGACACTGAGCCGTTCCATGAGGAGAGAAGTGAAACCTGATCCAGTGCCTCCTCCAAAGCTGTGGAAGATGAGGAAGCCCTGAAGACCAGTACACTGGTCAGCCAACTTACGGATGCGGTCAAGCACCAGGTCAACCAGCTCTTTACCAACTGTATAATGACCTCGAGCATAGTTATTCGCGGCATCCTCTTTGCCCGTGATCAGCTGTTCAGGATGGAACAGTTGACGATATTGTCCAGTGCGAACCTCATCTGCAACATACGTGTACAGAATTACTTTATTGAACGACAAACTATAAAGAATTTGTACTGGTTACAAATAGACATTATAAGTCAGGAAAGAGCTACACCGCCCAATATATGTGACTCGTCACACAATAGTAGGGCAGTAAGGTCATTTTTATTAGCTTTGATAGCCGTGCCTTTCTATAACTGGAAGAGTTTTAGAAAACAAATCTTTATTACTTTTGATTTTATGAGATTTTAAAAGATTAGAGATTTTAAATAGTTATAATCATTGAAATTTAACGTTAAGTGACGTCTTAAAGAATTGGAACAATTCCGCCTGAGTGTACCTTTTTCGCGTGACTGCTCACATAAGGGGATTTCCGCCGTCCAGTGTTACAAATTTATTGAAGTTATTGTATGATAATTTAACATATTTGTCATTTCATGACGTTACAAGTATATCTTTTTACCAGCCTGAGACAGAAATAAAATTATCAGACCGAATGTGAATCGCCATGCGCGAAGGTACATCCTGGCGGCTTTGATACAATTATTTATGACGTATTTAATTTTTTAATTTTAATGATTACATAACTAAGTTTAAAATATCAAAAATCTCACAAAACAAAAAAGTAATAGGGTCTACAGATTTTTCAAAAATTCTTCCAGTTGATGAAACAGGAGGGACACGGCTAATTTGAAAATTTGGACCTCACTGCCCTTCTCGCTTGGTGGGTCACAAATAATCAGTAGACAGTTTCATTTGCGTAATCATAATAGCTTATGTCTCCCCACGTTTAATTGTGGCTATGATATAAAAAAAGACCAAAATTTATTAAAATTGTAGCTGAATGTAAGAAAATGATTAACTACAGCACCACCTACCGACTACAGTGCGCTCCAAATCCACGAAGACAGCACGGGGCACATGTTTTCCCCCACCAGTCTCACTGAAGAAGGTGTTGAAGGAGTCGTCACCGCCGCCGATGGTTTTGTCACTTGGCATCTGACCGTCAGGCTGGATGCCATGCTCCAGACAGTACAGCTCCCAGCAGCTATTGCCGATCTGGACACCAGCTTGACCTACATGGATACTGATACACTCACGCTGAAACAGTACAAAGCAACGCCAAACAAAATAAAATAACATTGAAATTGATAACTGAATTAATAAATAAATTCAGGAGTTATGGGAAGGTTTGCCGACAAGTTCAATAGACGGTAAAATAGATCTCACAATTGCTGTGTATCTGACGATCAGTGTATGTAACCTAATATGTATTCACATATTATTCAAATATTTCTGGAACATTGTCAAAAAGGAAATGGCTTGTATCAGAATATTTCATAATGTGATTTTATTTATTTTTTTAAGAGAAAAGTTCACTCATAGGCCTAATAATAACCTTTTCCAGAAAAAAACGCCAACATATTTATAAACGAAAATGATGTGCGTGAAAATAACAGTTCAAATCCGTATCATTAAGTTTATCCTTATATGCGCCCCGATCTGGCAAAAGGAGTCGTATATTTAAATATTGGAGATATTAACAGATGCTGTATCTACACAAAATTATCTTAAAAATGGTATATCACACTCACACTATGTTAGAATGATTGGCTCTGAAAATATGATTCCGCAAACTCATGGAAATATGAAGGTTGCAATTGCGTCATTTTGAGAAAATGGGCGTTCAAGTACAAAAAGGCAATTTGTACACTTTTTGAAAAGAACACACAATTGGATTAAGATCAAGGAAATAAAATATATATTCATTTTTTTTTAAATAAACGTATGCACTGTATAGTTATAACATTTTGTAAGCCTTAAAAATTTATGCCAGGGATTTTATCTTCAGGATTTGTACACTGTAGGCCTATCAATATTTCCCACTTATTAGCGAGTGTTTCTATGGTAACATGCAAATAAAAACAAATACCACTAATTGGGGTGTTTTTTAGACAAACATTAAAATAACAGATCTATTTTCAAGATGTACAACTACTTCTATGCCACACATTTGTAGGAATCGAAAGTAATCATATATGAAAATAAAAACTTATGTGAAAATTGAAAATACGTCAAATAAAGGTCACATATATCATTATATGATTCTGGTAGTATGTAAAGTGTATAATCCTTATATAACTATCACCATAGTTTATAGACTGTTAGTCTAACAATAAACTAAACATTCTAAGCCTCTCACATAGGCATGTACATTGCACCAGATAAGCTAGATAATAATATATTCAGTTGAGTAAGCTATGTATCACAGGTTCACCTAGTTTTTGGGTGTGTCAAAGATGATACAACACAATAAATATGTATGCCTGTGGCATGTAGGCCTGCATAAGATTACAAATACACAAATACCATTCATTGTAATGGCGGAGGGGTAGTGGGCGTTTACTAAGCCTACACTATAGATTGAAATGATAAATGGCCTGACTGGTAAAATCTCATAACAGTGGTCCACGCCTACTTTATCATATTAACAACAAACAATATGGGGTATTTAAAAAAAAACAGTATTCATTCATTCATTCATTCATTCATTCATTCATTCATTCATTCATTCATTAACTTTGATACGATTTTTATCTGTATTATATATTTCATCTGTATTATATATTATATAATTAACTGTTTGTTTTCACATAACAGAATCACTACAGGGCACGATGACGTATGAAAAATAGTCTGACTGCTAATAGTGTTCACCCTGTATAAATATGTCTCAATAAATGAATGCATTTATTCCTTTATTTATTTGTTCATTCATTCATTCATCCATTCATCATTCTCAGTTATTTGTTTATTTAGACATTTATTTAGTCATTTATTTCTTCAGTCATTTATTTATTTATTCAGTCATTTATTTAATAAATATCATCAATAATATTAGAGTTGAAGGTACGGTCTACCCGGCCAGTTAAAACCGGCCGGGGTTACGGACGGGTCGGACTGGTCAAAATTTCCGGTGTCGGTCGCAGTGTCTCAGTAGCAACAAATACAGGCTGGCTACGGACCTGACTACATTAAACACATTGTATCCTTGGTGGTTCTTAAAAACATTTCATTGGAAACCCATCGCAATAGAAAATATTTTAATATAAATTATATACCTAAACCTTGATAATTTAATTTGCCAACAATGGTTTTTCTACTTGTTACACTTGGGACATTGGAATACTACTATATGACTATTTCAAGCTAATGATTCCATGTGGGATGATGTGAACCCGTGTAGGGCTGTACGTAAGGGGGGGGGGGGAGTAGAGGGTCGATAACACAGGATGAGTCACACTGTCAACAACACATTATGCGCGCCAACAATGATCAGCTGGCCTTTTGTGCCAGGCTTGTCCATGAACTATATCCAAAACTAAACAAGATGGAGCTAGAATTCATGCCTCGGAGACGTCTGATAAATTATAATAAGCTACTCTCTTAAATACCACTTACCATTTTGTTTTTGTTGTGTTCAAAAAGGGTAAGAGTGTAAAACTAGAGGGTGAATATCTCCAAACTCACAATTCGACGGCTACGTGTCGTGGTGAGGTCGGTCACTTATGGCGGCTAGCTGCTCACACATGCCCGCTTTATAGCAGCCAGCTTCTGCAGAATGTTGCTAGGCAACAGCTGCATAATGCTGATTTCTAGCAATACACGGAGGATGCTGGCATTGCGCGCCATTACATTATGCTCATGGCTTAGTCATCGAGATGGAGCCATAGGACACGAGCGATCAATGCATTGGTCTGTTCATGGCCGAATATACCGCGTGTTGCTGTGTATACATGAAAAATGGAGAACATGATATTTTCCATGGAAATCCTAGCAATCCTCTGTAAAAAAGTCTATTACTGTCAGCATTAGCTCGATAGTGATAGCCGGGGAGGGGGGAGGGGGAATGAGCCCATGACGCCACCCAAATAGCCGAGGAGATATTTTATTGATAAAGGCTCGTTATTGATCATTGACGATACCGTGTTATTAAGATAAACATGACGAAATATTATTAAAAGGAACATGTATCAGTGAAGCTTGTAATTTGGAAACATACTTGGTAGTAATTAGTATATTAGTTTAGTAGATAAGGTAACCTATTGTGCATTTTATGATTAAAGCATGAAATTTCTACCACTTGTAGAACATATTCTAAGGGTCATTTTTAGATGTGGAGGTAAACTGAATTTGACCTCTGATGACCTCTAGAGGTCATTGACCTTGAAAGGTCAAAATATTCACTGGCAAAGCCAAAAAGTAGTGAAAATTGTCTATTGCAATGTATATGATTTGTTACTGTGTCCCAAAAGTGTGTCAAATACTCGAAGAGACTGTTTTGAATCATAAACATAACACCAAGGTCATGTCAAGGTCACACCAAGGCCATTTAGAGGTCAAATTGGCAGAAAATAGTTAAAATGTCCACTTTTTATCCATTTCCACGCTGTTGTTGTGCAGTCATTTATTACAAAGGACTGGTTTTGACATATTCTTCGTCCTATGTATTTTTCACACACATTTTAGGATAATAAGGGCAGTATCAACCTTGGGTATTCCACTTATTACGCTCCTTCCTCAAAATTAAGTTGAACGGGTCAAATTACATTTATACAGCATTGTAAAACATTACCTTGGGCTCCCATAGCAAAACCTTGATAAATAATTGGGTTATGAAGTTTTGCATGGGGTGGGGTTGTGTTTTACTGGAGTACCATCCGAAAGCAATTTGTAGGTCATGTCAAGGTCATTTCAAGGTCAAACTGGCAAAAAGGGTTACCATGATCACATGTCTTCTTCAGAGCTGTTCCAATTTCTTTTTCAAACGTATCTTCACTTAAAGGAGCCTGAGCTTCAGTCTGATGGCATGTATACAATTTTTCTAGAATCACATCTATCTACATCAACCTAACTTTATGCAGGTGAGTCATATCTGATAATTTAAAGACATCTCAGTTTTATCATTAGTGATCGTGATTTCCATTAATGTTATTAGTTTTAGGCCTATTGGTTATACATATACTAGTCTTCATGTAGCAATCATGTCTCCATTAATAAGTTTGGTCAACAAAGCAGTGTCTTCTAACTCGGGACCACATTATTATGTATAGGCCTACTGTAGACAGATGCATAGTGTAAGCCATGTGAGCCATATGTATGGCGTTGATGCCATCACCCTTATCTAGTCTCTCTAGTCTGTCTAATGTTCCAGGTAACTGGAAGTTGTTAGAAGACCACATAAATTTAGAGAAAATGACGGCCATTTATACTGAATAAAAACTACTCGATTAGGACGTTGAATTGTATATAATTCTTAGCGTGACTCTAATATCCTAATAGAAGTGTTGAGCAGGTTTTCATCCCACGTCCGTAGGGGAGGGGGGGGGGAGGGGTTTAGTCGCGCCGGGATCTATCAAGTGTGAGGCATCAGGCGGTACTTAATTTTTGTTGGTGCAATAACTAAAAAAGTGGTCATTTTTTCTGAAATTTTAAATCACATTCTGAACAACATGGGGATGATCAAGTGAGTTTTTAAACATGCTACCAAAATGCAAAAAAAATATCTCCCAGAGTTCTTCTACTTCTAATACAGGAATCACTCTTGACACAGAGTATTATTTGCCGGTAATGTTGGTTGCGCAAAATTAAAAGTAGCCTAAAAAGGTAAAATTTGTGCAGTTAACTGTGACAAAGAATAGTGCAGAATAAAAAATGTAGTTATGTAGTTTACATATCTGAGAGTGCCATCCTGTTCAAGTTCATAATTTGTTGTGGGCGCAAAATCTCAAAACCTGAATCAGAAATGATCCAAATCTTACAATTACATTCCCCACAATATAGAGATGTACAGGCAATTTGTTCAAGATTTCACTGATATTTAAAATGGCCGCCACAAATCAACTTCATAATTTATTGTGGGCGCAAAAACTCAAACTTTGTCATAAATTAGTCAAATTTTACAATCAAATTCTCCATGATATGGAGATGTGCAGGTGATTTTTTAAATATACCGGATACTAGAATTAATTTGTGGGCTACATCAATTTTTCAGAAAGCTCGGCAAAAAATCAATGTCATGACTGCCAAATTTTCTCGTTGATTAGGACCCTGTCACCATGATATAACCGATTATTACATCAGTATTCAATTCATACTGAATAGACTGCATTATTGTCTATTATGACACTTTCCATGACTTGTCGGCAACAGTTGCATTATAACTAGACTAAATCTTTCACAGCCGTGAAAACGAATATATAATAATAACTACTTTGCACATCTACTATTCCGTTATAACCGTCTAGTATTTGTTTATAACGGTTTACTAATCCATTATAACGAGCTACTGTTCCGCTATAACGGTATAGTATATCGTTATAACGGTATAGTATTTCGTTATAACGACATACCAATCCGTTATAACAGTCTACCATTGTTTTAACGGATTAGCAGACCGTTATAACGGAATGGTAGACCGTTATAACGGATTATATAGTAGACCATTATAACGAAATAAAAGACCGTTTTAACGGATCAGTAGACCGTTAGAACGGATTAGTAGACCGTTATAACGGATTAGTAGGCCGCTATAACGGATTAGTAGAACGTTATAACGGGTTATTAGACCGTTATAACGAACTACTAAACCGTTATAACAGAACAGTAGACCGTTATAACGGAAGACTTGACCGTCATAGCGAAATACTACACCGCTATAACGGGATAATAGACCGTTATTAGGAAATATTAAACAGTCATAACGGAATAGTAGACCGTTATAACGGATTTGTAGGCCGTCTGAACAAAATACTAGACCGTTATAACGGGATAGTAGACAGTTATAACGATATACTAGACCGTTATAACTGAATAATATACCGTTATAACGGAATACTTGACCGTTATAACGGATAGTAGACCGTTATAACGGATTAGTAGACCGTTATAACGGATTAGTAGGCCGTTATAACGGATTAGTAGGCCGTTATACCGTGATACCAGACCGTTATAAGGGAATAGTATACCGCTATAACGGAAGACTTGACCATTATAGCGGATTAGTAGACCATTATAACGCATTAGCAGACCGTTATAACGGATTACTAGACCGTTATAACGGATTAGTAGGCCGTTATAACGTGATAGTAGACCGATATAACGGAATAGTATACCGCTATAACGGAAGACTTGACCAATATAACGGATTCGTAGACCGCTATAACGGATTAGTATTCCGTTATAACGGATTAGTAGACCGTTATAAGGTGATACTAGACCGTTATCACGGTATAGTATACCGTTATAACGGAAAACTTGACCTTTATAACGGATCAGTAGACCATTATAGCGGATCAGCAGACCGTTATAACGGATTAGTAGACGGTTTTAACGGATTCGTAGGCCGTTATAACGGATTAGTAGACCGTTATAACGGATTAGTAGGCCGTTATAGCGGGAGAGTAGACCGTGATAACGGGTAAGTACACCGTTATAACGGAATACTAAACCGTTATAACGAGATACTACACCGTTATAACAGAATAGTAGACTGTTATAACGAAAGACTTGACCGTCATACTACACCGCTATAATGGGATAGTAGACCGTTATTCCGAAATACTAAACTGTTATTACGTAATAGTAGACCTTTATAACGGATTAGTAAGTCGTTATAACGGATTTGTAGGTCGTCATAACGAAATACTAGACCGTTATAACGGGATAGTAGACAGTTATAAAGGATTAGTATACCGTTATAACGAAATAGTAGACCGTTATAACGATACTGGACCGTAATAACTGAATAGTAGACCGTTATAACTGAATATTTGACCGTTATACCGGAATAGTAGACCGTTATAACGGATTATTGGACCGTTATAACGGATTATTAGACCGTTATAACGTGATACTAGACCGTCATAACGAAATACTAGACCGTTACAACGGGATGGTAGACTGTTGTAACGAAATACTAAACCGTTATAACGGAATAGTAGACGGTTATAGCGAAAGACTAGACCGTTATAACGGAATAGTAGACCGTTATTACGGATTAGTAGACCGTTATAACGTGATACTGGACCGTCATAGCAAATTACTAGACCGCGTTATAACGGGCTAGTATAGTGTTATAACGGATTAGGAGACAGTTATGATTACTTAATGGCACCATCTATCCACTACGCATATAAGACAATGATAAGTAATAATCTACTTGTTCACGTGTATCCTACAAAAGGGGGGCACCTTTAATTACAAGGGGGGGGGGGGCGGATAATTTTGAAATATATATTTCCAAACTGAATTTTCGTGAAATAAATAATTGTCTGATGTTGTAAATAAATATTTAAAATATTTAAAAAATTATTTCAGCTAATGAGCAACATCATTTAATAGTCCTAAAAAAATCGAGGCTGATTTATCCGGCATAATTAAATGGCCTTTAAATTTGTGAAGCCTCGCATTGCTCGGATCGTTTGCCTCCAGATCAAGGCTAGGCTTAGTTTGTGATCCAAATGTGTAGACAGAAAAATATATGGGGAAGTGAAATAAATATATATCTCCACGCACAAACTGAAATAAATACATTGCTCGAGTGTGAAAAAAATAAACTTCTGCCTTCATAAGCGAAATAGATACATATTGGTTTAAATGTGTGGTATAGCCCTAGTCACGATACCACGAAAACATACTACTATTTGATTATAACACTGAATAACATCATATCGCTGTATATATTTTAAAATAATGATTAACGTTCCCTCTCAAAGAGGGCGCCCTTCGGCTGCCTGAAAATGGGCTTCCAAGGTCAAGTTAAGATCATTTCAAGAGTGTGTGTTTTAATAAAAAATATTGGGACATATGACTGTGTGTTATCATTAGCATCAAATTATACATATCCTGTATATATTTTTAGGATTTTTGCCAGTTTGACCTTCGCGTGACCTTGATATTACATGTACGTTTTTTTCAGACGGTACCCCAGTAAAACCTAATTCCAAACCATGTGATTCTTCATAATCCATTTATGTAGCGAAATGTTGCCATGGGAGCTCAAGCTGATGTTTCACACTGCTGCACGCTGCAAATTTGCTCGTTCAATTAAACATTGAGAAATGAGTGTAATAAGGAGAATAAGGGTGTGACACCCCTCACAGGATTGACACTGTCCTCAATATCTTGAAAATGTGTGTGGAAAATATGTCTGACCAATAATGTTTCAAAATCAATCTTTGTAATAGTTAATTGCACCACTAACCGTGTTGAATTCGATAAAAAGTAGATATTTTTTTTGTTATTTTGACCTTGAAATGACCTTGATGTAACTTTTCTATGACTTTAGTGTTATTCATATCATTAATAGTAGTCTCTTTGAGCATTTGACAAAGTTCTGGAATACAAACATAGTTTATAAATAAGGTAATACACAATTTTCACCACTTTTGGCTTCCCGAATGAGTAATTGACATTTGGATGTCAATGACCCCTAGACGTCACCAGGGGTCAAATGTAGCTTACCTCCACGATTTAAAATAAAGATGCAGGATATGTGCTAATAATGGTAGAAGTTTTATGCTTTAATCATAAAATGCACAATTGTTTCATTATGGGAGCTTAACCAGTACATTATGACCCGAGTATTCCGCCGAACTTTCTGAAAAAATTGATGCAGCCTAGAAATTAATTCTGGTATCCGATATGAAAGTGGAAATACATATTTTTTTTGACCTTGAAATGAACTTGATATTACTTTACTGTTGTTTTTTGACGGTACCCCAGTAAAACATAATCCCAACCAACGTCAGACCTCATAGCCCAATTAAGCATCAATAGTTTGTTATAGGAGCCCAAACTGATGTTTAACAGCTGCTGCACACTGTAATTTTGCTCGTCCAATTAACCATTTAGGAAGGGGCATAGTAAGGGGAATACTCAGGGTGTATTTCCCCTCCCAAGTTAGATACTGCCCTCAATCCCCTAAAATGCGCGTGGAAAAGATATCTGACCAAGACTGTGTCAAAACAAATCCTTTGTAATAGATGACTGCACCACTAGTGTTGTTTAAATTGATTAAAAGTGGATATTCCCACTATTTGTTGCCATTTTGACCTTCAAATGACCCTAAAGTAACCTTGAAATGACCCCGGTGTTATGTTTATGATTAACAACAGTCTCTTAGAGTACTTAGCACACTTCTGGAATACAAAAACATTTTAAAAAATATTGTAATACACAATTTTCACCACTTCTTGGCTTCGCAATTGGATATTTTGACCTTTCGAGGTCAATGACCTCTAGAGGTCACCAGGGGTCAAATCTAACTTACCTCCACATCTTAAAATAAACTCCAGGATATGTACTAATAATGGTAGAAGTTTCATGCTTTAATCATAAAATGCACAATGGTTCCATTATGGGAGCTTAACCACTACACTATATGGAATGTAATATTGTTAAGTAATCAACAATAGATTGTGATACATAGAATGTATTATGTCAGGCAATCCATGACTACGCTTTTAGTGCCACTTTGTGATGCTGTATCACGGCTCTAGATTTCGAATGCTGGTTTATAAAAGAATGGGACGGTGGCTGGGCCACTTTTGAACACGAGCGGACTGCACTAGAACATGAGAACTTACTATGCTGAGAATGATGGATATGTGAATCAGATAACACTGCCAATGTTGGCGTTATACATCGAGGTAGTACTGTATTTAGAACTTCGAACGTCCTCTGATCACCGAGGCTGTACACATTGTTTAAAATTTTTGAATGAGCTGGAAAGAAACATTATGTGCTTCTTTTAATGCAAATAGATGTGCACAATGAGTCCTAATAAATCCACTGTCCAGTTAAAGTTCATAAATATATAACAAATATGTCGATTAATAACTACTAAATGTAAAATAATATTATAATTGGATCATGATATACGGCAATTAGGCCTATCACACAAAACATTTAGAAAATAATGAACAAAAATTAGGCCTACTCTTACAAAATTGGTACTAATTTTTTCAGACATAAGGTGCTTTAAATCGGAAATGAAAGTGGAGTAATTATTAATGTTACGTACATTATATATGGTAAAGAGTTCAATATTCTGCTTCTAGGAACTATTATATTAAAAAGTGACGTTTGAAACAGTCCATGCAACACAAGGGCGGAACAATCAGAAATTCAGAATCATTAGAGTTACGAGTAGAGCATCCACCATCAGAGAAAAAACTAACAAAATCATTAAAATCAACATCATATACCTGCCAAATAAACACTTCCAATAGAAAACAATGTCAATATGTTCTCAATGCATAGCTAAAGGAAAAATGTTGTCATCAGTAGACGATCTTAATAATAGTCTATTCTTCAGCATAATTGTAAACATATTGCGTTATTGACCTCTGAAGTCTCTCTTTATTTTTAATCAATTGTATTTTTACGCCTAGTAACGGGCGTACTAGTGATCAAAGCTAACTAAAATGTCTTTTTGAAGTTTTTATAACATTATAACATTGGATCAACGTGTATTTTCTGTCATTTTCAGTCACCTTCCAACATATCGGATGAAAGCTCAAAACGCCTATATTTTAATGGATTATACAATTTTAGTTTTCTAAATATGCCACTTGGTGCATATAATTACGGGATATGGCGCGCAAAGGGCTCATTTTGCAATCATCACGTACGTTGTGGACATTAGACCAGCATTGGGCGAACGTCTCGTGTTTTGGGTAAAAATGTGGCCTAAAATTATTTCATCATTTTACGGTCACCATTAATAAAAAAATCGTTTTACATATTTTTTCTCAGCACATTAAATATCAGCTTTCAAACATAAAAAATAAAATGTGACCTCAATCAGAGATATTTCAAAATTGTTGATCTTTATTTTGTCAAATATTGATAATTTTCACTCACTTGAAGTTGTGGATCGCGCAGCGAGATAACTTCAAATGTGTGAAAATAACAATTAAATAACTTGGCAGTTAAAGGATTACCGAGTCGTTATATGATTTGTACACTCAACACGCATGCAAACGTACTTCAAACGCGATAATTTGGTTAACTTATTTATCTGTGTAAGCTTTAAATCGTCTTCCAGCAAACACGACATATTAGGCTTTGCTGGTTTTATGTTGGGCCAGCGTCGCAGAAGGTGTACCAACATCAAACCAGCATAGGCTGAATGTCTCGTGTAATTGCTGCCATTTAATCTCAGTCGGTCCATCAGAATGATTGTTCTTCGCAGAGGTCAGCCAATAAAAACTGACCAGCACAGTGGTCAGCCAGCTCCAATAAACTAGACCAGCCAACACGAGGCGTTCAACTAATATTGGCATAACGACGGACCAGCGTAGGCGACGGCCGGACCAGCGTAGGCGACGGTTGATCAACCTTAAACCAACATTGGGGCAATGTCTCGTGTTTGCTGGGATATATACCGGCGTGAAGAAATACAAAATATAGTATAATTCCACACAAACATATCACTGTTATGACTGAGTCAACTATAGTGATCAAACTTAATTAATTGCAAAATAGATATAGGCACCTATCAGTTTTCACATATATATCTGTTCGAACGAGAATACTTTCTCAATTTTGTTTAAAGGGACTGGCCCAGGCTAAAATCATCAAAAAATCGGTGATTTTATTTCGGGTTCTTAATATGACCATATGATGTAAACATGTACATAGACTAGAACTGCAAATTTTTATAATTTTTGTGCTGCGCACTTACCAGTTAGACTAGATATAGAGACGAAATTCCCGCATTTCTTATTTTTGACATGGTTGTCAATAATTCCAAATCAGGAATTTCGTCTCTATATCTAGCCTAACTGGTGAATGCGCAGCACAAAAATTATAAAAATTTGCAGTTCTAGTCTATGTACATGCTTACATCATATGGTCATATCAAGAACCCGAAATAAAATCACCGATTTTTTGATGATTTTAGCCTGGGCCAGTCCCTTTAATATAGGCAATAGGGATGTTTGATTTTACTACACTTGCAAATTGTAATTTAATTGGGAAGTTGTGAATCATGGGACACATATTTAGGTAAACTGTATTATAATATGGTCTTGAAAATGTTTTAAAAACTAAAATATACTTCCTCTAATTTGTTGTATACATACGATGTGATAAAAAAACGAATAAATACTAGACCTATTGCCAATATTTAACAAAAGCATTATCAGGATACCAACTACTGTGCACGCGTGCTTTCGTAAATGTGTAATCTGTGAAAATGTGGATGGGACAGAATATTATGGGTAGAGAATATAATTTCCTTTCTGAAATGGTGAAGTAAACAGAATTCTTCATCATTTCATTCGCCACAAGCACTGCCAATACTACTATATAATGTTGTTTTCTCGTGAACTCCACGACATCTGCAAACACGAGACGTTGAACCAATGTTGGTTCAATTTTGGACCAGCGTCTTCGACGCTGGCCCAACTTCCAACCAACATTGGTTCAACGTCCCGTGTTTGCTGGGATATTGCATGCTGGTGATACTTACACTGTTCATACTTACACTGTTCTCATCCACTAATTAGGCCGACATAACATATATGGGGATTACCACAGAGGCAGAGCTTGTACCAGATCTATATCTAATATTCCTCCTTGGGCCAAGGCTTGTTTCCTCATAACACAGCGAACTATCAACAGGTTGAAAACAGTGATGTATTTCTTGAGCATTGTTATAGACTTTACCATGTTTACCGAACGTAATGATAGGCATATCTGAAAACGATGTGTTAACAGTAGTAGTTCTTTAACAGCTCGTAGCAATGCAGCTATACATATTGCGGATATACCGGGGATCTGAGTTCAATAAGCCCCTTCACTTTTAAGATGCCACCATCCTGTATTCCTGCTCCACCACCTGTGGCACCTACACTGGGATATTGGGAAGATCCCATGAAGGGTTCCTTTATAGCGGTGGGTATCCTTGCTTTCCTATGCTGTATGTTGGCCATTGTCAACTACTTACTGGGGCTACGACACAAAGAGCAGGAAGTAAGGCGCAGTGGGCCGTACAGATGGACAACTAGCCAGAGAGACAGCATGTTCAGAAGGAACATAAGGAGACATAGCATCAGACATGCGCAGAGAGAGCGCGAGAGACATAGAAATATTAAAGCAACTACCGAGAAACGTATGATACGAACTCACTTCTTACTGATGGCCAGACAAATGCCGAAATGACTGGATGAAAATCAGCCTCGAAGGTAACACATATATCGCATGTGCCTAACAAAATATATATTGTTTAATTTATTTACTTTGGGTAGATGTGTATACAAAATGCATATAGCCCATCAGCTCGCTATCAGGATCAAGATATCTTCATCAATCTCCAACCTGCCGCTCATTTTTTATTCACAAAAATATAAGAGAGATATATTCACTGCCTGTTGGCATGTTAAGTTTATACGCGTGTGTCAAAACACAAGTTGATAGACAGAAATGATAGCATTTCATATATACTCACTCACTCACTAATTATAGAGCTGTTATAATTATTATAGCGAAAACCACAATTCGACGAGCAACGCCCCATCTGGTGACTGCATGAGGAGCAAATTATTTTTTTCATCGCATTGTCGATAACAATACACAGTTTGCACGATTTTGCGCATAAGCAGGACTCCCAACTAAATAGTTCAGTTTTAATCACTATGTGGCGTGTTGTAATAGAAGTGTGACAGGACTCCCAGCTAAATAGTTCAGCTTTTAGTCACTGTAGTGTGTGGCGTGCTGCTATTGAGAAAGGTGTATATGCTTCTGATACAACACGTACATTCCATCAGACGAACATTTCATTATTTACTGGAGTGCACGTCTGCAAATTTTCTTGATAAATAACAATTAAAAACTATATGTCAATTAACTTACCACAGTAATATTTGAAACGTTTTTTAAGTACCGACTTTCAGTATTTAGACTTATAATGAAACGAAATACCTGGGTGTTAACTATTAAAGAGCTAATCACGTCTATATAGACGTTTTTTTGTTTGTCCTGATATCTCCTACACGCCGATCCCGATATTCGTTTTCTCATTTTTTATTATCACATTAAATACCGGCTTTTGAACATGTTAAAGATAACACGTGACATCAATCAGCAATATTTTAAATTCGTTGACCTTCATTTTGTCACATCTGAACAATTTTCACTCACGATCGCGATATAAAATATCCTGTTTATTTCCCGCTGATGAGCATATTATAAAAACAGAGTATAGTATTATACAGTTGCATAAGGTCCATAGGTGAAGTAAGAAGATGCGACATAGTGAAATACATTAATATATGAATGAATGAATGAATAAATGAATGAAATCTTATATAGCGCATGTATCCAGCCGGCGGCTGTTCAGAGCGCTGAACATCGAGAGTAACTTAGCAAGGCCTGTTATTCTTCAAATATCAACTCAGTCTCCTGGGAGATATACAGCTGAGCTGCCATTGAGGCGCATCAAGCTATTTTCATTCCAAGCAAATTCGCCTTATGTGCCAAGTAATCACACATTGTGGATTTTCTGGGGTCTCGCTGGATGGAAACTGCGCCTACGTCTATTAAGGTTCTTTTACGTCCAACTCTAGGTCAGTCAGACGAGTCATCTGATTTACGTGGTTCTCTGAGCCCCACGAGTGTATACAGCACCTAGCAGCCACCAGGCGGTCACCCATCCAATTATGAACCGGGCGCGACGTTGCTTAACTTCAGTGATAGAGCCAATCACGATGAGCGAACGCCGTATTCCGTAAGCTAGTAGGCTTCTATCTACTAATATACCTCTTTATATAAGGTGTTTATAGCAATATAATAATATCTTATAGCTAAACAACATATAAAGCAGAGACCCATAACTTTTATTTCAAGATAGTAGCCTACTAGCTAAGGGGTTTTGTCAAGTTAAAAAAAATCCAAAAATCCGACAAATCCAAGTTTTTTTTTAACTTGACAAGACCCCTAAGCTTGATTTTTAATTCAATGTTGTCTTGATTGCCTACGATTTCATCAGTCTCGAGACACAAAGGAGTGATTTGTTAAAGCGACACAATCAGGGTAAAATAATAAAAAAATCAGTATTTTTATTTTGGCTTCTTAATATGGCCATATGATGTGAACATGTCCATAGACATGTCCTTGGACTAGAATTGTTTTTTTAATGTTTGGCTGATGTGGCAACGTATAGTAGCAAATGTGCCGAAAGCCCCATTTGTCAGTTATTTATTTTTTATTTTGGACATGCATGTCCGAAATTAAATTTCGTCCTTTCTCGCTCAACTGGCAAATGTGCCAACACAAAATTTAAAAAACCTACGCAATTCTAGTCTAAGGGCATGTTGACATATTATAGACATTTAAAGGAGCCAAAATAAAAATACTTATTTTTTGATGATTTTAGCCTGATTATGTGATATTGGAGGTGCGATGTATATGATGGGCGATGTTTTCCAAATCCTGTCCAGTCGTGTTTTCTTACATTTATTTGAAAATCAAAAGACACGTTGATCGGATTTGTATGAGCCAAATTAACTTCTGATGGCAGAGGAATAAGGCGACAGCATCAAAATAGCTATATATCTCGAATACTTCATGGATGAAATACATTATATAACCTTGGCCATGCATTCCTTCTATTATTATAATGTTAAATGTTGGTGATATTGGTTCCACAGATAATATTATAACAAATATTGTTGTTTTGACAACATACGGTATTTATTATTTTGTCATAATACACATTATGCTAAATTCATAAATCGTCCCCTTGGATATGAAAGGGTGTATCTGCCACTTTACAAAGTGGCAGATACACCCTTTCATATCTAAGGGGGCGAAATAGGTTTAGCCATAATTATTACAGAAATACAAAACCAGCTTTCCAATAGTTCCATCATAACAAACCATAATTTGTATATTATTGTTCATATTAAGAGGACAGATAAGCAGATGTTATGAACATGATTAATATCAGGCAAATTATTATCACATCTATTCAAGTCTTAAAAATGTCTGCATTTTTAATTTGTAAGTTTAAATAAGCCACAATAGGTGTCAGGGCCTAGTGTCAATGGCTGAGCAGTGGAGGCAACATTAAGGAGCCACTAGCACATCATACAAATGTTGAAGATCTTAGTAGTGTGACCAGCTGGTGATGTGACCAACTGGTGACTACTGCCACCAGTCGGTCGATCACCCAGACTATTCCTGAATAGGAGCGAGTAGTGCGTGACTGACTCGAGATTACCCACTAGTTCTCACCTGGTGAGGTAGGTGTAATGGCATTATTCAATGCAAAGCACTACCTCGACACCATATAGTTTAAATATGGATGGTTGATAGTTTCGAGAATGCTGAGCACCATGTAGCACACTCAGCTACATAATGGCAGATACCACTGAGATCAGTAGCTAACTGAAAAAGTATTGTCGTATGCGGTGTTAACATTATCCGAGTTCATGTCCATGGTTTTTTAAACGATAGAAATTAGGTAATTCTTATCACTAGATAACAGGCCTAATTTTTGCAATGCAGATGCGTATCTTGATTATCAGGTCCGTTAATATGGCCATATGATAAAACCCAATTGACATTAACTCCAGGCGTGCATTCACATGGGCCACCAAAGTTAAACAATTTTAATCCAACTGCACATGAAGCTACTGTCAGCTATATATCCTGACAGTCACTCCACAGAGCTACATGTAGGCCTACCGTCAGACCTGACCTGACAGTCACTCCAAGAGTTGTTGTCAGACTATATTATTTGAAAGTCACTCCACAGAGTGACTGTCAGGATATATAAACTGACAGTCACTCCACAGAGTGACTATCAGGATATATAGTCTGACAGTCACGCCACAGAGTGACTGTCAGACTATATATCCTGACAGTCACGCCACAGAGTGACTGTCACACTATATATCCTGACAGTCACTCCACAGAATGACTGTGAGGATATATAGTCTGATAGTCACTCCACAGAGTGACTGTGAGGATATGTAGTCTGACAGTCACTCCACAGAGTGACTGTCAGACTATATATCGTGACAATTACTCCACAGAGTGACTGTCAGGATATATATAGTCTGGCAGTCACTCTGTGCAGTGACTGTCAGGATATATAGCCTGACAGTCACTCCACAGAGTGACTGGCAGGCTATATAGACCGACGGACACTCTGTGGAGTGACTGTCAGGATATTATGTCTGACAACAACTCGGTGTAGTTGCTCTCAGACTAGTATAATCTGACAGTCACTCCATGCTTCTCTCTTAATAACAGGATGACTCTAATTTAATTTATGGAATACTACAAAATACATTCCCACAAGTGATTGTATCGACGTTGTTTCGTCGTCAGGTCAGCGTCGCAGACGGTTAACCGAAACTGGAACAACATTGTGTGAACGTCTCATTTTTACTGTGGCAGAACCATTTTATTCTACCAATTTCACAATATGCAATTTGTTTCCACAAATACAATAAATTACAGTATAAGTATCTCATCCCTTAAAGCGCTACATTTGTTTCTAAATTATATTTTTACCTACTTGTGCTGCCGCGACCAACTTCCAGTCCGTGAAACTTACTGATAATTATTTAATTTGAGATCAAACATTTGCCAATCTTGATGTTTGAACCCTCATTTTGATCGGCTAATAAAACATATTAAAAACGACTATAGTCGTGATTAGCGGTTAAAGGGTAATGGTGGTCATGCAGATACAGCGAACAAGAGGTAATAAAATGTAATTGTTCAGCTTGGTGCCTTACTCATTAAATATGATAATGATCATACACCACTGCTGTATATGCTCCCATGTGATCAGCTATAAGTAGTGGTGGAGTTGAGACGACTGAATAATCGGCACACACATGCATAATGCTTTATACACTATCATTAATACACAGTTAAACATCATCAAGTATCCATCTAAAAAGACATAATTACCTAATTAAGTAAAACTGCATCTGGGTTTAATATTATAACCACCATGTATTGTGCATGTTATTAGGATTAAAGTCCGCACACACCTGTAGATTGTTCTCATCCTTACCCCTTGGGCTGCTGGATTTGTTTCTATTTTTCGTTTATTTGAAGCTGGAATTGTTGACGCAATTTTTAATTTCAATTGGTGAAAGTTATTTATAATTTCTGACATATGAAAATGAGCTGTTTGGTTTACTAAGCAGCTAATAATTATTTGATCGATGGAATTTCATATGGTTTATCTCTTAACTCTTCCTTTACCGACTCCCCCCCCCCCCCTGATAAAACTACCCCCAGAAACCGACTTCTTTTTTTAAGGAGGACCCCTGAGGTAGCCCCTTGGCTCAATACAGGTTATATCTATGCGCATGCGCACATTGGATAAACGTAAAATGCAAGAACACATTGCGTCCATGTCACTGATCATTCTGGTTGGCGATTTTCAACCATGCATACATGTAATGAAATATCTCTATTGTAATTAATGCATGTACACATGCGGATTTGGCATAAATGCGAATTTGGTTAAGGAAGGTAGTTTTCGCATAAATGCGAAATTGGTAAAAGATGAGTTAAAGCGCTAAATCAATTCATATACATGTTTCGCCTACTTCAAGTTGTGTCTTGCTAACGCGAACCACAACTTCAAGTGGGTGGAAATTACTCGTATTTGCCTAATTTGAAACCAAATATTTGCAAATGTTGACGTTTACCCAGGAAACATGAGACGCTGGCCTAACGCTGGTTTACTGTTAGCCCACCGTCTACGACGTTGGCCCAACAGTGAACCAACGTTGGGCCAGCGTCTCATGTTTCCTGGGTAAGCATCAATCTCGTTCCCAATATCAGTGCAGATTAAAAACGACTATGGTCGCGCTTAGCGGATTAAGGGTTAATACGTGCTTGAAATATGGTCCTAGCAGCACAAGATGCGAAGCTCCTTTCTGAAGCTGTGTTACCCAGTGAGGACAGCGGATAAGGATGAGATCAGCTGGTGACACTTGTTTAGAGTGTGGTTTGGCGTGTGACTTTGGCCCTGTGTGAACGGTTAAGGCTTTTGTGGCGTGTCATGACAAACGTCATGTGTGTTCGTGTAAGTCTTCTGCTGCCTTGCTGGCGGGTCCTCCACTGCCAGCCTAATCCAGACCCTGATCCTGGTCCCGGCTGTGATCCCTGTCTATCAGAGTCCCCTATCACAGAGACCCTCATCAGATCACTACCCCTCCAACGTAATGGACCACGGCGACGGTGACGCCACCATATGGCAAAATTAATAAGTCCCAGCCAGACACACACCAGACCAAGTATGCCCACAATGCCAAAACAACGCTTCATGGGATCCGACCAAAAACCTAGAAAAACAGAATCCGTGGATGTTAAGCGAGCTTCTGACGTAGATGTCCCAGACTGATTAGTATTGTTTATATCATGGATGTAGTTATGTAGGCCTATAACGTCCATGTTTAAGTCAATGGGTTGAGTTTTATTTTTAGGAGATTCATCCATTTCAGGAAATCTTGCTGCTGAAGCATATCACACATCTAGAAGTAGGTCTACATCTTTCAGAATATTGCTGCTGAAGCATATCACACCAGGGGTACATCTTCAAGAAGACTGCGGTTGAAGCATATCACACATCTAAAAGTATACCTTCAAGAAGACTGCTGCAGAAGCATTTTACACATCTAAGAATACATCTTCGAGAAGACTGTGTCTGAAGCATAGCACACCTGTAAGAGTACATTTTCAAGAAGACTGCAAGCATATCATACCCCTATTAGTACATCTTAGAGAAGACTGCTGCTGATTAATATGAAACGTTTATGAGTACATCTTAGAGAATGCCCGCTGTGATTATATAGCAGTTTTGCTTATTTATAATGTGTTATTTTTATCCTTCAAGGTGTGGCAGTGTAAATTATGAAGTATAGAAAATATCCGACAGTCGACTATGAATAAACATAGACATTTCTACAAATATATTTTTGCTATCAATAGGCGTTTGTATCTAAAGAGAGCAATGATTGTGATATCCAGCAGATGAAGTGTTCCTGTGTGCCGTCAGGTCTTCTCCATCAACACTGATGATCAGGTAGGCCTATATCCTCAGGCTTTACGTGCTATATTGATGAGCTGCGGACAATGAGTAATAGTCAGTGACACATCCTGTAATCGCCTTGCCTGATTACAAGTGACTACATTCTACCTGAATGACTACTGAGCACCTGTAGATCCAGGCCTATATAAAGACAAAAGGTGTGGGGATCAGCCACGTGTTATCCTATTATTAATTATCAGGACACTCACACTACTTGTACTTGTGTGAGACGCGCTTACTGGCTCCCGTAATAGAATGGTGACCAGTGAGATGTGTTTGGATGCCCGCTGATTCTTGTAATAGAATGGTGACCACCGCACGTCACTCTACAGAGAGCAGCATATTGCAGGATTGCAGGAAGGCGCCCGTATATATTAAGGATTCACTTGGTTTATCTGCAGTGATGACAAGTATGTGCGCACAGTGTGGACTATTATACAGACGCGGTTTGTCATCCCACGGACGGACACGATTACGGCATTAGTCGCCCACGGCCAGGAGCACACGGACAACCACCAGACAGCCCTAAACACACGAGCGATCCCGGCCACATTCCCAACCAACACCCTATGTCGTCTCAATGCTGGGCCAGCGTCTGCGACGCTGACCCAGCATTGGGACGACAATAGGTTAACGTCTCGTGTTTGCCGGGATTGGATCATGTGGACTGAGTTGATTAGAGAGAACACCACTCGAAGCGCATCCACAGATCCACAGATCGCAAAGTAATTACAGCATCCACTGAATGCTTATCTAATGTTTGTGACAGACCCTCTGGCTTCCTGTTCTCTGATTAAATATATAAAATATATAGATCCCAGTGAAACTGAACGGTTTAACCCTTTGAGTATTAAACCTCTACCGGTTAAGTTATGTTATTTTAATTTTCACCCACTTGCAGTTGTGTCTCGCTACAGCGACCCACTTGAAGTGTCCCGCTACCGCGACCCACAATTTCAAGTACGTGAAATTTACTCATATTTGCTTACTTTGAGACCGAAAATTTGCAAATATCGAAGTTTGAACACTCGTATCATACACAGTAACTGTTATCCTGCGGATAAAACATATAAGAAACGATTTTAGGCCTATATAGTCGTGCTTAACGGTCAACCCTGACGCCACGCTGTCCCAACATTGACCCAACTTTGGGTGAACGTGTCGTGTTTGCTGGGAAATGGTAAACCTTTATAAAAATAATTAGGTGCTAATATTATTAGCACTTAATTACTTTTGAAATTTGAAGCGTGTCTTTAATTAGTCTGGTGTAAAACGATTAGTCTGAATGCCGCCCCTGATGGCTTATTTGGCACGGTCAAAACTCAGTGGTACTATTCTTGGTTCAAATCCCGGCCGGGTAGGATGTTTGTCATCGAGGGTTTGCATATACAGTGCTCCAAACTGTTCAAAGGAATTTCATAGAGTGCGCAGTATTGGCAGTATTGTAAGTGATGCTGTACACTATAAAGAACTCTTGAAGTCATTTTATAAGAGTAGGCATGGTTTCCTTCTGTCGCGAAATTGCCATGATTGTCATGTGAATAATTTTCACTCATTTGAAGTTGCGGATCGGTTCAACAAAACCACAGGCATTTGAAATATATCCGTGAGCAATTAGGTGCTCAGCCGGAGAAACGAGATCCGTGTTTCTCGTAAACCGAGATGACAAATAATTTAATCTCACACTTACATTGTGAGATTAAATTATTTGTCATCTCGGCTTAAAAATAACAGGATCACGCTTCTCTGGTTGAGCACACTTTTGCTGAAAGACATTATTTCAAGTGCCTGTGAACGAAACACAACTTGAAGTAGATGAAAATGTCACTTTAATAACTTTAATGGTTAATATAACAAATGTTCAAGTTTGCCATGTTTATGATTAAAATGACCTAATTAGGATAAAAAAATTTGTATAGGTCTGTCATGATCAGGTCATACATATTGTAAAAACATGTAGGGGCCTATCAATTTCTTGCTACACCTGCAATCGGTGGGACAATTTAAGGCGGGGAATCATATATAACACCCTTATGTTTTTGCTTTGGCTGACGTGATGGATCCTATAAATAAGCTAGTCTTAGATGCTTTCCCCATAATTAACATACTGCTTCCAAATGGTCTAATATTTATTTTTAACAAATATATATTGTGTTCGTAGAACCATGATATTATAACCTGGGTCAGGTTAATCTTCAGAAGATGGTGGGATGATAATCAGACCACACTGACCTTTAGACACAGGATTCGAACTTCGAACCCTGGCGGTCTGAGATCGAGGACAAAATTGAATCGTTACCTGTGGACAGTAAAACATTTTTTTGTTTAAACTTGAATATCAAGAACATTAAATCAGCATTGGGTCAACGTTTTGTGTTTGCTGGGCAGGGCGCTGCAATGGTGATCGTGATCCAGACAATTTGAGAATAATCATTGCGTAATGCATTGACAAAAACCTCGCCTGGCAGTGAACCAACGTTTTACCAATGACTTGCCAATGCCTAGTGTTGATGAGGATACTCACATGATAGCAGCGTGACACAGACTTCTATAAGGGGAGCATACAAACCAACGACGAGCTCATCATACAGAGTAAACACTGACAGAAAACAAATTATCCCTCATTATCCGCCATATTGTATTACCGGTCCTTAATCACATTTGTACATGTATATCTTTTTCACATTGTTGATTTTATCTCTATTTTTCAACCGCCCACATGCTTAGGCTCTATACTTTATAATTATGTAATAGTATGTTTATATTGTTTACAATTATGTATGGTAACAAATAATAAATTCTGAGCTTTTCTGTAAAATTCATATCTCACTAGCACATATCTCATCCAAATAAATTATGCACTATTTTAATTATGCACGCTATACCAGTCACTTCCTCACTACTAACATATAATAATCAACCACCATTATAGAACTGATATCTGTATTTCTTTTTATGTCTATATATATATTTTCTTATATTTTGTTACAAGCCGCTGGGCTCAATTGTGTTATAAAGCCAATAGTGACGACGATGTATACGTATACCTTATCACCACATAGCACTAATAGGGTTTTCAAATATATAAATATTTTAACAATTATTTTAAATACGACTGTTGCATCTTGGATTGCATTAGCATGTATTCTAGACTATAACATATACATCTGAATGCATTCGCAATTATTTCATCTTGCTCCGCTCGTAAGTTACTTGAAAAGTATAGCATGTCATACAAGTACTGTATTTACATTTGGTACATTAATGTCTAGAGGGAATGATAGCCAAACCGCGCTATGGCAATTCAACAATCGATCAGAACATGTTAAGTGCTGTATGGGGTATATATATATATCAAGGACAATACGTAAATTTAACATCAATTAAAAAGGATTATAACGGCTTATTAAGAAAGCATGGGCTGCTACAAAACAAGACGTAGCTTAGTAGAGAATATGCTATTCATGTAAAAAATGGCTAAATTTTACTCACTTTGGGACTTATAGTTTCAATCGTTTCACACTAAAAGTTCTAAAGTGAGTAAAACTTAATCACTTTCTAATTTAAAAGTATGACGTTGGAAAAATAATTACTGTGAAATATTTCCATTTCATATGGTTTAGTAATGGTAAAATCTCCCTGTATATAATATTTTACAAGCTAAACATAAACTCGATGGAATGAGAATCTTTGATCTGGTGAAAATGAAAACGAGTATGAAACGAATGTTTGGATTTAATTCGCACGCATTTTCCTTCAGACGAATTTGTTGTTGAACCGGGTGTGATCCTAGTAGATTATTAGAGCTACTTCAATGTTTATCTATCTATACTATTATTTATTGTGGCTAATTATTTTGAAAGCAGCTTCAGCAATATGTGCCTGTAAAAAAAAATAGTTAAAAAGACAAAATCAGGCCAAAATCATCATTTTTATTTTAGCTCTTTTTGATATTATATGTCCATAATATGTCAACATGTCCATAGACTAGAATTGCGTAAGTTTTTTTTTAATTGTGTTGCACATTTACCAATTAAAAGAGAAATAAGGACGATATTTTATATCAGACAAGCATGACTTGTCCAAAATAAGAAATACAGGAATTACTGATAAACGGGTTTTTTGGTACACTTGCTACGTTGACACAGCAGCCCAAAATTTACAAGATTTACACAATTCTAGTCTATGGACATGATTTTTGATGATTTTTGGCCTGACAGTGTCGCTTTAATTAGAGAATCTAAATGATCAAGAGAAAAACCTTTAATTCCGACCCACACTTTTACTGTTCCTTTGCTTATTTCACTAATAAATTTATATGGTATTCAGGGTAATTCTATACGTATCTAAAATTAACACTGCCTGAATGCAAATGCTATATTTCTTGTAGCGGGGATTCAAAACTTTAGTGAATATTTGAAGATCCATTTCCCAGAAAATTATTATGAGCTTTAGTGTTTTTTGAACAAAGTTAGTTAGGCATCATTAATTATTTTTCTAGTTGTATTAGGGGTGGACCAATTGATAGGGGGGGGGGGGCGTGGATGTGTTTTTTTCTTGAATAAAGTTTGTTCAGGAAATCACACTAAAAAATTGCTTTTGACTCGAAATTACGCACTAGTTCTGGTATCAATCAAACTGATAGTGCCTCTCTTTTTATAACCTGGTGAGGTAGTCGGGTGTAATGGCCTGTAGACAGTGATCAACCATAATCAGCCTTTGAACTGCCATTTGCCATAGTTGTTGGGCAAGGACTGACCCCTCTGATATATTCTGATTGACCGTGAGCATCACCATCACGTAAGTCACAGGCATGTGCCAATGACGAGTAGTATTAAACGCTTTATATCACTTAATCATATCATCCTACATGTTTGTCCTTTATCGTCAAATTAAAACAAAAATTACAAGTCGATTTTTTTACACCGATCAAGCTGGGGATCGAGTCAGTGTCCACACAAAATGTGAGTGAAAATGAATGGGGTTCAGGCCACCTTTGTGCATATAGAGGCTAAACTAGGCTAGCAGACCTTGGATGGTGAGATGCTCCCCACAATATTGAATATCTACGAGTGAACAGGTAAGAACCATTTTGTTTCTTTGAGACTTGAAGGCCAGAGCGGGGTTCGAGCGCGCGATCTCCTATTTTCAAGCAGGCAGCTTTCACCACTGCACCATGGCCCCCGCCATCGCGGCAGAAGGAAGCCCAAAGTGGGGAATGTAATAATAATACTTAGCTATTATTATTATTATTATTATTATTTATACAGCCGAATTTCTGATTTTGGGACTTTTCACCAGTTTTTTTTAGTAGGCTAGCGCTAGGCCCCTTATATGTTTCGGGTAAAGCAAATACATCAATCCACAGCCCCGGAGAGTACCATGCATGCCGGCCATCTCACCAAACTTGGGATTACATAATGATGTGGGAACTAACAAAAATCGTCATTGTCGTAATTGAGTCATTGTGGAGTAAGTTTCCATGTAGAGCCTATATTGAGACCTGAGACGAGAGCTATTTATAAAAGCCCTTTTTATTAACATGCAGCGATTTTTATTATATATATGTAATCATGTTTTCCGATGCCAAATTATGTTTTATTGTGAGTAATGAACATATAGTAAAATCCACAGCCAAAAAAATAACTTCTAGTTGTTCAAACTCAAGTAGAAAAACTATGTTAAATGAGAATTATATGTTCATAGTACTTATATGGATGCATTCTGATGATTTTGTTCTTGGTGACAATGATGGTAACCAAAATAATAATTATTGTTTTTATGAAATTAATGTGCTCTACCAAGATGTCTTGTATTTACAGAAGAACGTATGTTAATAGTATTAACTCTGTACATTTATGTAAAAATTAGTATACTTGTATATGTTTTTTTTTTGTTTTTTTTATTGATTAAAATGTACAATACAAATACAAATTATGTATTATCAGTAAATAAATTGTTCATTTAAAAGCACATTCATTGAAGCCGTTGCCGACTCATTGTAAAAGAACAAAGAATCGACATCGGCCCAATGCGAGTTACTGACACAGTCATGTTCACAGAAAAAAAAACTAGTACTCAGTGAATGCAAGACACTGTCACAATGCCATATCAATGTCAGGCCATAAACGCTGGCCCGGCACAGAACTAACACCATGCCAGCGTCTCCCGTTTTCTGGCTATGTGGTATGGTATCACAGTTGACAATACATGACCCACCAGACACAAGGCGGTGAAAGCAACGCCGGTTCAACGCCGGTCCACTATCGACGACACCGAACCAACGCCAAAGCGACACCGATTCAACACCCTGCGCCTGACGGAGAAAGAAGATAATTTTTCTGTTGGTTCAGCGTTGGTCGACAATCGACGACGCTGAACCAACGCTAAAGTAACACCTATTCAACACCCTGCGCCTGCTGTTGGTATAATGTCTGGCCACTACTTGTATGTGTTTTAATTAATTTATTTGTGGAAATTATGTGAAAAATATTTTAATATTTATATGCAATGATGTGATATTTTACAATTTTCGAAAAAGATATGTGTTTGTTTTATTTCTCTCATAACTCAATTTGAGTGGCCAATGATTGTTTATGAGACAAAAATGAAAAACTACTACTACTACCTTTATCATCACCACCCTGATTCAAAACTACTCACCAGGTGCCAGCAGCTATTATATGTGATGTATACTCAGACGACACCTGTTGATGTTATTTTTCGTGCTTTTTTCGTCATTATAAAAAATATTTTATATTTACCAGTGATTATTATTTTTTTTCAACCCTTTTAGCGCGGGTCCCGGGATATCTCGGGGTAAAAAAATGACCCGCTATCACGGGTCTCGAGATATTTCGGGGCAAAGTGTGTTTTTTAGTAGTTTTGTCTGTAAAATCAATGTGTTTCGGCATCCATGGCGACAACCTTGTTTTAGCTGATAAAAGTTAGTTTTTCTTTTTATTGTGCATGGATAGCACCCCGTAATAATATCTGGGCGGATGTGGAGCTTTCATCATTGAAGGATTCTTTTAGAGCGAAAATTCGAAATGGCCGCCATGAAATCAATAAAATTATCATAACTTTCTCAATAATTGAGATGGAAACTTGATTCTCCCACCAAACCATATATTTTTGTTATCAGACTACAATGAAACAAACGGTACCTTCCTTTGACATCATTATCATGCCTAAATCAAGGATATATATTTTTGTTATATTAATTCTAGCTAAAATGCTATATTAATACTTAGATGACAGATATCGCAGCAGTGCTGATTTCATAGTTGCACACCTACTCATTGCGCATTCAGTACACATCACCCACAAACCTCCTTGCACAAACTAATAAATGTAACATTTTACATGACCTTGATAAAACATTTACGTTTCGTTTGGGCGGTATCTATGCAGCAAAGCACAACCTCAACCCATGTGAACCTTCATACCCACAGGTTTATGTATCAATCTGTTGCGATGGAAGACCAGGCTCATGCTATACACTTCAATTCTAATTTGTTCAGTTGAGCCTTGAGGAAGGGGGTGTGATAAAGCCAAATAGGGGGGGGGGGGGGGGTGAGTGTTACCCCTCTCAATATTAGCACTGCCCTAGATTTCCTGAAAATGTGTGTTGAAATGATACCCGACCAAGAATGTGTCACCATCAGTCCTTTCTAATAGATGACTGCACCACTAACAAGCTTAAAATTGATAAAAAAGTGGATATTTTCAATATTTTTTGCCTGTTTGACCTTAAAATAACCTTGACGTGACCTTGAAATGATCTTGGTGTTATGCACAAGCACAACTCCTTCCCATGGTTTTATTTTCTCATAAGCTAACATCCCTCTGGCATTACAAAATATTCAGATTTTTTTTCCACCCCCTCTCCAGGAGTTCATATCAGCGTTGAAAGGATTAATCCAAACTTAATTGACAATATTTTATAGATCACATGGTAAATGGCCTTTTAAATTATTAAGCTAATTCATCATATCAGTACTGTGAAAGCTTGTGGCATAGGCGGTGTATATCACAAATTCCAATAGGAAGATAATAGCCACGAATCTATATCAAGTTCTTGATATAGGATGTGTATAGATCATCATAGAGGTCAAACTATAACAATTTGATCTGTATATTCACCAGTCGTTCTACCTGGCTGTACAACCTTAATTTGACAATAATTACACACAATTAACAATTTAATCTAGATTGCCAACCACACCATCCCTTCTTACGTGAATAAACACAGTATTGTTCACTTATAAAAAAGGGGATTCGCCGTGGAGCTATGGCCATCGAATTTTCCGCCGTGGAAGCTGTTTTTTTGTCGTAGCTGGCCTATCACAGTAAACACAAAACACTTGTATAACATTTGTACAATGTTGGACCAATGTCGAAGACGTTGGGCCATCGTTCAGCTATTGCTAACTAATATAGTGTCACTCAGAATGTTTGTGAGCTTGCATCGTTTCTTTTTATCCCGGCTTTGCTTGCACTAAGGCCCATTGAAGACTGAATCTCAATCGTATCTATGAACATTAGTGTTAGACATTAGATCACTTAGACATGAAAGGGTGTATCTGCCACTTTGCAAAGTGGCAGATACACCCTTTCATATTTAAGGAGACGATTTAACGAGGATATAATTGTATCAAATGATGTAGTGTTCGTGTGATCGTGGATCTGTCCAGCCCATTCCCTTTGAACAGATGGGCGGAGGCCCTGGTGCAGTGGTTAGAGTCGGAGGTCGCGGGTTCAAGTTTCAAAGTATCTCCGCTCACTCGTAAAGATTCAATATTGTGGGAGTCCTCCGTGACCGAGAGGTAGCGTGTTCGGCCTTAGGGCTCGAATTTCGAATTCTGTGTCTGGAGGAAAGTGCCATCTCAGTCATCTCTCCATCCTCGGGAGGTAACTCCTGGCCCAGTTTAACCTACATGTGCACAAATGTGGCCTAGAACCCCATTTCATTTCATTTCATTTGAACAGATTGCTCTGAAAAGCCGTGTCAAAGAATACCTTATCTTCTTTCAAACTGTGAAGGTCAGCCATGTTAGAGATGTCAAGTTAATGATATACTTCAAAAGCATAACCTTGATATGTTTGTGTATAGTTTGTCCATGGTCGTACTAAGCCCAAGGTGTTTTATCAAGTTAGTGCGTCGCCAATGTGGTTGACCCCCCCCCCCCCTCCCCAACTGCACCTTCAAGGTTGCCCTAGGGTGGTGGTTAGCACCGCTGCCTTTCACGCCATGAGTCCGGGGTTCGTTTCCCGGTCTCGGCGACAAAAAAGTTTCTTCTCCATTCACTCCTAAAACTAAGTATTGTGGGGAGCCTCCGTGACCGAGAGGTAGCGTACTCGACCTCAGACCTCCGGGGTTCTAATTTCGAATCCTGTGTCTGGAGGGCAGTGTCATCTCACTCGTCTCACCATCCCCATGAGGTTCTCCTGGCATGTCCCAATTTAGCCTGTATGTGCACAAAAGTGTCCTAAAGCCCGATTCATTTTATTTCAAGGTTGCGCTGCGCACAAGTGTGTCAAAACGTTTCATTTTTTACGAAATTATATCTTGAAAGACATTAGATTTCACTTGCGTAGAACTGAAATCTAGAAATGAAAATATATTCAAAATGAAAGAATAACACACGTCTACGACGTTTGCCCAGCATTACGCCATCATCGTGTGGTGTTTTCTGGTGACACTGCTGTTGCAGGTGCAAGTAGATATCTCGGTATGTCACCTCAGCACGTCATCACGACAGCTCACTAACACACCATCAAACACACAGTATTTACAACGATAAAATCAGGCAGAAATTCCTGCTCGTTCGAGACACTTCTCGGCTGCCGTTCCGACATATAATAATTTGGTACACGTTATAGCTCCAATGCGGGCTCTGACACCCTTTAACCGCCAAATTATTTAATTGGAAATTTCACCCACTTGAAGTTGTATCTCGCTGACGCGATCCACAACTTCAAGTGAGTGAAAATTATGCAGATTTGACAAAATGGAGATCAACTCTTTTCAAATCATGCTAATATATGTCATATTATGGCTTTAACATGTTTAAAAGGCGGTCTTGAATGTGGTAATAATTAAGTGAAAAACCGAATAAATTGGGCACTGGCGGTTCAAGGGTTAATGATACATGCAGTATAGAAAAGTGATCGTTATGAGGTTCTAGAACACATGTAATTTTATCGAGACTATGTAAAGGTTCACTAAAACTATATAAACACTATTTTCAGTTTTAAAATGTCCGTCCGCGCATAACCTCATTTTAAACACTATTACTAATTTTATTTAAATTTGTGTTGGTAGTTTTATATTTAGTTGCTATTTTGAAATACGATTGCATAGCAGAAAATGCATGCGCATGACAGTGCATCCATGTAAATTTATATTAACCACGTGTGATTAATTGGAATGATAGATACATTACACACGGGACGTTGAAGCAGTGCTGGTTATATTGTTGGCCCAGCGTCTTCGACCATTAGCCAACATCAAACCAGCATTGTGTAATACTATGGTGGCTCCACTGACATCAACGAGTCCATAATAAGTAAAGATCCTTGTGTGCAGGAAGTCAGCAACAATCAAAATACATTCGCCAAATCGATCAGTGAAGGCTACAAAAGCTTAAAAGTTTAAAGTTACACCATCATGTTACAAATATCATGTCCAACGCAGATACTAGAACTATTGGACAGCTTGGTGTGGGAATAATAGATGACTTTCAATGGTTGTGAAGTGTGAAGTAAAATAAATGAAAAACAAAATGACATATATGGAAATAGTGCATATTTATATAATTAAATATTATATTACACTCTTGATAGAGACCAATTATTTAATTATGATCAATTTCAAAAAGATGTAGTTATATTAATGATGCTCTCGAAATAAATGCAAATAAAATACAATTCATTTCGAGCCCACAAATAAATTGCAAAGGAAATATTATGTATGTAATGAGCAAAATAAATAATTGCCAATAAAAATCAATTTCACTTTGGCCCACATAACAATATAATAAAATAATAATATTCATTTCATGGTCATGAAATACAACGCTTGGCTCAACTCATGTGCCATTAAACAGAAACGGTATTTGAATATGTCACAAGACAGTCAACTGTTCGACACTCCGTGGCCATGGTGGCGGTCACGTCGCGGTTTCCCCTTCATATATTGACATAAATGCAGTATACTTCAGCGACAAAAAAATCTCACAGAAATAATGCTGTCTATCGAAGTTTATTATGCACTTTCTGGAAGAGTTCAGAACTGAGTGTGACCTTGGTACCACTGTCTCTTCTGATGTTGCGAGAATATAATTCTGATTAGATGGGACACCCAAATTCAAATACAAACCTACATCCAAGTAAACTATGATTTTAACCATCGTCTACAACGCTGGCCCATTTGATCAATGTTTTATGTTTTGTTGTAATATGATACTTTAATCATTTTAACAGCGTTATACATGTAAGGTTGTTGTTTAATTTTAATCCTTTGAGGGCTAATCACCAAGAACCCCTTTATTTACAACGAACTTTGTTCGTATCTTTTTTTTTGAATAAGAAATAAATCTCTCTATATAATGGCAAATGTATAATATGGCTATATATTCTTGGTTTTACCTATATAGCTTCAGGCGGTAACCAGCCAACACAAAATATTTGTATGACATTTGTACAACGTCGGCTTAACGTCTTCGACGCTGGTCCAATATTGTACAAATGTTATACAAATATTTTGTGTTTACTGAGATATAACACACGTACAGCTTCAAGGGGGTACAATTAAATTGCTTACAACAAAGTTTTGATGGCGTTTAATTTTGGTATTTTGAGATAAAAGATAACCTTCGGACTTTGACCTCTATCTCTGTGTATGTAGCTATGCTGCACGTGCGGACAGCACACACTCTCGTTGACAACTTGACAGGTCTCGTGCAGACGTGGTGTACAGTTCAACGAGGTACTTCCTTATTTGGAGAGTTACAAGTACAAGTACTTGATGGCTACTTGGTTTTGGTTATATGCGGTGATTATTCAAGAGCGAGTATATTATATACGAGCAGCAATATTCTAATGTCTGACACTATGTCGCTAAATACCAATATGATATGCAATAGAAGAACAATCTCTATGCGCTGTCGATGGATGATATATGACAATTGTAACAGATAGAATGCACGTGAAAAAAACAGTACAGACAATTGTCATTTTTATGCAACGCAAAGCACGAATAAATCTCGTGAAAATAGGATCACGGACAACTTTTAAGTGCCACATAAAAAAAATCACTGACTGGTTGTCTAGCTACAGCACAGCCATGCAAATTCCATCGACGGCATATTAGCAATCATAGGACATCGAATAAAAACAAATCAAAATATGGATTGGTAGCTGAAGCATTTGTGGATTAAACATTATAAATAGTAAGTGCATAGGTCAAAGAGAAAGAACGAAATTCGATATATTCGCCGAGTTTATTCAAATCTACGAATCTATCGCAATTGAGTTATTACAAAATATGTCTATTTGTCTTGCAAGATTGGATATAAAAAAATCTTAATTTTAAATTCAGTATGGTTTAATCATGGAGCTTTAGCCATGCATCATATTGTGTCATATTGTGCATGACCTGGTCACTATAAAAATTATACTAGATTCATAGATCCCGAATCTACTGTTTTAACAATAGACTGATGTCACATGTGTGTTTTAATTAATAGATACACCTAGGTTATTATTACTGCATGACTGTCTCTCTGGCCCAAACAGCATTGTTTGAGATATTCTAATCCGTCATTGAGCCACTAATGGTCCAATTGCTCTTCCTAACTTCCTGTAATGAGATAAGCGTCACGAACAAAGCGAGTGATAAGAATCCTTTTGTGATCAAGCTCAATTTAAAAATAATAATAATTATTATTATTACTATTTAGACATAAATGGAAAGGGTTACAACAATGGTCAAAGGTCAGTTTTTAACCGGCCAGTCTTACACCTTAATACTTAATATTGGGAGTATTCTTTGTAAGCACGATATTATATTTGCTACCCCTACGGCAGCATCACGCAAAAGGCATACGCGCTCCCACTGCATTTTGAAATTTAAAGATATATATAAACAATAAATTTAAAAATAAAAAAATAAAAATAAAGTCACAAAAAAAAAAAACTATTTAATTAACTTATTAAAAATATTATTTTTTAGTCCGCGAGCGCAGAGCGGTCGCTGTGTGAGCAAAGGGTGGTGTGACAGGGGCTTTATGGGCAGATGCACGAACAACTTCAAGTTGGCCTACTCATGTATGCTCTGTTGGTTTTTGCTGTACAGTGTAATAGAGAAAGGTTCCATATACAGCTCAAGGACTACTTTTTCTAGCCGTGTGAATAAACCCTTTTATCATATTATGAGAAGCACCTGCGATTTTGTCAAACAAAGGTTTCCTGTGGTGTCGGAGGTCAAGTAGTTTCTATCTTGAATCTGCCGTTACCGTGGTATGTTAAGTACATGCCTTATTTGTCCGTCTGGTAAATATAGCTGCTCTAAATGAAAGTGTTAGCATTAGGATCGTATCACCATCAAAAAATGAAAGAAATATTTCAGCCACACGACAGATGGTATTTTAAAGGTATTATAGAGAGCCGCGCTGATCCTAGTATCTATATTACATCAACATTGAATTATTTTCTGTTAGGGCTTTTATTTTATTCTGCTTTCTAAAGTTGGCACCCTAAAATTGGTACAGCTGTATCTCACCGTGCTAATCGTTGAGACATTGGAATCAGTATCCAATTCGTCAATTAGTCTTTCAGATTTTAAGAGACTGAATGGGATACTGATTACGAATTCTTAGAGGCCAGCTTCAGACCAATTAAAGATTAGATAAACGACCATTACTCGAAGTTGCCGAACAGTCGTTGCAAAAACCTCAACAAAGTCGTCAGAATCGCCAAGCGGTCGTGCTTTGGCCGGATGCTGAAGCGGGTGTAATGTGTTATGTGCACTGTTTACCTTGGAGAATATAATTTAAAACACCATGTAATCCTCTGGGACTAAAGGAAAGTGTATGTCACTAATTGACAGGCACGTCTCTTTAATCTCAGGGGACGCGTTGAAATCAAAGCCATCACCACACCCCGGAACCCAACCAACGCCCAGAAACATAACCACTAGTAAACAGAAGTGCAATGTGCTGAAAATATATCTAACACGAATCTCAGAATGATTATTATATAGCGATCACGTCCATTAACCCTTTAACCGCCGGTGCCGCATATATTCGGGTTTTTGTTTTTATAAACACATTAGGTACCACATTTTAAATATGTTAAAGATGAAAATGTGACATCAACCAGCAAGATTTGAAAAGAGTTGACCTCCATTTTGTCAAATCTGAATAATTTTCACTCACTTGAAGTTGTGGATCGCGTCAGCGAGACACAACTTCAAGTGGGTGAAAATTCAAATTTAATAATTTGGCAGTTAAAGGGTTAACACACACAATCAGGCGGTTATAGCACATCACACCTGTAGATAGATAGGGACACACCCACAGAGTATGGATCAGAGGGTCTATATGGATCTGACTCAGGTAAATGTATAGAGACATACATGCATCTCCCCAACGTCTAAGTGCAAAACCTCGTAGTATAGGCTCACATTGCCCAAAATTATAACATGAGCAGTTTAGCTGTGGTTGTGAATATAGTGCTGCAAACTGTTGACAGGACTGGAATGTGCAGAGCTGCCTCATAACTTACTTATTTAAGGTACTTATAACTTCAATGAACCGTTATAGTCATTCGATATGAATTTGACCTCGACTTCGGGCTTCCCCATGTCATGATATAATCCACAATGTACAGTACAGTACAGTACAGTACAGTACAGTACAGTACAGTACAGTACAGTACAGTACAGTACAGTACAGTACAGTACAGTACAGTACAGTACAGTACAGTACAGTACAGTACAGTACAGTACAGTACAGTACAGTACAGTACAGTACAGTACAGTACAGTACAGTACAGTACAGTGCAGTGCAGTACAGTACAGTACAGTACAGTGCAGTGCAGTGCAGTGCAGTGCAGTGCAGTGCAGTGCAGTGCAGTGCAGTGCAGTGCAGTGCAGTGCAGTGCAGTGCAGTGCAGTGCAGTGCAGTGCAGTGCAGTGCAGTGCAGTGCAGTGCAGTGCAGTGCAGTGCAGTGCAGTGCAGTGCAGTGCAGTGCAGTGCAGTGCAGTGCAGTGCAGTGCAGTGCAGTGCAGTGCAGTGCAGTGCAGTGCAGTGCAGTGCAGTGCAGTGCAGTGCAGTGCAGTGCAGTGCAGTGCAGTGCAGTGCAGTGCAGTACAGTACAGTGCAGTACAGTACAGTACAGTACAGTACAGTACAGTACAGCACAGCACAGCACAGCACAGCACAGCACAGCACAGCACACAGCACAGCACAGCACAGCGCAGCGCAGCACAGTACAGTACAGTACAGTACAGTACAGTACAGTACAGTACAGTACAATACAGTTTATTTTTTTTATTAATACATAAAAAGTTAACAACACACATAGCGTCTCAGTTTTACTCATATTTGACCATTCTAAGCACCAGCCGTTTATGGTCATTTCTGACTGTACCTTGCATTCTAAGCACCAGCCGTTTATGGTCATTTCTGACTGTACCTTGAGAGCCTGTATGTGTGGATTCAATAGTTGTGTATAGGGGCAATGGAGATCAAATCCACAAAGTTTCACTTCAGCCAGCTCCAGCTGAACTGCATGTCCGGACAATGAATATAATAATTATTCATTATAGAATTGATATTCCTTCAAAATAAGGATTCTGATATATGATTCAGCAAAATCGGTCTGCTATCAATAAAAGAGATATGGTGATTAACAAGACAAACGCCGCTATAACCGTGATAACTGAACAATTCTATGTGACATTGGCACAATGCTGGGACAACGGCGACAATATCGACGTTAGCCTAGCATTATGCCGACGTCTTTGATTGTTAATAAAGTGATACTGCATCCCAAAGACTGGTATCACCTGCACAAGTCTGAGTATCTCAACAACCAGATAGCGGCTGTATTTCTAGGTGATGATATGAATATCGCTGTTGATATGATGATAGCGGCGATCTTAGCAATCTTATCAGAATTTTCCGGTGCGAAAAAGAATCTATTTCGGACCGGAAAATTCTGATAAGATTGGTGGAATACCGCAATTCACCTCCTCACAGTGAACGTGAATAATGTTTGGGTGCATAAACTGTCTGATGTCTAATATATCTGGCTAAAGAAAATAATTTTATTATTTGGATTATTATAATTATTTAGCATTTTTTTATAAAATTATTTTGTAATTGCTCAATGACGCGTAGCTTATGTTTGTTATAGATAGCTAAATGGTCTATATGACACCCTTTCGCACCCTTAGTGTTGACCAGATGTAACTGGCACTTTATAAAGTGACAGTTACACCCTTCTAGCGCTAAAGGTGCGATTAATAACATGAATAATTAATGAATGAATTTATATGTCAAGCTTTAATTAACCAGATAGAAATAAAACCAGTGTAGGAAAACTAGTGCTTTCATCAGTGTTCATGTATCAATTCATGTCCATATAGCACTTATTTCTTTATCAGCAAGTAAAACTGAAACTGATTTATTGAAGGGACAGGAAAAGCTGACGAATAATTATGCGCTGCTCATGTGAGAGAACATGGAAACTGAGGTGCGAAGCTGACTTAACCCTTTCATCGCTAGTCACGACTATAATCGTTTTAATCTTTTAATCTTTCAAACGTTTTAGTCTTATTATCAAGTTAAATCACAGTTATTGGAAATGACAAGAATGCTTAAAAGTCAAGATTTGCATAAATATTTGGTCTCCAATTAAATTAATATGACTAATTTTCACCCACGGCAGCAACTTACTTTTAAAGTAAGGAGATACTGCCTTTTGTCTTTGCACCGCACAAAATGACAATCCTGAAATAAATCAAGCAATAAATATAATTTCTTTGTATGATTAACCTTTTCACCGCCGAATTATTTGTTTGGATTTTTTTTCACTCACTTGAAGTTGTGTCTCGCTGACGCGATTCACAACTTCAAGTGGGTGAAAATTATTCATATTTGACAAAATGGAGGTCAAAATTTTGAAATCTTGCTGATTGATGTCGCGCTTTATATCTTTAGCGTATGTTCAAAAGCTGCATGGTATTTAATGTGCCAAAAAAATGAAGAAAATAAATATAATCGCGACCGGTGTTTAAAGGGTTAATAGTATTTAAGGTTTGCGTATATCTTCTGCGACATGCCCAGCATAACACCAGCATTGGGCTAACGTCTAGCGTTTACTCTGATACTGCGGAACGGTGGGAGAATATACACAGGATTGGGCTAACGTCTAGCGTTTACTCTGATACTGCGGAACGGTGGGAGAATATACACAGGCCTGTACACGTGCTGTCACGTCAATGGCATGTGTTTTTCTGTCACGCCTCTGAGTACCTGGTATGTCAGTGAAATGGACATGGCGTGATTTTAAATCACTATTCAATGAACACACGTATATTCAACGTCCACAGTCACGACAAAATGTAACGCATCATATTGAAAAATAATGCTTCCTTAAATAACTGATTTTCATATTATTAGGCCCCATCGGAGGCCAGGAGCCTACTAAGTTTATTGCAATAATGTTTGTGTACTAATTTGCGGGAAAAGTTGTTTCATGTGTGGGGAACGGTTGACATAGCTGAGAAACAGTCCTTATAAACAAATATAACGTTTGATGTCGCTATATAGGTCAAATAGTTGCGTATTTAAAAAGTGATTTTCTTGCGAAACACGAGACAATCACCCAATGCTGTTTCAATGACGGGCCAGCGTCGAATACTTTGGGCCAACATTGAAACAGTATTGAGTGAATGGCACGTGTTTGTTTGGGTGCTTCCGCTAAGTATACAGCAGACACAGTGTTGGAGTAGTGTTGGGCTAGCGTCGTAGACATTGAAGCAGTGCTCAATGGGCTGCGAAGCTGGCCCAACATTGAACCGGAATTGCGTGGGTAGGCCTACATCGTGTGTACAAGGTAGGCCTACATCTAGAGACAAGCGGTATCGCTATTCACTGAATGGATGTTGGCCAGCACCGGCGATGGTGGTGGACGGAATATATGTTGAAGATATATTTTGATATTTTCACTTCTCTCCTTTGTTCTTTCCTTTATTATAGCCTACACATTTAGGAAGATCAATACAGTTATGTTTACAAAATGTTAAGCCGCATTTTTTGTCTATAGCACTCAAACAGCCTGAAGTCGGGCATCGGGAATTCCTGTTCTAGTTTTGTTTTTGTCTCTGTCAAACAATTGCTGAATAGTAGATATATATAGTGTTCTGAGTATAGATAAGGACATGCTCTACACATGTTTAAACAGTAAAGTCGCGAATTTCAGTCAATGTTTCAAAACTGTTTTTTTTCAATTATTCATCCAAGTTGATAGAGAAGTGTAGGGTATACGGTCTGGGTTTCTACCGTGACGAAATAGCTGCATCCTTTACAGGAAACGCTAACATATTACATTCTATCAGCGCTGGGATAGTGGTTCATCATTTTCATTTAGCTATCATATAATAATAACCTGATATTTATCTAAATTTTACATTTCCATACTTTCGACATGCTATTCATGCATCGCTGACCTACATTGCTTGCTTTACCCTTCCAGGCCTGAATTTACTATTGTCATCTTCATGCACTACAAGCTGCGAATCGACTTGTAGTGCATGAAGACGAATTGAAGTGGGTGGGAAATAAAAAAAAAAAGATATGGTTAATGTGTTTTTACTAAAAATAGTTCCATGAAAATGTTCGTTCTAAAATCTCTAGATGTAGGAGATGTAATCAGTTTTCAAGAATGCAAAATAATGCTAAAATTGAGGTATCGTTAGGGCTTAGTTAGTGAACCCTACAAACACTCACACGGTGCATCGAACATATTTTTTCTTCTCTGAAAAATGACCTAATTTCCTACATCTAAAGATTTTATATTGACAATTTTCATCCACTACAATTCGCGGCTTGTAATTGATGAAGATGTCAACGCTTGTTGTTACAACGTTAATAATTCCTAACATAAGTCATCCTCTATCATTATTATACTTCTGTATTTGTATTATTTATCTAATGTCGACTAAATCATTGTCTAGGTGTATTGAAGTTAGGGTATATGGTTAACCACGTAAATCTACGTGTCTGACAGGGAACATTGATAAGACCAAGGAGGTTAAAACCTCCGTGATAAGGATGTGCATGATAAGCGTGACAACCACACGTAAGGATGATTAGGTGATTACAGACAATACACCGGGGTAAATAGTGCGGAAAAGTGGAGAATGAAGACCTCTCCTGATACCACTAATATACTACATGTGAATCGATGATATATCGTTTTCTCATGCAGCCTCAGAAACGCTTCATTGATAGTAGCGTTGTTTTATTTGTTAATTGGGCTTAATTATAATCAATAAAATTATCTTGTAAGGTTTAACATTTCAACTTCAAAGAATATCAAACTAAGCAAAAGTATTCATAGTCAGCAATGTTGATTCAATGTTTTATTATTTTATTTATTTTAGGTGTAATATGATTTATAATGGTGTTGAGATTTGGCACATTACGTCAATGTGTTGTTTGTACACCTGACTGAGAAGGTAGATATTTATAGCAAAATTGATCTGTTAATTACTCTCGTGTTACATAATGTATATTCGATTACCACTTCGAAGCAGCGCTGGAATAGCACATACATAGTGGTTATTTACCCATAAAGTGTTACTTTTAAATTAATTTATTTGAAACTAGAAATAACGACATGATAAAAAAATGAAGTACTTCATTTCATCTGTCCCGTTAGTGTAGTGATTGCTGACACTGACATAAAGAGCAGAAGTCAACGTACTAACGCACATTACCTCACTCTTTACACACCTCCACCACACTCGGTAAGCTGTTCTTGAAATATTACTACCACTCTCCATCTCTCTCCCCTGGGGATTATCTTAAAGCTCTTGTGACATTTTGTTACAGGGTTTCTCAATCAGCCATCACCTTGCCGGCCATTACGGCGCGGGTTTTATGGCAGTATAACATGACTGGGCCAGACCAGCGTTGATCCTTCAAGCGCTGAATTAAATAACTTAAATTTTCACCCACTTGAAGTTGTGCCTCGCTACCGCGAGCCACAACTTCAAGTGGGTGAAAATTACTGATATATTTTTAATTTGAGACCAAACATTTGCAAATCTTTATGTTTACACAAACGTTTCTTTCCATATAACAGTGATTTGATCAGCTAATAAAAAACTTAAAGCGATTATGTCGTGCCTTGCGCTTAAGGGGTTAAGCCTCGCACAAAAGTACCTCACATTGATTTAGCGCCGCTTTTTGGTGTCTACAAAATGAGACGGAGGCATAGACAGAGCGTTGCCTCTGAAAAGAGAAACGTGGCGCCATTATAAAACAGTCACCACACAAAAATGGTCAGGAGACGTAAATGACTTTCATGCGGAAAAAAGCTACTGCTGATTCATTAGAGCGATCGTGTGACAACCATGACGTACATGATCAACAGGCTAGCATACAGAGATTGATCCAACGCTGTCTCAATGTTGTAGCAGCGTCTGACTTGCTGGCACGGCGAAATAGGATCAATTTATTTATTAATTTTTAAAACGTGACCAGTTTAAAGCCATAATTATGACTAGTCAACGAACTTAATTTTTCTTGCTGGTATAAGGCTAGAGAGACTTGGTGGCTTGGTTAGCACTGCCTGTCATGCCGGAGCTCGCGGGGTATTCATGTGTCAATGGAACAAAATGTTTCTTCCCTGTTCACTCGTAAGAGCCTTCATGACATTACCTTTCCATTGAAAACTAAACAAACACTTTCGTAAGATATACGGTACACACAAAAAGAGTCTCGATGGAAAAAAATATATAGGCCCTGCATTTTTGGTTCTAAATTGACCAAATAAGAGTTATTTTAAACCCATGTGCGCATTATGGATTAACAGAAGTAATGTGTATTTATTAGAACAGAAGTCGGGTTTAGTTCTTGTAAACTCTAAATGCGACATCCATGCTGCAGTAGGGATCCAAAAAAGTAGAATCATTTCCAGTGGGATCTGTTGAGCGCCTTTTCTGACTTTGGATTAGCCTACTGGGCTGCAGCTGTGTAGATCACTTTGTTATCTTGACATGGCCGGCTCTGCAGGTGCAGTTAGTCCACAAGGCCTGCTGGATGGCCTTCAAACGTCAAGGGATCCCTTTGTCTATCTTTCTGTTTGTATTTACCCAGCAGCCAATGCTGATTAAATGTTGGACCAGCGTCGTAGACGCTGGGCCAACAATAAACCAGCATTGTCTCAGTGTCTTCTGTTCGCTGGGTATCTCTGACCTAAAGCTGCTGCGAAACTTACTGTATATCACAATAGTCTTACAGCCTCCATTTTTATTTTTACGCCGGGAAACACATAAATCTAATAGATTTAAATAATATTATAATTAAGCGATGTCATACCATTGAATCTAGCTCACCATTTAACGCGGGCATTTCCATTGCTTATTGTAAACCTGTCAATACTTTAGTGACATTTTACTTCTGCAGTTGATAGATATGCCGGGTGCCAGCCAGTGTAACGAGCACTTTTATCTGAAAAAAAAACTGGCTCTCAAGTCTGGACGATGGGCTTCCTTCTCGCAGAAGCAGCTAAAACGGGTGTCTGGTCAATGACACCTTGTCCCAGCTTTGAAGTCCAGCGGGCTTAACTCTTAAAGAGCTAAGCACGACTATGACTAGTCCGTAATACCAGACTCTGTGTGCGATACAGAGTCTGTAATCATTGCCATTCGTAAAGTTGTGCCCCAAAAATACGGTGCGCATCCGATCGATTGCGCAATGAATTACCGCGTCATTGTTTGATCAATCATTTTTATATCATTCTGTAATGACAGATGTACATCTCATTAGAATTATGCCTTAACGTGGGGAATTAAAGCCCAGCTCTTGCTATGCTGTCAATCTCTGACGTTGAACCATGCTGTTCACGTCAAGCTCGGACTAGACTATGGCTGATTTAATCACTGTCATTGCAATGGGAATGAAGAAATGTGTGTTTAGTCATGGAGATTTGCAAATATTTTGTCGCAAATTCAACAAATGTGAGTAATTTGTAGTTGTGGGTCGCGATAACGAAACACTGAGTGAAAAGTGAATTTCTATAACTTAGCGCTTTAAGGGTTAATGTAGATTATCTGTGTAAGATTCAGATTTAATTTAAAGTAACTGTTATTCATGATAACCGAGCTACATTATAAAATCGTGTACAATTATAGGACATGGACCACATCTGTTAGTCCACGGGTTGAAGCTAGCGCAATTCAAATATGCTTTGATTGATAAAATGCAGCAAACTCTGTAAAACTGATAGGGCTTAATGCTGCTACAATCTATCTGTCTAATGATGTTGTAGATTTGTTGCTGCTTTAGTCTCTATATTCATCGCTGCTAAACGTAGTTCTCATATTGATCAGTACATGTATACTAGGAGGTTTACTTGATCATGTTTCTTGCAGCACTATTGGGAAACGCCTGCAGGCATGGTCTATTCTGGTTTACTTTTAGTCGATAAGGCTTCCTGTTCCTCAGCAAATCACGAGATCGTTTGCTTCATTATCACATTCCACCATCTCCTAGTTGGGTTTACTATAGATGGCATAAGTTGCTATAATGAAGCCTGTTGCATAATTATAATGATCTAACATTATATTACCTATTAACCCTTTGACCGCCGGTCCCGAATATATTCGATTTTTCATTTTTTATCACCACACTACATATATGTAGGCATAGATACCACCTTTTAAACGTGTAAGATATAAAATGTGACATAATCAGCAATATTTGAAAAGAGTTGACTTCCGTTTTGTCAAATCTGAATAATTTTCACTCACTTGAAGTTGTGGATTGCGTCAGCGAGACACAACTTCAAGTGAGTGCAAATTTAAATTGGATAATTTCGCGGTTAAATGGGTAAATATATAACACATTATTTAGTTTAAAAACAGAATATGCACCGGTCTACTGATGAATCACTCACATTATAAAAATGATCCAAATTGGCTACGCTGAATCAACAGCGCTTTAATGAAGAGTCTATACCTAGCACTTGCCAGCTCATGGTTCCTCATTTGTTAGCATTGACCAGGTTTGCCTGATAAATTATCATTGATTTTATCCCATGAGAAGCATTAATGACTGTGTAAAAGTCACATCTAAGAGCCGGAAGTCATCTACAGCGGTTCAAGAGGTCACATCCTGATTTTTTGGCCGGCGGAAGGACTCCGCGGTGACACAGGTCGTTCTACAAAGGCTCAGCTGGGGCAGTCTTACTCTTACATTATAGAAAAGGTCAGACAGCCATCCTAGATTGGGGACACTTTATACCTGGGGTCTAATCCTTGCAGTGGCGAGACCACGCCCCAGGACTGGCTCTAACCCTTTAAGTACCTGTGTCCTATTCATACACCACATAAAATGAAGGCTCAGAACGTCCGCTTTTTATAGATTACACATTTTTTATGCAATCAAGTTGTTCCAAAATATTCTTTTGAATCCAGTTGATGGCATAAAATAAAAAAGAATGTGTTATCCATAAAAAAACGAATATTTTGAATAACATTGATTGATTTAAAGTGGAATAATCCTTAAAAAACGGAATGTTTCATTTGAGATATTACATTTCTTACTTTTTGAGATATCACACTCTTTGGACATTTTGTGTCTCTGTGGGGTGTGAATTTGCGACAGCAATTCACACCTCAAAGAGACACAAAATGAGAAGACAATTCACACCTCAAAGAGACACAAAATGAGAAGACACACCCACGTGTTACAGATACAACAATGCAGGGACAGCGTCTCGTATTTGTTGAATAATTGCTTCGTTAAAAATATCGATGCTCTGTCAAATCAATAAGTCAAAGGTGAAGGTATTGTAATTAGAAACGATTACAATCCTCTTGACCACAAGTGTTCACTCGTTCTCTAACATTATAATCTATTGTGCAGCAGTCGCAGCCAGATGGTTCACTCCGGGCTGATGGAAGCTAGACGATCATGCATTATAGAATATTCCCCCCAATCTATAACTCATACGCTGCCATTGCTTCCAGGCTATGTATAGTTTATAGCTCAGTTGGAATGCCGCTTTCACATTATTCTCGGATAAAGTGACTTAATCATGTGATCAATTGCCTATTGATATCTCGTGTAAAGGATATATCAATACTTCGTTGCGTCAAAGCTAAATCAGACACAAATACAGTTGTTTTTGTGATATCCGGAGGATTGCGCTTTTATTTTTCTGTCGTATAGTCGTGTTTGATATTGGGTTTTTAAGTGATTTAGTCTAAGGTTTGCATAATAACTGTACATTGCCGCATAATAAATCCATCAATATTATTTTATATAGGGCCTACATGTCAGAACAGAACCTCTCACAAATTGACTCATTACTGGTGTTTGTTTTCATTACGTCGTAGGATTTTTTGTAAATCAGGACGACGGTTATTTTATTCAGTCACGATGTCATGCACCAATAAACGTTGTTGTAACATGATCACTTCCGGCACATCGGATAATATGTGTTTATCCTAACAATACCTCATCTATTAATATTGTCAAACGCTATCAATATTTTACGACGGCTCAGCGTGACTTGGGGCCCTCTTTTATGGGTTCAGTGCCTCTGCGGCCCGTGGGCGATACCGTTTGCTGGCTCAGCAAGAGGCGTTGGCCTAACATTGGATCAAGGGTGTACCAACGTCTGCGACGTTGGCCCACCCTTGATCCAATGTTAGTATAAGCGTGGATTTGCTGAGGATTGTGCGGGACTTGTCTGTGATTTTTTCGGGATCACAATGCCCGCGGGATGCTCACCTCGCGAGATTTTACGGCGTTTCCAATAATGACTGCTCAGAAGCCAATTCTGACTGTCACATCGACTCTGCTGATATCCATAAAATATTATTATCATGGGCGGCGTTGCGTGCCGCTGATGTACCGCTGTTGGGCCGCGGGCGGGCCGTGGGCGTATCGCTGATGTACCGCTGGTGTATCGCTGGTGTGCCCTGGGAAAGCGAATGATTTATTGCCTTGTCTTGTGATGTTATCTGTACGTCACTAATTTGTCATTTAATTCTGCAAAGATTCTATGATAGAATCACTCTTGTGAGTTAAATATGCTTAATAATGTGAGAGTACACAGCACTAACATTATAGAATTGCAATAAATGCATTTTTTTAAAATGGGTTGGAACGCAGTTTTGCATTGTTCATTTTGATTCTTGGCGCTGCTGTTACGTTTTGTAAAACATTTATATCGACCATGTTAAAGAAAGAGATACAATTATTAGATTTCAGAAAGTTTAATGTAGACGGATATATGCAACGAATTTGTATGTTTTGTTTGCCTTATTGAGTGTCGCCAGTCTTCTGCTCCCCTGTCGGTGGCACCATCGTTTCTGTCTGGTGCGTTATCAGGAAAGCAGGAAACGAGTCTGTTTTCACGTCGATACAAGGCTTTGGCTTTTGCTGGACATTTAGCCACATGAGCAGAGCGTGGACATCGCTGACCACACGAGTGAGCTGTGTCCCCCGTGGGCAGCACATGGGTCAGTGGCTGACCGGAAGGGAGGCACACAGACGACACTGTCCGCAGGATAAGCACACGTGATGTCAGGTGCTGGTGACATCACGTCACTGCCATTGGATGCTGGCTGCTGCTGCTGTTGCTAGCAATAAAGCTGTTGCTGTTGCTGCTGCTGCTGTTGCTGCTTCTACTCGCAATAAGGCTGATGCTTCTGCTGCTGCCGAAGCAGAAGCATCATCCTTATTGCTACAGGAGTCATGACGGGCACGCCGTCATAAAGGCATAGCCGCACCCTGCATGATAACGCATGCATCTTATTAAGACTAGCTGCTGATCCTGCGATCACGGACCACCTTTGTCTTGTGCATGCTTCTTCTGGCTTCTGCCATCGGCTGCTTGCGAGCAGTTCAGCCGAGAGAGAAGAATCCCCCTGTAGTAAGCCAAACCAGCGTGCACGCAATGAGGTACGACAGACAGCCACTGACCCACTGACACACTTCATCCACCGTGGAGCGCTCACATTGTGTATAGAACGCTCAACCAGCAAACTTACCTTGTTACACAACACTATATCAACTGATAAGACAACCATTCTGCCTCTACAGATTTATTCTGCATCGCGTCTGTGACTGAGGTAAGAGTTATAACAGCGATCAACGTTCATTAAGCTGATGTAGAAGGATAGCGCAAAAACAGTCTTGACGTACAGCATAATAACTAGGCTAAATTTATTTAAACAGTTTTTTTGTGGATGGTATGTGTTAATTCAAAGTCTACCATGCACTTTGTATATTCTGATGACATTTACAGGATATGTAGGCCTAAATGTTATAGCCTTTCGGAGAAATTTAGTGTATTTTTGAATCCACAGTGCGGGTACCGGGTGCTATTTGCTGGAATTTTGAGTCATCATGGTCATGTATTTGCCCTATTTTTAAACGACTACTGATAAACAGCCCATATTTTACTGTGGACCAAGTCTGTATAAGTAGTTGTGACTCATTTAATGATTGGCACAATTATAGGAAGGCACATTGAGTTTGCGGAGAAGCCACGTTTAAGAATAATATATATGGGACGATTACGCTGAATATACGTCCTCGCAACTTTCAATGGTAAAAGGCGCATTTTTTGCTTGACCTTTCTTTTAATCATTGTTAATTATGGTGAAGCTGTATCCGAGTGTATCGTTGACTAATATCATCAACTGCTTAGCTTTATTAATCAAATCACACCCTCAATATGTCTATGCTTCAACCTTTCCAGTGCGGGGACCGTCTTTATACGTCAGAATCTGACGTCTGAAGACGTCAGATTCTGACGTATAACGACGGATCCCGCATTGGAAGAATCAAAATATTTAGAATGGCCGTAGATCCATAACATAGGTATTGAAACGAAGCAGAAAGAGCTATAACTAAGACATTTATAATGATTTCAAGTCGAAGAAAAACCCATTGGTTTTCACCGTTTATTCAAAAATATTTCAGCGCTGGAAGGATTAACACTAAGTAATAAATAGGTACATAAACACCATACTTTATAACAAGTGATCTATTGCTATCTCAATCTGTACACAACTTATAATTCAGATCATTATTATTGCTTGTCAATAAACTAGTTTGCTACACAATAAGAAAATAATATAGATTTAACATTTGCGTGTTGCATCGCAGGCCTACTTAGAAAATATAAGACGTGACCCGATGTTTGCTTAATGCTGGACCAGTGTTGAACACGGTGGACCAGCAATAAACCAACAATGTGTGAACACCACGGCAACATCACGGGACTTTCGATGTCTACGTAGACTTATTTCTTTATCACCACGATACGTTGATTCAATATTGTGCCAGTATCTAGCCCACTAGCCCAACATTGAACTGTCGTCGAGGAAGAATCCGTTTTGTGGAAGACAGCATGTCTTGATATAAAATAAGAATCCTAGAAAAAACTTCATACCACAATTATGCAAAGACTGCTGTGTCTCGCGCTGTCGTAATATAATATCTTGCAGAATAACAATCACTTAGCGTAGTCGCTCTTTCCTTCCTTTAACGTCCATTGTGTATTATCGGAACTATCGGCGTTGTGCACACTGGTTTGATAAGAACGATAACCGTATCATATATTTTCATAATCAGTGTGAGTCTCAAATTCAGAGGTGGTGATGTTTTCACATCGATTTGTGTATGAGGAATGGTGACGAAGCCGCCAATAACTTGATCGCCAATATCAAACGAGAGAAGAATAAATCGCGAAAATTAATTTCCCGTTGGTGAAGGCTCGAACTCCGTGCTTCTAGACAATTAGAGTCACATTCCATGCCAGAAGTTCTGGTATGCAGTGTGAATTACAAGTCTTCCACACTTAGTATTTCACCAGACCACAATATGTTTTTACTGTAACAGTATTGTCCGGCTTTGAGTCGACATTGGGCGAACACTTCTAGTTAATAATGTAAAAGAACAGCGTGGCGCTCTTATAAAACAGTCATTACCGAGAAACTCAGTTATGTGAGATTTAGGCAAAAACCTACTGTGCCTCGTGCTGTCCATTATAAGCTCCGACGTGTAGTAACAATTACTCGCCACAATCGTTTTTCCTTCATTCCTTGAAAGTTTTGCATAACAGCACATCTATTTTTGACATTGATGCATAGCGGAGACGGAATGGAGCGATAATGAAGAAAACACCATTCCAGCAAATGACGGATGTTTACCTTATTTCGGCTTAATGTTGGGCCAGCGTCGCATACGGTGACTCAACATTAAACCAACATATTAAATCAACATTAAACCAACGTACGATGTTCCCTGGGTAAGCACACCAGACTGAACGTTCTAATAAAACGAACATCAAATGAACGAGTGGAGCTTTATGCTACTTCTGTGCACATGCATGCATTCAGACCAAACTGTAGCAGGAAAATCTCATAATATAAGGATGGTGATATGAATCAGGCAACACTGTCCCATGGACAATGATTTCAAATCTCTCAACCTTTTTCCCACCAAAGTATCGTATTTAAATATTCACCCACTTGAACTTGTGTCTCGCTACCGCGACACACAACTTCAAATTATTCATATTTGCTTAAATTGAGAAAAAAACATTTGCAAATCTTGACTACGTCATTCCCACTAACAGTGATTTGATCTGCTAATAAAACAAATTACAAAAGATTACAGTCTTGCTTAGAGCTTAAAGGGTTAAATAGTGAAATCTGAGAGCGCGGAGCGAACAGCGACTTCTTACGTGACAGGGGTTATTTTTCTACAAAATCATATGTAATTACATCACGTGTTACTACCATTAATGCAAATATACTTGAAATCGCCTGAAAACTTTTAATTGTTATTTTGGAAAAAAGCCACAGAATGAGCTCTATAATACTTACATTAAAATTCAAAGCATTATAATCATGAAAGGTCAACCTATCTTGATGGGATTTTTATGAATTGATCACGAGATTTCAGGACAGAATTGCGCAGTGATTATTTTATGAACAGCTATTTGACAAGTATCTTACAGCTTAGTTGTTGTTGTTAGATTATTACGATTGTTTCAGTCAGTGCGGCGGAGATTCACTTTCCCATGTTATGTAATAATTATATATATTATGGAGAAAATATATGAAGGTGTTAGTTTGGGACAGACAAGTTTGTAAGGGGTGGGCATCATTTCATTTTTTATTTTCTTTAATTGTCATCGTGAATAATTATTATACTACAGTAATTATAATGCTAATGAACATGATGAAAATGAAGATAATTGCTCTGGGAACATATGTAAAATACAAAATGAGATGCCAATATTTTTATTCAAATCTCCTCGATACTTTTTTAGTACAGGTTTTATCTTTTTCTGTGGTCATTATTTAAAAGAGCGATATTTAAAAACTGCTAATTAATACAAATTGACAGTCGCATTTCATAATTAGAAAATACATCCAAGTATGAGAAATCAGAGAATGTAGGACTATACCCAGACATTCTGCAAGACGTTTTCATATGATTTTAACATATGCTGTAACTATTTTTTTTATGTGTCATGATCGATTTTTTAATAACATTCACTTGGTATATTCACAGCAAATGAGAAGCGTTAGTCCTATATCGATTCAATTATGCAAGGCCACCGTATGCGACGTTGGTCCAACCATGGAGATAGTAATCCATGGTCCAACCAAGGAATCTATAAACCTTGTTCCAACATTAAATCAAAATTGGTTTGATCTCTAAGCTAATGTTGTAGATTTTAAGATAATTTGAGAAAACCCAACGTTGTGTTGAAGATTACATTAAAACAACATTGGGTCAACGTCTTTTATTTGTTTGCTGGGTAAGTCGCATGATATTACTAATTCATAATTCATGCATCAATAATTCACGTGGCTCACTCGCGTCCTCTGCAAATGGCTCCACCTAAAAGATAAGGATAATTAATGGCGTCATAAAAGAATGAATTACGACATTAGCTCCCCTGGTGCCCGGTAGAAGCAGCACTAGAGCGGATGGTTTTATGCAATGAGCTCCCTCTAATATTGAGCAAACAGAGACCAAAAGCAAAAAATAATTAATGGTCCTACTCTTTTTCTGACTTGTCATACTAATGATTCACCCCATGTAGCGAATAACTACTCAAGGTGAAATAAAATGAGGAAAATAGATATTAGAAGGATTAGAGTGGATCTACGTTGTCAGTCGCGGGTGAAGGGATGGGGGCTTCGTGTACACACACGCATGGATCGCTTGTCATCAGATTATATTTGTAATTTGTATCATAAACAACCAACTTATCGGACCCAAAATGTAAAGTCAGACACGAGCAGATGATCTGCCAACAAAGTACTTTATTATATTTAAATATAATGATGCGAACATTACAAGCACAAAATAAAACTTTGAGCAGAAGCTATGCAGAGTAATAATTCATTTGGCATCTATATTATGTATATTTAATAATCTATGTATATTTAATGTCTGTAGGCCCTATATCATGTATGTTATGTATATAACTATTGTTGCCTACTAGGTTTTTACGAGCCGGGTATAGTGCGGCACGAACAATCTAGTATATTGAAATAATGTGTAATAACTAAACATTTCGCAGCATGGACGGTGACTTTTATGTATCTGTATTTTGTCATAAGCTAAATATAATAATATTCAATTTATTATACTGACATGTACATCATATAATTTTGTAAGCACTACATACAAATACTACAAGCCGCGAATTGCTGTCGCAATTCTCGACTTGTAGTGGATGAAGATGATTTGATGTGGTTTAAAAATTACAGAAAATTGCCATGTATTGGTAAACCAGTTTCATGGAAAATTTTGTTCTAAAACCCTTGGTTGTAAAAGAATTAAGTCTGTTTTCGGGGATGTAAAATGATGCTTTAATGCATCGTGAGGGCTCAAAGGGTTACCAGCGTGCTAGTCAGTGGGGTTTATCTCTAGAGAAGATTATGTGTAAACACAATAAGACAACCATACCACCCTGAACAACAAACCCGCATTACCAGTGATCATCATATATCAGTATATGATCATGGTCTTAAGCCCAGTCATCAAACTATTACATCAGCTGATACAATACATGAACACCTTGAGTGCCAATCACGACTAATATCGTTTTAATTAAAGCTCTTTATTAGACTTAAATGGCGGCTGTTGAAATTGAAACAAGTCTTCAGATATAGTTGTACTTTTTACAAATCAAAGGAATTTTCACCAACTTGAAGTTGTGGCTCGCGATAGCGAGACACAACTTCAAGTTGGTGAAAATTAAAATGATCTGTACTGGCGCATAAAGGACCAATTCCTTGTAGATTTTACGTCTTACCAACGTCGTAGACGGTGGACCAGCATAAAAACAACATTGGATTGACCTCGCGTATCTACAGAGATGAACCCTGTCAGGGTTGGCGTTCTGCCAGAGCAACCTCCATCGATCATGATTAACTTTTCAAAACCATTCTGAAAATTGAATTACCCTGCATTCTCCCTCGATAAAGCGCATTATGACACCGGCCTGCACTCTGCTACATTATGCGACTCTAAACTGGCTGGAGATGACGGGGGCGGGGGCCCTAGGGTAGTGGTTAGCACCGCCGCCTTTCACGCCAGAGTCCGGGGTTCGGTTCCCGGTCTCGGCGGTTTGAAAGAAACAAAATTGTTTCTTCCCCATCCACGTGTGAAAGTTAGTATTGTGGGGAGCCTCCGTGACCGAGAGGTAGCGTGCTCGGCCTCAGACCGCCAGGGCTCGAATTTCGAATCCTGTGTCTGGAGGACAGTGTCATCTCAATCATCTCACCATCCTCAGGAGGTTCTCCTGGCCCAGTTTAGCCTATATGTGCACAAAGGTGGCCTAAAGCCCGATTCATTTCATTTGGAGATGACGGATTTTGTGCCAGGGCCCGTGTTCTGTGGCCATGATGACAGCCTCAATCTGTTAACCCTGGGAACGCTGAATATTTAGACTGACTGACTTTAGACGTCAGAATCTGACGTCTGTAGACGTCAGATTCTGACGTCTAAAAACGGTCCCCGCGCTGAAAGGGTTAATTTCAGCGATCATAACCACAATAATCGTTTTTTTATACTTTTATTCGGTACTTTAAAAATCGCAATTTGAAGGGATTCGAGTTCAACAATATTTTTAATATTTTGACGTATATTTTTTTACCCAATTCTCTGTTGACGATCACGTCCGTGATGCATAACTTGAAATGGATAACAAAATTATATAACGTGGTGTTTAATAGGTCAAGTGATAGATATTCACTACTTTTTTCAATTTCTAGCAAAGACCAGTGGTATCAGTTTTCTATTGATCAGCAACGATTTCAAATGTTTGAACGCAAAAAAATATGATAATCTTAAATAAGTTGCACCAGTTTAAAGCGAGTTGGGATCAACCCACAAACGATGAATGAGGCATTCTGAATTATACACAGCGGAGGCAACCCACACTAAAAATACAAAAATGGTTTTTTTCTTTTACATGAAACATGTTGAGGTGAGTACCCAGCAAACACGGGGCATTCACCCAAAGCTGTTTCAATGTTGGCACACCGTCTTCGACGCTGGCCCAACATTGAAACAGCATTGGGTGAATGCCCCGTGTTTGCTGGGTATGATAGAATATAGTTTTCTTTAGGATGAGCGAACGACAATTGGTCCGCTACAATAAAGCAAAATCTAGACAAGAGCACAGTTTCTTTTTTATTAAAAGCCACCAGACCACACCAAATTACACAAACATACATACCTTTACAGCGGTTATTCAGCCATGTTGACATCTTTATTGTGACTACCTATCAAAATGTTTATTTCTTATGCACTGTAGTTGTCCCTTTGTTAAAATCAATCCACGTGACAAAATACACTGTTGTGATAGCGATAGAAATTACATTGTACGAGGTGACTTATTTTGTGTTTCTTGTCTGTTATCTGATTTGATGGCGGTTTCAATAACAAGTGATCGGCGCATTGAGTCTGGTCGAGTACTAACCTATCTTAACATTAGCATAAACTGATAAAAAGATCTACCAGTAGGCTTACTAGAGGTCCCGACCAGTGTTAACTTTATAGCTCAGGTGTTAAATATGCTGCTGTTAAACATACAATGCATTTTCTGTCCCTGTACGAATGAGTTGTGGTTGTTGCATTGTTTTCTTTTGGTGCATGTTACCTAAATACTGCCAACGATAACCATATGAAAATGTGCACCTTGAAAAGAGTAGGGCATTTTACCGGCTTCAAGCTTATGGTTGTCGCCTAGATTCAGGACGCCAACAAAAACTGAAAACACTCAGTATATGATGAACATGTTGACAAACCATCTAGACAATCAGCTAGTCAGTCAGCCAGCCAGCCAGCCAGCCAGCCAGCCAGCCAGCCAGCTATCCAGACAGACAGCTAGACAGACAGACATGAACACGTTCACAATACATGCTCAGCAAATACTGAAAATCTAACCTCCCAGATCAAACTAAACATCAGTAACGTAGGGCCTACAACGTCGAGCCAACTTCTGCAGAGGCGACCTGGCATTATACTATCGCTGGGTCAATCTCCATGTCGAGTCTGTATTTGCTCAACTTCAGCATGATACACAAAACCAATGTCGGTACAATGCTGGTCCACCGTCGCAGACATTGTACCGGCATTGGTTCGCCGTGTCGTGCCGCATCCACACAGTGTGGTGGTATGTGCGCGTTGATCATGACATTTACCTGTGTACGTAATGTCTAACGCCTTGACAAACATAACCAGATAACATTGACAATGCGCGCCTCACCATTGGTGACAGCAATCAGCCCTTGTCTAAATATGCCGCTGTCAACAGAAAACTACGTACTTCACGTTGCGTAACACTATGACGTCACACCTCTTCACTACTAGCTGAAGAGCTGCGGCACGTTTCTTAGTGGTGGTAAGTCACAGTCAACACTTTAATTTGAATTACGCGAATGTTCTTTGATTTAACCATTTTAAGCTGGAACTGCTGTCTAAATTTTCACTTTCAAATCGATAGAAAATACTTTTATTTTTGAAAAAATAGACACTGTCCACAAAAGTGTCATCAGTGTGTGTGCGCGCTGTGAAGCAGCACCACGTTCATTGCGAGCTGGGCGGGGGCTCTAGGGTAGTGGCTAGCACCGCTACCTTTCACGCCAGAGCTCGGGGTTCGGTTCCCGGTCTCGGTGGTTTGAAAGAAGCAAAAAATGTTTCTTCCCAATCCACGTGTGAAAGTCAGTATTGTGGGGAGCCTCTGTGACCGAGAGGTAGCGTGCTCGGCCTCAGACCGCCAGGGCTTGAATTTCGAATCCTGTTTCTGGAGGACAGTGTCATCTCAATCATCTCACCATCCTCAGGAGGTTCTCCTGGCCCAGTTTAGCCTATATGTGCACAATGGTGCCCTAAAGCCCGATTCATTTCATTTCATTGCGAGCTGTATGCCGATATCAGATCACCGCCGGTATCACCACTATTTCGTCATTCAAGAAACATCCTTAAACATACTTGTTTAACGAAGGATATTTTTTATTATTATTTATTCAAACATAATTATTTATACAGGGTAAAGACATTATTAGCCATTGGCTATTTTGCATATGTGCCCTGTTTAAGCTTCAATAATATTTTTCAACAGCAATGAACATGCGCTTATGAATCAATTGAGTTTAGGCGCAATATAAATTTTAGTAATAGTAATAGTAATAGTAAAAGCACCAGGTAAAAATTACTACCCTCTTATTTATAAACGGCTGGACCCGTACCTGTTTATAACGGAATAACGGAGTGGGCGTGGTCTGGAGTAGAGTACTATACTTGGACCGGTACCACGTTTTATTTCGCTATATCCTACCCAGTAAACACAAAACATTCATATAACATTTGTACAACGTCGGACCAACGTCATCGACGTTGGCTCGACATTGTACAAATGTTATACAAATGTTTTGTGTTTACTGGGTATTGTCATAGAGTGTTATAGAGAGAGACGCAGCATATTGGCAGAGCCCTGTGCCTTGCTATAACAGCTGCGTGTCGCGCGGATTCAATCCCCGCTTGGAGCAGATAGATGTTCGGAGAAATATTATGTTTATTCCCTCTCAGCGTTGAGAAATTGTTGAAATAGTGTGTCTTTATAGGCAAAACCCCACCCTCGCGTGCTGCACTTCACTCATGTGTGAAGATGAGTAGGCCTACTAGACAGCTGATAGGACAGATATAATAATATGCTATACGATAAGTTTATAGTGCCGACGCTAGCGTTTTGTTGGTCACATGGTTGTATTCCCCTCGGGAAGTTGAAGTGGCACATGAATGAACAAGTTCAGTGACCAGGGGGTAACATGTAAAATCAGCTGATAAATCTACAGACCTAATATCCATCTAATATCCTCCTCTACTTTTTTATGGTGACTAAAGATTTAACACTGGCATCTAAGTTAATATAAAATATATTAGAGTGACGACGTAACCGGTGTTTTGTCCTTGGTGATAACTAAAAATACATATCAGGGTTGGTGGTCTTATGTGTTAAGTCAAGGTGAACAACTTAAAGATGGACATGAAAACAAATCATATGGATTTTCAACACTGCGATATGTATTGTAAATCGATTAATTTCCCAGAAGAAATCTATTATGCATGGTGAGTTTTCATAGTTCCTCGATCTTATAAATTCCAACAATGTTTTCAGAGGATAAACATGATAAACCATCGACATGGGCATTTATATTAGGGGACAATTGACATCTCAAGGTGGGTGTGGGGGGAAATGAACATACTGAGTTGTGAATAATTAAAAAAAACATAATTTGAAAAGTGCCCGTACTTCACAGGATATCTTTTTTTTCAAACAAATCAGAGCACATAACGACTTTAATACTGGTAGTTTAGTTTCGGTGCCATGGACCAAATGCCTCCGAGTAATCAGATAGTTGAATGGACAACATGGTACACGGAGTGAGTGAATGTTTTACGTTGCATTCTGTATGCACTCCTTGTCAAATCGAGATAGAACAAAAGGAAGCCCATGCTTGGTCTGACATTTGTCCTACCTGTTTAAAAATGTTATGACGGTACACAGTACTAAAGGCAAAACTACACCATGTTTGTACTTTATATGTAGAAACTGTATGTCAACCAACATCTTACCAGCCAGGATTCAAACCCGGTAGTCAATGTTCAGAAAATATTTATTATCTCTTAAAACTTACATCGTTGTCTTTAGCGTGATAACATCTGTAGATATATATATTAGGCCTATAGTGATAGATTTATTTTCCGTCCGACAACATAATTTATATAATATTCTATAATAAGGATTTGTCGTGTGCAGTGAACTTTGGCTTTAATACGTGTGAAGCGAGATTTAGGAAAAGCCAAGTGTCACATAACGTAGCGTGGAGGGTTCAGAGAGGCTTGAACCAGAATATCTCAGGGTCATACATTATCCTTGGTCACAATCAGTATAATCTCGACCAGCTTAGTAGTCAATAATACATGAGGTCCGTCTTGTCCAGTATAACAGCCGCCTCATATGCCTACATGTTGATTTATTGCTAGACTAACGTCTTTGACGCTGGCCCGGTATTGAATAAACGTCTGGCCAGCATGTTATCTTTGCCATGTTACGGCATAGAATTCCCAATACCAGATATTCTATACTATTGTAAATTCATAGATTTTCGTCAATTAGATACTTTGCGAATTATTCAGTAAACATATTAAATATTTCGGCGTAGGTGTCGAAGTCTACTTGAAATTAAATACCAATTAAAAGACTGGCGAAGATCGGCTGATTTTTTTTATATTTGCCCTGCAGATGGGTTCTTTGCTTAGTTACAGGTTAACTTCAACACATGGACCAATATTTCGAATTATAAAGTGGCTCTTTGGCCCATTTCCCAAAAAATTGAAACTGGGCGAAAATTTCTATGGTGTGGGATCGAGGCGGTATAAGACAGCCGATATAAACTTACATATATAAGAGTATTAATATTTAAGCAATGAAAATGAAGGACAACTTGGTGTAGGTAAACATTTTGCACTTAATGTGCCTTTTTCTTTTTCATTTCGTTTTGAATATGCATTATTATTCTTGCTTTTATATCACCATAACATGTCCATTGTGTTTTTACACGTTTTATCACGCATGCAAACAAATATCAATGGGCAATCGATCTTGTCGATTTACCACACTCCGCCTTTAAAACTCGCAAAGAAAACCCTTTTACCCTTTAACCGCCAAATTATTTAATTTGAATTTTCACCCACTTGAAGTTGTGTCTCGCTGACGCGATCCACAACTTCAAGTGAGTGAAAATTATTCAGATTTGACAAAATGGAGGTCAACTCTTTCAAAAGCTGGTTGATGTCACATTTTATCTTGAACAAATTTAAAATGTGGTACTTGATGTGCTAATAAAAAATGAAAACCCGAATATATGAGGCACCGGCGGTTAAAGGGTTAAAAAGGTTCTAGACGAGATAAGCAGGTTAACTGGTCAGGGAAGGTGTGAGGATCACATGTCGCCGTTACATGCTGACTTACACTAAAAAAGGATCAAACCTTGGTGAGTGCAGCTTGGAGTGATTAACCCTTTAAGCCCTCACGATGCATTACAGCATCATTTTACATCCCTGAAAACAGACCGGATTTTCCTACAGCCAAGTGTTTTAGAAGAATTTTTTTATGAAACTGGTTTACCAATACGTGGTTATTTTCTTTCATTTTTAAACCGCATCTAATCATCTTCATCCACTACAAGTCGAGAATTGCGACAGCAATTCGCGACTTGTAGTGGATGAAGATGACTATGGTAAATTCAGTCTTGAAAGGGTTAATCAGAGAATTAATGGCGATTATGGCATGTCCAGTGCTGCCAAGTCAAGGACCATCACAACCAGCAGTATTATTTATTATTAATGGCAAACCTGATATATTATTCAGCTGCTACTTTAACTCATACATGTACACTACACTATCGAAAAAGGCTGGCTTCACCGATGCATCACGGCCTCTAGGACTGTGAGTTACTTAAGATTCTATTTCCTTTAACATATATAAAACTGCTCTATATTTTGAACTAAACTGCCGTAACTTACAGAACATTTTTGTTAACACCACTTGGGTTTCACAAGCAAACCAGACTTGCTGTCCTGTACTTTTCCGTAGTGTGTTTCCAAAGCGAAATCGTTATGTTAATTTTAAATCAACATATTTGCCAGTTTTTTCCTACTAGGTCACATGAGAATCCGATATACTATCACGTAGGAAGTCAAATAAATTGTCTCTCTTCAAACATGTCATGTATATATACAGATACTCGCCGATTAGCCAACGCACTTAGCCATGTTTTGACTAAATATTGGAACAACATCGCACACATTGTGCCATAATCGGGCCAGCATTGAGTTAAATACTAACCCAGGAAAGATGAGACGCTGACCCAATGCTAGTTTAATGCTGGGCCACCGTCTACGACGCTGACCCAGCATTAATCTAGCATTCGGTCAAAGTCTCGTGTATGTGCTGGGGAATGTTTTATCTGCATGTATATAGTTATAATTGCAATGGTAACCCGTGTATTTACGCACATATGTAATTATACACTGTAATACATGTATATGGCGATAGGTCAAATGCTCATTTACCTTGAACATCAGTTAACAGGGTCATCCATATATCAGTCAACCACTGCATACCACCTCTATATATTCTGTATGGAGGAGGTCAAATAATGATGCGCAAAACATAGCCTAATTAGGCCACGTTTTGCGTATTATTATTGAGACCCTAATACATACTAATCTAATGTCACCACTTTTAACCCTTTAACCGCCAAATTATTCAATTGGAATTTTCACCCACTTGAAGTTGTGTCTCGCTGACGCAATCCACAACTTCAAGTGAGAGAAAATTATTCAGATGTGACAAAATGGAGGTCGAAACTTTTCAAATCGTGCTGATTGATGTAACATTATGGCGACACCGGCGGTTAAAGGGTTAATCTACCGCGCGACCTTATCATGTTATGGTTCACACCACTTTTCGATGCTGAATATTAAACCCGGGAATTGCCAAATAACTGCTGATCTACTAGTCCCCTTTAGAAAATTTGAATGACGACCGACAACGAGCAGGTTGTAATGTCGACGAATAATGTGTGCAGTGAAGAAAAGTAATATTTACCAGCATCTTAAAACTATACAAATACCCGGTGTCACCATTCGTTATTATAGTTCAGTGTGCCTGAAAGATCATCTAAGTGTCATTTAAAAGAGTAGGCTATTTGTTTGATGTTTGTTGTTTCCCTTGACGGGCTTCTATCTTTTCCAATATATTGCCACTATATTACCTCAGAGTTAAATGTTAACCATTGCATTCCATTCAATTTGTACTCACACTCATCATGCTCATACAAGTAGAAGTAATGATGATACATACATGTCCTTTATCGACCATTTCGCCACATAATACACGGTTCATGATAAATAGCATGCATTTAGCGGTCGAGTGCCCACCATTATTTGTAGAGTGCGTTATGTCCCCGGTGAGTTGGAATTTATGAAATATACATTCTCACTCTCACCTGTCAGTTGACAATTACCAGATAATATTCAAACAGATAGCCAGATATTCTATAGACACGAAAAGTCATTACAGACTTATTTGTCATAAAACATTTAGAAGGTTTAACCGTTTTATTTGACTATTAGGTGTAAACAAAAACTACATTGCTATACAACATATCATGAGAAAGTAATTTCAAATGAATAGGATTTGCCGGTCTTACTGGATATATACATGCATATTATAGGCATGCTGGATAGTTACCCTGGGGACATAAAACATTGACCCAATGGTGGTTCAAGGTTGGTCCAACATTAACCCTTGAAGCACTGAATAATTTTGTAAAAAAAAACGTGGAGACCAAAAGGTTTTATTCAATTTGAAATCATCATAAATGTCTTAGTTAGCTCTTTCTGATTCATTTGAATACCTATGTTATTGGTCTACGATCATTATAAAAATGTTTACTCTTACATTACGGGGAGCGACTTCAGTCGTCATAATCTGACGTCTACAGACGTCAGGTTATGACGACTAAAGTCGATACCCGCGCTGTAAAGGTTAAGCCAGTATGTATTATAAATACTACGATCTGCTTACTTTTCAAGGCTTTCGCTTTGCAGAGCGATATAGGCATTTCAAGGAGAAATATGAACGCATGACCTGTGCTGAATGTGTCCTAACAGACATACAATTCTACAGCACAGATTGTCCTTAGGAGAACTTAAGCTGTCATAAAGCAAGTAATTGCCTCGCGTAGATTAGATAAGGTAGTTTGCAAAGGCACATTATTACTGTTATTAGCTTGTGGTAATATAAGGAACGAGTCTCTCAAAGGACACGTTTTCCCTTCATTATTGTCACGATGCACAAGAATGGCATGTTTGCAAGCGACTATTACTGTGAGGAAACACAATAGTTATTGTATTCCCTCACTCAGAATGATTTGTTAGCAGAAAGGATGTCCGGTTTTGCAGTCAGAAATCTAAGAGATCAATCGTGGGATCGATTTTTTGCACGGGAGGGTGTGAGGGTTTGGTTACAATTTTTTAATCTGTCTGACATTTCAGAGGTGTTGTGGCCTGTGGGTGCTAAGATATTAAAAATAATAAAATGTATCGGTCCCTGAAGGAAGTGGGCTCAATGGGTTTTTCTCAGTAGGCCCGTAGACCCGCCCCTTGTGGAACTGCAATGACATTACTAACGATCGAACCAACAGACATAGCTCATACATGTATATATATATATGTGCATAATTTATTACCACTGAGACACTCGCACCGTATAAGTCAACATTTGATCCTAAGGGGTCACGGGAAGTGGTTGTACTTTGAGTGTTCCATATTCAGCACTAGCTCAAGGGATTGCACCCTCATCCCAAATAGGGTCTAAGTTTTGACGAAGGTATTTATCCCAGAAAACACGAGACGTTGAACTGATGTTATTTAATGTTGCCCAGCGCCGCAGACAGTGGGCCAGCATTTAACTAACATTGTTTCAATGTCTAGTGTCTGGTGTGTTAGGTCCGGCTGTGTCGCGCCGGTGAGCTTGGGTTCTTGGGGATGTAAGCGTTATAGAAGTACCGTACTGTATCTACTGATATAGTATATGTGCACAACTACCTCCCATGAACAGGAAAAAAACATAGCAAGAACAAATAGTATAAATTGAAAAAAGAATTGTAGAAAAAGCGACAGAACATTTACATTCTTGATACAGAACATTAATTTTGTTTTTTCAAACATCGCGTGTGGTATCAATAAAACAAAATTAACGTTCTACATATTTAACTTACTTATTTCCTATATCCAGCAATCTTACTTTATTATATGAAAAAACGAAACCAAAAATGTCATGGCTGGGTTTCCCGGGACATAGGTGTCCAGTCCGGGGGGATTTATATGGCCTAACTTAACCTATATGTGCACAACAGTGTCCTAAGGCCTCGGTCATTAATTCGGTTCTAAATGTTTAAAATTGCTTTGACGTGCTTGCCAGAGGCAACGTAATTATTATTAATAACGGTTTGAGGGCTGTAGTCTCAAATCTCTGATTAAATATATAGACATTACTATTTATTTCATGAGCCTCATATCCAGCACACTAATTTTTATTTTCTCTTTATTTTTTTCTCAAAATTTTCCAAAATGACAAATTTAAATGTAAGTCAAGCTATGAGCTTTGGGATAATGCACATCAAAATTGAAGTATTTGAGAATACAGTAGGTTAACTGTGTCTACCCACTGAGTCACATAATACGTGTTATAACAGAAATAATTATGACCAGGGAATTATATGTTTACGGTACACAACACTCGAGATGTCAAACGAGATGTCATACGAGATCATAAACAAACCAGCATGTCGTTGTAGAAAGCATAAATCAGCCGAGTACTGAGAAAGATAGACCGTTTGAGCCCCGATTTGATCAATTTCAAATTTTCCGCGACCCACAGCTTCTAGTGGATTAAATTTACTCATACTTGTATAATATGAAGGTAACCATTACAATTCTTGTTGATTTAATTAACACCAATTTCACTCTCAAGAACTGTTATCTGTAATCAGATCATACCAGAATAAAACTTTTTGAATTTTCACTCACTTGAAATTGTGTCTCGCTGACGCGATCCACAACTTCAAGTGAGTGAAAATTATTCAGATTTGACAAAATGGAGGTCAACTCTTTTCAAATCTTGCTGGTTGATGTCACATTTTATCTTTAACATATTTAAAATGTGGTACCTAACGTGCTAATAAAAAATGAAAACCGAAGATATGCGGCACCGGCGGTTAAAGGGTTGATATGTATATGTCGAGTCTCTGATGAGGTCATTCAAATTATTCTCCACTGAGAAATACATTCTGTCAGATTTATAATATTAATTACACTCTGTAGACATTGATTGCGTGATTAACCTGGGGTCAAATGATATAGAACCACTTAACCCTTGAAGCGCTGAATTGTTATATAAAAATCATGGAGACCAAAGGGTTTTATTCAATTTGAAACCATCATAAATGTCTTAGTTAGCTCTTTCTGATTCATTTGAATACCTATGGTATGGGTCTACGATCATAAGAAATATTTTTACTCTTACAGTGCGGGGATCGTCTTTAGTCGTCAGAATCTGTCGTCTACGGACGTCAGATTCTGACGACTAAAGTCGATCTCCGCGCTGTAAGGGTTAAACCATTGCAATACGAAGCCTTAATTACGTTTAACGCCAGCAATAAAATTCATAATATCAATCTTATGCATAAGAAATGTTAAGTATAGGAGGCCACCCTTAGAGAGAAAAAAACACCCATCATCGGTAATAACAGTATATTTAATTTATCAGTCTACAATCTAAACACTTCAGTTTAGCCAAGTAGAGTTGCCTGATATAACATGTGAAATGTCACACGCTAGCATTCTACGTAATTGATTTTTTGTGTGTCATGCGTCAATGTGAGTCCTAATAGACAGCGCACTATACACGCTTATATAACATAGTTATAATAGTTATGGCGCACTTCACTTGATAGCATTGCATTTCGCCATTGCTGTATGCTCATGATTGATTGAAGACGACTAGACGGTTGTGATACAATTTACTGATATAACGCGATAGATGTAACATTTGTGACTACACGTACTTTGCCTTAGTTTGGTACTTCATCTGGCTGGTCCGCAATGTAATTCCGGCTTATGATTGGATTATTATACTACAGCAGCACCTGGTGCTCATTAGGAGAAGCTCACACTGCCGGGGGTGGTTGGGTAAATATTGCTTGTTTTCGCTTTCTGCATTTTATGGTAATATCGTGGTAGGAGGAATCCCAAAGTCGGAACTATGACCACCTCTGATCGAATGATTTCAAGAGTTCTCTACAGTACATTTCATAGCGATACTAGAAACCCACACCACTTTGAAAAGCTTGGAGCGCTGTATTTGCTGTCGGGATCCGAACCCGATCTGTAAGTTCACAACTAAACCTAATGAGTGACCGCGGCCAGCATATTTTGGAGTGTGTGTATTTAAGCCGTCCGCGTTACGACTAGTGTGTCTCATGGGGTACGGCTCGCCGCACTTATTTATATCGCGTCCGTTTATTCTGGACTTAGATTAAATTGCTCCTGTTTTTCTAGTTTTTCCACCCAAATGCAGGACGGAGTCTGCCTTATCAGTATGTATCTAACACACAATATCCAATGACACTCCCAGCGTCTGACTGCATGTGAGCAATACTTTTCTCTTTTCTCAATTACTATTTGACCTTTTTTAGAATTCTGTCATATATGAGTCATTTGGCATATATTACACATAATTTTATTTAACTGTAGACTATTATAAGCGATGATGACGCTTTCTTTATCACTGTTTTTTTACTGTCGCGATTTTACCACTAAATTCGTCAAAATGAAAGATGTGAGGACTGAATTATTTCTCGACACCATAATGATTTACAGATATGATTAAAACTCTATATACATGATATACGTCTTACTTTATTATATTGGAAACGGTACTGCAGGCATTGATTGCCAAATCCCTCTCGTGAATATGCAATTTTAGAAGTTATTTGATATCGTTCGGCCCTGGAGGAAAGTACATCAATGGTCAACTGCTAACATGCTGGACGACAGACCAATGGTTCGATTTATTATTCCACTCCACAGGAGGTATCATGGTGATGTTTGAATGATTATGACATCAGTCTATTGACTGTGCGATCACGTGAATGGCGACCTCGTCGTATTCTGTGAAACTCAATGACCGTGACCTCCTTTGTTTTCACCGAGCTGGCTAATACAATGAAGTTAGGGGAGGGGTGTTACATAACCTTGTTTTCACCGAGTGACGTCACTGCGTTTCACAGAATGAAGTATGGGGGAGGGGGTGTTATATAACCTTGTTTTCACCGAGTGACGTCACTGCGTTTCACAGAATGAAGTATGGGGGAGGGGGTGTTATATAACCTTGTTTTCACCTAGTGACGTCACTGCGTTTCACAGAATACTATACAGTTTACAGTTTATTTTGTGACTGTACCTAATTACCATGAACTTTTTACCGACCTATTCATTTGTATCAACACTAAAGCACAACATTGTCATAATAATATGGTATCTCTCAAACAGGATGTTCGACCTCAGTAAACACAAAACATTTGTATAACATTTGTACAAATGTTATACAAATGTTTTGTGTTTACAGTACATGCATCTATGTTGTGTTAACCCTTAAAGCGCTAAGCCATAGTCTTGCTTAATCCGTTTTATTATCCGATTAAATCAGTTATTGGGAGCGAAATGTGTGATTGAACATCAAGACTTTCAAATGTTTTGTCCCAAATTAAACAAATACTGCATGAGTAATTTCAACACACTTGAAGTGGTAGGCCCTAGATCGCGGTAGCCAAACATAAATTATAGTGGGTGAACATTTGTTTTTTTAATCAGCGCTTTAACGGTTAATATACTGGCTGTGCGTAGCTTCCTGGTAAATTACCAGCTTAAATATATTGCTACATTGTATACAGAGAAGCATTTATATATCCTAGATATTAAAACGTGGTATCCAGCTTCGATTAGACGCTGGGTCAGCGTCATAAGCGTTCAATGTTGAATGGATATTTTTTTGGATAATATTTTATGCTATGTTTACACTATCTACTGAAACATAAATTACCCATATTTGCGATTTAGTAGGATATAATATATCAACAATATGTACCAGCATATATATATATATATCTAGATCACGCAGGTTCTCACAATATCGAAGCATTGCGAGTGAACGGGAAGAAACATTATTTTCTTTGAAACCTGAATAGCCTACCGAGAGCGGGGGACGAACGACGAATTCTGGCGTGACAATCAGTAGCGCTAACCCCCTAGTGATAGCGTGATCTAAAGAGAAACTGGCCCAGTCAACAGGCCAATGACATAATGGTTTTTACGTGTCATTAATTCTGAGTCTTTCTCTCTCCCACAAGTATTTTGACAGGAGCTTTTTTGGCTGAATGTAGGTTTAGATAATTACACGCATGTCTCGTTAGTCAGTCATATTATTGTTTTAAGACGTAATCAGCTTAGTGGAGATGTATTGGCGACATTAAACCTTCTACCTAATGGATTTAATTACACCATTGCGTTAACCGCGATTCTAGGCTCGATGTCAAACTACGTCATGTTATTAAATCTTCGAATCAATACCGAACCACATTTACGATAATCCATTTTCATACAAAATAATAAAACTATATGTAAAAAATAGCAATAAAAATGAAAAATTGTATTTTTTTATAACTTTTCTGATCTTGAAACAAATGTATATTATCCGATATTGAATAATTATTACTCTTCAGCTTACAATAAATTCAACGTAGTTTATGTCACGTTTAAACCCTTTCAATATCAGCGGCACTTTTAACAAAATTGTATCTGCTTTTTTACAACTAACATTTAGATTGAATTGTATCAAATTGTAAATTATAAGGTCTATTATGGGCATTTTTATTTCTTTGAAAGTAATTATCTTGTCAACCACAATAGCTTTACTTCAAAAGAGTGAAACATATACAGGATTAGAACCAAATATTTGTAACGGTATTTGAGTATTTCTTGTGCAAGCACGAAATAAACGTCAACCACAGAATTTTTGAAAATTGCAAACACAAGACATTGAGTTAATGCTGTTTTTTATGTTGGCCCACCAGCATTACTTCAATGCTCCCCCCCCCCCGTATTTGCTGGGAATTAAGTACATAACGGTAATGATGAGTGTGCAGCTCCCCAGCAAGGACAAGACCATGACCCAATGCTGGCTTGATGTTGGGCCACCGTGGCCAACACCAAGCCAGCATTGAGTCATGGTATTGTGTTTGCTAGGGGATCGCCTGCACGGTTGAATAGATGAGGCGAACACGCCCACAGATCAATAGGTATTATACCGACAGGTAGCTACTGTACACAGGTGCACACACACTGTGCGGCTACTACATGTATACATTATAGCTGGGGGTACAGGTGATGTGCAGTCAGGTGTGACCGTGTTCCCACGTCACATAGCGGTACGTCTATCCCAGACTACAACCCCACGGCATGCACTAAACCATGAACACTTTGAACAGTGCACTGCACCGAGAGTGAACAACCGCCCGGTCGGCTTCTATTACATTCTACTGCAGCCTGTCAAAAATGGATTGATTTTTTAACTCGATAAATTGCGGCGATGACTAATCGGATATTGTTTCACATGGTGGTTGGTCACATGGCATGACGTTATCCCGAGCTATGGTGGGAGCAGGAATTTGATTGTGTTTGCGGTCGCGAGGCGTTATCAAAGGGTGAATGGAACATCTAACGTTTCCACAACACAAACGACAAAAACAGATCGCAGCAGACGGGCTCGTCAAATAAAATATTGATTTAGAAATATTAAACAGGTGAGCAAGTGCTGAACATACAGGGGTGGTCATGATGGTAGTAAAAGATTAAATTATACGCCGATACAGCGTTAACCTTTTAACCGCCAAATTCTTCAATTTGAATTTTCACCCACTTGAAGTTGTGTCTCGCTGACGCGATCCACAACTTCAAGTGAGTGAAAGTTATTCGGATTTGACAAGATGGAGGACAACAATTTTCAAATCTTACTGATTGGTGCTACGTTTTATTTTCAACATGTTTAAAAACTGATAGGCAATGTGCTAATAAAAATGTTAAAAAACGAATATAATCGGCACCGGCGGTTAAAGGGTTAAATAACTCGTCAATAACTCATAAACGTGGTATATATAGATGTATTTTATTTGAAAATCAGGCCATCATCATGATCATCATGCCATACATCGCAGTATGACTCATTCTCACACTTATGAAATACACATGCTATCATCTGATCACTGCATTAAATATAGATCATGTCATGCAACAGTAATATTTTAATCCATATAAGTGTCGACGCAAATGGCAGCCCGTCCAAAGCCAAGTACTACCAGTTTAATTAATACGATAATCACGATGTGCGTGCATTGTTCTACAATATAAGGTTGTTCAATTATTGATTATTTATAGTGAAATACTGTTGCTAAGTACCATATCATGTGATATATAGGTGCATGTTTACATATAGATTATTCTTCGCCACGGACTGTTCCTACAAACTGTTCCCCATTATCATGATTATGTCATACTTACTAATACATGTAACATTGATTTTGGAATGTAAGGAAACAGCTATGAGCCTACAAATCAAATCAAATGGTATTTACTTAACCGAATTATATAAAATGCATACTTTGTCGTCATAACCTCTATGACTTGTTAAGATAAGTTATTAATTGCGACACTGTGTAGGCCCCTAGTTCAGTTTTATGTAGGTAAGCAATTCCACTCCTCAATCATGTCAATATTCCCGTTCATATATCGCATTGCATTGGGTCTTTAGATTGGCTAAGTATTCAGAACTTCAATCTAGACGTGGCTTCTATGGTTGTGGTTTATCTATTTATTAGGCTTTATATACACAAATATATACAATAATCGTACAAATAAGCAATAAGTAAAATTGTGTACATCAGGATGTCGAATACAGGTGACCAGCACCCTAACTAAGTTCGACATCCAGGATAAAATTTATATACATGGTAATTACACTTAAAATTACACTTAAAAGTAAAATTAAATAGAAATATATGTTATACATAATTGTTGTACATTGTTGTTTCCCGCGTTAAAACCAGAGATAAAATAACTACGTATTAGTATAAAAGTAGCAAAAAATACCCTCTGGAAAGCGTAAGAACTTAGAAAACAACTACAAGTAGAGCAATATTTAAAATCATGCAACTTTGTAATAATATCATTATTTTAGTTTTATAAAATCTCCACAATTTTAACGTTGTAGATATTTGCTTGACTGCGTAGCAAATAGAAGGTGACCAGGGTGCCCTGAGCCACCACACAAGTTTAGTTCATTATGTACTCCACTGATCATAGGGCCAAATACCATATAATATCATAATAATACAATAAAACAATACTATATTAAGAGTATTTATAAAAAACAATAATACAACAATGTGGTATTAACTAGAGCCCTCGACAGGTACATAACGTTAGTCCCTTTAGAATAAAAGTACTTTGATTAGTCTAAATTGCATCTGCTGGCGTCAACTCGTATAGCCGTCGCTTAGCCGAAAAAACCCCATCTATACTATACTAGTCTTGAGTTGGACTGGTCGCTCTCGCCTGCCAAACACATGAGTATCGACACATGAGAGTCCTCCGTCGTTCTTAGGAAGCATAGCTTTCTCCCATCAGCTCAGCAATATAGGTTGAAGTAGTATCGTTGATAAGCCATGCATATTGAATGTTGGTTTTATTGGGTTATTACATGTTGATTATGATAATCCAAATATCACGCACACGCCTGACATCCACAAGTACTTGTCCAAGAGCAAACATTATCACAGTTATAAGTGTTTTGAAACTTTAAATAATAAAAACTGTTCAGTTTACGAACAAAACCGTCCAAAGATTGTTCTTGATGCAGATCTGTTGGTAATCTATTCCTAATACTGACCACTCGATTTGAATAAAAACTTTTAAACGTCTTAGTTCTCACTTGCCTCGGATAAAAGAGTGATCCATTCTGACTTGACCGAAGTCTACTGTCAGGTTTGTAGTCACTCAATAGAGATGCGACAATATCAGAAAAATGTAACACAAATAAAGATTTAAAAAGCAGTTTGATGTCTATCATCTCCCTGCGGAAAGACAATGGTCAGATATTTCAATATTCACAGCGCTCCTTGTAATTAATTGTTGGATAATGAAGTGCATATCTAGTAAAATCCAGTACCACTCGCTGAGACCTGTCTTTCAAATAATCGCTAATCCACAAAAGTAATTTACCTGAAAAACCAAGCTTGTGTAATTTGTGAATTAACATATTGTGATCCACTGAATCAAATGCTTTTGAGAAATCTAAAAATATCATATTAGTTTGTTTACTTTCATCCAAGTGTTTGTCAATTTCATTATAGACAGTTGACAATTGTGTAGTACAAGATTTCCCGTTCATAAATCCATGTTGATTTGTATTAATTATTGGTTCAACATTAAATACATTATTGTGACATTATGACACTTTATTATGTAAACGTGTCGATGCAGCTCAGTTGTATGTAAACATGTAAAGCTATCCTGTCAAGAGGTCAATGCCATTTTCTATTGACGATGTTGACCTGTTTCACTTCTCGGTGAATACATTTTTAAATTCAAACAGTTATACCCCAAAAACCCTGTTCAAAATATCAAAAAGTGTTTATTGCTCGAACAACGAGATCCAACTGTCGTAATTGACACCGGCTCTAAATTGCCAACATTGCCAGCTTAAAACACATAAAATGTTGTATTTGGGTAGGTAGCACTTTGGCTAACCCCTCAATAAAAAAAGGCATGAATTATTTACCATTTGACGTGACACCTGTCATAAATTCATCGTAACATATGCTGTAGATTCTTCTTTTTCATTTATTGCTATAATCACTGATGCAATTGAAAGCAGGCGAGTCGTTACGAGTGCGCGTATGTACACAACTTAAATCGAGAATTATCTGTTGTACATGCGCTTTAACCTTTTGCCTACTCGGGGAAATTCTCAATATTATTGTTATCGATTTGATTTCAAAATACTTAGTGTAATTTAACAAATTGAAGCTCCAAAAGGTCGGATTTTATTGACCAGTGACATTCTTTATTTAACCTTTTGATTAAACGACGCATATATCAGTCACTAGAAAGTAAAGGGTGTCATCATACTCATGTTATACAAATAAATAAGAGAGTCGACATATTTGGTCTTACCCATGTTACCCAACGCCAGACGTCTCTCAAAGTAGGATTTGGCGCGACATTTAACCCCTAAAGTTGTGACTCAAATTTTACAAATCCAGGTAATTTTCAGTCACTTGAAGTTGTGGATCGCGGTAGCGAGACACAATTTCAAGTGACTGAAAATTTCACAATTTGATAGTCCAGAGCTCTGCGGGTTAAGTGGGATTAACGTGGGGTGATTGTTGAGAGTCCTTGTTGCTTTAATGCTTGTCACCATCACAGAGCCCAGTCATAGTCCAACATCAACTAATCCAGTATTAACTTGTTGCCCCCCCCCCCCCCCCGCATTTATGCACCTCGTGACATTTCTTGAATAGCATAAAAGAAAATTAGTTGAATAAAAAAATGTACAATTTATGACATAAGGTTTGTTTTAAACTATTACCCAATTTCTGTACATTTTTAGCTGTGGTCTGATCCACGTCTCGGGCTGGCTGTAAACACTGGTAATCTTGGTAAAACCAATAAAACATGCCTTATTATTTATGCCACTGTACCGATAGACGAGATACAAAGCACATTCCCATGTTTTTAATTGTAGTTACCTTACTTTAACTGAGTACTTCAAGTAAGCATAACTGCTCACTTGAAAGCAAGGAGTGTCTTTTGCTGTAGCATGTACATGTATTGGGTACACTAGAGGTTGTCTTTGTTATTGTTATTGTATACCAGCTGTTGAGTCGTGACCGATATGGACCGGGCGGCCAAAACCGTTTTTTAGGTGTAAAGCAGCGCATACTCTTTCAAAGTTTTGAATGGGATCACAAGTAATACACCACAACAATATAATGATATCAGCATTCCACGCTTGTTATTGTAGGAAAATGTTATGAACAGTTATTGGTATTCTCTGTATGGCCTTTTAAACAAATCTAGTTAACTTAAAAAAATGTTAAAAGTCTGAGCATGGGATATTTAATAGATCTATTTTTTTGCCTGACCAGGTTATCTACGTATGAAAATAAATGTATGAAACATTCTCTCGACTCGTGAGATTTGTTTTGTTGTTATTTCTGATAATGTCTTTGCGCCCTCCCCCACACTAAATCTGGGGACTCCATAAATTATTTGTTATCTAATTTGTACGCATTATTACTTAAACAACGCCACTACAAAAGACAGGAAACCTTTCGCTTGAGATCATTTACACGTTAGAGCCGCCAAATGATGCTATTAATTTGATTGATCTGTTCAAATGTCACTGAAATATCAGAAACTATACATTCCGATTGACAACAAATCAAAACTTGGTCACTACTAGTATATACATTGTTGCTGGTGTGACCTCAAGCTGTACTAAATCATATTTGTTATCGCCGCATACCGCTTGATGTCAGTGTCAAATTAATTAAAAACTCACCAAGAGACATCTTTTACGAATTAAATTTATTTAATATGAGGAATTAAAAATAATCTATTATAGTAAGCACATTTTGAGCTTTTATTCGATTTGAGGTCATTTTGCGTCATTTTGAGGTGGGAATCGCGGCGGCAATTCATGTTCCTTAAATATGGGATATAGTTTAATGTTAAACATGCTAAAGCGACACAACCAGGCCAAAAATCATCATTTTTATTTTGGCTCCTTGATGTGTTTTTAAATTTTCAAAATGTTCATAAACTAGAATTGCGTAAGCATGCTAAGGTTTTTAAATTGTGGGTCGCGCATTCACCAGTTAAGAGAGAAATAAGAATGAGATTTAATTTACATGATTTATATATCGATATCCAAAATCAGAAATACAGAAATAACATTAAATCTCATTCTTATTTAAAACACTTACGCAATTCTAGTATATGGGTACTTTGAACATTTAAGAACATATCAAGGAGCCAAAATAAAAATGACGATTTTGGCCTGTATGTGTCGCTTTAAAAGGGTTAAGGTATGCTATAGTAAACTGTGAAATAGCTAATTAGGGCTGGTATTGAGATCCTATACCAGCAAATATAATACTTTGACACTATGTCTGTTTAATGTTGGGCCAGCGTCTACTACGCTGGCCCAACATTAAACCGACATAGATTGGATGCATTGTTTTAGCTTGGCTACTACCTATGTCATTCTATATGATAATGAGTATTATCTTGTTTCAGAATCAGCTGATCGTGACGATCAACCCCCCGGTGGACCCGATCTGCTGAGCCTCCAGCTCTGACTCACTCACCCACATACACCTCTGCCAATGGGCTCAATCAGCGATGATTGCCGCTAGTATCCCCTATTACCGCCCACTGTGTGGGAGAAAAAGAGAGAATTTGCAACTTGACCCAGGAAAGTGTGTGATTGTGTGACCAGGCGCGCCACGCTGCGTCGCTTACCGCTATACATTGTAAGCGATCCACAATGCTTTGCACAGTGAGATCTGCGTGACGAGATTCTATCTGAATGAAAAGTAACAAGCTTTATTTGATCGATCTTGATCACGCCTTGTCGGTGTAGGCGGGACACGCTGCATTCAAACCATGGACATGCTACTCAGACTGATTGAATTCTATGACTTGTCATTTTGCTCATAGTGTACTACATTTGTGAGGTGATGATGGCGGGTCTTTTAGACCGTGGGGACAGTTATCGTGTGGATTACCTGGGATCAGCCATGCTGATGCAGGCCGCCACAGGACTAGGTCTGATCCAGAAGCCGCTACGTGAGCTCTACTTCATCTACAGACAGAATCCGGCCGCCGAGGGCACCCTACAGGAGCGGCACCTGACAATGACACATAACGGAATGACCATGTCGTACAGAAACAAACCAGGAGACAGATTACAAGAGGAGTTCTTTGCTGTGCCCTCCATCTTATTCTGGGACGCTGTACAGTTCATCACAGTGAGAAGTCCCGATAAGAAAATACGCTGTGCCTTCGAGCCTCTAGACAACGATCACAGCCGTAACAAAGACAACTTGTTTGTGGTTCTGGAAAAGAAGTTATATTTTCTCCAGCAGCGCACACACCCCTGTCTGTTTGCCTGTGTGTTAAGGAGGACTACTGGACTTAAGGCATTAGATGTGCATGCGTTTGTTTGTAGAAGTGACGATGAGGCTTTAGGGCTTGTCCATGCTTTGGACGCCGTACAGAATAGTTATACAACAGAGCAAGTCTCAGAGACGGGTGTGTTTGGATACAACCCCTTTGGTAAAGAGAGTGTTAGATCTCGGGCAGGTCTAGACAAGTTCTCCCGTGGACTCGCAGCCAGTCACCCTCAGCTTTCTACAGTAGGTTTGTCAGAGTCGAAGGCAACAGACAAATCTGACAATAAGAATGCATCTAGTCATCGTCCTCAAGACAGAGTGAGAGTGCTGCCACCGGGGACTGTCCCTACTCATCGCCTGGTATCCCCGACAGAATCTAACGGACCTGCCAAACATCAGCCCCCAACTGATGCCCGGGTGCACTTACTGACACAATCTGATTTCATAGCAGGACCCGGCAGCTCCATGTCAGCTGATAGACCCGCGAAATACAGCGACCGGGGCGCCGCACAGCGACCAGCAGTGGCAGCAGCTGGTGACGATCACACATACCAATATATACCCTCAATACACCCGTCACTGGAGCGACCAGCTGTCACCGGACAGCGGCCAGCTACTGGTCAACATGAGGCTGCAGGAGGAGGAGGGGGAGGAGGTAAGGCTCGTGCTGCAGGCCTAGCAGCACAGGCACAGCTACGTCAGTACTTTGAGGGGAGAAGTGGCAGTCAGAAGACAGAGTCAGCATCTACTGGAGGCAAGAAGACACGTGTGGTGGCCAGCAGCTCATCATCAGCTTTATCTTCTGCATCCTCCAGTAAATCCCAAAACGACGCCAACATAGGGCAGGGATATAGTTTGCTGTCTGGTAGTGGCGGGCCTATCCCGGGTCAGCTACCTCCCAGACACTTCTTTGATGACAGCTCATCGGAGGAACCATCGCCGGTGGCACAGCAACGTAGGCAAGGATATGGCAATGACTATAGTGCTGGACCAGACGCTGGTAGTGCCAGAGGTCGTAGGAGCACGTCTCCCACAGGTTACCAGAGGACGCTACCGAGGGACGTGCCCCCAGGATCCTCAGCCTCATCAGTACATGGTGGACCCGGGTCAGTCCATGGTATGCATCCATCATCGATACATGGAGGACCTGGGTCATCAATACATGGTGGTGGACCTGGGTCATCCATACATGGTGGTGGACCAGTGTCAAGAGGGCCTAGCTTCAGGGAGCTGTCACCTTACCATGACTTCTCTGATGCTTCAGGAAGCTCCCCTACCTCATCTGAATATGACATGTTCAAACCACGCCTGAAGAATACACCCAATCACTCAGCCCTGATGGCCCGACGTGAGCTGCCCCCAACACCTAATGACCAACGACCTACACGTAACACAAGCCATGCCACTACTCCCACAAGCACCCCAACCTCAGAGACTAGCTCCTTCTCAGAATATAGACCTAATGTGGGTGGCATATCAGGACGAGATCCTCCACCTGGAAGTCGCTTCTCTCCATCTGATCACCCTAATCGTCCTGTAGCTAAGGTCACACCACATAAGATCACGGGGGTTAAAGTACTACCTACATCTCCTGTGGCACCAGATGTAGCCAGATCCCCCTCTGTATCCTCCCTTGAGAAACCTTGGAACTCTGCTGGCAAGAGACAGTCCAGCAATGACAGCAGTCCAGACAAAGACGTGAAGTCATCTCCTTATATAGCGGGCGGGGTTCCCAAACGATCACAGTCCCAGTATTTCCGCGGGGACTCTTCTATCAGGGATAAAGCCAATAAGTACGAGAGTAACTGGCAGTTCAAATCGTCAAGTTCAGCAGACTCTGACCTCGGCTCTGTTGGACGTAATGACTCCAAGAATAGTAAAGATAGCGAAACCAGTGATAAGTTGCTGGTGACCGGAAAGAAGGATGCCGAGATAGCGTCTGTTCTACAAGACATGAACTTCAATCCCACCAAGACAATGGCATCCCAAGGAACGAACTTTGAGAGATCATTAGGATATTTTCCTTGACCGGTTAGAACATTAGTAATTTCATGTCAAACTTAATCTGAACGCTTGAGCTACAGTACTCCACATGCCTTGTCCACACTAGTACTCTAATTTTCATTATCATCAGCCATGTTTGATAATTATAGTAAGTGTGTGACATAAATAATAAAACGGAATAGAAAAGTGAGCAATTGTCTACACATGCCTACGTCATCAGAGTTGATAACGTTAACTTAACGAACCTATTCAGCAATCTATGTTGACATATAAATTGGCCATCGTGTTTAATATTACCAGTGATTAAATTGTTCAAGTGTTATGGCCGGATTGTGATAAACTAATTTCATAAATATGTACCCAGCAAATACACACGTTATTGGATTAACGTTGGGCCAGCATCCCGACCGGTGGGCCAACATTAAGCCAACAGTTCATTTTTTTAGATGTTTAACTGGATGGTTCAAAAAGACTCAGAGCCGAGTCTGACGCAGAGCTAGTTAGTGTGCATCTCCTGTTGATTGTGTATTATTTCGTCGCCTCGGAGCTAAAGGATCCTATCTGCCACTCTGACGAGTGTCAGATAGGATCCTTCAGCTCCGAGGCGACGATTTGTCTTAACTGACTGAATAAAGCGAGGTCGAATCTCACACAAGAATTCCATTAAAATACACTTCCACTGAAAATACCCGATCTCGTGTGGTGAGATAAATCGGTGCATTGTCTGAAAAACACCTCTGTAATTTTCTTTATGACTTGTACAGTTGTAGTAGATCGAGCTGCATATTTTGAACACTCAAAACAAATTATATATACACTGGTCAAAAGACAAATCATGCAAATAAGACCAAGAAATGTTAGGTGCAATATTCAACCCTAGTCTGAAAAATAGTTGTCCAAGTGATGTGTATGTTTTAATAATTGTGACTGGGTATAATGTGTTGCTCAATAAATACGTACACATACATGTAACATGCCCAGCAGACAAGACGTTGAATCACTGTTGGTTGAACGTTGGTTCAGCGTCATAGACGGTGGACCAACGTTAATCCAACATCGATCCAATGTCTTGTCTCTGCTGGGTAGACAACTTTTTTTTCTCAATGGGGTTTAAACTACCAACTAGACCAGTATGCTATATACATGATATAATTGAATTTCAAAATCCAGTTCTTTTATTATTTAAACTTCCACCTCAGCATTATAATTTTATTATGATGGCAACCAGCATGAAAATGGTCAAGTGCTGTTAATAATTTATATGTCAATGATTATTTTACGATGTGTGATTTAAATCAGTTGTAATTCTTATAAGTAATCCAATTATATAATGTTAGGATATCTAGATGAGCAGGTTATATTAATTTACTCAAGTTGGACGTCCTTGCATTGGCATTGATAAAATAGGATATGAATGTGCAGCAGTAAACATGTCCACTGAATATGCTTGTGAATTCTGCTATGGTTGAGATAGGTTGTTATAATCAGTATTATACGAGATAACTATCCAGATATAGTCTTGTTTATTGTTGGTATTTTTTCATCGTTTCTTCACAATATACCGTACATGGTAAATACAGATCATAGTCGTTTATTGATTAAAATCACATGTATTTATTATTGACTACTTCACAGTACTAACCCAGCAGTCATTAAGACATTAAGACGTTGCATCAATGTCTACGACGTTGGACCGACACTTATTCAACGTCTTGTGTCTGCTGGGAAGACATTAAATAATCACTCGGAGGTGTGTTAACGTCTTGTAAACCTTCGATGATGGGTTTCGCTTGGGCGATCCTCTTCATCGTGTGGATGAAAAGTATGCAGATAATTTTTCTCTGAATAGATGATAAGATTTGTGACCTGTGATCAAGGTGATACATCCACAGATAGCATGCGTGATGTTCACAGAAAAGGTATAACAATGAGTAAAATCGACGTGACCGCTGAATATTAATGTCACGTTTTGATTGTTATAAACTTACGTGAAATGAATATTTATTGTACACAGATCAACTTATCAACAGGACTACTACCTGGTCATTTACTTAGAAGTTAACAAAATATTAAAACTGAGTAGCAGGGATAGTACTAAATTAGTTTATAAATAAAATTATGTCATTCCACACAGTTGTTTTATTTTTAGACAGAACTTCCATGCACATGATAATGTAACTGCTACATAACTATTTGTTACACGACCATCAAGAACCTCAAAAAAACATAAGTACGTACGCAGAATACTGGTGGGGAAGTGACGAAAATATTATAAAACAATGTTACTATTTATTATCAGAAAAGTATAGATATAAGTGGTAATATTATTATTAATAATATTATGTATCTAATTTACTCGGAATATTGTGGCTAAATAATTAATTAAGGTGACGAAATATCGCAACGTGGTGGTGTTACGTAAACCAGCCTCATGTGTACCTCATGTGCCTCAGATAAGTATGCAATTATGAACCTGCTATAATATATCTAACCTACTCTGGATTTTGTGGCTAATTAGTAATTGTGGGTGTTTATGCAGTAAGCATAACGTACTGACCAGATGTGACTGGTGCAAACAAAATGCTAGCTATTATCATTAATTAGACACAATGTTGAATGTTACTTCACACTGGTATGCTATACTCTGCTAGTAGTGCATTACGCTAGTGTTCTGACGTGTAACTGTTTACTTTTTAACCTTTTCAAGCCTAAGTTTACCATTGCCATCTCCATTCACTACAAGCCACGAATGGCTGTCATAATTCTCGACTTGTAGTGAATGGAGATGACTTGATGTGGTTTAAAATTAAAGAAAATTGCCATGTATTGGTAAACATTCATGGGAATTTTCGTTCTAAAACCTTTTCTGGAGGAGAATAAAGTATGTTTTCAAGGATGTAAAATGACGCTTTAATGCATCGTGAGGGCTTAAAGGGTTAAGTAAGCAGTTACTGCTGTGTGCCTTCACAGGGCAGTATTGCACAGCTTGTGGTGATCAAGATGTTCAGTTTTTGTGCGGCAGTGTCAATGTACAGCGTAAATTGTAAACTAGCTCGGAAAATATGATCGCGACTCTGGCCCAATGTTTATTTGATGTTGGCCCAATGTCGCAGACGTTGGGCCAACAGTATATCAACATTGTTTCAACGTCTTATGTTTGCTGGAAAGTACCTTCTATTCGGTGACATTCAACTGCGTAATATAAAACGTACGAAATTGAATGATAACATAATTCAATATAATCAGAGAAAAGGTCGTATGCTATAGGCCTATAAATAACGAAAGAAGTCACTTTCGTGATCTCCAGCTGTACACCCTCTTTTTAAGGTTATATTAGTATGTAGGCTAACCATCATGATCACACTTTCTTTATTGAGATGTGACTCATGGTAGCTGCTAATCAATTCTAATGTGTAGCCAGTTTAGTTTCTTAAATTAGTGAGCGTTATAATGTCTGGCTTTTCAACAAATGTATCATCGATTTAAGATTGATTGTGAATGTCGGATATAATATCTGATTATGTTGTATTAATAAGATTGAATCACTTCATCTTGTATTTCCGCTAAATGCCTTCATTCATTCCAAGCAAACACAAACCTTTGAATAACATTTGAATAACAACGTCGGCCCAACGTCTTCGACGTTGGCGCAACTCTGTACAAGTGTTATACAACTGTTTTGTGTTTGCTGGGTTGTTCCCTTTTCACAAGGCGAGCAGCAGTGGTTTATCCAAGGTCATCGGCTCACTGGTCAACTCGTATCCTATCAGCAAGATCAGTATTTCTCTGCAAAGGCAATAACTGATTACTTGTACAGTAAGCAGTTACTGCCTTTTGCCTTTGCACGACAGAATAGCTATATATAGACCTTAACAAACAACTATCAATCATGTAGGCCGACTATTGGAAAAGTGTGCAAATCCCAGCAAACACAAAACATTTGTATAACATTATACAACGACGGACCAACGTATTCGACGTTGGTCCAACATTGTATAAATGTTATACAAATGTTTTGTGTTTGCTGGGATGGGTCATTTTGACCGCAGTACCGTAACGTTTGTCGTATTATAATATACACACATATATTTGGAGCCGTTTCGTTACTGTTATATATTTTAAATGTAAAATATGGGTGTTTATTTAGTGAATATCAAGACAAGTAACGGTATTTGGTGACATTGATTTACCAGAGGTTAATTTCCACATTTGATTGGTTATCGAAATTTAAAAAAACCCTGAAAATTTAATTCAATTTTCAAATGAAAAAACAACACTTATCTTTAGCTTCTAGGAACTAATTTGTCAAGTCATTTTTATGCGGTATATTTTCGGATCAAATGGCCGCAGTAAATGTAAATCATAATAATTAACAGAAATCAATGTTATATCGGGAATTTTGAGTTATTTAACCCTTTAACCGCCAAATTATTCAATTTGAATTTTCACCTACTTGAAGTTGTGTCTCGCTGACGCGATCCACAAATTTAAGTGAGTGAAAAATTATTCAAATTTGACGAAATTAAAACCCGAATATATGCGGCACCGGCGGTTAAAGGGTTGACATGTGTAATCACCATTCATTGGACAAGTGTTAGGGCCACAACACATGGTAGATTAACTCCAGCCACGATGAATTATGTTTGTCTGTGTGTAATTTATCACTAAATCTACTTTAAACACCAGTCATTGTCCCAGATTTGACCAGACGTTGTACCATCTATTCAAACGATGCCTCGACACCTATCCAGAACAGTCTGGCCGTATTTGGATGAATTGCGTGCAGTAGACAGTTTGCTGACCATACCTCCATACCTGATGCTGTAACAGGTTCACAAAGTCTACAGAATGTGGCAGTGGTTTTGTTGGCTGGTGACGTTTTGGCAGACACCCCCCCCCCCCCGCAAACACGAAACTTTGAGCCGATGTTGGGTTAATGTTCGGCCAACATTAACCCAACATTGGATGGACGTCTGGTGTTTTCTGGGCAGTAGCTCGGGTGTCTACATGCTTCCCTTAATCACGATACTTTACAGATAGTAGTCCAATGTTGGATCAATGTTGGACCAGCGTCGTAGACGCTTGGCCAACATTGACCCAACATTGGATGTTACGTCATCCCAATGCTGTTCCAGTGTCACCAATGCTGGCCAACACTGGGACAGCATTGAACCAACACGTGTTAACCTTGGCCATGTATCCTGCATTTGAAGCCTCTGATTTTGTTAACAATTCAATTTGCCACATATGTGGCTAACGCATTGTTGATGTTTGGAGTCAATTTAATACGTATTTGTCATAATTTGCTTAACTGATTACATCCAACATTTTTATCCATGTCAAGCACTGATTATGACTGACACATGATTCAGAGCTTTACGTCAACTAAAAGTAATGAAACTTCCAAGAAAGTTAAATGTTCTGTGATAGAATAATAATTGGTGGTGTGCAAGGAATGAGGACACGCGCAAGAATTATAGATTACCCCTGAGCTAAATAACCTTCAACTTCATTTGTTAAACACGAGTGCATACAATTACATTAGGGAGAGTGCAAAGATTTGAAGTTGTGAAAAATATAGTTAGCCTTCGTTCTCCCTTGCACATTAAATAGGTTTACATACAGTAGCTTACCCACGAATACAATCCTTTTTTAAATCTATTTTATTAACAGATAAAATCATTGGTATTGATCGGTATTAGGAACGAACTGTGATTTTAAACATCACGATTTGTGAAAATGGTTGGACTAAAATTAAACAAATATAAGTATTTTTTCCCACTTGAAGTTGTGGCTCGCGATAGCGAGACACAACTTCAAATGGGTAAAAAAATATTTTTTTCAACAAAGCGCTTTTGAATTATACGAAACAATGACCAATCACTGTGTAAAACTTCAGCGGTCAGTGTACGACCCTTCACATCCAAGGGCATGCTGCAATTTCTAAGATAATCCAGAATTATTTTATCTTGATTTCGATGTGTATATTTGTTTTTGATTGAGGTCAGTCACAGCTTGGGATACGTTGACCGTATGCTGGTTTATTGTTGACCCGACGCCGCACACGTCAACCTAACACTAAACCAACATAATTGTGAATGTGATATTACGCCATTTATGCTACATGTAAGGAGGGAGTTCTCCTCATCCATAAATCTGTTATTTCTATCCCTGCGTATAGACTATAATACAACATTTTTTTGATATTGTATAGACTACCACGAAGGATTGTTGTTAATACTGTTGTTACTAACATTAACATTCCGTGAATATGTCTTATGTGGAATAAAAGTATTGTGATACAAATGGCTTTGATATTTTGGTTGATTTGTTTTTGCTAAAAAAATATGCTCAATAATATAACATTGAGGAAGAAGAATATTTTGAGCTCTACAGCAGAACATTGAAATAATTAAGTCAAAACTCTATAAATTAAATAGTTTTTGGTGTGCATAATTATTACAATGCAAAGGGGAAGAACGGTTACTTTTTACTGCGATTTGTCCTTGCACGGTAGAATAGTTGAAAAGAAAAAAACAGAATAATATTAAGGGTCTACTTTGCGGACCCTGGATAGGCTGTTTACATTTAATATGTTACGTATGTAGATAAACATGACATACTTGTTGACGGTGTTGTGGTGATGTTGGAGTCTGTGGACTTTTCAGAAAACACTGAGCCTATGCTAGTTTGATGTAGTGCCGACGTCGTAGACGGTGGCCCAACATCAAACCAGCATAGGCACCGCATCTCTTGTCCAGTCTGGGTCAAGAGTAGCTATTCACTTGATATAAGCGTGCCAACGTTTTCGAAACGTCGCACCACCGACGTTATGCGAGCTGACCAATGGCAACTGGCGTTGCGCCACGTGACAGCGTCCGACCGATGTCAGGCAACGTGTCAAGGGTCAACAAACGTTATGTAACGTGACCACATAATCTGATAATATGCAAAACGGCTAAGCCAACTCTTTCTGGGGTTTTTATGCATCGGTTCAGCTTTTCGTTTTTTACTGGTTGACAAACCATTAACACTTTAAACGCCGGTGTCGCATATATTCGGGTTTTCATTTTTTATAAGCACAATAAGTACCACCTTTTGAACATGTTAAAGATAAAATGTGACATCAATCAGCAATATTTGAAAACAGTTGACCTCCATTTTGTCAAATCTGAATGATTTTCACTCACTTGAAGTTGTGGATCGCGTCAGCGAGACACAACTTCAAGTGAGTGAAAATTCCGATTGAATAATTTGGCGGTTAAAGGGTTAAACCGAAACGTTGGACCGATCCGGCTCAATTCTGGGCCTGTTGTTCTGGTTGTTCCTAACTTATGGTTGAGATTAGCCTACACGATTGAATCCCAGTGTAAGCTGGAGGGTTTTAATATGTGATCCAAACTTGAAGCGGCACAATCAGGCCAAGCTCATAATTTTTATTTTGGCTCCTTGATATGCCCATTAAGGTTCCTAGGGGATTTTTTTGGGAATTGGGAATGATTGAGGGGAGGACCTGTTGTGCAAGCGGAGCGAGCAATTTTTTTTTTTTTTTGGGGGGGGGGGTTCCCTTCCCCCGCCCTTAATACGACCTTCAGGAAACCCCGTCCATGATATGTCCACATGTCCATAGACTAAATTTGCGTAAGTTCTTTAAATGTTGTGTTGCTCATCTAATAGGTAAAAAAAAAACAAGGACAAGATTTAATTTCAGACATGTCCAAAATCAGAAATGCAGGAATTACTGATAATTGGGGTTTTCGGTACACTTGCTACGTTGCCACAGCAACCCTAAATTTAAAAGACTACCGCAATTCTAGTCTATGGACACATATTATTGACATATCAAGGAGCCAAAATACAATTTTGTTTTTGGATGCTTTTTAGCCTGATGTGTGTCGCTTTAATACCAAACAAAATGAATGCCGCTAAATTGTTCCAATGGGAATAAATAAACTGATCTACCTCTCTTTCAAGTAACAATACAATAAAAGGTAAATGGTTTCTGTCGTATTGCAATGGGATCCACAAATTGCATTGCTAGAATTATAACAACCATTTTATCAGTCGTTTCAGTTCTCTGTGAAACGCAGTGACGTCACTCGGTGAAAACAAGGTTATATAATACCCCCTCCCCCATACTTCATTCTGTGAAACGCAGTGACGTCACTCGGTAAAAAGAAGGTTATATAAGAGCCCTCCCCTATACTTCATTGTATTAGTCAGCTCGGTGAAAACAAAGGACGTCGAGGTCATTGAGTTTCACAGATGTTAATGCTCGTTACGCTTTCATAACGCTGACATTTTCACCATAATTCTATGTTTCAAAAGCAAAAATATTTATGCAACCACGCATACGTTTTTTGGAGTTTTTTAAACTGTTGCTTTTGTCAGGTCAGGGAATGCTGACTGACGGCTGGTGTCGTGGCGTACACGATCACTGTACATCACGTGTCGTCCGCAAACCACGGACGTTGTCACAACGTCACCGAAACGTCTTATAACTGAGCCATTGTTCAGCCAGCATTGGGTGTATATTGACGTCCGGGGTTGTGTATACATACTCTCTCTGGACATCAGTGACAGCTGATGACGGCAGACCACAGCACACCATCCACACCCCGGGGAACCCCTTAAACCCTGTGATGCAGTTCTTCATCAAACACTCATTATCCTAACGCTGGCTTAATGTTGGGCCTACATTTGCGACGCTAAGTTAAAGAAGAAACATTTTCTACCCACCGCGCTTTTTCAGAAGCTAGTCTATAGGCCCACATATATCAACCAGGCTTGCATAAGTTATATACGGTTTCAAGTTAATTTCATATTAAAGAAAATGCCACTGCTAAAATATTTTTGAGCAACGCTTTTGAGGAGCGTATATTGTATTAGCTGTACAATCCTCGGTAAATAAATATGTTTATACTAATATTTTGTGGTAAAGGCAGTTTTGAAAATAAAAAAATTGACCTTCGAAATATTTATTTTTATTAAGATTAGTGCAATTATTTTTCCTCAAATGAACGAAAATAATACTGAATGACATTTCACCAGAACAAGGGCCATATATCCTGGCGTAGTGGTCAGTAGGCCCTATGTATGCAATGTACCGCAATTTTTGGACGACAATGTTTTTAGGGTCGCAAAAAGACACCGCGGTGTATCATCACGTTAAATGAGCATGTATGCCTGCTCAAATGCCGGTCTTAATGCTGCACAATGATAGTTTTTATGAGAGATTGATAAATATGTGCCACCAAATGACACAGTTGAGGTATGCTCGTATCACTGTACAGTGACAGTTGAGATATGCTCCTACTCGTGTCCAGACGCCTACAGAAGCAATGGTGAGAGTGAGTGTTTACTACGTCTTCTCTTGTTTTGTCCGTCACCCACAGCCCCTCATCTGGTCTGCCATGTCTACTCACCAAATGCGTGGCATGCTTTATAAATCATAAAGATACCCCTCCTTCACAGTAATGACTGTCAGTGATCTATGTCGCTATTTCAGCTGGCGGTCTTCAAGTATTGCCTTGTGGAATTCTTCAATATGAAGCTTCAAATAAAGAAAATACTTTTATTGATGAAAAATAAACTAATCGCAAATTAGATAATTTGATAACGACAGGGGAAACCACCACAATCTATTTTTCCAATTATTTTTGTGCCATTTTATTTGGTTTGAAACTGGCTTGAAAACGTCTATATACGACTCTAGCAGAAAAGACACACAGCTAATCACCTTTTATGGACGCTATGATGACTTCACATAAAGAGAGTAGAATGAAGGTCAATCGTATTGTATGCTGTTATTAAGTGGCACCAATGACAACATTGAGGTCAAATTACTCTCATATAGAAAAATAAATTAGGCGAAATGTGCGCAGTGTGCTTCTGTAATAAAATCTTTTTCAAAAAATTTGTATAAATTACAGAGAAGCTATTCAAACTAATCAAATATTAAAGACGGTGCTTGTGTTTTGCTCATTGATATACACTCATGATCTTAAATATTGGATTCATTGATCTAAATCACACCTTACATGTGTTAATATGTGCACTATTTACACTTAGACCGATATCATCCAGAGTGTTGTAAGTGCCGCTCAAATAAGTGGCACATACGACCTGCTGCTGGGGGGGGGGGGTGATTATTGACAATTTTTTTTAATTCCACCCAGTTATGTAATTAAATAAAACAAAAGACAATATATTTATACGCAGGCACACATTATATTTCAAATGTATGTGAATATGACAACTGATTAAAACTAAATTATATTCACGGTTGAAATATAAGAGAAAGTCTACGGATGTTTTCTACTGACCCTTGACCTGCCATGCCTGCTGATATTGACGACCTTAACCAAATTCATGATCAAATGGGACTGTATATTCCAAGAACATTATTTGTATATTTGCATCATTATTCAGATAGCTAGTTTCTAACCCAGTTAAGCACCTTTGGCTTTTTTCTTACATCATGATATATTCTAAATAACATTACCAAGCAAAAACGAAACATTCATATAGCATTTGTACAACGCCGGCCCAACGTCTTCGACGTTGGTCCAACATTGTACAAATGCTATACAAATGTTTTGCGTTTACCGGGTATTTCGGGCGGGGGCCCTAGGGTAGTGGTTAGCACCGCTGCCTTTCACGCCAATGTCCGGGGTTCGGTTCCCGGTCTCGGCGGTTTGAAAGAAACAAAAATGTTTCTTCCCCATCCACGTGTGAAAGTTAGTATTGTGGGGAGCCTCCGTGACCGAGAGGTAGCGTGCTCGGCCTCAGACCGCCAGGGCTCGAATTTCGAATCCTGTGTCTGGAGGACAGTGTCATCTCAATCATCTCACCACCCTCAGGAGGTTCTCCTGGCCCAGTTTAGCCTATATGTGCACAAAGGTGGCCTAAAGCCCGATTCATTTCATTTTTTACCGGGTATTTCAATAACCCCATCATGATATCCATTACATCAAAATAAAGACGTTCTCAGATTTACATTTGATATTTTGGTATTTTATGTCATTGAGACATTTTTATGTCCAATGAATCCACATCTGAAGGTGAGTGGCGATGAGAACATGGCATCTGGGTGTTACAAGGGTTGAAATACAAATATTTTACATTCGTTTCTAGCTGGAATTTGCGTTTTCTGTTTCCAAATCATGTAAAAAATAGGAAAGAAAAATGATAAGGGACTAGTAATTCAGAAGACTGATGTCGGAAAGTATTAGGCCTACGTGGAACAGATAGGGGAGCATCATGCAGGACATGCAGACCTGTGAATTCCGTAAATCAGTCAAGCTTGTCACTTTTTATTAGATGCAGAATTTTGTTAGGATCATAATGATTAGAACTATAAGGGCCTACCAATGTTGGGTCAACGTCGCCGGCCAGCGTCGTCGTGTTTGCCGGGCACGACAACGACTGTGGAAAACTAAATACACACAAGACATAAACGAAACGAGGCTGCAATGTTTATGTTAAGAGTCTTTTTAGAATTGTTCCAACTATAAAAACCCACAAGCAAAGGTAAATCAGACTAGTCAGAATAAGATATGTGTAGGAATGACCATGGACATGCGTAAAAAAAAAGGAAATGGATTGCCCTCAGTAAGCCAGGGACTGTAAGCCATGTAATGGACATGCATCGTAAAATAAAAAAACTATATGATTGGCCTCAGTAAGCCAGGGACATGCTTCGTTTACCCGAGTCAATGAAGATGAGAGCCACCTATTAATAATAGTAATAATAATAATAATAATAAAATATATTTATTCAGGGTAAAACTGATTAGCAGAAGGTGCTATTTTACATGGTTGCCCTGATGTACCTCAAAGACAAGGTAATATTGACGTTACTATAAAATACAAATATAACATATACATATAGACATCATGCATTTAACAATATTAATCAAAACAAAGTATTTTAACTCTGCTGCAGTAAAAATGTTTTTAAAAACCTCTTGAATGAGTGTATGGAGTTACAATTGCGTATATGAATAGGAAGATTATTCCATATCATAGGCCCATTAACTTGTAATGCACTCTTAAGTGAAGATCTGTTAATTTTAGGCACATATAAAACATTAGTATCGCACGATCTAGTTTGCCTGATGGCAATATCACGTTTAAATGTAAAATTATCTAAAATATGATCAGGTAAATTCCCACTTAACGATTTAAAAACTAAGAGCGCAGTGGAATAATCCCTACGCTGGGTAATATTGAGCCACCCCAGATTCCTCACAATGTCAATCCCCCCAGTGTTAAAATTAAAATTGTTGGTAATAAGCCTGGCGGCACGATTTTGCATTTTCTGTATTAAATGTAAATTGTGAGAAGATGTGAAGCCCCATACTGTCAAGCAATAATCTATGTGAGACTGGACGGTGGCCATGTAGTACTTAGAGAGGCAATCAAAAGAAACAATATATCTTGAACGTCTTAATAATCCAATTTTAGGTGCAATTTTTTTTACTAATTTGTTGATATGATCAGACAAGCATAATTTCGTATCTCGACAGAAACCTAGATATTTAGTGACCTTAACTTGAATTTTTTTTATTGATTATAATGTACAAAACCATTTTTTGTATAAATACTGTATAAATCGGTTTAGCTGTCAGATGTATTTATAAATTGAAATATTTCCATTTTTATTGCTCAAAAAGCAAAAGATACAAGAATTTGATATAGCATAAAATTGTATACACTTGTTCACATTTCTCTTGGTCAGTTTAACGCTGACAGCGTTTTGACGTTTAATTTCAGTAGATCTTGCTCTTATCAGTTTTTTTATGTGTGCAAATATATCAGTCAAAGCCACATTTTTAAAAACAGAACTGCTAAATTAAAATAATTGTTATTATTTTAATTTTATTCACATACTTTTCTGCTTGTTACGGCGTTTTATTGGGTTCACATTCTCTAATGTTTAGGCCCTATTGGCCCTACATTAAAAATATAATAAAAATATTTGTGACGAATGCCATTATCTACTTAATAATGATTAAAATTATAAATCAACATTACCTTAGTAACAGTTATTTTCCGAAGCAACGGACAGCATTTGCTCAAAATGATACACTATTTTCATAAGAATGGAATTCCTACATGTACTCAGCGCCACCTGGTGACTACACAGAATCTACTAAGGGTGTCGGTCGCAATCGAAATCATCACCACCAGCCCTGCCACCACCACCAGAACAACCATCACCACCACAACAACTACGACCACCACCACAGCCACCACCACCATGACTACAACCACCACCACCACCACCACCAACTCCACCACCACAACCATCACCACAACCACAAGTACCACAACCACAAGCACCACCACAACCACCATCACCTCCACCACAACCACTACCACAACCACCACCACAACCACAACCACCACCACAACAGCAACAACCACCACCACAACCGCCACAACCACCACCACCACAACTACCAACACCACCACAAACACCACAACCACAAACACAACCACAACAACAACCACAAAGACAACTACCTCCACCACAACCACCACCACAACCTTTGCAACAACCATCACAACCACTACCAGCATCACAACCACCACCACTACCACAACCACCACCATAACCACCTCTACCACAACCACCTCCTCCACCACAACCGCAATCTCCACAACCACCGCAACCATCACCACAACCACCACCACCACCACAACAACTACCACCACACCTACCACCACAACCAACACAATCACCACCATGACCACAACCACCACAACAAACACCACCACCACCACCACCTCCACCACAACATTAACCACCACCACCATAACCACTACCACCATCACAATCACCACCTCCACAACCAACTCAATCACCACCACCACCACAGCCAGCACCACAATCACCACCACCACCTCTACCACCACAACCACAAACAACTACAACCCCAACCACCACCACCAACACCATAATCACCACCTCCACCACTACAATCACCACCACCACCTCATGCACCACCACAACCACCACCACAATCACCACCACCACCTCCACCATCACAACCACCACCACAACCACAAACAACCACAACAACCACAACAACCACCATAATCACCACAATCACCACCTCCACTACCACCACAACCACCACTACCAACACAAACCACAACCACTACAACCACCACCACCATCACCACCATAACCACCACTACCACCACTATTACCACGACAACCGTCACCATCACAAACACCACCACCGAAATCACCACCACCACCACAACCACCATCACCACTACAACCACAACCACCACCACCACCACCACAACCATCACTACAACCACTATCACCACCACAACCACCACCACCAACAGTGCTACTACACCACCACCACAACCACCACCACCGCAACCACCACAACCACAACGACCACAACCATTACCAACACTACCAACACAATCACCACCACCACCACAACTACCAAAACTACTCCACAACCACCACCATCTTAACCACCACCACCACCACAACCACCGCAACCACCACCACAACCACCACCACCACAAAAACAACCACCACAACCACCTCCACAATCACCACCACCATCACAACCATCACAACCACCGCAACCACCACAACCACCATCACAACCACCACTATCACCCACAACCACCACTATCACAGCCACCACGAGCGCAACCACTACCACAACCTCCACTATAGCCGCCACCTCCACCACAACCACCACCTCCACCACAATCACCACCTCCACAACCACCACAACCACCGCAACCACACCCACCACCACAACCACCACCACAACCACCAGCACCACCACCACAACCACCACCACTACAACCACCACCACCACAGCCACCACAACCACAACCACAACCAGCACAACCACCGCAACCACACCACCACCACAACTACAACCAGCACCAATACCACCTTCACAACCACCACAACCACCACCACCACAACCAACACAACCACCACCACTACAACCGATACCACAACTACCACCACCACCACCACCGCCACCACCTTCACCACCACAACCACCACTACAACCACGACCTACACAACTACCGCAACCACCACGACTACCAAAATCACCACCACCACCACAACCACCACCACAACCATCGCAACCACCACCACAACCTCCACCACCACCACAACCACCACCACCAGAAATACCACCGCAACCACCACCACAACCACCACCACAACAACACCACCACTACCACCACAACACCGCCATCACCACCACAACTACCACCACCAACGCAACCACCACCACAACACCAACAACACCACCACCACCAAAGCCATCACTACAACCATCACCACCACATCATCAGAATCCTCAGAATTAGAAAAAAAAGAGGTATATGGTTTTTTTCTTTTCACTAAAGGAAATTTTGATTGAGATTGAGGTGCTTTTGACAAATGCCAGACAGGAACAAGTCAATAATCTAGGCTTCAGGAACCATTAACACCATTCACACAGTGATATCCAGGCTTCAGGGACTTTTACACCATTCACAGAGTGATTTACAGGCTTTAGGAACCATTGACACCATTAAAAGAGTGATATGAAGGCTCTGGGAACCATTGACACCATTCAAACAGTGATATCTAGGCTTTAGAAACCATTGACACCACTCAGACAGTATGAAGGACTTAGGAGCCATCACCACTATTCACACAGTGATATCCAGGCTTTAGGAAACATTAACACTATTCGAACATTCATATTCAGGCTTTAGGAACCATTGACACATTTAAACAGTGTTATACAGGCTTTATGAACCATTGGCACCATTCAGACGGTGCCATCCAGGCTTTATGAACCATTGACACCATTCAAACAGTGATATCCAGGTCTAGGAGCCAATGCACCACCCAGTCTATAGGAACCATTTGCACTATTTAGACAGTAATATCCAGGTTTCAGGAACCTTTTACACCATTTAGACAGTGATATCCAGGCTTTAGGAAGCATTGACATCAATAAAACAGTAATATCCAGGCTTTGGGAACCATGGACACCATTCAAACAGGTCTAGGAATCAATGCACCATTTTACAAAGTGATATCCAGTCTTTAGGAGCCATTGACACTATGTAGACAGTGATATACAGGTTTCAAGAGTAGTAGTAAGTAGTAAATCATTGCTTTACGTCACTTGTTCGGCACAAATGGTGTTTTAATTGACATTGTAATACGATAAAAACGTTGTAGTCATGGTAGGGCATGGTGGGTTATTGAGAGCGTTTTCCTTTGCTCGCCCGATAAGGGGTTCTGGGCATTTCTACTGGATTTCCCCCCAGACATTCCAAGGCGGCCGGAGACTTGGGTTTCACTATGCAATATAATGCTGAAACTCCGTGGCATTTCGCACAGCTCCGCTATCCTCAGGTCGGATAGTCCCCAGAGTAACAATAGGAAGGGTAACCCCATTCATCACCCGTGAGAGACCTAATGTCAAACACTCTATTGCCGGTTATTTAAGGCTACCACGGCCTACACCAGCGCCAGTACTAATGCGGGTGCTGCATTGGCTCCGCCCGAAGATTATGACTAGATATGAGGAGGCTGCAGCTTCCTTGGATGATTGCTGTAGACCTAGTGCTTCGTACAATGCCGTACAGCAGTCAGCAGACGGAACAGATCCCTAATGACCCTCCCCGGACGGGGGCGAAAAGTACTACTACTAGCAATCATCCCAGTGCCCATCAGGTTTCAGGAACCATTGACACCATTTAGACGGTGATATCCTGGCTTTTGGAATCATTGACACCATTCAAACACTACTATCCAGCCTTCAAGAACCCATCGAAACTATTCAGACAGTGATATCCCACTTTAGGACCTATTGACACCGTTCAAATGTTGATATCAAGGCTTTAGGACCCATCGATACCATTCAGACAGCAATATCCAGGCTTTAGGACCTATTGTCACCCTTCAAATAGTGATATCCAAGCTTTAGGACCCATCAACACAATTCAGCCAGTTATATTCAGTCTTTAGGACCTATTGACACTTTTTTTAAAAGTGATATCTAGGCTTTAGGACCCATCGACACCATTCGGACAGACATATAGGGCTTTAGGAGCCATTGGCACCATTTAGACAGTGATATAAGGCTTTAGCTGTCATTGACACCATTCAGATAGTGATATTCAGGCTTTAGGAACCATTGACACCATACAGACAGTGATATCCAGGCTTTAGGAGCAATTGACACCATTCAGACAGTAGTATCCAGGTTATAGGAGACATTGACACCATCCAGACAGTGATATCTGGGCTTTGGTAGCCATTTTTGCTATTCAGAAAGTAGTATGCAGGCTTTAGGACCCTTTGACACCATTTAGACAGTGCTACTTCAGGAAATTATATATGTCCTGAAAGCGAATAGTTATCAATTCCAATGATGTTGCTTTGTATGGTCGAAATATAATTTCTGGGAAGGTCCAGTTATTGTTCAATGTTCACTCTAAATTATATCATATGAAGGTTTCTCTTTGACTTGAATTGCTCCGGGATTATGTGGTGCAATATAACAACACAAAGAAATAAATCTTCATTATTATCATTTTATTGTTTAATTTGATGTTATTTACTGACAACCAGATGCTTCGACCGTTTAGTCTTCGTTTAATATGGGCTATACTAAAAAATGATCTGCGCTGCTATGGTGTATATTATAATAAACTAATCGGGTTTTAGGCCACATTTGTGCACATATAGGCTAAACTGGCCAGGAGAACCTCCTGAGGATGGTGAGATGAATGAGATGACACTGTCCTCCAGACACAGGACTCGAAATTCGAACCCTGGTTATTTGAGGCCGAGCTTGCTACTTCTCGGTCACGGAGACTCCCCACAATATTTAATCTCTACGAGTGAGCAGGGAAGAAACATTTTGTTTCTTTGAAACTTGAATGCCAGAGCGCGGTTCGAAGCCGCAATCTCCGACTTTTCAAGCAGGTAACTTTAACCACTGTGGTGTACATAATTATAATGGGTTTTTGTTTGTATTTAGCGTATTCACTAGGGGGCGACTCGTTCACATTGTGGTTTTACCTAGCTGTAGGTTGGCGTTACATTTTAGGGCGTTCAACTATCTTTTTTTAAGATAGAATAGATTTTGGTAGTAAGTTATTAAGCAATTTTAGAAAAGTAGAACATCGGGTATGTAGATGGGCCTACATATAATTTATGTGGATAGGCCTGCACATATAAAAAAAGCACATTTATTTGGTTGGTTGACTTATTATGGTTTTGAACTCGATTCACCGATCAGTTAGGAGCTGTAGAAGATTTTAATTGGATTGAATCAAATGATGTATAAATTTTGAAATTAAGGAGTCTTACTTGCAAATTGATATTCATTAACCCTTTAACCGCCAAATTATCCAATCTGAATTTTCACCCACTTGAAGTTGTGTCTCGCTGACGCGATCCACAACTTCAAGTGAGTGAAAATTATTCACATTTGTCAAAATTGAAGTCAACTGTTTTCAACTATTGCTGATTGATTTTTATTTTATCTTAACATGTTTAAAATGTGGTACTTAATGTGCTAATAAAAAATAAAAACCCAAATATATGCGGCACCGGCGGTTAAAGGGTTAAGGATTTCGTCCCCGCAACGAACGTTATCGTCTGTAGAACTGTTGAGACACTTATCTCATTTTTCTATCACTTATGATTTATGTAATTCTTTACAGGTGGAGTTTTATGCGTATCGGTAGCATACGCTTTTAACATGTTCAAGGCCGAATCTGGGAGATGTAGCATAACATTTCTACTCCATATTTCAGGTTTATGAACCATATTGCCGCCATTCGGACAGTGATATCCAGCTATTAGGAGCCAATGATACCATTCAGGTATCCTAGGTTTTAAGGACCATTTGCGCTATATACAGGCAGTGATATCTTTGCACGTATCATCACTTGCCCAGCAAACACGAGACGCTGAAATATGTTGGTGTAATGCTGGGTCAGCATCGCAGACGGTGCTGCAGCATTACCCCAGCATTGCAGCAACGTTCCGTGTTAGCTTGATGTCACCTGCTTGTTAGCAATGAATATGCATGTTTTGTTTGTAGGGGGGGGGGGGGGAGCTTAATCTCTGAAGCATCAAAGGGAATATGATTATTAAATTATTATTATTAAAAACTAACCAAAAAAATATTGAATAAAAAATCAAAGTCACTCACTCACTCACTCACTCACTCACTCACTCACTCACTCACTCACTCACTCACTCACTCACTCACTCACTCACTCACTCACTCACTCACTCACTCACTCACTCACTCACTCACTCACTCACTCACTCACTCACTCACTCACTCACTCACTCACTCACTCACTCACTCACTCACTCACTCACTCACTCACTCACTCACTCACTCACTCACTCACTCACTCACTCACTCACTCACTCACTCACTCACTCACTCACTCACTCACTCACTCACTCACTCACTCACTCACTCACTCACTCACTCACTCACTCACTCACTCACTCACTCACTCACTCACTCACTCACTCACTCACTCACTCACTCACTCACTCACTCACTCACTCATCCACTCACTCACTCACTCACTCACTCACTCACTCACTCACTCACTCACTCACTCACTCACTCACTCACGCACTCACTCACTCACTCACTCACTCACGCACTCACTCACTCACTCACTCACCCACTCACTCACCCACTCACTCACCCACTCACCCACTCACCCACTCACCCACTCACTCACTCACTCACTCACTCACTCACTCACTCACTCACTCACTCACTCACTCACTCACTCACTCACTCACTCACTCACTCACTCACTCACTCACTCACTCACTCACTCACTCACTCACTCACTCACTCAATCAATCAATCAATCAATCAATCAATCAATCAATCAATCGATCAATCAATTAGTCAATCAATCAATCAATCAATCAATCAATCAATCAATCAATCAATCAATCAATCAATCAATCAATCAATCAATCAATCAATCAATCAATCAATCAATCAATCAATCAATCAATCAATCAATCAATCAATCAATCAATCAATCAATCAATCAATCAATCAATCAATCAATCAATCAATCAATCAATCAATCAATCAACCAATCAACCAATCAATTAATCATTCACTCACTTACTTACTCATTCATTATCTCATTCACTGTCTCAACCCCTGACTTTATCTGAAATTCACAAACAAATCAATTTGTAACTAAACATAACTACGTTAAAAAGTAAACTGAAAAGAATTGGTCCTAACACTACACACGGGTCCTAATAAAATATCCTTAAAAAATTATTTTGAGAAAAATACACGTAAATTTCCCAGAAATATCGAAAGGCTTATGTACCCAGTGCACGCAGCAATTATATGATTGGTATGTTATGATTGTCCTGAGTACTAGCGAGTTCACAGAGTGTTTTCTTTTAATTCACTTTTATCCTATCAGGTGTACTATCACGTTTGATATATGATGTAAGTGTATTCTGTATATCACATGGTGATGTGCACGGAGCCATTAAATATCTCTTTGAATTTAGCACATGCACATTGAATTTGGCACATAAAGGCATGTACAGTCACGACACTAGCCCCTGCGCCGTCCAACGCCAAACCTATAAATAAAACGAGTTCTGCCACTGAAGTCACGCAACGATGAGCATCAAGTCTGTGCAGCCATATTGGATGTTAAAGCAGACCAGAACGGGAGTGTATGTGGGGGTCGCCCAGTCGGAATATCCGTCACCCGTTATTTCATTAAACACACCGGTTTCCTGGGGTCAGGATTTAACGACTCTTTTCTTCAGGACGTCTCCGTGGGAGCTGGAAAGCTGGTCTGGGAATCCCTGTAAGGTAAGTGTCTCGTATGTCTTGCTGGTTTTTGGTATCAGCCGATATTACTTTACCTGGTAGTGTAAATGAAGTGTGTTTAGTTTCACATGGTTCTGTGAATAGGCCGTACCTCTGCCTCTCCTCAATTCAACCGGCAAGTCACCAGCTGTAGCCTGTCAGGAAAGCATCTACTTTTCATGCCATGTACAAGTAGAACATAGTTTTAATGTATTAGATAATACAATATTTTATATATGAAATAAATTAATAAATTAATACATTAATACATGTTTAAACCAATAAATAAAGTAAATAATTAATTAATTAAATAATTCATTCATTCATTCCTTTATTCATTCATTCATTCATTCATTCATTCATTCATTCATTCATTCATTCATTCATTCATTCATTCAATCATTCAATCAATTCATTTAATTATTTATTCATTCATTCATTCATTTATTCATTCATTCATTCATTCATTCATTCATTCATTCATTCATTCATTCATTCATTCATTCATTCATTCATTCATTCATTCATTCATTCCTGCTTTCATTCATTCATTCATTCATTCATTCATTCATTCATTCATTCATTCATTCATTCATTCATTCATTCATTCATTCATTCATTCATTCATTCATTCATTTATTCATTCATTTATTTATTCATTCATTCATTCATTCATTCATTTATTCATTCATTCATTCATTCATTCATTCATTCATTCATGAATCAATAAAATATGTATATCTATTGTTTATACATAGGCCAAGATCGGTTCCCATTAAAACTATTGTATTTGATTTTCAGCCACCAGGATATTGTTGCGGTCGAGTGAAGCCCCACAGGAAGTGATGAGTTATGCCAAGTGTTGACTCTGGTGTGACAGCTGAGATCACACCCTTCGTGGATAGCTGAATCATACCAAGAACAAGGTAGGCTTGAAAACACAACTTTTACAAAAAAATACAGTAAATCTGTCCACAGCTGGATCAAACTTGGGCCAACGTCTGAGCCAGTATTTGGATAACATTGAGCCATAAATTAAATGTGTATTTCTCTGTGGTTAAATATCGGGTTATTGAATCTGTACTAAACCTGTGAGATACTTGTTTTATAATTATTTAAACATACAAAGAAGTGTTTTCGCATCCACATTATCATGGCAGTATAATAAAAATCACACGGTGATATATTTGTCAAATACGTGAATACCAGTTGACACAGTATAGCGTGTATGTGAGCAATAAAGTATTCATTTAGTATGGCCAGAAGGATGTTTTAGCATTATTATTCGTGATAAAGATTAAATTAATTGATTGGCGTGGTCGGGTGTTTCTGGTTGAGTGATCACCAATCAATAGTGAACAGCTGTCTGACCAGCCTACTCTAGCCGCACCGACAAATTCAGATTCAAATTATGTCTGATCACAATTATCGTCATTTATGAAATTACTGCTCGCTTGTTTTATACAAAGGCGATTAAAATGGGATAATAGCCACTCCATATTTCAAAAAAACTGCGTACTCTAGAAAGTAAACTATCTCGCAATTCACCACTATTTCTACGCTGCTGTAAATTTCAACAATATTGTGCCAATCTGCGAGATTGTGTATCGTAATTTGAACATCACATCGCCATTTACCTCTCAGCTATTTACAAATACATGCTTATGTTTATTTCTTTCATTGATGCTTTCATGTTTTATTATCGTAATCACGTGGCAGTACGATACGTACAGTCGTTATTTACATGTATATAGTTGACCACATGGCGCGGTATGTTATTCATGTATTATTCAACCTGACCACGGGTGCGTCTCGGGTAATATTAACAATACCCCAGCTAGCAGGAAACGTTCACTCAATGTTAACTTAATGCAGCTGGGCCGCTCTGCTTCACTGAACCATAATATTCACATTACTGCGGACACCACCCCTGTGATGTCCGCAGTAATGTGAATATTATGGTTCAGTGAAGCAGAACGGCCCAGCTGCATTAAGCGAACATTGAGTGAACATTTCCTGATAGCTGGGACCATGTCCGTGACCATGCTGCGCATGCGGCCCATTGCATTGTGCGCCCACAATGTTTACTGATGTTTACAACGTCGGCCCAACGTCTTCGACGTTGTTCCAACATTGTACAAATATTATACAAATGTTTTGTGTTTACTGGATACCCTTATACTTTAATGTTTAGCCACCGCCTGCGAAAAAGTAGCTTGTTCAGCATAAGATATATTAATATGACTAAAATAACATAAGCCATCACCATCCATCATGTTTAAATGGACACAGACAAAATCTTATTTATATTTGTATGGGGGGGGGGGGGAATAAATGGACTATCCCACGTTTTTTTGTGTGGGTATGGAATTGACAGTGCAGATTGATTTTCTTACTACTAATACAATGTGTCTGTCCACTACTACATTGTATTTCTTACTACTAATATTATGTATTTTACTTTACCACAATAGTATATACAGTAGTATAGCCTGTCACTCTATTTTATTGGACAAACCTAAATTTTACGGTTTTAGAGGAACGTCTATTAACCTGATAAAACATTATTTATCAAACAGAAAACAGTGTGTGGAAATTGACCGTCTCAGATCTTCTTATATAAATATATCCACAGGGGTTCCACAAGGGTCAATATTAGGGCCCTTGCTGTTTATCATCTATATGAATGATCTCCCCAACGCAAGTCGTTCATTTAAATGCATATTCTATGCTGATGTCACAACCCTTATCGCAAATTTAAATGATTTTTATGCTAAACATGATTCTGGGCTAAATATTAATATATTAAATGATGAATTAGAAAAAATAAGTTACTGGTTATTAGTTAACAAGCTGTCCCTAAATAAACTAAAAACAAAGTTCATGCTCTTTCATCAACCACAGAAACGTGTAAAAATTCCAAAATTAAAAATAAACAATACATTAATCGAATGTGTGGATGAATTTAGTTATCTGGGACTAATTATAAATAAACACCTTAAATGGAATTCACATGTTAATAAAATTAGAAATAAAATATCGCAGACAATAAGTGTGATTAATGAACCTCAACACTTAATACCTCAAAAAACACTATTGACCATTTACAATTCTCTCATTCTTCCACATATTAATTATTGCATATTAGCATGGAGTCATGATTCAAATCGGATTTTAAAACTTCAAAAAAAAAACATTTCGAATTATTGTTAAAGAAAGTGTTTATACACACTCCGATCCTATCTTTAAAAAATTCAATATTTTGAAAGTAAATGATATACATCTTCATCAACAACTAAAATTTTATTTTAAATTAATAAACAGCATTCTTCCTGATCATTTTTATGACCTTAATCTTGCTCTAATCTCTGACATTCATGATTATAACACAAGGGGGAAAAACAAACTGAAAAATGCCCATTTTAAACATGAGTTGGCTCGTAATTGTATCAGAAACCAAATGCCACATTTATTAAATACCACACATTTATCAATTTTAGAAAAGGTACTCACTCATAGTTTAAAAGGTTTTGAACAATATACTAAACACTATCTAATAGGGAAATATTCTGACATTTGTCTAATTCATAATTGTTATGTTTGTAATTTGACAACACCTACCTAATGCACTGAATATGTATGTGTGTATGTATATTTATATATATTTATATATACATTTTCCTTTTGGCCACAATGTTATTTATTTTGTATTTTTTAGCCTATTTTGTGGCTGTGTCTCGCTGACGCGACTCACAGTTTCAGCTGGGTGGAGATTATTGAGATTTGATAAATTTATGTTTTGAGTTAAAATCCTATCCCATATTTATCCAAATTTTTTCATTTGCACAGTCCCTTTAAATTTAATCTGACAAGCTGCATAATATTTTGTATGATAATTTTGTATCGTGATTTACTATATTATATAGTATTTTATATTTTGTATTATTTATACTTAGGTGGCTTCCATGCCAGCGACTCTTTGAGTCTTAATGATAGTCATCCTGACATGTTATTTAATTTGTATTTTTTCAGTGTCATTTGTCCAATAAACATTTTTCTTCTTCTTTTTCTTCATATTGTCCTGTTTATAAACCTCCTCTCTAATGACACAACAGATGTAATTATTTGTTCACAAAGGTTCATTAAAATGATGGTGAAAACGTGAGTGAGTGAGTGAGTGAGTGAGTGAGTGAGTGAGTGAGTGAGTGAGTGAGTGAGTGAGTGAGTGAGTGAGTGAGTGAGTGAGTGCGTGAGTGAGTAAGTGAGTAAGTAGTGAGTGAGTGAGTGAGTGAGTGAGTGAGTGAGTGAGTGAGTGAGTGAGTGAGTGAGTGAGTGAGTGAGTGAGTGAGTGAGTGAGTGAGTGAGTGAGTGAGTGAGTGAGTGAGTGAGTGAGTGAGTGAGTGAGTGAGTGAGTGAGTGAGTGAGTGAGTGAGTGAGTGAGTGAGTGAGTGAGTGAGTGAGTGAGTGAGTGAGTGAGTGAGTGAGTGAGTGAGTGAGTGAGTGAGTGAGTGAGTGAGTGAGTGAGTGAGTGAGTGAGTGAGTGAGTGAGTGAGTGAGTGAGTGAGTGAGTGAGTGAGTGAGTGAGTGAGTGAGTGAGTGAGTGAGTGAGTGAGTGAGTGAGTGAGTGAGTGAGTGAGTGAGTGAGTGAGTGAGTGAGTGAGTGAGTGAGTGAGTGAGTGAGTGAGTGAGTGAGTGAGTGAGTGAGTGAGTGAGTGAGTGAGTGAGTGAGTGAGTGAGTGAGTGAGTGAGTGAGTGAGTGAGTGAGTGAGTGAGTGAGTGAGTGAGTGAGTGTTAAAATCAACTTTTTTTAGCGTCCACAGGAGAGATTGAGATGATATTCGTAATATCATATGTATACCTTCAATCACAGAAACAAAATACATTTTATACAGCTATTTTCCAGTTGTATCCCAGCTAACACAAAACATTGTTTTACTAGGATGTGACGTATCTTATTTAATTATTTCTCTATAACATGTATAAACGGGGGTGTTCAGTGCTGTTGCAAAAGTAATCAGACACGGTTGGGGTAATCTTACCATTAGATCCAAATGTCTTGGCCTCGGTGGTCCACAGCGTGTCTTTATGTTATTAGGTGTACTTTGTGCCAGCTCTTAATAGACATTCTGGTGAACATTACATTTTGTACTGAAGCCGTAGGCCTTCAATCTCGATTAAGCCTAATGCAAAATCAATTCGACCATAAAAATTATCCCCTCATTAAGACAATTAAATAAAAATAAAAATAGTTGAGCTGTGAAAATTTACTTGGTTAGGATGACTTTCGCGATCTCCTGTGGTTATGGTCAGATTTCTATACTGCCGTGGAAAGCCAGAATGCAGTATATGCTTAATTTTCTATTTTGCAAATACTGCCTTATACCTTTGCAAAGCAGAATACAGGTGTATGTAGGGCTAAAAGTTGTTTCAGGAATTTAAACAGCTGGAACTATTTCAAGAGTATAGTCACAGCTAGTTTAATAAGCTAGACCACCCATCCCCATTAGTAATTAACTTTTCTAAACATTTAATTTCATTTTCTCGATGACGTATTCCCTCAGTTGAGATAGCCAGCTTGTTATCACGACTTTATAACTCCTTCTAGGACTGTGAAACTACTTTAGAGTTTCTAATTCATTCCCACGAGCTACAACATTGCAAATTTTCATGCTACCCTGTGGGCTGGTAGAGCGCTATTGTGACAGAGAGAAGCCATAACTATATATTTTGAATTTATCATTCTTCCAAATGATTACTGTATGGACATATTGATAATTGGTATCCTCAATTTTATTAAAGTGGAAGATAAAACCATTAAAAACTACCAAGTTGACAACGTATAGTGAAGTCCATCGAGCGAGAGATTCTTCTTGAACTCAAGCTATTGTAACTGCGCATTTGTTAACCATGTACCCGCTAAGTTATCCGATTTTACATTTTCATCCACTTGTAGTTGTGTCTCGCTACCGCGATCCACAACTTCAAGTTGGTGAAAATTAATCATATCTGTCTAATTTAAAAAATATTTGCATATCTTGACATTTAAACACCCATTTCATTCTCAATAACAGTGATTTGAACAGCTAATAAAAAAGTTTTAAAATTAATATAGTCGTTCTTAGCTGTCAGAGGGTTAAGTACTAGTAAACTGTTGCTGCTGTTTGCATTTCACGACAGAGCTGAGGTGCCACTGTTATTCACACCATTTTATAAATCCGGTATCGGAGTGGTTGTTGGTGGTAACACGTGTTTCATTACCAAATAATTTCATCAGGAAAGTGTCAGCTGTAAACCGCATGGAATGGCTTGAAATCACAAAAACTAGTCACCCAAGAAAATATCAGATATGCATAGGGTGATTGATAGAAACGCTGAAAATACCACCTATACCCAGTCATCCCGTACAACGCTTGTGTCGCATTTGTACCTCAATATTGTTCATTTGTCCATCAACAACTTAACAGTTTGCTCATATTTCAAAGTATCACAAAGTCACACTTATGGTGGCAGTTCCGGCCAAAAAGTTACGTAAAACACTTTTTTACTACCATTGCTACTCAGTATTGACCATACGCCTGTGCTTATATGTACAGTTCCTCGTGAATTTGTTATAATTCTATATAATATAGGTAAGGTTTATGTATTTAATGAACGTAATTAGCACTTGGCGTGGCTAGTATCTGAGTATGCCATGCGCACATCTCCATATCTTTATGTCTGAGAAAGTGAGATAAATCAAACAAACCAGGGTTTAGAAATTAACTCTTACAACGCTGAAATATTTTTGTATAGATCATGGAGACCAAAGGGGTTTGTCAATTGGAAATCATCCTAAATGTCTTTGTTTAACTCTTTCCACTTCATTTGAATTGCTATGGTATGGCCTTCGGCCATTATAAATATTTTGCTTCTTCCAGTGCTGGGATCGTTTTTAGACGTCACAATCTGACGTCTATAGACGTCAGATTCTGACACCTAAAGGCGGTCCCCGCGATGGAAGAGTTAACATAATATCTGCTTATTATAACAATAAATAAATTTAATACTCAGGTAAATATTATTATCACCCACACAGAGGTGTGAATTTCTTGCCAAAGAGATAGGAGAATCTGCTGATTTTTAAACCACCCAAGTATAATTAAAGCTGAGAACATGATTATTATGAAAGAAGAATCTATTGACTTAATGCTCCTATACATACACTACTGATACTTTTCGTATGACTGAAACTAGTAATACTCCTTTTGGCATTTTTATTGTAAAAAAAACAATTATAAAAAACATATAATAAGCTGTCACAGTTACAGTCCATACTACAAAGCCACATTCGTTTTTTTAAACTCGTTATATTTAGTTTATAACTCGATATATTGAGTTTACAACTCGATATATTGAGTTTACAGCTCGATATATTGAGTTAATAACTGGATAATTAATTTGAGTTCCGAAGTCGATATATTGAGTGGAGAAGTCGATATTTTGATATAAGAAGTCAATATAATGAGTTAAAAACTCGATATATTGTGTTAGAAACTTGATTTATTGAGCTCAATATATTGAGTTGACAACTCAATAATACAATCTATATTGAGTTGTCAACTCGATATATTGAATTAGGAACTCGAATTATCGAGTTGTTACTCGATATATCGAGTTATATTTTTTAATCAATAAACAAAGTTCGACATTTATGAAATCCAATACATGGCCTACATGGTTCAAATTGATTCAATTGCAGATACGGCAAACCCTTTTTCAATAGATGTGCGTCAGAGAAGGGATATTGATCATAGAATTACTTGTCAGGATATACTAAAACCTATTTGTGGTTTTCAACTACATAATTGCTGCATAAAGGTGGTTCCCCAAAAACAGTTGGACAAGACTTTAGTGGTGGCACAAACGTTTGTACCACACTTTTCCAACGCTAGTCCGTTTTCTCGGTTGCAGTTTAGCATATATGATGTGTATTTTCTCTTTGTGTGCAGGTAAACGTTGGTGGCGGCTTGCCATAAACTGTTGTCTGAACAACCGGATCTCTTATCTGTGTATGATTTACATGTACGGAGAATAATGTGCATACCTCACGCCTTAGTATGATTTACATGTACGAAGAATAGTGTACATACCTCACGCATTAATGCCACTACCACAAGCGATTTAACCTACACAATGTACAAAAGTGTACCATAAGGCGTTCCCCATTCCTAAACACAAGGCAATGACACAATGTTGAATAAATGCTAGGCCAGCGCTGTAGATGGTGGACCAGCATCAATCTAAGAGTGGGTCAATGTCTTGTGTTTCCTGGGAAACATCAAGACATTGTTACCTAGCTATACCAACCTGGTAAACAAAGGGTATTCACCCAATGCTGTTTCAATGTTGGGCCAGCGTCGAAGACGGTGGGCCAACATTGAAACAACATTGGGTGAATGGCTCGTGTTTGCTGGGAACACAATACAAAACAGTAATCCGCATATTCTATTGGCCAGGAATAAAACGAAGACAAGGATCTAATAATACATGGTATTCGTGTGGTTTATGGTGGTCGAAACGCATTACACTAATAATATTTGTCTTCCAATTTCTATTGGTACAAACACATTATGAAAATAGCGAAAGAAGAACCACGTACAATACGAAAATTTAAACATGCCTACTTACAAATACTTTGCTAGATGTATCGAGGAAAAAGTAGTTTTGAAGGAAGTATTTGAGGTCTTACTAAGTCGTAGGTTCAATTTCCAGCTCGTGGCACCTATACAATATTTTATGAACAATATACTGAATTTTAGGTCCGGAAGTATCTTCTGAAATCCTAACTGGGTACCTGAGACCGTCAGAATCGGAATTTAGAATCTTAATAACTAGAACATTGCAGAACAATATATTCTGTCCATCATTAGTGGCCCCCAATAATGAATCAATGACAACAAGATAACATGGAGACACCGCTTATAACCGAAAAAGGTTAGGCTTAGCTATTAGGCAAACAAAATATGTATGGTGAGACCCTGGTTTGCTACGGGAACGACAAGATGACAACCTTTTATATGTAAACATATCAGATACATGGCGATTGAAAAAACCCACACACCGCTGAATAGAACTACTAGTATATATAGTATAGTAGTATATACACGTCCGTGGAAATACTGTTTTGGGCGTCAACAAAATGTGCCCAAAATTACGAGTAAGTTGGTCTCATGACATCCTAACTGTTATTGGCCAAATAAGAATGACATGAGTGTTAAAACTAAGATAACTTAGAGGGAAAAGGGTTAAAAATAACGAAATCATGTTTGCCACAAAACAAGTCCGCGCCACAAAGTGGAAAACTCGAATACAGTATAAAATTGGTTTCAGTTCTCCCATTGTGACTGCGTAATAATATACGTTTTCTGAACTTTCAACAGAGAATGAAAGTTGAATAAATAACGTCTTGATTACTGTCACATGGAACAATAGTAGGCCTATACTTAGAGACGGTAGTATCTGCCATTTTACAAAGTAGAAGATACGATCTACAAATTCCAATGTGGCGATTGCAAGTGTGTCATAATGACACTGTCATTTACTTACGTATATTCGAGCTGATTTAACGGGGATTTCATATCTAATAGTTTGGGCTAATAAACTTATAATGATAGCAATAAACAACCGGGGAATTTTCAGGGTGAAAAGGGTTAATTGCATGGATGGAATGTACCTCATCACATCACGTAATGTAAATTGTTGACTTCGTGTGTGAGCAGGGCTGTGAGCCTGAGGTGAGGTGTCATATTCAGGCTTTCTAATTGTTATTCTCTCTCTCTTTTCTCCCAGTCGTCCTCTCACTTGTGCACTTTATGTAATTACGTTGCCAATTTCCTGCCAATTAAGTCAATATTTCTCTTTTCAGTCAATCATTAGCTTTATCATTGGTTCAGGCTTCCCTATGTTTTGTCCAGAATGACTGCCTTAAGTTATATTTAAAAACAATGTGTCTATAACTTTTGTTTGAAAACACAGCTCTTTGATTGTCAGTTTTTTAAGCGAATGGAACACGAATATAAATGATAAAATTAATGTGAAGTATAGATCAATAATAACAGATCAGTAACAAAAGATTTGAATAAGATACATGAAATGTCATGCCAGATCCACACCATTGGTATTTGTTTGAAATAAATAGTGAAAGAATGCTGACTTGTGACGTCAAAGTGTTAATCAGTTTGCTGGCCTCGGGCCTACGCAGTCAGTGATAACCGACAAGCACGATCTAAAAGTATGATTTGTCAGTTTTGAGGGGAGTTATGAAGAAATGAATGCGTGACGCCACAGGGCTCGATCTGCAGTGGAGTTGGCTGAAAGCCTGGCTACCATGCATGCATAGTGTTATGGCAGCAAACACAACACATTTGTATAACATCTATTCAACGTCGGACCAACGTCTTCGACATTGGTCCAACATTGTATAAATGTTATAAAAAATGGTTTGTGTTTACTGGGATGGCAGCTTACCTGGTCACAGGCTATTACAGACCAAAGTGTTTACCATCACATTTAATTTACCACAGGCACCAAGTACCTATGAAAAAGAAAGATAATCGGTAAATTGTATTCTAAAAAATATCTTGGTTTCAACGTCGATACTGCATGTGTGTTGTTTTAAAACTCAACAAACACAAGTCGTTGAACCAATGTCGGCTTAATGTTTTTCCTGCGTCGTATACTGTGGGCCAGCATTAACCCAGTATTGTTTCAACGTCTTTTGTATGCTGGGAATTATACACAAAATTTTATACGATTTTTTATTAACGTTGAATCGACGGAGATTACATGCATCTTCAACATGTTTAATACAGCGTAGTACGCGAAATTGAAATGAAAGCAGCCCAGCATAGAATGCAACTGAAAGCAACCCAGCATAGAATTAATACTGTTATATAAGGCTATGAATGATATCATGAATGATAACAGGCCTTGCTAAGTTACTTCCGTGGCGCGATAGCACAATAGTGAGTACTGCCACGTAATATACAGATACAGATACAGATACGTCATCAATTGAATTTGATTAAATTGGTAATTTTCGATATTGTAGAATAAATCATTAAATATACAGCTTGTGCATTGGTAGATAGCAGGTAATGTATAAGACAAATAACACGTATAATTACACGCGATACATTCAAACAATAGTCTTACAGAAAAGTAACAAGCACGTATCGTTCACCTCTATATATCTATATGTCTCTGGTGGTGTTCTTGCTTGTCTTTTAATTTCAAGCCTTTTTTCAGTTAAGTAAGTTTATATTCCATTCTGCAATTCCATTCTACAATTCCATTCCAAAGAGTCTCCTTCTGATTGGCTCAAATCAGGAGGTGAGCTTCTGAATTGTCATCTCTGCTGTTTGTCTGTAATCAGACCATGTGTTCTCACCTTTACAAACATGGCCTTAACATCGTATGACACACATTTATTTTCATGCTTGTCTATTTTTGAGAATGCACATTAATTAACTGTTTCTACTACAAATGTATTATTAGTGAAGAGTCATGCGCGTCGGCTTGTCACTTTGGAGTGTTCAGTGAATTTAATTAGCAATCTTACGTAAAATTTACAGTTTAATTGATTCGAATGAGTGCATTTATGTAACAAAACATATATTTTGGAGGCTGGCTATTTTTGAGAAATCACATTAATTGCCTATTTCCACTGCAAAGTACTGTCTAATTTACGAGTTCTTTTCTGCGAGGTCTTTTCATGTTTATGACGCGAAAGCGACAGTCACGATTTTTAAATATTCACAATCAGTATTCGGCCAATATGGTGATGAATGGGAGATTTTCTGTGACAAATAAACCATAAAGTCCTCAGATAAACTCGTTGAGGACACACAGTGTTAGATGAGATAGGAGGAGCTCAGCTGACCTGAGCGGCCGCCGACTGCCATACTTCACAAAAGAAAACATGGCGGCCATATAGTCTGTCTCATGTGTAGATTTGTCCTCGCCTTTCCGCCTTGTTAAGTTCGTGGTATGTCTGATGTTGCCGTATTTATTTAGCGATTCTAGGTGTAATAAACTAAGACAAACCAGGGTGTTAATTTGGCACATTGTATTTATAGTTTAGGCCAGACGTTATTCGAAACGGAAGTGCTTCTCATATAGAAGTAGAAGTAATATCAGATCTGCTATAACGCAAAAAAACCCGTTATTATAATTGGTGGCTTTCTGAGTCATACAAGCATTTAACAAATACCACTTGATCAAAAAGTACAAACGATTTGCACACAAACTCCTCTCGACACGTTAAAAACAGGGCACGCTTGCCAAGTTGCACCAGGGTCTTTGAATGTGGTATGTTATACTTGTTCATTCCAGTATATCATAACTGTAATTATTATTGCTGGTATTTGTAGACCTGAGAGTTTGTTATAGGCCTATATATTTTTTTGTGCTAAATGTCAAGATTTTTTTCAATTGAAGCTGGAATTGCTAGCGCAATTTCCAGCTTCATTTGAAAAAAAAAATTCAATCTGAATCTACAAGCATCCATGGGATGATTTTGATTGATCAACTGTTCCACGTACCACATAGTGCATTGTGATTTTAGGAGGTATTTTATACTGTCTTGACACCGGCTTAGAGTCGTGTGTAGTCGCTAACCGTTATGAGATAGATAAAATAAAATAATAGGAAATAAGGAGATAAAAGAAAATAATGAACGATGCTGATAATACTAATGTCTTGATCTTGCGTGAATTACAAAGTAGGCCTTACCATTAATATTTTATTTACATTTATGTATTGCTAAGACTTTTCGTACCAAATAAGATCATATATTTGAAATTAATCTTTAATAATCAATTTTGGAACATTTATGTTTGCTCTACTGAACTGAAAGTGTGTGATCTTGTTACATTTGCTCTCCCGTTTTGTCTGTTAGAGCTCGCAGCTCGCCCTTCTACTTAGTTTACCTTTCCAATAATAATAGTAATAGTATTACCTTACCCTGCCCACTATTATACTGTCTGTGTAGTGGGATGAATAGCTCATACCAATATCCATATAATAATATGTTATATTATCGCAATATGATGCTGGTTTACAAATGTATAAAATAGTGTAAATGTGACAGTATATTATAGTACCGTGTCTCTCAGTAAACACAAGACATTCAGCCAATGTTGCTTTTATGATGGTCCACCGTCTGCGATACTGGTCCAACAAAAAACCCACCATTGATCCAATGTTGATGTTGGGACAACGTCGTAGACGATGGACCAACATTAAAACAACTTTGGTTCAACGTCTCGTGTTCGCTGGAGAGGGGCGTGTGTACAGAAAAGAACAACTCAGTGAGACGACTGTATTATATGCTTTATTTGATAATTTATTAGATATGATTCAGGGACCATGATATTGTTATCAGATATGATTTAAGTCATGTTCTCAAAGGATGGCTGCTGGTTGCGACACGTCCTGGAGGTTTACGAGTTTGGGGCCTGAACGATTTTAGTGTTCACGATTTTTTTCAATGTCAGTCTACACCAAAAAAAACGACTCCCGACGAGACGTGAGTCGGGTGTATTTGGTATAATAATAGTCATCATATCATTAGCCGACTAGAGAGCAGTAGTTAAAGTCACGTGATACTACATACTCAAAACAAAAATGGCAGAGTTCTGGTCAGGCTCAGAGTTCGGGTCAGGCTCAAGCTCTGGGCTCAAGACTAATCGTCATGGTCCGACACACCGCAAAAACTCCCCGCGATTGCTTGAAACGCGACCGTCGTGGCAGGTTTTAAAAAATCGCAGACAAGCTGGTTTTACGACGACAGCATGGCACACCAGAAAGACTGTTACCGAACTGGCATCGCAAGCAATAGCAGCGATCCCAGTGGTGACAGTGTAAGCCCCCTAGTGGATGTTCCGGAAACAATATTGGGAAATTGTGGATCGCGTCGCAGGATATGCCACACCGTAACAACCGTCTACAACAGCTAAGACGGGCCACGACTAAGGCTGAACATATTCAGTCTTGACGACCGCTTCCGACGCCACAGAAATCGACGAAATCGTAGTCGTGGGAGTGACCACACCACACCTATTGTCTAAGATTATCGTCGCGTCTTAAGCAATCGGGGACAGTCATTGTTGTGTGTGGGAGCCTTAATTCGTGCATAGGCCTACTGACTCGTCGTAACCAAATACTCCCCTGCACGACACCCCCACGACGTTCGCTTTTAGTCGCGTCTTGGGTCGTGTTTTTGGTGGAGACTGGCCTTTACATTTTGTGTTATGGGTTACGTTGATGGTATTTATGCGGTCCACTACTCCACGAAGTGGGCTGAATTAGACTTATTATGTAATTATGGCCGTTAGTATATTGTATTTTGTATTAAAATAAAACGTGTTCTTGTTAAAAAGGATAATAGTGTGCGACTGTTAAGCGTCATCTTAGCTCCTACAGTTCGTTCTCACGTAACAATGGATCACATCAGTAAGCACGATGTATTCAACCAACGCAGGGTTAATGTGGGGCCACCGTCTGCGACGCTGTACCAACATTAGCCCAACATTGGCTGAATATAAATCGTGTTTGCTGGACGAATACTACGTGTCGTATATGATTCATCGTTACTTGTAAACGGGGCTCACACGTAAATCGTAATGCCGGCCAAACTCAATGTTCAACGGTTTCACCGTTTGTAATTCTGTGTATACCATTCAATCAAATAGTGTCACCCTCATGATAGCCGTGGGCATAAAATTTGATCGATGGTGTGTGTAACCCCATTTTAATCATTATTCAGATCTACACTGAAGTGAAAAAGGAATGAAATAGTATTTTACTATTTTCAAGGCGATTTGCCCACGGCTGTGGAGTGGGGCGGGGTGTTCTACCCTCTAATCAAATAACTATGAATGACGACGGTGATTAGCGGATCTCGTCAGATGAGCCACTCTTTCATTGGTCGGGGTAGAACGCCAAACTTTGTCCAAGTATCTTTGCTTGGTCCAAATATACGATTAACTTAAAAACCACCATGTAGATAATTATGTTTAATGCTAATAGTAAACTGCATCCACACACGGCATTGCACTATATTAAACAGTTAACACGTTAAATAGGCGCACGCTTTGAAAGTGGAAGACTATTATAACTGTTTTTTTACAACAGTGATATTGACTATAAATTACAAAATAACAAGATGCAGATCACAATTAGCACAAATTGCAAAATGGAACAGGTCTTGGTGTGAATCTTGATGTATTTTTAATTCATGTGAAGCTGGCAATTGTAATTCCAGACGCAAATGAATAAACACTACAAAGGAGCCTAACGTAGCGCTTGAGCAGTTCACATTATGAACTCATTGACCCGGCATTTTGCGGACTTAGACAGTTTGTATGTGTCTCGGAATTATTTTTAAAAGTATAAAATCCATTGCAAGTCACAGCGAAATGATAATATAATTATGACCAGAAGATATATAGGAAATAACGCATCCCTGATATGCATAGGCCCACTAGTATGAGTATATTACCAACTGAAATTGGTTTACATAAATTTTCACTAGATGAAATAGAAAAATACTTTGAAAATATTTCTTTTTTACTCTTCAGAATAAAGTATTTGTTTTGTTTTCGTAGCTGATTGTACAAAACAATAGACAATCGATTGATCATCATTTTGGTCTCTTTTCAACACAGACGTATTCCAAAATGTGCCTACCTCGTATACTTGACCACTTGTGTAACCTTAGTAACCTCTCCCACCTATAATTGTCACTCTCATGAGTCCGTTTTATTGTACCTTAAGAGCACATCAATGAAAGGGAAATGGCTAAACGTCTCATGGTTGACTAAGACACAAGTTTAATGCATGTGATGTCCTCCTGATCGACGACTAATACTTGGACAAAACGTTGGGCTAACGCCGACACAATATACAGATACAAACCAGAGATACCAACCTATTGTCGGGTCAATATTGGTCCAGCGTCTGCGACGCTGGCCCAACATTGACCTGACAATGGGTCATTGTCTAGTGTTTGCTGGGAGATCGACTAAAATCTGCGCACGCCCATTTAACCCTTTAATCCCCGGTCATGATTATATTCGTTGTATTTTATTTTTTATTTAGCACCTTTTTTTATACAGCACCAGCCTTTAAACATGGTTAAGATAAAACGTGGCATCAATCAGCAAGATTTCAAAATCGTTGACCTCTATTTTGTCAAATCTGAATAATTTTCACTCCCTTGAAATTGTGAATCGCGTCAGCGAGACACAGCTTCGTATCGATTGGTGAAAATTCCAATTAAATAACATGGCGGCGAAAGGGGTTTACGACCCTTGTCTAAACAATTATCTGATGCGCTATCTAGAGTTTCTCTATGTACCTCCACTAGTATACATGTTTATATTTCTAAAAAGCAAATAAACGAATGTCTGTGTCGAAGTAATAAACTAGATCTGGCGCCTGGGGGTGTAGGCTCTTTGCCTGTTTACTGTAACCACATAACTGGAGTTCTGTGCTGTAACAAAAACGATGCCATGCATGATCCAGAGCTGATGCAGTGTTGGACCAACGTTTGTCACTTCAGTACATTATTGTGTTAGTATTAGGCTAAAGTATCGCTGTTATGAACTTGTGCTGTATCTTTTCATATTCTATCCCATTACACTCATTCCTCTTGATTTCACGGTTTTCTATTCACATCGAGTTGTAAATATTATTGTTGTCGCAATCCCACCTGAAGGTGAAGGAAAATCAGCATATATTTGATAAAAAATACCGGAGTATAAAATAAATATAAAAATATATTTTTTAAAGGCTGAGAACCCCTTATTTTGATAGGTTATAGTGTGCCTATACTGCCGTGCAAAGCTAAAATGCAGCATCTGCTTACCTACAAGTAAGCAGATACATCCTTTTAGCTTTGCAGATCAGTATAAATGCGACAAGTTTTAGATTGTAGACATGTGAGAAAGGAAATATCCCCAGAGGCGACAATAATTATTACTAGTTCTTCTCAGCCTTCCATCCACTTCCAAGTTTTGGCACTTTGACCTATAACTTCAATATTGGATGATACTGTCTCTGTGAATGTTAAGTCGAAGCATGCGTCAATTTTATCTCCATTTGAGTGAAATTTTGTCAGGTCGGGACACTGACAAATTATAACGACCAGCTTCATACACGTATGTAGTTTTATACTAGACACAGCTTTAAAATTATCTCGAGTTGCCTGAAAGGTTCATTTACCATATCAAACATAACCTAATTGTAACTGCATCTAAAATAACACCGCACGCCACTACTTCGAAATGTGTCGATGCCCCTTTAAAACAAATCTTTCAAATGTTAAAGCTTTAAATATGCAGATCATTTCGCTGAAATGATTATGTTATGAAATATTCTACGCTTTCGCAATAATCAAATAATATGTGACTGGAATGGTTGTTAACCTGGCGTTATAACGCTTACCACACAGATGATGAGTGTGTTTGGTTGAGTGGACAAAGTAACTTGATTCTGGTGTCAGTCACGGCATTCTGTCGTCACAGTCAGTCACAGCAGGTACAGGCTATCAAATACAAAACGTGTGGCTGATGTTGGGTTAATGTTGGTCCAGCGTCTGCGACGCTGACCCATCATGAACCCAACATCAGCCATGTTTAACTGGGAGATACCAGACTCGTCACATAGCCTCACCTGTCACGTATAGTCTATAAACATGTGGTTTGTTAGTACTACCCAGTAAACGCGAAACATTTGTATAACATTTGTACAATGTTGGACCAGCGTCGAAGACGTTGGGCCAACGTTGTACAAATGTTATACAAATATTTGTTCGTTTGCTGATTGTAATGTCTTAACGTAGACATCTTCATGGTAAGAGTAGCAGTGAAGATACAACAATAGGGAGCGAGTGATTGAGGGTTTAAAAAGCTATTGAGGTCGCTCAGAAACGATATCGCCACGTGATCTCTACGATTTCGGACTTATGTGTCATAATAATTTAATACATGCATATATCTGAACACTGGTGGCCATCTTAGAAAATAACGGATTGTCTAATAATAGTAGTTAATTTTAGTTTACTTAGTTTTATGAAATGCATACGTAATTTAAATTTAAAAAGAAATGTCGAAATATCCTCATTTGTGTGCGTAACTTTTGTGCCTAATAGGTTTATGCAATGTACATTTAAAGCAATTGTGTGATCAGATTTGAGTCATTTTATTTCTGCCTGCATCACAAAGTTAAAATGATTGTAGGCTGAGAGATGTTTTTAAATGTGGCAGCTACAAAAAATATGGTATATCATTATTTGAAAACTTGCTCTAATTTGACACATGTCATTCCCTGAAGTAAGCCTATTCAAAAGTATCACGTGTTTCATTCAGCTATTATCATTCATTCAGCCCTTCCGGAAATTACCATGCCCACATCGCCTCCAAGTCTACGTCTACATCAAAACACCACCGGTGTTAGCGGTGGTGTTGTGATCTAGACTTTGGGTGACTGACACGTAGTCCTATATGTTGCATCTTATAGATGTGTTTCCTTGTGAACGCTTTGACGCCAAAAACTCCACTTCTGAAATGAGCAATAACAAAGCACAGACAATTGAAAGAATCATTCAAAGATTTGATGTCGTCGTAGGTCTGGAAATCTTTTTATAAAATAAACAATTCGACAGCGTAGTCTATACCGGTGAAAATATTAATTGGGCTTATCATGGTTTGAATTGTTAATTATAGTTTTACTATGATATAGTTATACTATGATATATGAGGAGGAATAAACAAGAAACAGGGACGTAAAGTGAAAACTATAATCGTGATTATAATATATAGTAATTAGTTAATTAAACAAACAAAGAATGACTTGAAATAACATAGCTTTGAATTAAATGTGGCCGCCATTGTATTGACTTTGGAAGTCTCAATGGGGGCTTCTCATCCTCCATGCAGCCTATGAAGAAATTAAGTGATTAAGAAATGGGCCCACGATGTTGTATTCTACTACATTGTACTAACATATAATAATATATTCCAATGTATTTACCGTGTTTGTTTATGTCTTTACAGAACATAGAAGTACGTGGTGGTAATCATGGACAGCAGTACACAGTCAACTGTTCCTGACATGGAGTCCTCTGATCCACCAGTAGAGCTGAGAGATGGTGTGTGGGTGGTGGTACTGCTTGTACTCGCCGGGATCGGGCTGCTACTAGTAATCACAATGGAAATATTCTTTCTGGTGAGGATGACAGGTACCACTTTCACTAGGAGGTTCAGGACATTTTGGCTGGGTCAGCTACTTCTCTTCTCCATCTTCCTCTGCTACCTCACACTGTTCGCCTTCGTTCCTTCACCAACAAAGGCTAGCTGTGGTATCATACGGTTCTGTGTTGGCGTGTGCTATGCCATGCCTTTCTCGATACTTCTGGTGAAGCTGATGATAATATTGAGCTCTGAGTCTGTAGGGTACCTGAAGGGCATCTTCCAGGTTCTGATGTTTGTGTTTGCCTGGGGTGTTCAGATTGGTATAGACACCACATGGATGATTCTTCGTGAACCAGCCGCTGTACTGAAGGATGGAGCGTGGGCATGTAACGTGAGCTTTGAGGCTCAACTCACCTCCATGTCATACGTCATGTTCCTCATCGCCGTCTGCAGCATTCTTTCCATCAAGGCTCATGGTATCAGCACCAACCACCGTGAAGGTGCCTTCATCTTAATGGCTGCAGGATTTACCATCCCTATATGGATCGTCTGGATCCTGCTGGGAACGCTGAAAGATCAATCCTGGGAAGATCCCTGCTTGGCGTTTGGTCTTCTCACTACGGCTACACTTCTTCTTCTGATCATGTTTCTGCCCAAGCTCAGGCAACTGAACCAGATGGGTTCCAAGGGAGTGTACGCCGAAGATGAGAACCGTACACCAGAGTACGCTCATAGTATCATACCACCCAGCGTGATGCCAGCAGAGAGTATCATACCGTCAGGGAGTGTGATAGCTAATAACGTGGCCTATGCTAACAGCACGGCTCCTAAATCCTTGCCTGATATGGGATCCAGACTTGTGATGGTGGATGGTGCCCTGTATGAGACTGTACCAGCCAATCATCATCGAATTCAGACGCTTAATCCTAGTAAGTGCAAAACGACATTTCTGTATGGATCTACACATTGTGTCGTTTGTATCTGTAATCAATCTGTCATTAATTCATATCGCGAAATCACTGTCTTAGATTTTTAATTTCAACAAAATGGTCTGTATCGGTCTGTATCTGTATAAATCATTCCTTTATTCCACAATAACTACTTGCAGTGAGAAATACACGGAGGAATCATGGACGACATATTGATGAATATACTCGAACCCAAAATTGTGTAACTGTATATAAAAAATTATTACGGCCTGTGTTAAATCCAAAAAATCTAAAAAATTAAACTACTACATTTTGTTTTAAAAGTTTTGAAAATACATCTAAATACATGAGAATTGACTCAATTATAGGAGGAAAGGGCCTAAGTTGCAACTAAACTGTTATTGAATGACTAAAATACCTTTAATTAAACCTGTTTTTCACATTGTATTTTATGGCATTATGTCCTAGTAAACACAAAACATTTGTATAACATTTGTACAACGTCGGCCCAACGTCTTCGACGTTGGTCCAACATTGTACAAATGTTATACAAATGTTTTGAGCTTGCTGTGGTGGGTGTCTCATCGCATATTGTGTCTTATAGATGCTATTTACGTGAAGAATCCCGGTAGGAGTGTATCACGTGCGTCCAGTGTCAGGAGCATGCCTATGTCAGCGTACAGACGTCCTCGACCCGTGGTGAACACCGCCCCCACTACCGGAGGTACACGCACCTTCAAGGTGACCAACGACTTAGCAGGCAGACGTGTCTATGAAGAGCCCCATGATGATGATTTAGCAGACTATGGTACGGCGAGGTCAAACATGTCTGCGGCCAGCGTCCGCTCTGAACCCATTGCAATGACCCTCACAAGTGAGTCTAGCATCCCTCTAGTTGATTTGCATCATATTAAACCTAACAAAATGAGATTGAGTTGAGTTCAAGAACGATAAAACCATGTAAAATGTCGTTTCTATTTTGATGCTCCCCTTCTCGTCATCTTTAGTGCACGGCCTTAATGCATAGTACATGTTTTGTAAACTTGCACGCTTGGCCTGTGGTGAGGTCTCACTAAGCAATTATTGTTTATTGTAAGCCGAATTTGTCGGTGCAGAACAATTTTCACGCTACATTATTAGAAATCGCCGATTCAGATACATACTAAGAGCACTACTTATCTTTTAAATTATTCTTTATATTCTCGAAAAATATGACTTAGGCCTAATTGTCTTAAAGTTATAGTTATGCATAGGCCTATAAATACATGTACAATTTATCAATTATGCACGAATATTTCTGAAATGAAGCACTAATTCTGGATTAAATGCAGCGCGGTGCTTTCTGTGTACAGATTTGGTTCGCTGTAAGAGGACACAGTGGACTACTCCTTTAAACGGACATAGTATTGTTCTATCATTCGAAGCTGGAATTGCTTTGGCAGTGTAAGCTTTAAATGGGTGAAATAATTATATCAAAGAGTAACATTCACTTAAAACAACTTTGAGGCAACATCTTACGCACACCAGGATAATTTGCATCAAATTATATTTTTTTATATTTGTTTGTGGAAATGAATTAAACTCGGGTCATTTTGCATTTGATGTAATTTTATGTAGACGGTAGACCAACATTGTGCCGCCATAGTGTGAAGTATCATGTTTGCCAAGTTACTGATGCCTATTGACCATACTGTCCTAGCGAACACGACACGTTTCCCCAATGCTGGTCCACCGTCTGCGACGCTGGCCCAACAGTATTCCAACATTGGGTCACCGTGTCATTTTGGTGGGGTTGTAGCTGCATTGCGTGTGATGCTGTAATTAAACATAATATTCACCGTCAGCCCTGGCCCGGCACATTCATTATAGCTCGATACTAAACATGCTAAAGTGTTGAACGTGTGTAACTTTTTAACCCCTACAACGCTGAATTATGTTTGTGTAAACCATGGAGACTAAAGTGTTTTTCCAATTTTAAATCATCATAAATGTCTTAGTTAGCTCTTTCCGATTCATTTGAATACCTGTTATGGGTTTACGACCATTATAAATATTTGAATTCTTTCTGTAGGCGGACCGTATTTATACGTCAGAATCTGACGTCTACAGACGTCAGATTCTGACGTATAAAAACGGTCACCGCACTGAAAGGGTTAATGATATCTGGCTAATAAATAATACTGCGAAATAACACAAAATCCTGGTGCTGATATATGCATTAAATTCTTAGGGGTTCGTTTACGTTATTCTTCCTCGTGGGCGGGGGCCCTGGGGTAGTGGTTAGCACCGTTGCCTCTCACGCCAGAGTTCGGGGTTCGGTTCCCGGTCTCGGCGGTTTGAAAAAAAAAAAAAATGTTTCTTCCCCATCCACGTGTGAAAGTCAATTTTGTGGGGAGCCTCCGTGACCGAGAGGTAGCGTGCTCGGCCTCAGACCGCCAGGGCTCGAATTTCGAATCCTGTGTCTGGAGGAGAGTGTCATCTCAATCATCTCACCATCCTCAGGAGGTTCTCCTGGCCCAGTTTAGCCTATATGTGCACAAATGTGGCCTAAAGCCCGATTCATTTTATTTTTTTTATTCTTCCTCGTCTGGCGCATGTAGCTCAACTGTATTTTTCATTTTATTTCAGAGTCACACTCATTGCATGATCTGGGATCCCTATAACAGGAATACTGGACAAGAGGAGACACGTCATCCTGCCACACTGTTTATCATTTGATCACAGTATCAACTCTTCCAATACAATAATTATCATCTAAGACAAAATCCTGCAGAAGGAAGGGGCTCGATGGTACTTGATCACTAGAAAACGTGTTCAAATTCACAAAACACTGGGCCAAGGGTGGTCCAATGTATTTTGCAGTTTGACCAACTTTGTCCCAATGTGAAGTGATTGGTGAGATTTGACTTCATTCCACATTACGTCAGTGTGTAATTATAATACAAGTAGTTTATCTTAGCAGACCCGAATGAATGAATCGGGCGCTGTAGAACAATAATATTATTAATATATCGGTCGAATAACCCCAACTGTCAACAAGAATACATTATGTTTGATTGCCGTGATTTATTGTCATTTGATTTTGAATAATTTGAATACACTACCCTCTCATAAAACCTGATACCAATAACCCTGATCGTATAGATACAGGAGTACACAATTTAGACCTGGAAGGTCTTTGTAGTCAACAGAGACTGAGACTTTCCAGGTCAATACACAATTACGTTCATCTGTAATCTTTATTTGCCAGATTCAGATAATAGGATAACATAATTATGCTGATAATAATCAGATTTGCTGCAAGCAAGTTCATGATTTCATTTTTCAGTGTAACATAACAGGGCACATAATTCAAAATAGCCAATGGCTAATAATGCTTTTACCCTGTATAAATATGTTTGAATAAATAAATAAATATATAAATAACAAAAGGCCTGGTGAACTATTACCCAGGTTAAGAGCCACCTGGTGAATAACTATACACAAGTCCTTACCAGCGCGGTGGGTTTAGCGAAGTGGACGACCACTATAGTGTTTTCTTATGTACCCACCAGGGCCACCACTCACAATTTCGTTAGTTTCACATAAAGCCAACATTGGTTAAACGTCTTGTGTTTGTTTGATAAACACCAATTTGGATAACAGCGTGCATGCGGCCTGGCCTCGAGCCCGAGGCCTCGAGACATAGACACATCCATGTCAGCTTTTCTAGGAGGGTACTTTGTGAACGCCTGTTCATTTTAAAACGGTAACATGGTTATGGTCAATATCATAATCATGCGGTGCGTTAGGTCATTAAAATACAGTCTTAACTAAATACATGTGGAATTGTCATCCTATTATATTTATCATGTTTATACCCTGTTGTACACGACCTTAAACATTATATTGTCTCAACCAAATAGTATTTGTTTCATGTGGAAAACCCTATAAAGTAATCTTGGTTTAACTGTTTATATTAAAAAAGACAACACAGTTCACACTGTGAATTAGCCACTGGAGTACTATTATACTTACTACATTACATTATTTTTTTTAAAACATTTGTGTCATTTAAAAAGAAACAAAGATAATGCTCTGTACTTCTCAGTGGTTTAGTTTGAATATCGATTTTCTTTTTTACCAAACCAGTTTTTTTTCCAGATCACACTGTATTGTACGTAGTCAATAATCAGCGTGTGCCCAGCACTTGCCGCTTGTTGACCTGCATTAGCGGTGACTATCGATAATTCGCTAATCAGATCGATATTATTGATCATCGAGAACAGAAGCTGTTGATAAGTAATGATTTCCCACTGATTAAAACAAGGTGAACGATTAGGCGTATTGATGTTTCGAGATTAGTAGGAGCATCCAGGATAGTTGTGAGCCTATGTTAACCCTTTAAGCGCCAAATTATTCAATCTGAATTTTCACCCACTTGAAGTTGTGTCTCGCTGACGCGATCCACAACTTCAAGTGAGCGAAAATTATTCGCATTTGACAAAATGGAGGGTAACTATTTTCAAATCTTGCTGATTGATGTCAGGTTTTATCTTTACCATGTTTAAAAACTGTCAATATGTTATGTGTTGATATAAAAAAAAATATAAAACTTGACAAACGATCAATTGATCGTTTGTTAAGATGGAATATATTACATTGGATTTCAACAGCACTTGACAAACGATCCATTCTTTCAGATGAATTCATAATATTTAATATATATGTATATTATATATTCAATATATATATATTACTGAATATCCAAAGATCAGGTTTTAATACTCACTACGATGTCACAGACTACGTGTGTGGGTAATTGATATTTTTTAAGATAAGACTTTTTATGCAGCAAAAACGGCTTATCCTAAAAAAATATCAATCACCCACACACGTAGGGATATGCAAGCACGTAGCGCAGACACAAAAGATGTAGTGAAAGCCAAATACAATACCCGTTAGTCAGTGTAGAATGCACTAAAAGCCTAAGTACCTGTCTTTCCATATACCATTTCTGATATAATGTAGGCCATTCGTATTGCTGGTGAGGCTTCAAAGGGTGTATTTTCCACTTTAAAGTGGCAGCAGAGATATACGCCCTTTTATTCTAAAAAACATCGAAATTAATATAATAGTTATACATGTTATATCTGAATATTGTATATAGAATTATAATATTAATGATTCGTTCCAGCGAAGTCTACTAATGATTATACAGTGATGATTTTTTTAAGAATAGATTCTTAGAATATTTTGTACATTCGATATTTATGGCCTGTTTTGCCCTGTACATTTATCTGTGTATTCTAATAAAAAAAGTCAAAATGAGTGAATAGTTTGGGACGACTAATTTGTTTACGCTGCTCCGGGACTAGTTGGTTTGGAAGCCACATGCCTGCGTTAAAATTTGTTTCGAAAGTGAAAATATATATATTAACGCCTTGGAATATTCAATTGCCATATGTAAAACAATTAAAGATGACAGCTATCGGGTAAAATATTATATTTTCTGCAGTGAATTGGTCTGCAAAGGTTGTGACGTGGAGGACACCTGGTGAGTAGGCTATTTTCAGACAACATTCGTTAGGTTCACTATAATATTAAACAGTTCTGTAGGGCAGTGTCTTCTCATTCATCTCACCATTCTCACGAGGTTCTGCTGGACCAGTTTAGCCTATATGTACAAAACGTGCAGTGGTGCCTATGGTGGGCCTATTGTAGGCATGCACCATAAATCACCCTTGGAAGTGTTTCAAAAACAGGTCACAGTCCCGATTTCGGGTTTTCTCAAGTGGCGCTATTGTCATAATGTACAGAGAGGAGTAAAGTTACTTTTAAGCATTCAGAAGTATACCGTTTTTATGTCAGTGCATGACTGGGTACGGGTCAGGGTACGGGTGGAATCACTGGATCTCTGAGGATCTCTGTATCGCCTCCACCCCCCCCCCCCCCAGATTACAGCACAAATCTCTGGCGCTGAGAGCGAAAGATAAATTTAGATTGCATGTGCGCGATCGAACCATGTCCGCCGGTAAATCTTGACCGTATTCGTCCGCGCTGAGAGATTTCCGCTCAGCATGCCTACATGTCTATCCCAGTAAACACTTAACATTTGTATAACCTTTGTACAATGTTGGGCCAACGTCGAAGACGTTGGGCCGACGTTGTACAAATGTTATACAAATGATTTTTCTTTGCTGGGATAGTAGCTCTCATTTCGCATCCAAAAGCTGTACTCGTTTTTAGCTCCCGCCGTCACCGTAGGTGAGACGGAGGGAGCTATGGATTCCGCCTCCGTTTTTTTTTTGCCTCTTCTTTTGCCTATAACTTTGTGAGAAAATAATCTAGGATAACAATTTTTGGTATGTGGGTTACTTCCAGGTGGATAATGGACAGGTTAAAATATTTTTAATCTGAATTCAATACTCAAGGTCGCAGAGGAGAAAATGATGATGTTACGGCGTTGGGCCGTTGGGCCGTCCGTAAACAATTCGTTTCCGGAGTATATCTCTGAAAGTACTTGTCCGATTGTCTTCAAATTTTACACACAACACCCCTAGGGGGTCTAGTTGTGCCTTTTGGGGTATTTGAACTTTGACCTAAATTTTGGTTCAGAACTATGACCTATTTAGACGTTTTGACACGCACTTCGTTTCCGGAGCAGATCTCGAAAAGTACTGGGACGATGACAGTCATATTGCAATACATGTTCTCTAACTTCCCTAGTTGTGCCTTTTCAGGTTTTTGGACCTTGACCTTGACCTTGAAGTTGACCTAATTTATAACATCGGTGAATCCGACTGAAAGATTTTGCGGAATATCATGAAAACCGCTCAAGATAGCTACACCATTACTATAAAACAAATAGTGAGGTTTCAGGAGAGGATACATCTTGAAAAATTTCAAGTCGTTAAACTTAAAAATGGCCGCCTATCGGCCATTATTCACCTCGACGGGCCTGATATTGCGGAATATCATGAAAACCGCTCAAGATAGCTACATTATTAATATCAAATAAATTGTAAGGTTTCAGGAGAGGATGCATCTTGAAAAATTTCAAGTTGATAAAATACAAAATGGGCGCCTATCGGCCATTATCCACCTCGACAGGCCTGATATTGTGGAATATCATGAAAACCGCTCAAGATATCTACACCATTACTATAAAACAAATTGTAAGGTTTCAGGAGAGGATGCCATTTGAAAAAAATCAACTCGTCCAAGTTCAAAATGGCCGCCAATCGGCCATTATTCACTTTCACATGGCCGTTATTTGGTAAACCGTGCTAGATGGCTAGACCATTACTATAAAACAAATGTGTGATTTCAGGAGAGGATGCATCTTGAAAAATTTAACTTGAATAAATTCAAAATGGCCGCCTTTTCGGTCATCATTCACTTTCACATGGCCGATATTTGGGCAACTTTGCTAGATGGCTAGACCATTACTATAAAACAAAACGTGAGATTTCAGATGAGGATGCATCTTGAAAAAATTTGACTTGATTAAATTCAAAATGGCCGCCTTTTCGGCCATTATTCATTTTCACATGGCTGATATTTGGTAAACCGTGCTAGATGGCTAGACCATTACCTGATTACTATAGAACAAAGTGTGAGTTTTCGGGGGAGGATGCACCCTGAAAATTTTTAACTTACGAATTTAAAATGGCCGACAATCAGCATTATTTACCTCGATAGGCTTGATATCAGGTAAACCGTGCTAGATAGCTAGACCATTACTATAAAACAAAATGTGACGTTTCGGGAGAGGATGCCTTTTTAAAAAACTTTCGACTCAATCGAATTCAAAATGGCCGCCTATCGGCCACTATTTACTTTCACATTGCTGATATTTGGTAAACCGTGTTAGATAGCTGGACCATTACTATAAAACAAAATGTAAGATTACAGGAGAGGATGCATCTTGAAAAAAATTGACTCGATCAAATTCAAAATGGCCGCCTGTCGGCCATTATTCACTTTCACATAGCCGCTATTTGGTAACCGTACTAGATGGCTAGACCATTACTCTAAAACAAAATGTGAGATTTCAGGAGAGGATGCATTTTGAAAAAATTTCGACTTGATCAAATTCAAAATGGCCTCCTATCGGCCATTATTCACTTTCACATGGGCGATATTTGGTAAACCGTGCTAGATGGCTAGACCATTACCATAGAATGAAATGTGAGATTTCAGCTGAGGATGCATCTTGGAAAATTTCGACTTGATCACATTCAAAATGGCCGCCTTTAGGCCATTATTCACTTTCACATGGCCGATATTTGGTAAGCCGTGCTAGATAGCTAGACGATTACTATAGAATGAAATGTGAGATTTCAGCTGAGGATGCATCTTGAAAAATTCTGACTCGATCAAATTCAAAATGGCCCCCTATCGGCCATTATTTACTTTCACATGCCCAATATTTTGCAAACTGTGTTAGATGCTAGTCCATTACTATAAAACAAAATTTGAGGTTTCGGATGCACCCTAATTTTTTAACTAGATTATATCGAATTCAAAATGACCGTAAATCAGCTATTAGTTACCTCGATTGGCCTGATATCGGGTAAACCGTGCCAGATAGGTAGACCATTACTGGGATACTGATTAGGATCATTAATTTCAATGGAGGTTTGCAATCTCTGACAGACTGTCTGGTTCTTATCTTACTCTTAGACTGAGCTTCTTAGACCTAGTTGTCTTGCGTCTTGATTTTTGACCCAGCCTAGGACTACATTAATAACCCTACACAAAATTGCTTAAATCGAATTCTAATTCGGAGCGGGAGCTTCTGGACTTATGTAGTCTTGTTATACTGGTTTATGTAATCACTCAAACAATAATAGATAGGCTATATTGAAAATTTAGAACTATTACGATTATAGCTTAGAAAAGTTACAAAATATATTAATTACATATAATTACTATTAGAAAATGGCACTGAATAGTGTTCGTGGAAATAAATACCGTAATTGAAGGTTCGGTACGAAACTCAAAGGTGATGTGTCGCTCTAAGAATGTTTTCTTCCTTGACAGTTTTTTTATGGGAAATATTACAAATGTATTTGATTAGCTAGTGGTGATGAAGATTTCTACGATAATATCCTTTTGACATTTTTTATTATGTAATCGTGTGTAACAATAGCTCCTGATGCATGTTCGTCATGTTGCGAATGAGTGCTGATAATGTTTGGATATCAAAATTATATTCATTTGTCTTCTGAATGAGAGAGAAAATAACAGAGCATGTAACGTTATGTTTTATTATATTTACAGTGTTAACAAATACATGACAAAGTAATCAGCTTGTTTTGCATAAACAGTTGAAATAACAAAAACATATATAAATTACTCTCTCAAAAACAGCTTGGTGAAAATTTCCCAGTTTAATTCAATAACTTAAGTGTTTATCTACAGCTAGTGAGATATAGCTTAAAAGAAAGGTAGCTACGTGACAAGATCAACACTGTCTGACACAATGACGTCATATTCCAGCAAACACGAGACGACGGCCCAACGTTGGTTTACTGTTGGGCCAGCGTCGTAGACGATGGGCCAACAGTAAACTAACGTTGGTATGTATGTATGATTAGATAAAGTTGGGGATCACACGATAATAACACGTTTATACTTATTGTGAGTAGGGGGTCACGGTGTATAAAAATACTGTACCCAGTAAACAAGAGACATTCACTCATTGTTGGATCAAGGTTGGGCCAGCGTCGTAGACGCTGGACCAACATTGATCCGACGATGGGTGGTGGGTAGTGATTGGGGAGGCAATGTACGTGAGCGAGATAAAACACAAGGCGAAGCCAAACGTCTGGCGAACATACATGTGTGGGCTGTCAGGCCAACCTTACATGTATCTCAGTATGTTATATTTTTATTCTGAATTGAACAACTAAATGTGACATTATACAAGGAAGTGTCAACAAATACTTTCTGAGTGTTCAGAAGAAGTGTCATACCTGCTAATACGTAATAGAAATGTGCATGAAGTAAGTGTGAGTTACGTGAAATCAGAAATAGATCAGATATTTCTGGTGAAATGTAGTAATAAATACTCTGCCTTGTCATGCCACCCTTGTCCTGCCGAATTCTCAGTTAGCAGTTTTTGTTCATTTGAACTTGGAATTGCTAACACAGTTTCCAGCTTCAAATGAAGAATAAACATCTCCCAAATGGGAATATTTGACTAACTGAGAATGTACCACAAAAAACTGATCAAATTTAAGTGGAATTTTATTTGGTTTTAAAACGAAACTTGCTTAAAACCACTTAAGCCTTCACGATGCATCAACGTATTATTTTGCATCTCTTAATTTCCAACACCTAGAGGTTTTAGAACGAACATTTTCATTAAAATGTGTTAGGAATAACAGGTATATATTTTTCATCTGCCACCCGCTTCAAGTCATCTTCATCCACTACTAGTTGCGAATTGCTGTCGCAATTCGCGACTAGTAGTGGATGAAGATGCCAATGGTAAATTCAGGCTTGAAAGGGTTAAAAACAACCGCATGTGGATCGAACAGGACAAGGGTGGAGGATTACAGTATCGTCTGAACATGAAAGTACTAGACGTTCGGTAACTTCGCGGTATCAGGCAGCTGAATGAGATACCGCCGTGAAGGTCGAAAGGTCACTTCTCATGTAATGATCGCCCCGCGAAGTGAGAAGTAAATAGAATGCTCTGACTCATCCACGCTCATCTCTGCGTGTTCTGATCATGTGGGCGAAACATGCAGGATCTCAGCTAACGCGGAACGTTATTCCGACGCTGGGACATCATCGGAGATGCTGGCCCGATATTGAGGCAGCGTTGGTCTGACGTCCCGTGATGACTGGGATGCCATGCCGGGCATGGCCGGGCTGCAACCAGACATCAACATCGCTCCGCGCCCTGCTCAGGCACTCTTTGCATGCCACCGCTTCGCCGTGGTCCCTTTCTCAGTTATCAAAGGGACGGAGCGGTGTACCGACCAGAAATTTCCAGGAAATACGAAGGGGGGTGGGAAGGGTGTCGGTACTGGCATCAGCGCGGTGAGCAGAGAGCGGTGAAGTCAGGGCTGGGGGTTGTGTACTGCTCTGCAAAGCCAAAACGCAGTATCTGCTCACTTGAATAGTAAGCAGATACTGCCTTTAGCTTTGCACGGCAGTGTAGAGTTTCCCCCAGGAGTGCAGCCCACGCGAAAATGTGCGGCTATTTATAGCCGGGCTGCCGGCCAGAGGCAAAGGTATGCTCAGGATCGCACCGGGATCCCGACTGACTGCTGCAGCCTCAGATACCAACCGGGATATCAGACCCGAGATATACAACAAACGGTGCACCAGCGTCGACACAACGTCTCATGGAATACCTTGGATCAACATTCACTCTTAGAGTGCTGTATTGGATATTTGTAACTTTAACCCACTCGAAGTTGTGCGTCGCTACCGCGACCCACAACTTCAAGTGGGTGAAAGTTATTTTCTGTTATATTTTAGTCCAATTTGAATCAATAAAACATCATATCTGAGAAGTGTTATCTAAATTAATACTCGGATAATATGATTGAAACACGACTGGCACTTAGGGAGTTTTAAACATTTTTTGACCAGTGTATTGTATTTTGTGGTCAGCCAGCCACTGTCCTTCAAGATAATAATTGTAAATCCACAATGTAATTGTGACATCACATCATAAGTTATTACAAGTATCCACAGAGAAGCGACACAATATGCGTTTTTTATTTGTGCAGGAGAAAGTGGCGCTTTGATTATTGGAACTTCTTCTTTAATTCTCTCAGCTTGAATCCTCTGTCTGGACCAGGAGTTGCTACATGTTTTTTAAAAACAATGTATATCATTTGTGAGATAACTTAACTTATTATTATATTCCAATATTGGTTAACATGGTTAACACTAGTAAACGGTGATTATTATAATAATTTTCAGTATAAATAATCGCCTTGCATTTTACACAATTACATACTCTTTAGTAATCATAATTCAATATTTTTTAAAATCAAACATAACTTTAGTAAGTGAAGCGCTATTATCATAACGTATTGTAATGTAACTGATAGGGTATCATTTATACAATATTGCAAAAAAGTACAAAATGTTATCTGGAACGAGCATGAAATAAAGAAGACAGCTTCACATTTTGCAAAACCCAGACCATGCTCTTAGAACACAACGTTACCCATTGCTTAAAAATATACAAAGTGTATGCAACACAAGCATTCTCTATTCGTGCCAAAAAAAGCGTAAAAAATGATTGTTAGTTCAGATTCATGTTCAAAAAGTTGCAATATATGAGATATAAATCGGTGGTGGCATCCCATTAAAGAGGCAATTTAAACATCATAATAATAAAAGTTATTAAAAATGAATAGTCAGTTAGAATCTACGGGGCTGATAAACCACAATAATTATCAGATTACTCATGTTCAAATGTTATCGGGTGTTATAGGTTATAAGTATATTTACAAATTGATATATTTTACCTAATATTCAAGCCACTTTGCGATCCACATCTGAAGTACATACATGAAAACATATATTTTTATTTAATGATACAATGGTGTCATTTTTAGGCAGTGTTCTTAAAAGGCTGTCAAGTGCATAATTACTGCAACCACACTTACACACAGACAGATCACAAACGATTTAAAGATAGAAAGTTGATGCATGTGCTGGAAAAGTACACGCAAAATAGCCAGGCCTTATATAGATAAGCAAAAGTACAAATTGTAAAAACGTTTATATTGATTTACATCACTGAACATTCCTTGTCTTTCTGTTTACCTTTTCGATCGTCCTGCTTGTTCTTTTGGCCTGGTTTAGTGTGCAGTGAGCTGCTGTTCCCTTGTGAGCTAGGTCCTGAAGGCTTCGGGATACTTTCACTAGAAACTCTCTGCCTTGATAATAAGGCAGGCGAGTTCTCAGCTGAAGTAGAGTTAACAGTTTCCCCTCTAGCTGCTTGTAAAGACGACTGTTGCAGGTTTGGCAAAGATGCGCTTACCGTACTCACAGATGGTGCCAACAGAGAAGTGGTTGCAGTATTACCAGAAGGTGTATAATCACTTCTCTGTGGCAAACCCTTAGTTGTCGCAGTGTGACTTCCACCAAGGGGATTATGCGAAGAACTGGGATCAGTACATGTTATATTTGGAACAGAAAAAAGTGGAGAGTTAGGCGCACCAGGAGTCTTTGTGATAGGTGTTGTTTTCTTCACTGCACTATCACTCACTGTCAAAGTCGTCTTCACGTTCCCTCCTGGTGATGGTACAGGTAGAGGTGAAGTCACACCAGGAGTCTTTGTGATGTGTGTTGTTTTAGTCACCGCACCACCACCTGTTGTTACAAGAGGCTTCGTGTTTCCTCCTGGTGATGGTACAGGTGGAGGTGAAGTCACACCAGGAGTCTTTGTGATGTGTGTTGTTTTAGTCACCGCACCACCACCTGTTGTTACAAGAGGCTTCGCGTTCCCTCCTGGTGATGGTACAGGTGGAGGTGAAGTCACACCAGGAGTGTTTGTGATGTGTGTTGTTTTAGTCACCGCACCACCACCTGTTGTTACAAGAGGCTTCGTGTTCCCTCCTGGTGATGGTACAGGTAGAGGTGAAGTCACACCAGGAGTCTTTGTGGCGTGTGTTGTTTTAGTCACCGCACCACCACCTGTTGTTACAAGAGGCTTCGCGTTCCCTCCTGGTGATGGTACAGATTGAGTTTTTGTAATGTGAGTTGTTTTAGTCACCCCACCACCAACTGCTGTTTCAAAAACTTCTGATGGTGCAGATGAAAATGAAGGTGCACCAAGAGTCTTTATGACAGGTTTTGTTTTCGTCACTGAACCACCACATATTGCGCCAGGTGATGGTATAGAGGGCATTTGCTTTACAGATTGCGTATCAGATGGGCAAGTCAATATTGAAGACTTTGGAGAAATAACACTGGGTGGCATCACTGTAACTTCGGATTGTGTATAAAGCTGAGTTTGTGATTGAGATAAACCAGGTACAGTTTTTATATTGGGACCATTCTTTGTAAGTGGACTACCAATTTTATTTTTGTCATCGAATGGTACTTTTGATACAATTGGAGTTGTACTCACGTTTTGTACACCCATCTTAGGCTTCCGTGGAACTTGTCCAAATGATTTTACTGGGGGTTGGCTTATAGTTGCCACGATGCTGCTTGATCCTTCCGCAGACGTATTTTTATTTAAATCGCCTGTGTTCTGTGGTGTCACTTTACCAAATATCTTTGCATCTTGCGAAAGTTGTTGTATATCTGACAGGGACGCTGTAGCCTTTGTAGAAGGAACAGAATGTGTCACAATTGTGGTTACTGCTGATGTTGTCTGCGTTATCCCACGGGGATCTGTGACATTTCCTTTGCTTGATTGTACAGCAGCAGATGCACTTGCTTGGCTCTGAACCGTTTGTGTTATACTTTGCCTCGATACTGTTGGTACAGGTCTAGTGTTTTGTATTGCAACTGCTGGTGTTATGGTCGTTACTGGTAACGGAGCTGTTTTTGTTTCATTTGTTGCACTAGGTGATCGTGGGACAGTTTTAGTAGTTTGTGATTGAGTTGGTGGTACCGCTTTAGCTGGCTGTGGTGCTGTCATTATTGTACCTGGTGAATTCGGTGCTATTGGCGCAGGTTTAGTATTTTGTGGTTGAGTTAGTGGTGCCGTTTTAGCTGGCTGTGGTGCTGTTTTTGTTACACCTGGTGAATTAGGTGCTATTGACACAGGTTTAGTATTTTGTGGTTGGGTTGGTGGTACCGTGTTAACTGACTGTAGTGCTGTTTTTGTTGTACCTGATGGATTCGGTGCTATTGGCATAGGTTTAGTATTTTGTGGTTGAGTTGGTGGTGCCGTTTTAGCTGGCTGTGGTGCTGTTGTTGTTACACCTAATGCATTATGTGATATTGTCACAGGTTTAGTAGTTTGTGGTTGACTTGGTGGTGCCGTGTTAGCTGGCTGTCGTGCTGGCTTTGTTACACTTGTTCCATTAGGTGCTATTGACAGAGGTTTAGTAGTTTGTGGTTGAGTTTGTGGTGCCGTGTTAGTTGGCTGTGGTGCTGTCTTTGTTACACTTGTTGAACTAGGTGCTATTGTCACCGGTTTGGTATTTTGTGGTTGAGTTTGTGGTGCCGTGTTAGCTGGCTGTGGTGCTGTGTTTGTTACACTTGTTAAATTAGGTGATGTTGTCACCGGTTTGGTATTTTGTGGTTGAGTTGGTGATGCCGTGCTAACTGGCTGTGGTGCTGTTTTTGTTACACCTGGTGCATTAAGTGTTATTGTCACAGGTTTGGTATTTTGTGGTTGAGTTGGTGGTGCCGTGCTAACTGGCTGTAGTGCTGTCTTTGTTACACTTGTTGCATTAGGTGCTATTGACACAGGTTTAGTATTTTGTGGTTGAGTTTGTGGTGCCGTGTTAGCTGGCTGTGGTGCTGTATTTGTTGCACTTGTTGGATTAGGTTTTATTGGCACAGGTTTAGTATTTTGTAGTTGAGTTGATGGTGCCGTGTTAACTGGCTGTGGTGGTATTTTTGTTGCACCTTGTGCATTCTGTGCTATTGGCGCAGATTTAGTTTGTGATTGAGTTGGTGGTGCCGTGTTGGATGGCTGTGGTGTTGTCTTTGTTGCACCTGGTGTATTTGGTGCTATTGGCACAGGATTGGTAGTTTGTGGTTGAGTTGGTGGTGCCGTGCTGGTGGGCTGTGGTGTTGTCTTTGTTGCACCTGCTGTATTTGGTGCTATTGGCACAAGTTTAGTATTTTGTGATTGAGTTGGTGGTACCGTGCTAATTGGCCGTGGTGTTGTCTTTGTTGCACCTGGTGTATTTGGTGCTATTGGCACAGGCTTGGTAGTTTGTGATTGAGTTAGTGGTGCCGTGTTGGATGGCTGTAGTGCTGTCTTTGTTGCATTTGTTGTATTTGGTGCTATTGACACAGGTTTAGTAGTTTGTGACTGAGTTGGTGGCGCCGTGTTGGATGGCTGTGGTGCTGTCTTTGTTGCATTTGTTGTATTTGGTGCTATTGACACAGGTTTAGTAGTTTGTGACTGAGTTGGTGGCGCCGTGTTGGATGGCTGTGGTGCTGTCTTTGTTGCATTTGTTGTATTTGGTGCTATTGACATAGGTTTAGTAGTTTGTGATTGAGTTGGTGGTGCCGTGTTGGATGGCTGTGGTGCTGTCTTTGTTGCATTTGTTGTATTTGGTGCTATTGACATAGGTTTAGTAGTTTGTGATTGAGTTGGTGGTGCCGTGTTGGATGGCTGTGGTGCTGTCTTTGTTGCATTTGTTGTATTTGGTGCTATTGACACAGGTTTAGTAGTTTGTGATTGAGTTGGTGGTGCCGTGTTGGATGGCTGTAGTGCTGTCTTTGTTGCATTTGTTGTATTTGGTGCTATTGACACAGGTTTAGTAGTTTGTGATTGAGTTGGTGGCGCCGTGTTGGATGGCTGTGGTGCTGTCTTTGCTGCATTTGTTGTATTTGGTGCTATTGACACAGGTTTAGTAGTTTGTGATTGAGTTGGTGGTGCCGTGTTGGATGGCTGTGGTGCTGTCTTTGCTGCATTTGTTGTATTTGGTGCTATTGACACAGGTTTAGTAGTTTGTGATTGAGTTGGTGGCGCCGTGTTGGATGGCTGTGGTGCTGTCTTTGCTGAATTTGTTGTATTTGGTGCTATTGACACAGGTTTAGTTTGTGATTGAGTTGGTGGTGCCGTGTTGGATGGCTGTGGTGCTGTCTTTGCTGCATTTGTTGTATTTGGTGCTATTGACACAGGTTTAGTTTGTGATTGAGTTAGTGGTGCCGTGTTGGATGGCTGTAGTGCTGTCTTTGTTGCATTTGTTGTATTCGATGCTATTGACACAGGTTTAGTAGTTTGTGATTGAGTTGGTGGTGCCGTGTTGGATGGCTGTGGTGCTGTCTTTGCTGCATTTGTTGCATTTGGTGCTATTGGCACAGGTTTAGTTTGTGATTGAGCTGGTGGTGCCGTGTTGGATGGCTGTGGTGCTGTCTTTGCTGCATTTGTTGTATTTGGTGCTATTGACACAGGTTTAGTAGTTTGTGGTTGAGTTGGTGGTGCCGTGTTGGCTTGCTGTAGTGCTGTCTTTGTTGCACTTGCTGCATTAGGTGCTATTGACAGAGGTTTAGTAGTCTGTGGTTGAGCTGGTGGTGCCGTGTTAGCTGGCTGTGGTGCTGTCATTGTTGCACTTGCTGCATTAGGTGCTATTGACAGAGGTTTAGTAGTTTGTGATTGAGTTTGTGGTACCGTGTTAGCTGGCTGTGGTGCTGTATTTGTTGCATTTGTTGTATTTGGTGATATTAGCACAAGTTTAGTAGTTTGTGGTTGAGTTGGTGGTGCCGTGTTGGCTGGCTGTGGTGTTGTTTTTGTTTCACCTGGTGCTATTGGCTGGCTGTGATCGTTCGAAGACTGGAATACACCTGCACACGTCGTCGGCACAATGTGGCTTATCAGTCCAACAACCTCTTTTGACTTATGTACGTTCTGTTCCACGGTTGACGTTGTAGGAGAGTTTCGGTCAGGTGCGTTTATTGATTGTGATAAAGATGGAGAAATTGATTGTAGAGTTTTATTGATATTTGGTTTATCAACTCTTTGTAATTGTGCTGTTCTCGCAGATTTTTGCTCACAATCTATTGATCCTCGTTTACGACGCCACGGTGTGGATGTCATCCAGGAATTGTCCTTCGCTTCATTTTCAGGTGCGATGTTCTTGGGGATAAACGGAGCCATTGGTCTTCCCATCATATCAAGATTGGTATTCACAGTCTCCCTTACTAATGGACCTGAAGGTATCATTATTTGACTTACTGCTACTTGTGGATTGTATCTTTCAGGTGGTATATATCCACTAGTGTGTGGTGTACCAGCAACGGCCTTTTCTTCACTTGTCTGTACTGCTATAAATTGTTCTTTTGGCCGCGCTCCTGAGTTTGATTGGCTGTTGAACACATTCGCTGACACAATAGGAGAGGTTGGTATCTCAAAAACAGGGGGTGAATTTATTCTACTTTTTTCACTGTTGGATGAACCACTTGACCAGAGACGCTGAGTTCTTCTTGTATTTACTGACGGTACTACTGTAACACCTCGCTTCTTCGTCAGACGTCGACGTGGCTCAGTTTGTACTGGCTCAGATGGCTCGAGTGTAGGCTCTTGCTCGACGCCAATACTATCTGAGGCTTGTGAAGAGACGCATCCATCTGGCTCTACCAGAATATGACCTCGCTTTCTAGTTACAAAATATGATAACTTGCTCTTATCTATCGTTGAGTTGTCATTATTGTTTATTTTATCAATGTCCGTGTGACTTTGTTGCTGTACACACTCTGATATTTCATCAATGGTTTTATTAACTTTCAAATCATCAGATTGTTTTAGAGATCCCTTGATATTATCTGGTGGTTCGCGCTTGATATCATTATCCACTAGTTTGGCGTCACTGGTTTTATTAGCCTCACTAACCGATACAGCTTCCTCTTCTTCCTGGTTACAGACATCTGTGTCTTCTGCTAAGATGCCTCCAGTGATAGTGAATGCTTGGTTATCTGTCTCCACATTGTCAAGTGAGTCTGAAGGCTCTCTTGGAGGGTGGGCCAATATTTTTTTGGTTATTGCACCTGGTTCATTGGATGGTTCTTCTCTTTCTATCCTTGTACATGGATGTGACTGCTTTTCTTTCTTTTTATCACCCCGGAATTCGTTACTTTTCTCCGTTTGTTCTGATGATCTCGTCACTCCTGTTACTTTGCTTGAAATGAAAAACACTTCATTATCTGAGTCATCAGAATCAACAAGGACAAAATCATCAGACTCATACTCTGAATATGAGGAGCTGTCATCAGTCATGGACTCATCAGATGCCGATTCAATTTGGCCCACCCTGGGTTCCAGTGCACCCCTTTTGCTAAATATGATTCCCGGTACCGTGGGGCTCGGCGTCATAAAACAGGTCATCCGCGTCCACGCTGTTGTAGTTATGCATGCCATTTGTTCTTTTCCGTCGCTCGAGAAAGGACTCATCTTTGCGATCTACACTTGCTAAGGCAGTGGTTTGAGCGCGCTCCCGGCGACGTCTTCTTCGTGCTGCTAAGCTTGGATCACCACCTTGGTCACTGTCTTCTGATCTTCTAGAGCTACTTGATACACTTTGAAGACTACGTGATCTGGTATTTACACCTTTATCTTCCATGTGGATCTCATCTGTGACAGTAGACTCATCTTTCATAACGACTTTGTCTTCTTTTCCTGTCTGTACTCCTGTCTCCATCATCTCCTTTTCCTCTTCTGATTCATCCTCATCGTCATCGTCTTCGTCCGAATCTTCTTCCTCGTCGTCATCTTCGTCCTCTTCCTCATCGTCTTCATCAGTATGATCTGTCTGCTTTCGTGTGCGCCCTCCCTTTGGTGGTAGTTTGGTTATATCAGGATCGGTCTGACTATGTCTATCTCGATACGATATAGATTTATCTATACTGTTTCTACTACCTTTTTCCCTCATACGCATTTTAGTAATTAATGGTAGATCAGGGTCTTCAATATAACCCAAATCAATGGAGCCAAATACAAAATTTACTTTTTTGTTAATGGTGTCAGGTAGATCCTGAATATTGACATCATTTATATGGGAAAGTTTTTCCTGTACATCTTTCTTCAGCAACAACAGTTCTATATCTTTCCCCTTCAGGATAACTTCTGTTAAGCTGCACGTACTGCGTAGGGCGTCTACTTGTGCACTCTTATCTTTCTTGTTTTCAATGTAATCCATAGTTTCCTTGCCGTACATTTCTTGTAATTCCTCAACAAGCTCTTTTTCGCGATTGCGAACTTCTTGAATAAAGCGAATGGCGTTTTCGTGTATTTTTTCTTCTGCGGTTTTGATCACTTCCTCACAAGAATTTAAGGTTTCGATCTGTGAGTCAAACTGCTCTATTTTGTCATTGCAGGCTTGTAACAAGACTGTTATATTCTCTTTATATTTCACAACAGCATCTCCAAATTGGGTGATTTCATGATCTTTGTGTTCATTAAAAGTACAAAGAACACAAATGCAAGTTTCACAAGGTTCACAATAGAAACGCACTACCTCATCACTATGTTCTTTACATTCGATATCCTTTTCTATCTCTACGTCAAAAACTGAGTGACCCATGGTCACTTTGGTTTCCTTATGCAGCTGAACACAACTAAGGCACAGAAGCTTGGCACAATCAAGACATTTAGAGCTAGCCTCACGATGGCGCTTAGATACCATCTTGCAAATGTCACAAAATGGGAACTTTGAAGGCTTTTGACGCCCTACAACCTCTGAGAGACTGGACACCAGAAAGTTATCTGGTAGTTTTTTCACTCCTCCCAGAGGCAGTTGGGTGCGTTTACGACACAGGGGACAGGTAAACTCACGGTAGTCGCTGTACTTTTTATAAGTACTCTCGGACATGACGTGACTCTCCACACATTGCTCACAGAAGGTATGCAAGCAGTTGAGGCACTTCGGATTTTTGTAGTTGTCCAGGCAGATCTTGCAGACAAGGAACTCATCGTTGATCTCTTGAGCGAGTTTGACACCACCGCTACCTCCTGTCGCCATTCCGAATGCTTTTCTGCTTGGACTTGGTGACCGACCAGATCCCGTCTGTAACAAAAAGATAAGACATTCCATTAACCCTTACACCAATAAGCACGCCTATAGTCTTTTTTAACCCTTAAAGCGCTGAAATATTTTTGTAAAATCTATGGAGACTGAAGGGGTTTTTTCATTTTGAAATCATCATAAATGTCTTCGTTAGCTCTTTCCGCTTCATTTCAATACCTGTGTTATGGGTCTACGGCCATTAGAAATATTTCTACTTTTACAGTGCGGGGATCGACTTTAGTCGTCAGAATCTGACGTCCACAGACGTCAGATTCTGAAGACTAAAGTCGATCCCCGAACTGTAAGGGTTAATATGCTTAGCCTGTTTGATAAGCATGTTAAATCACTGTTATCATGGTTATTGTGAATGAAATATGTGCTTAAACATGAAGATTTGCAAACTTCAAGTGGGTGAAAGTTTAAATGACTTAATTTAGTGCTTTAACGGTTAAGATTTTATGAAAATACGATATTATACTGCATATTATAATTAGGAAAAAATCCGTTTAAATCCTATTCAATCATATTCTGTTTCAATCAATTTAATTTAAAATCATATTTTTATCCTGATGGGGTACATTAAAAACAACAGTATGATCATCATGATATTCGTTCCTTTTGGTGGCGAGTGATGGCGGTACATCCATATTTCATGTTACAGTTAATCAGTTTTTTTTTACAAATCATGGTATATGTAAATGGAAATGGAAACGTGTCAAGAAGTACTAAAACAATGTCAATTACATAGGTTTGATATTGGCAGCGAGTCATAATCAAGTGTCGTTATACACAAAACACCGTGTCTACCTTGCTTGAGACACCAGTCGTCACCATAATCGATTATTCACCTTCATATTACCACTTAAAATAGTGTTTTTTCAAACACAAACGTGGCTTTAATCAGCAAGATGCAACACATGTAAGTACAATGCACAACTGAAATGGCTTTTAATTGGAAAAGAAATGAGTGTTTAAACATTGAACATGTTTTGTCACAAATTAAACAAATGTGTGTAATTTTAACTCACTTAAATTTGTGGGTCACGGCATCGAAACACAACTTTATGTGGTTGAAAAATAAATTAGATTACTGAAGGATTCAAACAATTACCCTCCTTGTGCCGAGTAACACCAATTTATATCGACTTGAAGTTGCGGGTCGAGCCACTTCAAGTGGGCGAACAAACTTGAATGAAATAACTTGGCACTTTAAGGGCTAAGAGGACAATACATATTTTATATTTAAGTGATAAACCACTTAAGTGTTATATCGACATCCGTTCAACCACTTGAAGTCAGCCAAGGTCAAAAGTAAAGATGTAATTGTATGCCCATTGCCCATTTCCTAATATTGAAAACTATACCTATTTTTAAAGATACAACTACTTATTGAATGATTGATCTCAATTTGTGCTCTCAATGTCACTCAAGGTCAAAAAGAATCTTATTTGCTCTCCATTGTGAAAATTATTAGTTGTGTACTGCATATGAATACTCCGGAGTATCTAATTACTGCAGACTGTAGACATCTCAAACGCTGTATACCCATTACAAGGGTTGTAGGGCTTTAAATATAAACGCATTAGCTGGCACGCTTGTTCTCCATGACCATGAAGATTGATGTACTTTTCAAAAACTAACAAATCATTTCTAAATCTGCATAACTGTTCATTTCATAACAGGTTTATATTATTTTCCAATTACTCTCATATTTGCTATGTCTACACCAGGTGCCTAATTTCATCCATTATTTCGGGTCGATGTGATATTTTGGTAAATACACGTGCAATTTGCTCTTTTTGAATAACTTCCAACAGTCTTATGAAGATACTAATAAAAGAAGATGAATGTCTCGATAGTGAAATACTGGAATACCAAGCAAAATATTGTTGGGTATAATGTAAAGTGGCGCACACCGTATATTCTTGTGTGGTAGAATATTATGTTTATCAATTCCACCAGAATATAATATATGTGTGATGTGGCACGAGAAAGCCACTGGAGAAGATGACGTTCGTTTCTTGTATTTTGAAATGATGACAGGACAAAACTGTACGTACATCTTGCATAACATGATATGTTTGCGCCAGGTACGGGACTGATATATGATGTGTAGTTATATATAACTCACGAGACGTGAACAGGGTAGGATTCGGTAAACAGAACTGATAGGTATGACCCCAGGCTGAGCCATACATTTCTCTGCAATCCAGAATCTGTCAGTGTTTGACTTGGTGAATCATCGCCACTGACGATTGTAGGTCGTTAATGTGGGCCAAACTAAAAAAAAGATGGGCTCCTATCATTTCTGCCTGTGAAAACATTGTAAATCTTTCAAATTAGCAAAACAGTTGAAACCACTTATTCGAAAATATAACAGTCATTAATGAAATTGTTTGTAATATGAACAGCAAAATTGAGACGTTGAACAGTTGAATCTATGCTGTGTTGCTGTTGGATAAACATCACAGCCGACGTGCCAGCATTTAACCAGCATAGGCTCAACGTCTCGTGTTTGTTGGATCTTTTTTACCTATATATCGTGTTCTGTTTCCCACGTCACCACAATCTATACAGTGCAGTGTTGGAGATAAAGAGCCATATCCGTGACTGTGTATACTATCAGATACGTTCCTTTACCCGCCAAGTTGGCTACCTGGAAGTTTCAACCGTTTGAAGTTGTGTCTCGCAGAAGCGATCCACAACTTCAAGTGAGTGAAAATTATGCAGATATTTTGTGGAATGGAGGCCAAACATATTTAAATCTAGTATTTGAAATGTTAATAAAAATGTAAAAACCGTCTATAGTCGTTTGGCTCTCAGAGGGTCAGTCCCAAGCAGAATCTACTAGTCGTCGACATTTGACCACTTTGTAGTTAACATCTGAAAATGTTAAGCGCCAGACGTTCTGAACAGTTGCCATGCCCTTTATCACTCTAGTAATTACTTGCTTCAAGTCGATCCAATGGCAAACGCCACAGACAGCAATGCATCACAAACTGACTGTTTACTTTAACATTCAGTTTAGCATGTCGACTTTAATTAACAGTTACGGATTGTATATTATTATTATGCAATTATTCTACTTTACACCACCCGGTACCTTCACAATAGACCTAAAAAAATAATATTTTTGCATTTATCTAAAATCCCATATATCTACAACAACCACAATCATGTGGATTGGTATGGCCCAAGTATTGCACTATTCTGCCGCGCAAAGCGAAAAGGCAGTAGCCGCTTACTTTAGTGCAAAACCAAAAGGCAGTAACTGCTTACTTTACAAGTAAACAGTTTTTGTCTATTGGTTTTGTAAGAGCAGTATACCTATTTGATCACGTGACATAATCAGATAAGCCCTTTCCGTCATTCCGTTGTTGTTATTAATATCAGACAGTTATCAAAGTTATTGTTATTGTTGTAACTTTATTCGGTGATTACTTTTTTCGAAATATGCCAAATTCATCAACAGTAAGTTAATTATTGATTTTATGCATATTTCAAGTATAACGTTACATACGCAATGAGGAAGCCGAGGGTCGAGAATATGTGCCGTACTATTTCCTAATGACTTGAGGGATTTTTATATCGCAAAGCAATAACAAATAAAAATATACAAGACTACACACTCAAAGTGTTTGAGCAGTTTGTAACTTTATGAGTTGAAAGAGCCCATTTGTATGGTGTTTAGCGCTACCGCATGTCACACCGGAGCTCGGGGTTAGTTCCTCGCTCCATGGATTCAGTTTTCAAAAAAGCTCGAGGTTCTCAACCTGTTTATATTTGGCGGCGTCATTTGATTATCACACCACCATCCTCAATTGTTTCCGTGCCAAATTTAAAAAGTATCTCTACAAACGTGGCACAAAGCTCACCATTGATTTATTCATTGATTCATTGATTGATTGATTGATTGATTCATTCATTCATTCATTCATTCATTCATTCATTCATTCATTCATTCATTCATTCATTCATTCAATTATTCAATTAAGTCGCAGACCTGCTGGTTACGAAATATAATGTCCACACAAAAATATATTCCTCATCAACCAATAGTTTTAGTATATGAACTAAAACACAAAATGGCATCTGACCATTAATAAACACGAATCATAGTTGTTGGTTAAAGGCTTAATACGAGACAAAAATGACTGTAACCTATTACACAGCTCCACAACCGGCCGGTGAGAACTAACTCAACCCAACACCTCTACCCGTCTCAGCTAATCTGACTATACATATCAGCATTTGCTTATCTCACCTCTGGTACGTCCATCGTGTCTGGACTCTTCCTGTTTGGAGAAGACATTTCAGCGAGCGTTATTATCCCGAATGATCCGAACCATGCAACGCACCAGCTAATGTAGAAGTTATTACTGTGCGGGCATCATTAACTAACTATATCCGAGCACTCATCTCAGTCAGTTGGAAATCGGCAAGAATTATGTGAATTCCGGAGAGGAAACCGCACAATTAGCAGCGCTAAGTCTGGCTCACTCGCTGAGTCTGCGAGACCACATACAGCGAGAGCAGTAATGCTATAGCTGATGCCAGCCGGTAAGGTAAGCCTGCAAATCTGCAAGACCAAACTTTGCCAGCGAATCAGCAGTTGTGGCAACAACAGCTGCCAGGCCTTGATGCCGCGACTGATGGAAAGTCTACGGCTCGTTCCGTAATTTGGTCCGTGATGTAGGTGCCTGATGGAGGAACCCGGTAGTTTGGCAAGGTAGTCAGAGAAGCAAACACGAGACATTGAACCAATGCTGGTTTAATGTTGGGCCAGCGTCGCAGATGGTGGACCAACATTAAACCAACTTTGGTTCAATGTCTCGCGTTTGCTGGGTAGAGAAGGTGGGGGGGGGGGGTGGGGTGGCGAGAATCATCAGTAATGAAGCCATCCTGGCAAACATGAGACGTTGGTTTCATGTTGGACCAGCGTCACAGACGGTTGACCAACATTAAACCAGCACTGGGTAAATCTTCGCTGTGATGTAATGTTGAACCAACATTAAGACGATTTTCTAGCCTCCTAGACACATGATAGACTCGTACACGCATCGTTTTTCTGCTGGCTTTCAAGACACAGGATATCTGTTCTTGATAAATGGCATATTTACTCGAGTTACACTGCTGTGCAGCATACTGAATTATCGTGGTTTATTGCCATGAAGAGTGTCTGAATTTTGAAAAAATGGTGTATCAAGCTTTGACTGTGACCATTTACTAGTATTCAACAGCAGGTATAGTCCTCTCTTAAAGTGGATAGACACTCGCTATCTGTCTTGCGCACAATAAAACGAGTGGACGAGTGTTTTTTACCTTCCAAAACATACTGAATACCGCAAATGAGGACTAGTAAACCTAAATATCAACTACTACTGACTATGTAGCATGTGTAACGTTACCTTACAACATAATAGCGTTAATTCACAAATTCACGACCCCTACTATATATCCATGATCCCAGTAAGCACCATAATATCCAATCAACCAATGGAACGTGCTTCTTGTTATGCTATTTTATAATTATAAACGTGTATCTAAGGTGTTTGAAATATTATAACGTTGGTTATAAGGGTTTACATATTCAAGTGTCATATTTTTTGACACCAATAATGATGGTAACATATAAATCTAGTGTTTAATTTAAACAATAGATTTAATAATACATAATTATTTGTATTATCAACAATTTCTTTTTAATAACGATTTGAAGTTGATCATTAATTTATTGGGCCTCCCAGCATTCTTTAAGCGAGAAACTAATATTTAAGTATTACTTAAAAATTAGTTTTTAGATTGTGACATTGAGCGGATATGGCATTAATATGAAGAATTATAACCAGGTGCAATTTTCCCAATGTAAGTGGTAGCTTAGCGTTACAGACCAGTACAAAGACATACTCACATAGCTATGTCATGAATATTCCACCTAACATACGGATCAAAGATTGATCAATTTATTGCTTGATTGATTGATTGCTTGTTTTATTGATTGATTGATTGATTGATTGATTGATTGATTGATTGATTGATTGATTGATTGATTGATTAATTGATTGATTGATTGATTGATTGATTGATTGATTGATTGATTGATTGATTGATTGATTGGTTTACTACTTTCATTCATTCATTCATTCATTCATTCATTCATTCATTCATTCATTCATTCATTCATTCATTCATTCATTCATTCATTCATTCATTCATTCATTCATTCATTCATTGTTGTAATAATATAGTGGTTATTATCGTAACGTATCACAGGCTGATTATAATACAGGTATGTATGTATGTATGTCTGACGAAAATATGTTGACTGAGCAATCACTTTAATAACATTTTTTTTAATAATCACCAATTTACTATCTATTTTGTATTGAAAGTTTCAGTGCTTTAATTTAGTCGTTTTGCAATAAAATATTTACTGAAATTTATCAAACGTTCAGCTGCATATCTTAAGTAAAGTGCTCAAATTAGTGAGTTCCCAACGAAAGCTACCATCAGCAATTTGCTCATGTTTTAATTCATATTTTCTGTGAATTTTTTTTTTTTTTAAATGATTACTATCTTTTTATTTGTTCAATTTAAAAAAAAAAAAAAGTTTTCTTTTGTGGGTGACTTTTGACTTTTTTGATGGGCCAGACTCAGACCGGCCATGTCACTTCTGAAAATTTGGTTTTCACAGTCAGCTAAAGAAATGTGGAGAAAGCACGTTAATAGCCAGTAGAAAACCTGTGTGATCATACGTGACCGATAGTCATCCAGTGAGAACAATCACTTCACTGACCTCAATGTAAATTGTTTGTTATTCGGTTACATCATCATGATCATTGAGGTAAATGTATCATGTGTAGGCCTGCGTTTGAGGTTAAATTCCTTCCCCTATAAGACATGACACAACACCATATACCAGATATACTATTAAAGGTGTAGTCAACTGTCCAAATACGCGGGACAATGTGGTCCCCAGAATGCAACAGTGGCCCCTGGACATTCAACAATGACATATCACCCCACATCCACAGTTATCAGCCAAGATAATAATACTATATGCGTTTCATACCTATCGCCGCATTAAAAGCAAGTTCTCAAGTCATATAAACTCTATATACTTGCGCGACATCTATGAGGAAACAATTCAGCATTTCTCTCATGTGGGCTTTGTGTTGTGACACAAAAGGTTGTGTTACCGTGGGGGACTGGAAACAGTTGACATCCAGCATATTGACAGTAAGAGCTTTCCCAGCCAACACGGCACACTCACCAAATGTTGTTTTAATGTCGGCCAACGTCGCAGACGTTGGTCTAACATTAAAACAGCATTGGGTCAATTTCTCGTTGGAGTAGTATCTTGTAATCAGTTCAGTCGCTGATATTAATGCTGTCAAACTGTACTCTATAGGCTAATGTAGGTTTACACTTGAACGTTCCACACATGCGTATTTCAAAGCTGTATGAATCTTTAACCCTTTCAAGCCTTAATTTACCATTCTTATCTTCATCCACTACAAGCCGCGAATTGCTGCCGCAATTCTCGACTTGTAGTGGATGAAGATAATTTGATGTGGTTTAAAAATTGAAGAAAATTAATTAGTGGTAAACCAGTTTCATGGAAATTTTCGTTCTAAAACCCTTAGTTGTAGGAAAATTAAGTATGTCTTCAGGGATGTAAAATGATGCTTTGATGCATCGTGGGGGCTTAAAGGGTTAACTGATACTACTTTAAGGTGCAAAAAACTATTATCGACTACTAGTAGGTCATGTCTATCTTACTTTATCTACATCAGAAAAACAATGGTACCCAAACGAATAGAGCGTATTGTTCCTGTTTACCTTTCTAGACGATGATCTATGTAGCCCGTGAAGCCTCACTCAGCCTGCCTGATGGTGTTCTGAGGGACCTGCAAGACTCTTCTTTCTGCAAGGTTAACTACAATACTGCACTGGGTAAAGACTAGGTAGACGTTCGTTTATAATGCACTCGCCTGCAGGTACTTGGGGTGAAAATACCCAGTCTAAATAATCGCGCTATCTAATGTCATGCAGGTAGCTGCTCATCCTGACGTCGATGCAGCTGCTGGATATCTCAGCAAACCCCTGTCTTCTTGGACTTCTCCCATCAGATATTAGATATTATTACGGCACACGTACACGGAATTGTGCCATGTTACTCTCGCTGGCTGCTATCAGCAGGTGGGGTAGGCTAGCTTGGACAAATTTTGCTTGTTTAGCCTTTCAACGCAGAATGATTTGCAGATATCAGTACTGCCCGGAAGGCCACGCCACACTAAACACTATTTTTATCTGCGCTCTGAACCCCGAGAAAAGCCGTGTGTGTGCATCTTTGTTTTGTACAACAACCTGTCTTGCTTTCAGCTGTGACTTCTATTATATCTACAGAGCGGCGTACAGTTCACCGGGAAAAATGTGCTTGTCAGGATGGTAGAATGTCAGGAGATGGAGTGAAGGGATGTGATGGTAGGCCTGCAGCCTGCAGGAAGAGGCGCTGTATTTATTGCTAAAGTTGCTACAGCGATTATCAGGTGGCACCCAGCGACACGTTGACCCAATGCTGTTTTGAAGTTGGCCCGCCGTCTTCGACGGCGTCCCAACATCAAAACAGCATTGGGAGAATGCCCGGTGTAGGCTGGGCAGGTAGTGCAGCCTGTACAGATCTGTAGCGGAGTCTGTAACACCTTATCTTCACGGCCGTATTCCACTTGATCACCCCTCACCCTTGTAGGATGACCCTTCTACATCTCTCAGGTCACTCCCAACATCACGTAACACTAAATACATCCAGAATATAGCAATGTCCCGAAAGTTGCACTTTACACTAAATAATATAGATTCCTTAGAGAGAGCCATTCAGTACTTTACCCAGCCTGATAGAATATCGCGGGCTCGAACTGCCGAGAACGCAGTTATTGGCCCCTAATTGAATGCACTGTAGAATGTGTTACTTTAGTTTAGGAATATTCATGAGTTTTACCTGATTTTTATCTGCCTAATATGGAAATGCCTAACAGTACGTGGAATAAATTTAGTCCAGGGTAATTAAGCCAAAAAATAGTGAACATAGGAACTAGTTGCAACAGAAGCTTTTTTGATTTATTTTAGTTCACTTACATATCCACAATGACCAAAAAAGTCCCAAGCCAGCAAAATTCGGAAATTTTTTTATGGTCATTTTTCTGAGGATAATTAAAATGGCTAAATGGTGGTTATAATTCATTCACACTTTCCAAAAAAAAAAAATCGTGTTCGTTTTGGTGCGCAATATTTATCAAAACAGGCAGCTTTAACCACTGCAGGGCGGGGACCCTGGTGCAGTGGTTAAAGCTGCCTGCTTGGAAAGTCGGAGATCGCGGGCTCGAACCCCACCTTGGCCTTCAAGTTTCAAAGAAACAAAATGTTTCTTCCCAGCTCACTCGTAAAGATTCAATATTGTGGGCAGCCTCCGTAACCGAGAAGTAGCGTGCTCGGCCAGGGCTCGAATTTCGAATCCTGTGTCTGGAGGGCAGTGTCATCTCATTCATCTCACCATCCTCAGGAGGTTCTCCTAGCCCAGTTTAATCTCTAATTATGTGCACAAAGGTGGCCTAAAACCCCATTCATTCATTCACTCATTCATTCATTCATTTAACCACTGCACCAGGGCCCCCGCCCAAAATAGGTGAGAAACATCCCGCGTGTGATTATAATATTAGAGTTGTAATTTGTATTAATGTGAAATGTGTAATTAGTTATATAATTTACAATATACAAATTATTCTTTATCTGCCTTATAATAATTGCAGTCGGACAGATTGATTAAAATTTAACATAAACTTGATCGACTTCCTCATGTGCAGTCATGCATCCCAAAATGACGTTTTTCATTTGCCATAGAAGTCGGGCAATAATGAGAATAACTAACCGTTGCTATTCATTTTCCTATTATTGAGATTATACTGTAGCTCGGGTGGAATAATATTTATTTTCACCTAACTATATATAAAAAAAGCCTAAAAATACGTTTGAATTTCACTTCCATATCAGATCTGTGATTTTAGTACTTGTTTCCCAATAATACTAGTTATATCGTTTTTAAAACCAGCATTACTTAGACCACATCAAAACAAGATTTGAGTAAATCGTGTTATATGTTTGGAAGAATAATCGTACAGATCTATTTTTTGGTTGGAGCAGTAATTTGATTAAGTTTGACATCAGGATCAAATTTATATACCCGATAATTATTACACTTAATAGTTATAGTGTAAAAGATAATATACATAAAGCCTAAAATATGTTTCCGCGCCAAAACTAGAGATAAAAAAAATAACTATATAATATTATAAATGGTAGCAGAAACCACCCTGGAGAGCGTAGAAACGTAAAAATAAATACGAGTAGAACACTTTTTAAAAACATGTAAAGTTATAATAATGTAAATGTTTTGTTATTTAGTTTTTTAGAAAGTTTTTAACATTGCAGGTGATGATGGAAGTGAAATAGCGACGATCAAGCAATTTCTGTTAAAAAATACTAGTACAATGTGATATTTTCCCCTAAATAAATTCAATATGTTTTAAACATCAAATATGTTTTAAACGCTTTGCAGCACTTGATAGGGAAATTAACAAAAATATCATTATTATATCAAATATCAATGTTTTCAGGAATCAGACAAATAATCAATTTTTATTGCCAGTTGTGGATCTAGAGAACATTTTTCTAAGATGTCCAAACATCGGTATTTGACACCCGAAATTTACGGGGTGGATTCTCAAACGCCAGTTTATTAACCGAGTAAGACTAATAAATATCTGTTTGATACATCAGTGCATACTTTCTGGGAGGCCAATCACATTTCCATCCCATTGAAATAAGAGCAGCGGCCATTCCGGCCAACTATTTCCATCATATTTCTCTTAGAATTCCTTGACTCTATTTCCCAGCAATGATCCGCTGGCATTGTTTATGGGACTTTTCTGGTGAGCATCTGGACCTTCGCACAAAAATGTGGTAAACATCCGTTGAGAAAATGAGGTATTTGCTTCAGTATCAACAAACTCTACATGGAGTGTTATGATATCGTGCATCTATAGTTGAGAATAAGGTAGTCTGTTATGGTATGTGTATGTATTTTTGAAAACTAAATCTACATTAGTAAAATTATGTTCGAAAATTGAGCTACTGAATTGCTGTTTATTCTTTTACATCCATTTAAAGGTTAAAATAATTCAAATGGATGGATAAATTACGTACCCTGTTAGATATGTAAATATGAGGCATATAAAATACCAGAGTATTATTTTTCATAATTTGGCAGAAACATATCCAGTAATTCGAACCATCTATAGTAGATCACGGATTAACATGTGATCAAGAGGAAAATAGGTACTTTGTCCGCCTAACTATCTAAGATAAATCATGTTTTCTCACCTGCTGGGAACCAGTTTTCACATGCACCATATTGCTCAGACAAACGCGAATATAGCCACATAGTATGAGTCCTATACTAAGACGAGAGGCATGCGTTCTTAAGAAAAAAAAATATTAAAAAAAATATGTCATCTTATCGGCAGCTTACGGCAAAACATACAGCATTTTCGCAAAAATTCTGTATGAATATCACAAACAAAAACACTATTGTCACATGCACATTTACGGGTACATCATAATAGTGCACGCCTGCGGAGGGAAGGCAGGCTTACACACTGATATTTTTGCTTGGGTTTGCAAATAATAGTCACCAGGTGGAGATGGTGGAAATTGATCAACCACAGACCAGGAAATGGTGCACGAGGAGGAGCGGCACTCCATGTGCGGGGAGTGAAATCTTTAGTAGGCATATAGTATCATACATTCTTAAAGGGACATGTTCAGGTCTAAAATCATAAAAAAATCGGTGATTTTATTTTGGCTTCTTAATATGACCATATGATGTAAACATGTCCATAGACTAGAACTGCAAAAGTTTTTTAATTTTTGTGCTGCGCATTCACCAGTTAGGCTAGATATAGAGACGAAATTCCTGATTTCTAATTATTGACAACCATGTAAGAAATAAGAAATACGGGAATTTCGTCTCTATATCTAGCCTAACTGGTAAGTGCGCAGCACAAAAATGTAAAAAAACTATGATTTTAGACCTGGGCATGTCCCTTTAAGATAAAGAGTTTTTTTGAAAAGAACACCTTATGTTGTATTGTGGTACGCTTACTAACTTCTGTAAATTATATACATACAGTGAAAATAATAATAGTATTCCTTAAAAAGGAACTGTTGTTTCTCTACGAACCCTCTGAGTGCCAACAATTCACATTGTGTATTTCGCTACCGCGACCCACAAACAATACTCATTATTTGTTAAATTTAACATAATTTAACAATATTTTGATATGCTGATAAAATGACATGATTACATTTGTGATTGATGCTCAAAGGGTTTGGAGAGTATTTAATGACATGGTACTGTATGATATGCCTACCTTAGGTGGAGACACTAGTTTCTCTTTAGGTTCTGGAGACTCGCTGCTGTCCCTTGGCATCCACCGCCGACTGTATATGCCGTGTGACATTTTATCATCAGAGTCAGCACGGTCCTGGTTAGACCTATTAAATGGTAAAACCAACAAAAATATATACAATGGTCGGAGTCAGCATGGTCTTGGTTAGACCTATCAAAACGTAAAACCAATAAATAATATACAGTGGTCGGAGTCAGCATGGTTAGACCTATCAACACTTAAAACCAACATATAATGAGAATGTACAGTGGTTGGAGTCAGCATGGTCCTGGTTAGACCTATCAACACTTAAAACCAACATATAATATACACTGGTCGGAGTCAGCATGGTCCTGGTTAGACATATCAAAACGTAAAACCAACAAATAATATACATGATATACAGTGGTTGGTTAAACCTGTAAAAATGCACGGTCTATAGCCTATGTATCAGTCCCATTAGTTTTGACTTATTTGGTAGACCTATATGTACGTATCAAGGAGACGCTTCAGAAAAATAGTGGCCGAAAGATTGATATGTGATTAAATTATTTAGAAATGCCTGTCTCACAGATCAAACGCAGTTCATGCATGAATTTGTGCCCGGTTACATTCACAGGCATTCTTGTCGCATACTGGAATATCGGTGTGGGTGCCCGGTGGTGCCTGTGAAATTTGAATAGAGGTCAATTTTCGAAATTATCACAACGGGACCGGGTGTGATAAATATCTGTGTCGAATATAAATTGCGTACACCATGTTACATCCACAGGCATTCTTGTCGCATACTGGAATATCGGTGTGGAGGTCAATTTTCGAAATTATCACAGCGGGACCGGGTGTGATAAATATCTGTGTCGAATATAAATTGCGCACACCATGTGACATCCTTGTTGAGTACGGGAATGTCCTTGTTACATCAGCATCTGAAATACTTGGCAGATAGACCACCGCGTGTACTACAGACCATGTTATAAATATCCTTCTAAAAACTTTCAGTCCGTGACTACTACCTTTTGAATGAACAATACTCTTTGTCACCTACGCGTCGCTCACATTTCGCCTCCACATAATACATCGAGTGAGTTCTGGCCCAGCCTATATGTGCACAAAGGTGGTCTAAAACCCCATTCATTTCATTTACACCGAGTGATAATCCGTGATGAACCAGGCATGGTTAAATTAAATGGACAAAGGTCTCTTTTAATCCGAGCTTGAACCACGCTTCATCGGAGCTCGTCTACAGGGTCGGATCCAGGCTCACCTTCAAGATTTTATTGTTATATTTAGGCCAATTTAGCGGACTTTTTAACTATTAGGCGCAAAAGGGGGGACGCGTGCACCCCAGAGCCCCCTGGATCCGCTCCTGGTCTGAGCCAGGCATAAGTAGGATATGTGGCCGACTACCGGTAGGCCTAGATCAACTACCAGTACCTGATGATATCGTCAGTATAATCAAAATCAAAATCAGAAATTGTTTGGGTTTTTTTTCATAACAAATATAAAATGTAATTCACATAAAAAAATGCATAAGTATACATGTATCAGCATTGTGGGAAACACGTGTCAACAGAAGCATATTGCTTATCAAGGTCACCGCCAACTTAAACATATTGACTGGTATTTCTTGGTTTAATTGTATGATGGCCCCTTACAATATGAAAAGTATTTTATGACGAACCCTTACAACAGACAGTCCTGGGCCCGTATTCTCGTACAAATTACGATATATCGTAGGCTTCTGATTGGTCGAGATGGCCATCTCGACCAATCAGAAGCCTACGATATATCGTAACTTGTACGAGAATACGGCCCCAGGCCCACATATCAATGGCCAATCTTGTCTCATATGTAATAATTATGTAAGAAAAGCAGTAGTTAAACATTTATGACAAGCATATTATTCTGTCAAACATTAGCTACAATGCTCGATACCCTTTTTAGCAAAACATCATTGTAATAATACGTAAAACCGTATCGCATTATCTCACATAATTGAAGGTTATGCATTTGGCAGTTTGAATAAATCTTTCGTATGTTCTAGATAAAAAACTCTTCATGCTAATTATTTTTTTCTGTAAGTGTTTTATTATTTGACAGATACGCAGCGGCTTTTCTCCAAATTTCACAGCAGTAAAGCATTATATGGCAAGCATAAATTATTATAAAACATACTTAATGATCCCTTTGATAATAATCTACTTGCCCTCTTTATAACATAATAGTTCATGTGTATTTTTGTAGCGATTATTTTTATATGACTGTATCGATTTATCGGTCATCAATTATACCCATAAAAAGGTTTTATTCACCTTATTTACCAATTTCTTACTTATACTAATCTGAAAACCACTTTTCCAGCTTCATTAATTCGTTACAGATAGTTACACTCAAACTCATAATGTCTTTAGTAATAAATTTAATAATGTTTGATAATTTGGGTTCAATAATAATACCCTGTGAAACGCCGTAACAACTATCCATTGGATTGGAATTTTCATATTATAAAACACATATTAAGATGTCTTAAATAAATGCTCAACCATGCATTTCCCTCTATTTAGTTTTTTGTAACATCAGTGAATTATCAATATTATCTGATTATGGGAAGCCTTCTTTAGATCAATAAAAAACAATTGTATATAGTTTATGATCTGTCAACTTGGGGCGCAGTTCGTGTAAATCGGTCAGGGCATGACAAGCTGTGTGCGGTTATTTCTGGAACCATACTGGTTATTAGATAATGTATCGTTCATCTCTAAAACTTATCCAACCAATCATTGAAAAGTTTTCAATATCTTTAGCAATTGAGGCAGTAATGAAACCGGTCTCTAATTCATAAATGCATATTTCTGTCCTAATTTAAAAATATGACTTATCCAAGCTATTTTTATTTGTTCAGGGAAAATTCCCATTTCAAAATAATTGTCAGCTGTGTGATATATTGGTTTGTCTAAATAATAAAATTAAAAACTGAATGATCCATGGATGTCTTATGTGGACTTGAATTTACCATGTTTACCTTTACTTTTAACAGGTATTTTTTTTGAAGGGTAATAAAAAATATTTCAATATCATTAGATAACTTCGGTCCTACATTGACAAAAAAAATATTCAGCCATTACACGATATTTACTCAGCCATTTTGTTTATATATTTGTTATCTGCCTTAAACTGGGATTCATATGGACAGTGTACATGAGAAAATTCCATAATAGAGCATACACAATTAAAAAAATATCATGTATTTTTGTCTCCTATCTGTCCATTTGAAAACATTATACATTTTCATTAAAGTTTTTGTTGTTGTTGTTTTTTTGTCTTTTTTTTGTGGGAATTATATCAATATAATATTTGAAACTGTAATATACAAATTTTATCGAAACCATAAATTGTTGATAATTTTACTATAAAAATACATGGTGGTAGGAGTTTCTAGCATTTTATATCATGTTCGTAAACCAACAATCTTGCACTGCTCTGCAAACCCAAAAGGCAGTAACTATTTACTTTTAAAGTAAGCAGTAATTGCATTTTGGCTTAGCACGGCTGTGTACTTGGCTATTCATCTCGCTTTGGTTATCTGCATGTGCAATTATTTATACATCACGTGTGTTTTAGATTCTGATATGATCATGATAGCTGAGAAATTACAGCGATTGATGCTGATGTCAACTGATTTAATACCCTTCAGTTATGCTATCTAGATTGGTAAGCATACCGTTTTTCTTGGCGTTCCTGCCTAGACCGCTTGGTCTTCTCACGAGAATCTCGTTCCATGCTGTGTGTTATGCAGCAGGAGCCTTGTTTCTTGAAGGCCTCACTTCCGCTTGAGATATACACACCAGAGAAGATAATCTGCTAAGAGCAGGAAGCTATATATCGTAATTCCTGTTGCCAGGTGTATTAGTACTTAACGTGCTGAAGATGACGCCATGCGTGTTTAGATTCCATATTTGTCAAACAAAATATGATGAAGTGCTAAAAACATTTTTGCCAGTTATAATGAAGAAATTAAGATAAAGTATCACAATAAATTCTATTGATTTTTAGAACTCAGAAATTCCGACATAATTGAGCGCATGATATATTTTTTATTCTGGCCTATTATTGTGAGAAATAATCTTCATTATTCTGATGTAATTTCAATACGTTGTAGGATTAGAATGATCGAGCATATTCAATCTATTAAAAACAACCATATCAGTTTTACTCTTTAACCGCTAAACACGACAACAGTCGCTTGTATGTGTTTTATTAGCAGGGTAAATCACAGTTGTTGAGAATGCAATGAGAATGCAATGCTTAAGCATCAAGATTTGCAATTGTTTGATCTCAAGTTAAACAATTAGATTAGTCTAACTTATACAGATATAAACTATACTTATTAAATATTTAAACTTTACTTATGCAAAGTGGCGGAGCACATTCATATATTTTATACATATTTTGGTACAAGCAAGATTAATTTACCATGAAGATTTATAACGATTATATTAATACAAAATGCCAACAGCTGCGTGCAATAATATAACTGTATAAAACTGATTAATACAAATATATTATTTACCAAATTTTAGTAGTAGGCGTATCACTCTTGAGCTATGTGTTCAATTTATCAGGACAAGGAGCAAGCTCGTAACCGATTTTGCTTTCGAAATTCATCAGTCAATATAGCATTACAAATTGATCTTGTATTCTGTTGCCCTTTAGCCTTCAGAGAGTTAGGTGTCTACAGATATGGCTATGTTCCACAAGCGTTACAGGCACATACTGTACTGTCTGCCTGCCTGCCAGTCTGCTAAAAATACAGACAGGAGCATCATAAATATCATGCCCCATCTTCCTCTGTATCCCCTGTATTTGTCTGCTGAGAACAATGTAACGAAAAACGTTTTATTCACATAAAAACGATTTTATTTATATGACATTTCAAATATATAGGCTAATCAGGAAATAAACGGCGGATGAACTTATATGTATATTTAGATCATCTTCACATGCTGGGAGAAGAGATTGATTGATAGCATGTTCGCTGTGTGTTACATGTAACTCCACCTAAAGCTCTTGACCCGTCGGCAGAATTACGCAAATAATTTCGTACGGACTTACGTATACATTTTTATGAGCTGCATCAAAGTTATAGTTTCATTCACACGACAATGTAGAATTATTAAAAAATTAAAAGTTTAAATTATGTTTTTCATACTAAGTATTATCTGAAGGTGAAATTATATATACTGATACCGATAAGAATGAGCGCCCACTGGAGGTGGTGCGGTTTATCCCTGTTGAGCGAGTTTTCTTTTATAAATACAAAACCTTTTAATATCCATTTTCTTTATATTTGATTTCCTTTAGAAGATAATTATAATAATTATGTTTTATTACGATATTACACACATGTGTCTTAGATAGTTATAGCAGAGCGTCAAGAAAATTCGGCTCACCTTTAACATTTTCATATCAACCCTTTCAGAACTAATCCAAATGGGAAAAAAAATGTTTCAATGTTTGGTTATATTTGGAACTATGCCTTCATGCAATCATATTGATTTACAAAATGTTTTTTAAAAACTTAGGTGAATTTACTGGAAATGTTCTAAATAGATACATTATATGAATTTGACAGAAAATAATATGATATTTTTAGAAATTCCATTGAACGATAGATGGATCGATAGTATAATAAATATGGTAATTATCAATATAATAATGTGTTAAAATGTACTATCGTGGTATAACTTATTCTAATATGCTAATTATCAAATTAACATTGTTTTAAAAATGTACCATTGTACCCTTGTGTTTAAAATATTGTGTTTTAATTACGTCGATAAAAATTCTGCTTGACCTTAATGTTGTTATATTAGTATAGTAGTCGCCACATTATAACATTATAGCTACTTCCTACATATTTTTGACCAATTTAATATTTGTTGAGTTGTGTGTGTGAGTTCTGCGTGGCGATCTCAATAAATTTGTTGATGAAAACTCTGTAATAGAATGTGCTCAAGTCACTGTACCTTTTTTGTATACTGCAATATCTCAGTGAACTGAATTATTTTATACAACTGTTTTCAATCGGAACACTTCACCAAGGAGCAGAGCTGTGTGTTCTGTTTTTATGTAGGCCTACTGTACCTTCTTGATTATGGCCGACAGAACATACATGTACTAGGGCCTATATTCTGCTCTGCAAAGCCAAAAGGCAATAACTCCTTACTTGGAAAGTGAGCAGTTATTGCACGGCAGTGTTCTATTCTGTTTTTAATTACGCTTAAAGATAACGTACACAGTAAGAATTTGCGGATTTATATTTTTGATTGACTTACCAGCTATATTGTATAGATTTAGAAATAATTTTTGATGTCACCTGTCCAACCCGGTAACATGATCATGATGATAGATTGCTTCATTTGGACACACAGTTAGATTTGGGCGTCTTAGATGTGATGTAAAGTTCTGTGAGAATTTGCACCAATATCCTTGATCACTCAGGTTAAAATAAAGGTCGGCAAATTTTTGTGAATAAATACCTCTTCAGATTAAACTAATTGTGTACAATTAGTATCATTTTTAAAACGATAAATAAAACACATGTTATTTGTTTATATGTCGATCTGCGAATACGTGTATCACTATTAAATAGCTGTCCAAAGTTAGAGTTATTTAAATTTGTTAACTTTTAGTTAACAAAAAAACATGTTACCAGCGTTTACTACCCGGTATGACTGGGCCGCCTAACTCACGATGTCATCAGGGTAAGCGTTTACAGCCTTGAGTACCAAAATTACATTAAGTAGGCGACTATAGTTATTTTAAGAACTGTTGTCACCACCCATGGCATCATTTTTTTAATAATAAATACCATATGTCTTTCCATCAGCTACACACTTAAAATTAATGTTGAGAAATATAACAAATTTTCACCTCCTTAAAGCTATATGGATCTTGACAACGATACACAACTATGGCTAGATTTTGTTCGTCATACCGTCCTATGTGTATAATAATTCAGATACATATACGTTATTATTAATATTATTAGAAGACCAACAAAAGGAAACGCATGTTGCCTAGGATCTATCACGGGACATCAAACCAGCGTTGGTTTCCTGTTGGGTCACCGTCTTGAACGCTGGCCAACTATGAGACCATCATTGGGTGAATGTCTCATGATGGGTGGATAGTAACTGTATGTCCACTGGTGACTACCATGTTAGAACTACGTGAAAACCGAACAGATTATAATGACAACTAAAGCAATGTTAAACAATGACAAAATACCTGTGTTAGGAAACAACTGGTGTATTAGATACCTAAGCCAGCAAGCAGACAGACGAGCGAGCAGCAAGTAAAAGAACAGTCACAACCAGCCTCTGCCCTTCTCCCCCTGGTGTCTATGGTGTGTATGGCGGGCCAGTCAGTCAGACGGCTAAGTATAGAGTACTAGAATGTCCATCAGCAAGGCGAGGTAAAGGTGTGAGCCAGCAGCATGAGACTGAGGGATGGTCTCAGGGAGAGCTGTAGTACAGCCTGTAATCCCCAGTATAAACGTGCAGGAGGCAAAGCCTGCAACCAGGACGAAAACACCTGGACAGCCTGAACAAACTTCTGGCGACGCACGTACGCCTCCGAGCAATGGAGGCGCGGGCGATAGAGAGATGGATACATGGTATCCCTACTAACACAACACGCCAGCAATATTTCGGCTTAATGTTGGGTCAGCCTCGCAGACAGTGGCCCACCATTAAACTAACATTGTGTTATCATCTCGTGTTTTCTGAGATATGGATATCGTAAACGCAGACAAATTGTGGTAATTGTTTCGCAAATTTCGCTCCGGAGAAAAATTGGGAAATTTCCCAATTGCTAACAAGAAGGCCTACATCTATCCAGCAACTAGGGGACATTGGGTCGGTGTTGAGGTAATGTTGGTCCAGAATTACGCCTAGGCCTACATTACGTCGTCTTCTCGATCGGGTTTGCTCGTAAACAAGGATATAATGTACTGCGATGACTAGAAAGTGTTCTGCCTCCTACACACATGAATGACTAAGTGTGGACGACTGTAGGAACACATGGAAAACAGCAGGCACTACTGTATTTTCCTGCTTTGTGGCGCACTGAGTAGATCTCCATCCCACTACTTCAGCAACATCAGTAATTGACTGTTCAGCCCTCCACGACCTTTGAGCTTTTCTTCTTGTACTCATGTTGTCTTCAGCTTTTGGATGCCCATCAAAAATGCTATCTGCATTCCGCGGCGCCTCGTAGCCGAGCGCACGTGAATCCCAAATTTAACGAAGCAACTCCGAACATATGATCAAAATTGTTCTAAAGCAGTAGCTGTTTGCCCTTGTATTGGAGAACACTGATAACACTCATATATCTATATGAAATTTAAATGGAAATACATGTATAACAAGAAAATAATTAATTTGCTAATTCAGATAGAAAGAGCCCATTTATTTAACGTTAATGATGCTGGATTGATTTTTCATTAATTTCGTATCGATATTGCTGACGTAATTGGAGAATTTAATTAAATAATAAAATACTCCTATGTCTGTAAATTGAAACTAAAGAACAATTATAATCCCCCTCCCCCAAAAAAAATATTAATTAAAAAATAATAATAATAATACCTGTATGTTCAAACAATTGATTTGTGTACTATCTGAAAAGCACTATTGATAAATCTCAGTCGATATTGTTGATTTCGAAAGCGCATATGATGTGTGCGATAAATCAGATAAAATAGTCACGGAATACAACGTTTTCTTATAGCTATAATTTTTAAGTTTAAATTCAGTTTCATTAGAAAACTTTCAGTATCCTACAAAATGACTAATTTTAGTTTAATGTTTCAAAGTCGTCCCAAATTGCTGGTTTCACCAATAGCAATAATATTCACATTACGTATAACCCCATACGGGTGGGCTTGCAACTTTGTTCATGATATTTTTTATTATTATTTTCATTTCTTTATCAACACCATGTTTATATGTATCCACAGAGATTGTATTATCTATTTCTGAAATCTATCTATCTCTCTGTGTAAGCACACTGTTGTTTGGAGCTATCACAGGATACGCATTTGTCTGTAGACTAGTTTATGTCAGTACATTTGGCGCCCTTTCAGATAACACCTGTCGTAAAACTGTACTTGTGTTAACCAGTTTGACCTGTTTTCTTCACGAAACGAGTGTTTCACGAAGCGAGTGTTTCTTTCCCAAAGTAGAACATTTGAGATAAGATACAGTGTTCACTTATATCATCGTAGACACATCTGACACATTGACAGTGTTTGTATACACAGTTTTAGAAAAAGGTTTTAGAGAAGACAATTATACAAATGGGCCAGGTAGCCTCAACCACGTTTCGCAAGAACCAACTATTACCAGATTTTTTTACTGACAAATTCTGTGAAACGTATTGACGTCACCGGAAACGGTTTTGAATGGGAACTCGGTGAAAATAAAGTTACATAATACCCCCTCTCCAATAATTCAAGGTATTATTCTAGCTTGGTGACAACAATGTGGGTCAAGGCTATTGAGTTTCACAGAATATGTCTTTAATCAGCCACATTGTTAGCGTTGCACCTCTTGCAGTCCCGTCCACGCCTCCATCCTCTTGCAGTCCCACCCCCCCCCCCCAACCCATCCCGGGGGTGGGGGAGGGAGTGACATGACAACAAAATAATCTTTCCTCAGCTGACACGTTGTAGCATTTACCTGTTTTTGTAATAAGGATCTCGACTCTCTGTATCGTACTAGATAAAGTTCCACCATCAGTTAATTTAGGCATCAGTGATTGTTAGTCATCATCCCCAAATGTCGCATATATACATAATAAATATTGTTCTACATCAACTGGGCTATATCTGACCCCATCCATAGGATGGGGTCTTAGTAGATGTTTCTAAATACACGTGAGCCCAATTAAGCAGACGTGTGTAGCCACTACGACGAATAGGCCCAATTGCTTTAATACGTTTTATAAGAAAATATATTTGTCGAAAGTATTAAGTGTAGGTTTAGTCGTATATATAAATAAGTATAACGGAACTAGCAAGAGAATTAGGAAAACTCCTATGCCCCCATAATACTAGGATTAAATAGTCGTTATAGCAATAAGAAAACATCTAGGCGTGGATAAAATATGAAACAACGAAGTTGATCAGATACACAGAACGCCTTATGATTTCAGGTTATAATGATATGTAAGTGAGGAGGTATTTTCCTTTCATTTGAAGTTGGCAATTGCGTGAGCAATGCCAACTTCAAATGAAAGGAAAATGTTAAGTAGTAATGAAGCACTTAAAGAGTTAACCTTTTCACTACCATACATGACGGTAATTTCCGTCGTCATTCGTCAATGAACGTAACCATAAAATGACACAAATTTTCGTCAAATATATACTACATTTATGTATTTTTCGTCATTTGAAGCTGGAAATTGCGTTAGCAATTCCAGCTTCAAATGACGAAAAATAGAATTCCTAAACCAGTATATCTGGATCCTGGCATGCACTCCGGCCTGGAAGTCAAAGGGTTAATAAACCATTCAGTACTTCCTTCTAGTTGACATCACTGCACTGTGCTGCATCCTGCTGGATACAAAAACTACTGTTATATCTGGTTAATCATTCAACAATCTATCGCGAATGAGTCACAGAAAAAGAATACTTTAACATCCAGTCAGCGAGTGTTATGTATGTAATCAAGTACAATGTATGGACATACCATTGCGATCATTCAATATAGTCATCAAACATTCCGGATTGTAGTCAGGAAAGACAGTAGCGCGTGCAGGATATAGATAGAAACAGGTAAAAATAAAACGGGACATTTTCACGCGATAAGATTCAAGTGATTTTTTTTTCCTATTTTTTAGTTACTTTACGTCGATGTGCAGTTTTTGCTCCCTATTTTTCACCTTTTTTTTGTATGCCACACTCAGATATATTATATTCTCCGTTTTATCCGTCTCCCATATCGCTAATGCTCAGGCCTGTACTAGTTTAATTATATGGGCATTTTATCATGGTTCAAAACACGTGAAATTTCTTCAGTTAATTTTCTGGGTGAATCCTCTCAAAAAAAACTGAAAACATTGAGCTTTTCATTCAACATGGATTCTTTGGCCGCGCCTTATCTTGTTATGACATCTTATGTTATGCCTAATAATGATTATGATCTCTAAAGCGTATTATTCCGATCAACAGTTCGTACAGGCCTACAGTGACTCAACGCTACTAGCGGAGGCGTCACTGTTATAAGAGAGAAATCATCAGTGATCAGTATGCCATGCTGGTAAATTACTGCGGCGCCAGGATAGCTCATTAGTAGCTTTGTCCAAGCTACTAATGAGTTATCCTGGCGCCGCAGTAAAAAAGTGGCTCCTTTGATAGCGACATGTGTTCATGTCTTAAAAGGAGTCTCCCTCACCATATTGTATTTATATATTTTGGTGAAATAAAGTAATCTAATCTGTCTGTCTGTACCAATGAGCTATCCTGGCGCCGCAGTAATAATGGTTGACACTGAGATACTGTGTTCGAACCGCCGATGTTCTTTCTTCGGTGCACATATAATATACATTGAATCAACAATGTAACTGTGCAAATGCAAGGGATGATGACAACCAAAAAGCGACTGATTAACACGGCATGTATAAAATGAAAATAAATAAATGACCAATTATATGTCAAGACTGATATGTGAACGGTCAATACAACTTTTTTAAAACACATCTTTTTTGTAGATCTTTTTTTCCTTGTTGTTAAAAAATTTCAGAGGAGATAATTCTGTTGATGCCAGGGGCAGCGGATGCATGCTGCAGGTGGAATGTGTGCAGGCTGAAGGTGGTAACCCAAAAAAACAACACGCAAACCAGTCATGTTTTATCATGTTAACGCACTTACCTCCAAATTGACCTCCAAATAAATACCCCATTCCTGGGGGGGGGGGGGGAGGCATTTATATAATTCATCTAGTTTTATGTAGATTTATGAACATTGTGGCAATATCCCGAATAAAATAATTATTACGTTGAGACTATGCACTACAGCCTACAGGTAGGCTTACTGCCTTTTGGCCTTGCAGAGCATTATTCATTTCGAATGGTTTCAATCTCTATGTTATGCACAACCACGATGATAAACCTCCACAACTGAATCGAATGAGTCATCTCACCGCCCGACATTGATTGCAAACCCTATTCAAACTATACTCATATAGAAATATGAAATGATGGCAACATATTTTCTCAAAGGATAGGCCCATCTTCAGAACATTTTTATGAGATACGTTTTCTATCGTAAAATTAATTGTGGCCCATCCGCACGAAATCAGTCGCATGATGCATTTTTCCAAAGTTCAGAAATGCCAAAACAATTACAAGACACGTATACACAAACATGTCATTCTTTATTTTATTAAATGGTATATTTGAGTACATAAGGCATGGGGGGTTAGAATTGTTATTTTTAGGGGCATCTTTTCTTTCTGAACAATCAATCCTATTTAATGATGTTTAAAAAGGCATCACCTTGGTTTGAATAAAGATATTCACTGACGTTTTGAACAATAGTCCATAATTTTGTTCTCTTTTACATTATTGCATTATCTCATTTATGAAAAATGCGCGATGCGACTGGTTTTGCGCAGATGCCATCAACTATGCATTGAAAGAGTTAAAATTACCAATCTAAGTAGTCACCACTTTACCATGTTTACACTAACCTGTTGCATCAGCGTTCCAGCATTGTCTCCTACAGAAAGTGCAACTTATTTTCTGATTGAAGTAAAAACCCCGCACTTGCAATAAGTCCCCGAGCAAGCTGGTGGCTGTGTTCTGTACGCGCGTAAACAACAAATGGCGGCTGCTGCTGCCAACTTCCTACCAAAAATTATCACAACCAAGAAAACTAAAGATATTGACCCAGTGTAGGTTTAATGCTGGGCCGACATTAACCGAACACTGGGTGAAGGCGTCATGTATGCTGAGAATAGCTGTTAGTCTGGAGAATGGGCCGCTTGACCTGCACTTTTCTCCAGAGCACAGCTCAGCCTATCTCTGCATATCTCATCGCCTAATATTTCATACGCAACAACACTTTTCTTTCCAGCCTAAGATCTGTATGTGTCTTCGATATTTTAAAATAGCCGACATGTCTATCTCCATGATCAGGCTTGGAGTAGGTTAATTTATTTCATACGGTATACCCTTTATATATATTATTTTTTACATTTTGACTAATGCTTATGCATTCACTGAAATAACTCGTTCATCTAATCATTTCAATCAGCAAACATAGTCTCAACTTTGTCATTTCGACGAAAATTTTGAAGTTTGAAGCATCTTCTTTATTTCACAGATAAGATTTTGTAATAGTTATTATGGACACACATATGCATTTATAAAGTTAGGTTTATTTTACATAATTATATACGTTTCCTCATGGGGAGATAAAAAAAGTAAACTTAATGAATCGTCACTTTTCTCGAAAGTGAATAGTTTGTCGATTTACACAACTAAAACGTGTTGTTTGTAGACAAATGTGACGCGTTTTATAATCCTGGGATTGGTGGTGTGTTCGACTTTCTGGTTCTTTGGTGATAGCACTATTTCTGGATCAGCAATGAACCTAGGGTTTTACTCCATACAGCTAACCTCTCCATAGTCTGGGCAGCACAAGACGCGGATTGGGCGTTGACGTTGGGCCATCACCCGCGACTTTTGTTTAACTTCACCAATCTAGCTGAATTCTGGACGGCGCGTGGCTGATGCTCACATCTGATATACAGACCGACAGCTTATGTGTATCCGATGCTGGACTAATGTTAGGCCAGTGTCGCAGACGAGGGCCATCATCAGACCAGAATCGGGTCAACTTCTCGTGTTTGTTGGGATAGATATTTTTTCCTTTCTTAGGGCATGCAGTAGCCGGGCAAACATTATGCCATACGATTTAACGTAAAAACGGTCTTATCCGAGCATGGCACAAATATATCTCCAGCCTTTCCTATTCTGATATCCAACGTAGTCCTAACACAAGGTGTGAATTCAATGTGGTGTTAATGCTGGGCCAACAACGTAGAACGTTGTCAAATCCTAATTCAACGTTGGGTCAATGTATCGTAATATTTTGATTGTAATTTTATAAACTGCTGTCGAGGGTCTCCATCACATCAGCATCTACATTTTACAGAAGTAAAGTAATACTTTTTAATAATTATAGCGTCCAGCTAGTTGTTGGTTATTAATATCATATGTGGTGTGACAGCTCCATGTGCGAGGAGTTGAATTGATGAAACAACAAGGAAAGTTTGTACAAAACGCAAACAATACATCGCAGGGATTTTATTATCTTTTTTTTTCATAGGAATTATTGAACGACAAAGGAAGGCATCATAATTATATACAATACGCGACACCCCCTTAATGGTGGCGATATAGTATAATAAATCAACAATAAGTTTTCTCTGTTTGATAAATGCGTCTGAATTGAATAATCGTGCGGTAACCATTCTACTCAAGGAGAAATTGGCATTGGTCATTTGATAAAAATGACTTTTTTAGTACATTTTTATTACATATTTTTCAGTAGAGTATAGTTGCTCATGGCTATCCACGTATACAAGAAAGCCAGTGATCTCACCGGATATGACGCATCCTGGTCTAGTCCATCTTTAACATGTTTAAGAGTCATTTGACCTGATTTCCAAACTCTTGCTCTCACATGCGCAGTTCTCTCCCCCGCTGAAGCGTTGCCAGAGAAATTGGCGTTCTAAAATTGCCCTACTGAACAAGAATTACTCATCTCCCAGTTAATAACATACATCACGAGTTCCCCACAAACTCTCAAATTTATCTATAACTGTTCATATTCCCATGCAGAATTGAAAATAAAACCGTTTATTAATAATTTTTTTAATGGCGCTGAAAGCATTTGAATTGTCAATAGTTTTCGTCATCTTAATCAGTTCAATAATAATTCTATTGTAGCACCGTGACAAAAATAGGAAATCATAATTGTATTCATCATTTCACCCACATCTATCACATCACCGAAAATTACGTAATCATACATGTATTTATTCTTAACATTATTCACAACACATTACTTTATATGGTTTGAAACATTACTGTGCTTTGTCCGGTAATCTCAAAACGGTTGACATTGATATTAAGCATTTGATTGGTCGAAATGGTCATCTCGACCAATCACATGCGGTTATGCAAAGTTGAAAACGTTAATTACCACATCAGGCCGCAAAAATTAAGTCGATGTATCAACAATGGTTCAAAGGTTGGCTAGGTTTCAGACATTGAACCAACATTAAACAAACATGTAGGTCCATGCTTGATCTATATTGTTATCAGTAAACTGTGAACAATGCTCCATTCAATTTACACCACCGTAGGATAGTGAAACCCTGGTAATATGAGTGAGATATAAACTGATTTAGTAGTCTGTAGAATATATACAAAGAGTTTTTGGTATTGCATGGTCCTTTCAAATTTTAGCATTATGGATGAACCATCTGATCCAGCCAATCATACACGACACGTTCACCAAATGCTGGACTAATGCTGGGCCAGCATTTGATTGACGCCTCGTGCTCGCTGGTTTGTTTCTCTTGTTTTGCCTCAGTCTGCTCTCACGTAAACGTGTTCTTCAACCAAGGCTTTACTTTTTGTTTCAGATCTCATCTGGCACACCTATGGGCACACAAATATAAAACAATAAAATAAAATATACATATCCGATACATCCACGTTCGCCGCCATTTGCTTTAAACACATTTTCAGGGTTATTTCATTTGTACCTAATTAGTTCTGGTTGTAAAGATTTGTGTACCTTCTTTATCATTCTCAGCGTCTTTGTTTGATTTTAATGGTCAATATAGCTCACTTAGTTTTGATTGACAAATAGATCATCAGCACATACATTATTATTTACCACTAAGCTTGAACATCAGGTCATGAATATGCACCCAGCAAACAGGAGACCTTGACCCAATGTTGGTTAAATGGTGTGCCGACGGCGTGAGCCAACATTGATCCAGCATTGGATCAACGTATCCTGTTTGCTGGACATTATACCCAGAAAACACGGGTGACAAGAGATAAACCCACTTGTATTTAGACCGAGAAAACACAAGACGTACGTTGAACCAGTGCTGATTAAATGCTGGCCCAGCGTCGCAGACGGTGGAACAACATTGAAACAGCATTGGTTCAGCGTCTTGAATTTGCGAGGAATATCCGTAGCATCAACAAAACGTTGAATCAATGTTGGTCCACCGTCTACAGCGCTGGCCCTACATTGACCCAACAATTGGCAAACGTCTAGTGGTTGTTTTTATGTGGGAACTTTAGACAAGTTGCACAGCACAGTTTGTATACGTATATTAAAGAAAGAAACCGGCTGTGTCTAGGATTAAAATAATAGGCCTTATAATGTAAAATATATTCAAGTTGACATTACTTTGTATAGATGACTTATAACATTGCATTTATAAGTTATATACGTTATTATACATATAAGTATTTGGAGCTAATATAATAGGTCTATATAATGACCATAATCAACATGATCAACGCCAAATTTATTATAATTGTAGACTTTATTAAATATTGTTGGCAATAAATGTAAATTCAAAAGTAATTGTGCCTACCTCATTTATAGCCTCATCTTGTTCGTACGTTACGACGAGTGTGTGAAGAACTTCTTCATTGTTGCATTCATAGCATTGACCTAAAAGACATAATATTATAATGGGGGTGTTGTTGTTCGAATAAACATGTATATATTCCGGTCGTAACTACAAATATTTCATTTCTTCAGCAACCCAGATCACACAAGGGTTCAGTCAGGGAAGTTCAATAACAAAGGTTAAAGGGTTTTGTTAAAAATGTGAACAGTTGTGTAGTTTTACTTCCATATTACCTGCTGTTAACTAAATGACGTGTTATCGTCGATTTATTTTATTAATTGACGTGTATGTGTTATTTTAATAATGCATGTATGTATCTCTAGTAATTTTTAGTATGACAGAAAGTCATTTTTCGCAACTCTGAAACGTATCACCTACATGTACAAGCAAGACCAGGAGCTATGTCATAGAATGTAGATTTCATACAGAACGATACTCCTCAACACGAATGTTTTGAATTGAATTTATCATAAAAAAAAAATGTTCAATTATATATTTTTCAGTTGGTCATTCTGTACAGAGTCAAACTATCCTACATGGGAATAGCAAAAATACATAAAATATGTATTTCTGGTGATAGGCATGTAGAAATATATATTGGCTGATTGATTAGTCAACGTCGTAAGAAATCTTACCAGCAAAACTGGAAACTGTACGACCTCCTGACCAAATAATGACAAAGCCAAATGTAGGTTTATTTGTTGCTGTCCTTCCTTCAAGGGGGAACAGACCAAAATTAGGCCCCGGGTTGTAGAATCCAATGAGCGAGTGATCGATCTCTTGTGTGAGTATAAGTCTGGCTTCGGTATTATTGCCCACCCATTCTCCGGACAAATCGTCACATAACTGAAGTTGTATCTTTTCAACCTTGGGTGGTGCGGCGGTTACAATTTCTACAATTAAAAGAAAACTGGCATAGTGATAAAAAAGAAAGATTAAACAATTGACCGCCAAGTCATTATCTAATTGTATTTGATACTTGGGTTACAATTTTATTTGTATTTGATACCTGGGTTACAATTTTATTTGTATTTGATACTTGGATTACAATTTTATTTGTATTTGATACTTGGGTTACAATTTTATTAAAAGTGTATAGGCCTTCCCAATTAAATATTATCTTAAATATTACCGTAAATATTATCTTAACAACGTTAGTTTTTTGCAAAATAAGATTTTGATTTCATATCACGGAATACGTGTCTGTTTCAAATAATTTAACAAAAAATAATATTGGTATTTAAAATTGTTCAATTGTCGCTCAAAGGGCTCAGTTAACAATTTTAATAAGATTCTAATAATAAATTACTTAACCAACCAGTTTATCACAGTAATGTAATTATTATTATTCCTCTTAATTATGCTTTGTAATACAAATTAGCAAGTCTAATGCCAATAAGGCCAAGGGGGACAAACGCCTAGATGAGGGAGACACTGGTTTTTATTACTTACCCAGAGAGACAACAATGACAATCGTGTAAAAAATGTTTGTAAAGGCCATTTTCACAAACGGTCCCTTCTGTCTGATAGTTAGATATACAATATACTGTCTCTATACGGAGAGAACAGATTATAGTTTTCTTCCCATATGTACGTTGCTATCAACTATGTTGATTAAAGGTGAAGTGTATCATTACAATGGTTTACCTGACAAATGTGATTTATACTGTTATCAGTGCAGAAAGTCGCATCGATTGATAGAGTAGAATATAATCAATGAACTTATCATTATGACTTCCTCAATGATAACCAATGAAAGAGTTTACGTCTTACTTACGCAGTAATATAAAGCTGTAACATGGCTGTATCCCAGCAAACACGAGACATTCACCCGATGCTGCTTCAATGTTGGTCCACCGTCTTCGACGCTGGCCCAACATTGAAACAGCATTGGGTAAAAGTCTCGTGTTTGCTGGGATGGCTGTGTGGGATGTGGGATATATAATAGGCCTACAACAGCATACACATCTCTGTCATATGTAGCCCATATATTCTTATATTAGAATACGAGTACATTTATAATCACTAGAATAATGCGAGATAGTGGCATTATAACACAATATCATAAATTACTTTTACCAAGTTATCGTGCATACATCATTATCATTAAACAAACAAGTAACAGTTACATGGTGTGAAAAAACATGGTGTGAATTACCAATTTTTTTTTGAATTGTTCAAAGATATATTACATAGAATTGTGAAGTACCGGTATATTATTGGGTGAGTAAAGTTTCGACGCAGCTTAGTGTAACCGAGGAGCTGATGTAAACATATTTTATTGTTATTTGGGAGACGTCCAAGATAAGGTTATGTTCTCTTCTGACTGGGGGCGTCGCTCTGACGGACGAGGGCTTCAACATTCACGAGGGATATGTCACACACTCAAATAAAGGTGTGCAAATAATATCTCACTCATTTTTCGACACCTTCAAGATATCTCCTCCTATCACCCCACGTTTATATACTCAGCTGTAGACTTATATTTGCGAACTCAACGTTGGCCCAACGTGGTTTACAGTTGGGCCAACGTCATAGACGGTGGGTCAAAAGTAAACCAACGTTGGGCCAACGTCTCATGTTTGCTGGGCTGTTTCATCAAGTGTGAACACAATCGTTTTGTCTTCTGGGCACACAACAGTATTATTGCTTCTTGTTATAAAATTATTAATGAAAAAGCTCAGATTTGTTTTTGTCAAAACTCAGAAAGTTATGCCAGTTGTTTGGGATGTTAGTATCTGCCTACATACGTCCACGTGTTCTTGCACCCTGTTTCTTCTTCTTATTTTTTAAAATTAGATAATATAAACACCTTAGTTTCACATAGATATAGCATAGTTATTTTTCTTTTTCTCATGTCTTACGTATAGTCTTGCTTTGGTTCGTTTTGTAATGTATATTGTATATGTTTTGTGAATGTATATACATATCATATGAAATCCAAAAACTGTGCTCTGTTTCTTATGTAGGCCCTGCAGTGAATTTCAGGCTATCTGGAATATAAACATCCCACGGAATGTCTAGTGTGCGCACCATATACAGCTCAGGCTTTATAATAAGAAGGAAAACCTGCTGAGAATATAATGTGTGACTGCGACATTACAATTCTTCACGATCTTACAGAGCGATGTTGACCATTTCCTGATTTAGTTTATTAACCAACTTATCAGACAACATAGCTAATCGCACTGTCAAAGCAATGTTTTGATTGAGAGATGCAAAATATCTATATTTCTTTTGATTTAAAGATTCATACAGCTTTGAAATGCGCATGTGTGGGACGTTCAAGTGTAAACCTACATTAGCCTATAGAGTACACTTTTATAGCATTAATATCAGCGACTGAGCTGATTACAAGATACTACTCCAACGAGAAATTGGCCCAATGCTGTTTTAATGTTACATTAACGTCTGCGACGTTGGCCGACATTAAACCAACATTTGGTGAGTGTGCCGTGTTGGCTGGGAAAGCTCTTACTGTCAATATGCTGGAGGTCAACTGTTTTCAGTCCCAGACGGTAACACAACCTTTTGTGTCACAACACAAAGCCCACATGAGAGAAATGGTGAATTATTTCCTCATAGATGTCGCTCAAGTATATAGAGTTTATATGACTTGGGAACTTGCTCTTAATGCGGCGATGGGTATGAACCGCATATAGTATTATTATCTTGGCTGATAACTGTGGATGTGGGGTGATATGTCATTGTTGAATGTCCAGGGGCCACTGTTGCATTCTGGGGACCACATTGTTCTGCGTATTCTGACAGTTGACTACACCTTTAACATTTCTTGGCAACTTCATTCAGGGCATAAAGCTGTTCTGCCTCTAAAGCACACTTTCTTGCCTCTTGAATTGTAGCAGGTGCTTTTCATATAACATGCGGTTTCAAAACAGTTTTCAAACCTTTAATACAAGACGTTCTTGCTGCCCGGCCTTGCTATCTCCTAGTCAGCTCCAGTGAGTGAAAATCTGGTTGCCATTTCCTGTGCATACTGTCTCACAGATTCGTCTACCCTCTGTGCTCGTTCAAGGAGTACTTGTTGTTCCACGAACATTGTTGCAGCATGACCATATGTCTTTTTAAATTGTTCACATATCTTAGCACAACTATCCCTGCCATCTGCCGCTAGAGGCTTAAACCATTAGTATGAGCGGTCAGATAATGTCAGTGAGTGATTTGAATGCTGATTCTGCCATCCTACGTGTCGTACTCATTGTGACAGTCGATAAAAAATGTCACTCGTGTACTGGATTTGAATTTCGAGAATCATCCTGAGGCTCATCCTGGTTTTCCGCCAAATGTTGGTTCCCTTATTATGGTATTTGGGAAACTAACTAGATATATTTTGCACGGGATCGTTGATTTCAAGTCCGGACAAGAACGTAGATTCAAGCTTCTTTGTTGATGGTTAATAATTGACAAGTTTCCATCTTATCTACAGCTGGTCACCATGATGATAACAGTCTTAATGAAAACACGATGGTGTCATTTAATAAACACTATAATAGCTATGGTTCAATCTCTGTAACTAGCATTAATGACAGCGACCTATCTGTCCCTCCCCGCAGCACTGACCGGCGAAGGCCGCACCACTCTTTTTTCTCTCCTCGGCCCATTCCAGGCAAATTTCCTGAGGGTCGCGTCTCTGCATTCCTGTGTCCCCGCATATCTGACCTCCCTGCCATTTCGAGCTTTGACATATTCATCAAAAAACTTCACTGCACTTTTGCACTACTTTCCTTTGGTCCCAATGACGATCGATCGTTACTTTAAATGAACACTCAAACTTGTTTATGAGTCTACTTCTGGGCCAGACACCATTCATCCGAATTGTTCCACCATCACCCTGAACAAGCCTTTTTGTTGCTATGTTCGTGGGCATGATCAAGTGATATTCTAGAAAAGGCATTAAAGCGACACAATCAGACAAAAATCATAAAAAAACAGTATTTTTATTTTGGCTTCTTAGTAGACCATGTGATGTAAACATACATGTCCATAAACTATAAGCGTAAGTTTTTAAATTTTTTATATTACTGAAGACATTAGCAAGCTTTTTATCTGTGAAAAGGCTAGTTGACACTACTTTGCCCATACAAATTTCACATCATATTAGATAATAAATTAGTCAATGACGTTGCAATATCTTTTTTTGTGACGGCGTTAACTTTGCGTAAATCCGTAGAGAAACGATAAGTTCCATCGGGTTTTGGCACCAAAATACAGGGAGAAGCCTAAGAGGTTACACACTCCTTAGCGACACCGTTTTCTTTCATATACTCAATTTCTATTCTCATCACCTCCAATTTACGAATGCTGGGCGATGGGCATCTCGGTGGAAACCTCGACATTGTGTTTTATCTCTTTGCAAAGACCAGCCAAGTCGGGAAACAGTTAACCCTGCTCATGGGTCAGATGGTCCAGGCTTGCTCGAAGATTAAAATTTTGCTTGAGAATTGTTTAATTAAAAAGGGGACACTGGTACCTCAAAATCCCTTAGAACGTCCGCCTCCGCGGAGTCAGGAGCCCCTTGCATCACAGAACTAGAAAAGGTTAGATCAGGTGAAAAGTCTCCTCAATGTTGACAAAACTTACATCACTGAAAACCAAAAGTAATACTGTAAGTTAGAGTCACCAGACAACAATTTTCACTCATAGCTAACGGTTTCATCATATTTATGTGTACGCGTTGAGCGAATGTTCATGTCCCCGCTTTTTGCGCTCCGATGGGCCCACCAGATCAATTATTATTTTCGAAAATACTTCGTCAAAAGCTGAAATTTGCTGCAAAGGGCCCTTTCTCGGTAAATCCCCGGCCTTGCCAACGGTTTTACAAGTCACGCAAATTTTACTATTGTCCATGCGGTCTATACCTTGCAGGTAACACCACCTGGTGGGATGTTCTCCATTTACAGTCAGCGGGTGCGGTATATTCGCATCAACACGTGATTTTGTTCTAAAAAAAACATTGAACTTCTTGGCTAATGTTTTTCAAGTCTATACCTCGGATCGCGATTGTTTCGACGTCGGGTCATCGTGTTGCGTTTTTATATTGTGTGTATTATACTAGTCTGAGGAGATATTGACCAGATACCATCCACATTAAAAAGTAAAGATTTCAACGTTAGATGATAGTTGAGAAATAAAATATGCAGTAATTATTCAAAATTTAGGTTTTATATTTCTCTTTGACTATATTGTAATTTTCATCAGATTAGACTTTGGTCTTGCTCTGTCGATATATACATGGCAGCCTAGTTGTGTGTATCTATATGTAAACTATACACATATGCCCTATTTATACCATGAATAATATATATAGATACCACATCTTTTACTAAATTTGATAAGAAAGATTTCTATACCATCCGTTTAAAAAAATGTGGAATTAATGTTGATAGATTAGATATATTCAACAGTTCAACGAAACAGCCACATCATTATAAAAAATAAGCATTATCAACATTTTAATTTAATAGTGTTCTTTATCTTAAGGTAAGGTGATATTAATAGGTAAATACAATGCATTTCAAGCCATGTGGCTTCACTCATTGCTACCTCATCATAATAGATGGGCATATGCCCTTACTGTCACCCATGGCAAAAGTGTGTATGTCCAACAAAGTATATATATTCCCTCTATCCTATAGCAAAAAATCTGTCATTAAAAAAACATGTTCTATAGTTAATTAGGACAATTTAAGGGGGCGAGTAGCCTTCAATTGAGAAATAAATATGTTTAAACTAACTAAGTGCTCGACCTGAAGACTGCACACTCCAAAACAGCAAGATCGCAATATAATAGTGACATTTAACATCGTTTTTCTCGAAAACATGACACTGGACATACACCCCCTTGACTATGGGAGGACATCAGCAACTGATAAGAGCACCGCTGTTGAGAGTATCGCAGCAGCTGTTTCAAGGGAGTGCGACTTCTTGGAGCACCGCAGCAGCTTTTGAGAGCACTGCAGTCGCTTATAGTAGCACATCAGCAGCTTATAGGAGCACCGCAGCTGCTGCTCAGATCACCACAGCAGCTGTTGAGAGCACCGCAGCAGCTGCTTAGAGTACCGCGGTCGAGAGCACCGCAACAGCTTATGGGAGCACCACAGCAGCTGTTGAGAACACCACAACATCTTATTGGAGCACCACAACAGCTATTTATCTAAAATTACATATATTTTACATATACATTACTTGTAAAGAAAAGATATTTTCGAAATAGTATTATTATGGCTTGGAATAAACATTTTGATGTAAAGGTGATGTCCCCTGCTGTGCACGGCATCCTATATATGTGACAGTGAATATTGCCACACATAGTTACACTATCTGGGAGATGCTTCCATGGTGATCTAAATTTGATTTTTTTCTAAATGCAGATGTTACCGTAGACTCCTGGTAGAGTATCCTTGGATATTTTTATTGTGTGGTTTATAAAATATATTGTACATCAATGTTTATGGAATTGGTGGGGCATGTTGTAAAATATTTTTCAAATAGTAACATACTATGACACTCTACTATGCATGTCAAACATATACGATCTGAAACAATATTTTTGGGGAAAAAAACATAAAAGTCCCCACCACGATGTGGAAATCTGGTGAAGATGAAGAAATGTCCCACATACGGGACCGTATGCATAATTGGTTATTGCAATGTCTTGAAACAGTGGGGCAGTGTCGCACAGTGGTGTGTGGACCTGCCCCCCCCCCTCCAAGTGTAGAGTGAGGTTTGCACATTGAAGGCTAAAAATTCTATTCGTGCTAGATCTCTTACTTTCCCAATATAAAATGTTTGTTGTGTTTGTTTGATTACAAATACTGCTATAAAGAAATTATTATATAGTTGTTATTCAATTCAAATCAGTGGACTAATTAGAAATAATAAGCAGAATGCCTTAGATGTCCAAACCTGCCCCACTCTCCCCTATAATTATGAAAAATCCTTAGAAAACCTAAGAATAAGAATGATCAACTCTCGAATAGCCTACGCGCTGCTACGAACGAAATTAGTGAGTTCAACTCCTAATTGCAACATGTGCCCCGATCTCCCCTACCAAACTTATCGTTATATAGTCTTTACCATATTGATGTTGGTAGAGGAGCTACTTCGCGCGTGACTTGCATTATATTATCCATAACACTGCAATTGAGCCAAAACAAGTAGTATAAAAAGAATAATAATAATTATATTTATTGGGTAAAACTATCCAGCTTTTTACAATATGGCTATAAAATAAATTACTGTTTTTCGTGGTGCCCATAAAAAAAGTAAATATTAACAGAGTAACAAATAATAAAAAAAACATTTCGGCAGGCTTGGTGTTGAGGAAATGTCTCTGTACTGGCATGGGAATTGATCTGTCATCACAAAATTAAGTCAGATGGTGGGATGGTATATGCATCCATGCGGATATGTTGTGTAAATGTTTGTGTATATATGTGATATATAGTGTTGGTTAGTAGATGTTGGAATCATCTGCGATGAAGAAAGCTGTGGCTTGAGGTTTGGGAGAGCTCGAATGGATGTTGGTAACTGATTCGAGTGCCTTTGGTAGTGAGCGAATTTGGGTGTGATCTGGGTACAAAAAGATCCCCGGAGGTGGATCTCCTTGTAGGCCTACCGTGCTGATGTGAAATAGGGACCGAGCAGTGAGACATGTAATTTGGAGTTTCGGAATGCATAATTTGAATACCAGGACAGCTGTCGAAACATAATTCTTTGTTTACCGTAATACTCAACCATGTTAGGTTTGAAGGCATGTCTGTGATGTGTCCTGGGGTGACATTGCAAGATGATATGCATGCCACGGTTTTGATTTTTTTGTATTTTACCTATGTTAGTGTCACTGGTTGTTCCCCATAAAGTACAACAGTAGTCGAGGTGTGGAAGAACCATGGTGTTGAACATTAGAGCCTAGCTGGTATCAATGGGTAGAAAAGGTGCTGCCCTTTTTAGGGCTCCAAGTGTTCTATTAGCTTTATTGCATAGCCTATTATTGGTATGTATGTTAAAATTTAGGTTTTGATCAATGGTGATCCCCAGGTAGGGGCTGGCTTTAACATGTTCAATTTGGTTGTCATTTAGCGATAGATCCAGATGATCATGGGACATGCGTCGCCTGCGTTGTGCCGATGTGACAAGCATGCATGATGTCTTACCAATGTGAAGGCTTTATATAGTCTGTTTGCACAAAGCCAGTCATTCACATTGATAAGGTCATCCTGCATGAGCTTAGTCACACCGGCCTTATCACGCGCAGAGATGCTAATCGCAGTATAATAATAATAATAATAATAATAATAATAATAATAATAATAATAATAATAATAATAATAATAATAATAATAATAATAATAATAATAATAATAATAATAATAATAATAATAATAATAAACTTTATTTATAGAGGGTAGACCATTTAGTACATCGTACTAATTTGCAATGGGCCCTCTTTATACACATACAATAGTACAATGACTTTAAAATATGTACAAAACTAATGGTAAAATATAATACAGACTTTAATACAAAATATAATACAAACTATAATACAATTTTTATAATTTTATACGTAAATTTACACTGCAAAAACATCATGGCTATTTAAGAATATGTACTTCATAAATTTATTAATTTTTATTTCTATTGATTATTCAGTTATTGTTATACATAGTACATATTACATAGTACAGTATCATCTGCATACATGTTCGTCTTGCAGTGCTGTAAACATTTGGGTTAGTCGTTCATGTAGATAGTAAAAAGGAGGGGTCCAAGGACGGAGCCCTGTGGAACACCAGTACCGTAAAATGGTGTGACTTGGGACGATGGGGTGACTTGGGACAAATAATTAAAATATTATTTTAAAATATGACTGTAATGACAATTTTTATATTAGGAGTTATATTTTTATAGTAACAAAGACAGAATATTGTTGATGTGCCAACTGCATTATGTTTGGCGGGAAGACCTCCACCATTTGAAGGTAGTGAGCATTTTTAGGTGAGTGCAATTTTATGGACATTCCTGAAGTTACTTCTACTTTTGACTTGTGGGTACCTTTATAATTTGATGACTCAATTATATTTTAGACATGAAATAGCCATAGGTTTAAAAAATGTTATGTTAAGAATAAAAATAATATCAAACATAGACTTTTCCTGTAAAGTCACAATCCATGAATTTTAAACAAATACATTTTTGAAGTGGGGTACGTGACACATTTTTCCGTAGTTGTTATGCACATTTGTCACCCCATCGTCCCATTATACGGCACCCATATCTTACAGGGTATATATTTTGGTGTAGACATGCAATTTTGCTGGGGTATATGTCTGTGTTATATTGTGATATTGTTGTTCATAGTATGCCCATGCGTATTTTACTATCAGTTGAGCTGGTTACATTTCATTTTGGTTGTTGCTGTTTATTTTAAAAAAAACCACAAGAGTGTCTCAAGTCACCCCATGTGTTATTTATTTGTTTCGGTAGTGTCACATACTTGCATAAGTATGTGAAAACTAATTCCACTGTGAGTGGTATTATGAAAGATTGGGACTATATCTTTCTGTCACGTAAATATATATGTTAGATGTTAGATATATATACACAAAAAATCTTTAAAAAGCGCATTATGACGTCAAATCACACCTGTGAAACTGGTCTATTTTTAATCAATAATTCTAAATACAGAGCGTGGGTTAGACTTTGAATTCAGCACTAAATAATAAATTTAGCTTTTTTTACACTCATTATACTTTAAATAGATATATATAGAGACAATCTCAATGAGAACTGTTAATTTTAAAAATACATTAGGCTACATTACTTAAAATTATTGAAAAAAATTGTGTTCTAACAACATAACTAAACAAAAACTTATATTTAACGATTCCAGTGATTATATATTTTGAGCTAAAATCATTTATACAGTCATATTGGAAAATGTCTTTGAGTGTGGATATAAAAAACAGTTGAAATCGTCCCAAGTCACCCCGTTTTTATGAGTGGGTCTGATACAGATCCGTTAATGCAGGCCATCTGGGTTCGGTTTTCCAGGTAGGAGCGAAACAAGTTTAAACAAATTCCAGAAATTCTGCATGCCAATAATTTGCCCGTTCTCAGTTGTATAGTTGTATATTGTACTATAGTGGATCTATCTCCATACCTGTCATGCAGTAGGCTACACCAATCGCAATTTTTTATGGCTTCTTCGACGCTAAATTACTAACATACTTCATTTCAGAATAGTAATATCCAGTTTTTTAATCTTTAACAATGATATATAAAACGTTTTTATTGGCCTTTGTGGCTACAACACTCTCTCATAGAATTGGAAATGCTGTGTAAGTATAAGTTATGATGTAATATACAATTGTCCATCTAATAAGTCTGATAATCATTTTAAAATTCCGTTTGTAAGCAATATTCTTTAATTATCGCCCTATTCAACAACGGGCATTTCATTTTCACTTGTCAACAATAACTGAGTGATAGTGATAGACGTCTTTGTATAAATAACATCAGGCTACTCATTATGCCACCCTATGTCATTAACAATAATGTAAAAAACATACATTGATACAACAACTCAACTAACGTTAGATCTACACAGATTCATCAGTTACCTGGTTACAGTCTATGTCTATGACTGTATGAGTAGGTAGTATATTAAAATTGTCCAATAAAATTATGCTGAGCCTTTTTTCGTAACTGCCCACATGCTAGAATAAATAATTGACCACATTCCACAGTTTTCACTGAGCAAGGAAAATGCTGTGACAGATCAATATCTGAGCTAATTATAAAAACATCCAAAAGCTGTGACCTTAATTTTGCAAATTCCGGCAGGGATACAGGAGCCAAAACATCACCCAGACACTTGAACTTTTTGACGCAGCTGAATAAAACTACTGAGATGTTGTATCCGTATATATCAGGTTTTAAGATACATCAGGGCACCCAATGAGTGCCCGGCAATACTGTAACAGAGCAAATAGGTCACACAACAATCAGTAATTTGGGCATAGCCTCCAGCCCCAGTTTTTTTTTTTTTTTTCAAGTCTACGAGTGGGTCATGGAAGAAGAAAAATTTTGATGGATTCTCATCCTTATAGCCATGAAACTTCCATTTTTACCCTCGGTGCGCCCCATGAGGAAGTGCAGGGTAGGCAAACAAAACTTCACCCAGGTTTTACCATGGGCAAACTAGTGCAGCCTTCCCCAGGCATCTCAATTCTTCGAGATGCCCACATTGTTCTGTCCAGACGGTCTTAATGATGTCCTCCAGAACTTCCTCATAGGGCAGTGGACATAGTCTATTTTCATTTTTTGCATTTTTTTACAAAAAATTTAAAATGGCACCTGCGTAAAAAAAATTAGCAGAAGGGACCACAGCATGCCTGTTCCACTTACCTCTTCAAGCACTTGTTGCAACAATTGTGGAATTAAAGGCGAGAGCTGGCACCATTTTTCATAATTGCGAGAAATCTAATGATGGGGACCCTCGGAAAAGGTGATAAAAGTGTCATTCAAAGTAAATTACTTTTTTAATTCTACAATAATGGCTTCATTTCTACCAGTAATAGTGAGCAAGAAGAACAAACAAACAGAGAAAAATATGTCTTTTATTGCAGTGTATTACAAATTCACATAAATCCTGAAAAAACACGAAAAACCCCATCTTAATGACTGTTTGAATGTACCTACTACAGGGTTCGTAATAGTGGTTGTCCGGTTGTCAAAGACAACCAAAAATCGTCACGGACAACCAAATATGAATCTTTAGAACACTTTGGTTGTCCGTACGGACAACCACGTTTACCCCTGAAGCAATTTTGCCACTGAACACGCTGACATACTCCGTACCGTGACACGCGCACTTGGCACATGGCATAAGAGTGGCGTCATATCAGAGTCAACTTGAATCTTGTCTTCTGTCATGTGCGTCTGACTGTTGACAATGCCTTGTGGTAGTTACACAGTATTTAAATTTTAGGACTAAACAGAACAATTAATTTCCTTAAAAAAAGCCTAACATACGACATTGGCAATGAATCAGTGCTGAAGCCACATGTAAACTTGTATTCATTGATATCGCAAGGCCTACACAGATCACTCTAGACAGTGGGGAATCCCCAGGTTTCCGTTTTCTTGCGCTGTTCCCTTTATTATCTTCCCTCCCCTTCCCTGTCATTATGACATGTTTGTATACTTGGACTTGCAGGTATGTCCTGATAATCAATGTTTGATAGGGGGAATCGCAACAAAAAGGAACAGCCATGCACGTGGTATTAAGCAGTTGCTGTACCGGTACATTCAATCATATGGTAGGGATGATATAATAGATCATGAGATAATCATCTGCATGGTCATTAGCAACTAGTTTATAATCAAATCATAATGGCAATATGCAAATTGTATTTCACTACTTTTAAGCATGGATATAGTTACTATTCCATGTTTTAACCGATCTTATCCCAATTAGGAGTGCCGGCCCAATGCTGAATCAATAGTGGCCCGACATCGTCTGTATTGTGCCAACGCTGGGCCAGTGTCTCACAACAGTGTAGGTCTATTTCTGTCAATTGTGCCGCCGTTATCACGTCAAATATAGCATTGCTAAGAATCAAAGCCACCTTTTCAAGACTGCAGTCATGTAGGCCTAGTTTGAATACATTAAGCGATCTATATCAGGTTACAAATTGTTTTACAAACATATAGGCCTACAGAATAAAAATTAGTGACACTAATTAACTGCACAAACAAACAAATATGTAATAAAAATTAGCTCGAAGTCTGTTAACACTGCCAAATTTTGAAAGTCGTAAATCGTGTTAAACAGAAAGTTGGTCTTCACAGGTCGATAACAATATTATAGTCACTAAAACTGATCTGTAGGCCTACAGTAAAGTAGTCTGTTGATGGCAATGTATCACTCTTTCCAAGATTAAGCTTAGCTAGGAGCCGCCCTGAGCAAAGGCATACGGACAACCAGAAAATCTGGCGGACAACCACATTTTGAGAATGTGGTTGTCCGTTGGACAACCAGACTTTCAGCCCTTATTACTAACCCTGCTACTATGAGTATGACTATGACACAATTATCTGGAGCGCATGCTTTTCGGCGATTTCTCAGTGACAGTCATGTCCCAACATCGGTGAAAAATTCGCAAAATTATATTAAATATTTCAAAAGCTTGACTATTTGACATGTAAATGGTTTAAAATTCCAGAATTAGCGTAATGGGCTTATAGGGGGACGTCATATTTTCAATTTACTACATGTCAAATGATCTAACTTTTGCAATTCTGCATATAACTTTACGAAATTTTTACCGATGTTAGGACATGACCAGAAAATGTCCTGTGCAAAATTTCAAGGAAATCAGTTCAAAATTGACGGAGAAATCGACCAAAAGCATGCGCTCCAGATAATTGTGTCATAGACTGTACACATAGTAACCTACTAGTACTACACTAATATACGGAATACGGCGTCCGCTCAACGGTTTGTGCTCGATCACTGAGGTTAAGCAACGTCGCACCCGGTTCATAATTGAATGGGTGACTGCCTGGTGCTGTATACACTCATGGGGCTCAGAGAACCACGTAAATCAGATGGCTCGTCTGACTGACTTTGAGTTGAACATAAGAGAACCTCAATGGACGTAGGCACAGTTTCCATCCGGCGAGACCCCCGCAAAAAACACAACATAGAGAACTTGGCACATATATAAGGCCATGAATGATATTATGAATGATAACAGGCCTTGCTAAGTTACTATTGTGGCGCGATAGCACAATAGTGCTTACTGCAACGTACTATACAGATACAGATACTACACGAATATATAGGTAGGTACGTCCGAAGATGTCATTTTTCGTGTTTTTTCAGGATTTATGTGAATTTGTGATACAGAGCAATAAAAGACATATTTTTTTTTTGTTTGTTTGTTCTTTTTGCTCACTATTGCTGGTAGAAATGAAGCCATCATTGTAGAATTAAAAGAGTTATTTGTTTTGAATGGCACTTTTATCACTTGTTCTGGGGGTTCCCATCATTACATTTCTCGCAATTAAGAAAATTGATGCCAGCTCTCGCCTTTAATTTCATGGTAGCTGCAACAAATGCTTGAATAGGTAAGTGGAACAGGCATGCTGTGGCCCTTCTGATAATTTTTTTTACGCAGGTGCTATTTTAAAAATTTTTGTAAAAAATACAAAAAATGAGAATAGACTATGTCCACTGCCCTATGAGGAAGTTCTGGAGGACATCATTAGGACCGTTCGGACAGAACAATGTGCGAATCCAGGGTTCTAACCAGGCCCTTTTAGCGTGTCGGGCCGCTGAGTTTTGCTGCCGCTACGCTACTAATATCGCCCACACGCTGCCTATACGCTGAATAAAGAGCGACACGCTGCAGATACCCTTGAAATAATCGTCTTTTTTAATTCATTTCAAAATTGCGGGGCTGCCGTATCCCAGCAAACAGGAGGCGCTGTTGCAATGCTTGCCTATTGATGTCCCAACTTCGCAGAGAGCTGGCCAACATTAACACATCATTAGTGCAGCGACTCGTGTTTGCTGGTTAAGCAGTAGCCATGACGTCCTCATTGAGGCCGTGGATTGCTCTATTCTCTTTACCCGCAAAATCAATGTTTTTCAACATGGCGGTGACTGAGAGCGATCTCGACACCAAGTCTCGAAAAATGTCCATAACGTTTTAATAACTGCGGAAAATAAGCTCAGCATGTGACTTTGTAGCTGAAATGCTATTGATTCTGAAAAAACATTATTTTCGACCTGATTATTCAAGGCCAAGTCTTAGATATGTCCGTTCAAATAAATGTCCACGATTTTCTATGGGGTCAATCTGTGACTGAAACCTTCAGCCACGATGGGGCTATTTAGCAGCGCCGCTAAATGCCGCGACTGTGTTTGGCTAATTGCCAAATTTCAGATGCGACATACATGTAGGCTTATACCTGGTTTGCAACGGAGCTGGCATAATATCATCTAGTATGCTTTGTTTGTTAGGGTTTATATATCGCGTGAACTATTTGCACCATATTGCAATGTATCTACCACCTTCTCTATATGATACCCATTAATACTTTAGACAGTGTATCTCTAATACTAATATATGGAGATGTGTAAAAATATACTATCCTGCACATGTATGGATATTACTACCTTTAAATGCTATAGAATCTAAGAGTAGAAAAACGCAAAGTGCATGCACACACAAGCTATTGCCGTGTATTGCCGTGTATCTGGTTTGCAACGGAGCTGGCATAATATCATCTAGTGTGCTTTGTTTGTTAGGGTTTATATATCGCGTGAACTATTTGCACCATATTGCAATGTATCTACCACCTCCTCTATATGATACCCATTAATACTTTAGACAGTGTATCTCTAATACTAATATATGGAGATGTGTAAAAATATACTATCCTGCACATGTATGGATATAACTACCTTTAAATGCTATAGAATCTAAGAGTAGAAAAACGCAAAGTGCATGCACACACATGCTATTGCCGTGTATCTGGCGATTACGGATTTCTAATTGATAGCTGCTGTGCCGTGGTTTGTCTGCAAAGTAGGCTAAGTCTATAAAAAAACATTGAATTTATAGCTGAGACAAAGGGCGAGATTTTTAGGTGTGGCCTTTCCCTTCATTTAATCACTGTTGCCACTGAGTGATGTTTGTCGAGATCAACAGCAAAACATCACAGATTGATAAAAATCCCAGATTTTGCATGGTTTATTTATATTTTTACAAAAAAATTAAGGAATTTTCAAGGCCTGTATTCCTTTTTTTCATAGTCACGGACTTCCCCGTTTTCAAGGACCCATGAGAGCCATGTATCAAAGTGTAGGGAAATGCTTTAGAATGCATCTCAGAGCAACTAGTATCTAGCTGATACGCTGGCATTTCAGGCTGGTTAGAACCCTGGAATCTTAAAGAATTGAGATACCTGGGGAAGGCTGCACTAGTTTACCCAGGGTAAAACCTGGGTGAAGTTTTGTTTGCCTACCCTGCACTTCCTCATGGGGCGCACCAAGGGTAAAAATGGAAGTTACATAGCTATGATAATGAGGATGAGAAATCCATCAAAATTTATGTTCTTCTTTGGCCCCTTCATGGACTCGTGGAGAAAAAAAAACTGGGGCCGGAGGCTTTGCCCAAATTGCTGATTGTTATGTGGTATATTTGCTCTGTTACAGTATTGCGGGGCACTCATTGGGTGCCCTGATGTATCTTAAAACCTAATATCTACAAATTTAATTCAGCTTGATTCAAAAAGTTCAAGTGTCTGGGTGATGTTTTGGCTTCTGTATCCCTGCCTGAATTTGCTTAATTAAGGTCACATCTTTTGGACGTTTTTATTATTAGCTCAGACTTTGATCTAGCACAGCAGTTCTTTCTCAGTGAAAACTGTGGAATGTGGTCAAATATTTCTTTTGGCGTGTCTGCAGTTATGAAAAAAGGCTCAGCATTGTTTTATTGAACAATTTTAAAAATTGTTGAATTTACCTATATATAGGCCTACCCACTGATGGTTTTCTTGTAATTGGCTATATTTAATCAAAAGTACACCAGGGTCTGTGTATGTGACTCTGTCGTCTATTACTTTGAACTTTTGAATAGCTACTCTAGCAGGTTTATCTCGAAAATCCCCTAGACCCTCGATTTTTTTTTTTTGTTTTGTTTTGCAAGTTTCCAATTATAAAATTCGGGAAACAATATCTGGTAAATGTTGGCTCACTGTCTGCGACGTTGGCCTAACATTGGCTGAACGCCTCGTGTGTGTTTTGGCGAGAGGCACAATACGCAATATATGCGCACTTGATTAGGCATATATACTGCTATCTGAGTGCATTTCCTCCTTTATAGTGTAATTTGGACAATTTTTGCCCGTCAACAAGACGGGTCGCTGGCTAACACAGTGGTCCCACCACTGTCTTACATTAATGCTGGTCCAACATTGTTCCAGTCCAGTGATAGCTGAGCACAGCCAGCACTAAGCATTGAACTAATTTTGAATGAATGATGGCCAGATCTGTAACGCTGGCCCACCGCTTGCGTTGCCAGTGCCTATGCGTGTGACTGAATGAAGCTGGCGAGTGATATGCGGGGTGATATGACTGGTGAAGGTGGCAAGTGTTTTTCACGCACCACAAAAAAAAGAGGCATTCAATCCCATGCTTGGGTTAAAGTTGGGCAGGCGTCGTAAACAGTAACCCAACATTAATTATTGCGCCAAGCAGTGGCCATCCAGTAAACAAGAGACATTAAACCAACGTCGGGTGATTGCTGGATCAGCGTAGCAGATGGTCAGCCAACATCACTTGATAGCCAGGTTAGCATCACAGTAGGCCTATGTAAGTTTCCTTTATACAAAAGTTATAATTATATAAACAAGCAAAAACTTTAAAAAAAATAAGGCGAAGGGGTTGAGGGGGTTTTTGAGACACCCCTCCAGCAGCCCTCCATTGTGGAGTATCAGGCTGGAGGGGGGAAAGAGGCTGGCAGATCTAGTCGACCAGCTGACTCTTGACACTGCCACAGTTTTCTATTCTATGGCAGCTGCCGGAAGAGAATTACAATCAGGGATAGTTTGATGCCAAAAAGAATTCTGTCCCAGTGTGGTGGTAGCTCTGATGTGTTTATCATGTTTATAGGCCTGATTGTGCCTGATTATCTGCTGGGATTAAACGGTCTCTGAATGTTACCAGGTTACATCAGTCATCAGTCATCACTGCCTGCCAACCAGGAGTCAGCAATTCTTATAAATTTATCTATTCTATACAAGCCGTCACTGTACAAGCAGTGCGCGCCATACAAGCCTGATATTAGCCAAAGGGTATCAAAGAGTGTTCCACTTTCAATTTTTTATGTATTTATAAACATTTTAATAGAGTTTTTAATGTACAGTGGAGACCCGGGAATCGGACCACCTATGGGACTGACTGAAAGTGGTCCCATTTTGGAATCGGTCCGATTTGTGAAGCCAGCCAATTATGAATGGAGAGATACTAGTCAGTCTGTTTATAGATATGCCTTGTTACATGTTGATATCAAGATCGATTATTAAACTAATTTATTGAATATGACGTCATGATATAATAAAAAAAAAAAACACAAAAAAAAGTTAATGCATATAAAAATATACATGGAAAAAATATCCTACATATATTTATTTCTGTAAAAAATCTGTAAACTGAAAGTCGATCAGCCGTGGATAACCCTATGACACCCAAAGTCCCTTCTTATGACTGGCAATATTGTTTGATATTCCTTTAATATTAAATACAGCAAAATTCGCTGACTTAAATTTTTTTAAATTAATTTCGAAGTGACATTTATTCAGTTACCATATTTCGAAATTTGCTGGGTTCAAATTGTTTTTAATTTGTTTTGAAGTGACATTTATCTTGAGAGCTGTATTGGCAAATATGATATTAATTAGCAGTGTTTAAATTAGATGTCATGCTTCTAACTTTATAAAAACTCGGGAGTCGTACACAGAGTCATTATGATCAAATTATTTCTTTCATTACGTTCCTAGTGTGATAGTATCGTTTGTTTAGGGTGATCAGGCCATGCAGCTGTGAGCGGGAAATCGATCAGCCGTGAATAACCCTATGTAACTTACAGTCTATTAACTGGATATAATTTATACTTACTTGCGTAAAAATACATCAGATAATTATTCCGTTTATTAAGTGTAACTAATACAGAAAATCATGACGGAATTGTTATGTCTTGCTTCACTATATGAATTCACATAGCATTTTGTAAGACTTTTGGAATCGCAAAGGTGTAATCAAGCTATACAGATGATAATCCTTCTGTACTCTAGGGCCTGTCATGACAAGTCAAGCTGATAAAAAGCAGCCTAGCGAATTATAATCTTCTCGAATTATGATTATGTTATAATTATGATAATCTGTTTGTTTGTATCGCGTGTAATAATTGTTTTCCATTTCAATATCTATTTATACGCTAGGCCTATCTGTATCAGACACACATAGCCCTTACATATCGTGCATAATTAAATGATTGTTGCACGCCGAATGTTTTTGTCAGCTGGTCAAAAATCAAAAGCGCCTTTGTTTAACCTTGTGGTTCCTATAGACCAGTAGCTCAATTATTGCTATGACATTTACAGTGCTAATATAACTTCCTATAATTTAACAAATTATTAAATATAAGGAGTCAACTTAAATTGTGTTGTTTTATCTTTATCTTACACTTTCACACTAAGCTGTCATCGGAAGTTCGCGCTCTGTAAATTATTTTGAGCTGTATTAAAAAAGAAAGACGGTCGAGGAGCTAAAAAACTACAACGTTGATAATCAACCAACCGAAGAGGCGCAACTCAAAGAAGGGACATGACATGATAAGGCGACTGATTGCAATTTGCACTGGAGACAATATTTAAATGTTGCATTAACATTGTATGATTTATCTCTCCAGCGCTAATCCTTCCCGTGATCCAATCTGAGCTCAATGGATCCAGCCAGTGCTGACCACTTTTGTGGATCCAGCCAGCTCCGCTCCTCTTAGTGGATCCAGCCAACGCTGGTCCCTTGCTGGATTCAACCAGATCTGGTCTCTTTATTAGATCCAACCAGGGCTAGTGAACTTAGTAAATCATGCCAGTGCTAGTCCTTTAGTGGATCCAGCTACAGCTGGTCCCATTGGTGAATCAAGCCGCAGCTGATCCCTTAATTGATGCATATACATGTATACAGTAACTGTAAAAGTGTGAATTGTTATTTTTTTGCTTGTCGGTTTTTTTCAAGTCCTTTTATGATTTGGGACTGAAAAAGGGTGGTCCGTGTCCCAAATCGCGGGTCGGTCCGCTTTCTGAATCTGATAATACATTATGTGAATGGGGAAATATTTGGAACTGAAAAAAGGTGGTCCGTATTCCGGGATGGTCCGCTTTGTGAGGCGGTCCGATACCGGGTCTCCACTGTATTGAAGACTACAGTATGAACTAAGCACATATTTACTATATAATCGGCAGCCTAGGTATTTGTATCTCATTTTCAGAAACAGCAGTGTTAACAACATGAATAGGGTTATTTTGCATTCTGTGAGGCCACCATTTTAAAAGTTGTGGGGACTTTTCACACAGCTAGACGCAACAGTACAAACAGTGGCTGTGAAAGCTGTGACCACTGATGGTGATTATTAGGTTAGGCGATGAAATACGGTACATACTGTAGAGACACTGGTGACTGGGTAGAGGCTAATGTTGCCCCAGTCTTCCAAAAAGGGGATCGGCACTCTCCGGCACACTACAGGGCGATATCCCTCTGCTCATTATGTGCTCGTGCCAAATTACTCAAACACTTTATTTGTGAAAAAGTTATCTTCCTTTTTTTGAAGAACAAAATTTTAACACCTGTACAGCATGGCTTTATATCAGCTCTTGATTACAACTGATGAATTTATTCAAAATCTGAAAACCAGACACAAACAGATGTTGTTGTCTTAGATTTTAGTAAGGCCTCTGATGTTGTCCCCCACCAACGCCTATATAATAGATTACAAAAACTCGACCACCACGGGATTCGGAGAAGAACTGTAAATTGAATTCTGGGAGCTACTCTAAATTGAATTTTTACACCAATAGAACCCAAAAAGTAGTAGTATTTCAACAAAAAGTCATTCAAAACTGTTCAATCTAATTTATGTTTACTTATATTTCATTCATTGAAATAACTTTACTTTGTCCTTGAAATGAGTTAACATTTTTAGTAACTTAAATGTTGCTATATGATGATAGTCATGTGCAATTAGTGATATGCAAAGAATGATTTTATACCATATTGATTTTTTTTATCACAGAAATAATGAAGAAGATAAATTATCAAAGCTTGCAGAAATAGTTGAAGATGCAGATAGTCTAGCTAATTTTAAATCACCTTCTAGCAATAGCTGGAAAGTGTTCAACTCATCCTTGGTAATTGAAGAACAGTCATTCAATGACATGGAAATTTATCTTACAAGTATTACAAGGATGTATCCTGACATAACTTCATTATACAGTATAGGAAAGTCAACTGAAGGTCGGGATCTTTGGGTGATGGAGATCTCTGATAATCCTGGAAGCCATGAACCAGGTTGGTGTTATGTTATCATAACATCCCAGCAAACACAAAACATTTAGCCACAAACTCAGCCAGAGACCCGTCCAGCTATCTTTTGGACGACCTATTTTAAGCCTGGACGTAGAAAAATATCGCCAGATTCCACCATTGTGGGGGGACACCAGACACCGTCCTGGCCCAACAATAAATAAATTTGGACTCATTTCCTGGCTAAGTCCTTGTTTGTATAACATTTTTACAACGTTGGACCAACATTGAAGACATTGGGCAGACATTGTACAAATGTTATACAAATGTTTTGTGTTTGCTGGGCTACCAGTAGGCTTCAAATTTTTCAAATATGAAAATTATGTTATCAACTTTAGCTGTAGTAATTTTATTACTTAATCTTTTTGTGTTATTTTTAGCTCTATGATCTTCAGCTCAAGATTTGTCCATACAGCAAAAACCGACCAACCAAAAACTGACCAACAACGACTTTTTTTTAGTTCGCTCATCACTAGTTTTGATCGTCTTGACCTTTTTTATTCATTAATATTCTTAGAATAGATGTTAAGGTGTTCAAATGTTTGCTTGAACAGGTGAACCAGAATTTCACTATGTGGCTAACATCCATGGTAATGAGAGAGTTGGCAGACTTTTAACACTCCAACTAATTCAATTTTTATGTGAGAACTATAGAAGGAATCGTTGGATTGGTCTTCTTGTCAATGAAACTAGAATACATCTCCTTCCTTCAGCTAATCCAGATGGGTACATGAAAGCTTACACATACAAAAAATCACTATGTAAGTTGAATTCTTGTCAATTTGCTTTGTTAACGAGAATTATTTTTACAGGTTTGAGCAGGGTTGTCATCAGTGTACATGTACTGTTATTTGAATAATTAAATATATACCTTAAATGACTTATGTTTATCTCTTTTTACTGTACATGTATTAGTCTTTTTTTGTGTGTATCAAATTTTGCACAACCCTGAACCGTATTCTTTTCCTGATCTGTTAAATAAGTGTAGTTTTGGCAAATAATATTAGGGGGGCTATCAGCCATTACCGTATTTTTTCTAATATCCACCCATATTCCAATAAACGTCCAACACTCCCCGCCCCCCCCCCTGATTTGAAAATTAAATGCGAGATTATGTACACTCCAATTATGATCGTTGAAAACTATTCTAACAAGGGCCCATCCCCCTGTAACCTCAGGCGTTAATTTGAATATCCCCTCCAGGCGTTTATTAAATTAAATACATGTACTGCATACTGTTGTCCCTTTTTTATCCCCGTTGGGTTATGGTGTCACTCTGGCTGTCCGTCTGTCTGTCCGCATTTTTATGAGCATATCTTGGAAACCCGTAGGGGGGATATCTTTCATGTTGCACACATACACTGTGGGTACATCACTCAGGGGGTATGGATGGGCCTATCGGGGGTTATAACAAGGTACCCTAGTATTTGATGTGAATAAACCCTTTCCTCATTTAATTTGGTACTTAATGGTGATAATTAAAATATTTCAACAATGTAAGAAGACCATGAATTAAAAATTGTCATTATTGTTGTTTATCTAGCGGGGGAAGGAGAAGAAGAATTTGACTATGATCTGCAACAAGCATATGGCCGACGTAATGCAAATAACATTGATTTAAACAGAAACTTTCCAACTGCTGACTCCAAAAGAAAACTGGAGTTGGAGACTAAAGCATTGATTGAGTGGCTCAAGTTGTATCCATTTGTCCTGGGGGCAGACTTACATGGCGGTAATCTAGTGGCTGATTATCCATATGATAGTTCTACTGGTGGTGAATACAGCTACCATGCTACTCCTGATGATGACAACTTTCGATGGCTTGCTGAAGCTTACACACTGGTAAAATATTTTTTCTTAACCATCAGTCCAGATATAGGTAATGGTACTCGCAGAATTATAAAGAAAAACCACTTTTCAAAGTGGCAACCATGCTTCTTAAATACATCTGAGGAACATGATTTTTTTAATTGATACATACATATAACATAATATGTGATGAAACGTGATTCTCTTTGAAGAGTTTTTTTTGCCAGATCCTAAAAAATATTAAATTTATTAACTAATATAATATACAGGACTGTTGGAATGCTACCACCGCTAAACACCAGGTTGATGATAGAAATAGGCCTTAGCCACGATATAAATAAATTAATCCCCTATGTACATGTGGTTGTAACGAAACAACCAACCATTTTTTTATCGAATGTCCACAATACCATCTACCCAGAGTCGTTTTAATAGAAAATTTAACCCAAATAAATATAAACTTCAACTTAGAGACGCTTCTCCATGGTACACGTGACAGCCTTCTTGACCTTCAATTGATATCCCGGCTAGATACTTTTATCACCGCCACTAAACGATTTGCTTTGCTAACAAAGAAATAATAAGACTCATAATCACCATTTTTTGGAAGTTACTGTCATGTCTGACACATTGGTGTTTGATACTTTATCCACGGCGCTGATGTGTCAGACATGGCGCTATTCCATCTTAATTGTATGTTATATATATTTAGGGCTTATTATATGTTATCACATGGATATAGCGCTGTCACATTGACATCACTCATCCCGCTGGACATCGGCCCAATGCTGCCATAGAGTTGACCCACTATCTTCAACGTCGGTCTAGCACCCGGCTGGCTGTGGGTCGTTGCCTTGTGTTTGCTAGAATGTGAGGTCATGTTGGCAATATGAGGTCATGTTGACGGCATGAGGTCATGTTGCTAACGTTATGATTCAAAGCATTTGCTTTACGACACTTTCTAGCTCTGCAAACGAGATTTGCACCCACATAGTACTCACACCATGACTCCGCAAGCATCACTCATTTTCTTTTTTTTCCGAGCGAAGCCTTTGTCTTACAATCTTGTATTGTTTCAATTGGTCAATAAAATATGTTTCAAACTAAATAAATTAGCAGATTTAGGAGACCAGTTATGATTGAAACTGAAGGTTTTAGCCACAGTTTTTGATCACACAAAATTGCATACATTTCTTTAGATGTTTAACCATATAATGTAGCCATGTGAGCTCCCAGTCACATTTATTTTAAAACAAAATGACAATTTTTAAAATAAAATGACAAAATACATAATTAGTCATGGCAGTATTTATTAATCATGAGAATGAGAACAAATGCATTGATGTTAAGACTGTTAAGTCATTCTGCCAAAATTCGAGATGCTGTATATAATGGAAATATTACAAAAGTGAACCCTCCTTTACTTAATCTAAATAATAGCCATAAGCAGTGTTTAAACCTTTTTATTTAATTTGTTAGATATATATAGACTACTTTCTTGTCTGTTTCAGACATGTTTTCTAGCTAAGATATAATGTGTAATAGTGTGGATTTTCAATGTGATAGTTCAGGAATTGTATCTTTTTTACTTTGTTTATTAGGCACATCCGCGGATGCATAATGGACATCCTTGTCCTTCAAAATATGGTGTTTTCTACAAAGATGGCATTTTGAATGGTGCAGAATATTACAATGTTAAAGGTAAATCACTTACTTCGTAAATTTTTCAACTAGCCCACAAGACTTGTAATGATAAAACTTTACTAGTCTGCAAAAAGTTTTACTAGTCCTGTATAATATATCCATTTGAAAAAAGTGCAACACAGTAATTACGAGACTTACAACTTTGATTTTTAACAGATAACATGCGTTAACTTTGCAATAGTCTAATAGGACTGAATGAATTCCCTAATTTAAGCCAGAGAGCAACTGAAACAATTTGTGCAAATGGCTCTCTGAAAGGTGAACCAAATAACTGGTTAAATCATTATTAGGTTCACTTTCCAAGTAAGACAGATACTCTGACATTAAGCAATCAGATAAATCTGGGGGGGGGGGGATTTTTACTGGACATGACGGACCAGCAGCCACAAATGTTTACTGGTCCTTGGCGATCTTTACTAGTGATCAGACTAGCTGACTAGGGAGAAGTTCTCTCCCTGACTTATATCAGGTGTATTCTCAGAGCATAACGTCTAAAAGTGTAGAAATCATTGAAAACAAACTATGACACATTTAAAAGAAATAGACTGTTCACTATTATTTTTAAAATATCAAATAATTTGTTCTCTTGCAGGGATGATGCTTGATTGGATATATAATCACACCAACTGTTTAACAATAGCAGTAGAATTAGATTGCAAAAAATATCCAGACATAGAAGATATTTCTTCGCTGTGGCTGGAGAATAGACTGCCACTCCTCATTTTTATGTCTCAGGTATATTCCTAGTAAATCTAATTATAATATTTAAAAAATGCCTCACAATCAATGTTGTTCCGATTTGATAAGCAACGAGATACTATAGATGGCTGATACAACAATGAGAATGAAAGTTTTGGATGTATTAATGTGGCTCACTAAATAGCATGTAATGATTAACATATCCAGTTTAGCAAGGAATCTTTTGTAACAAATTGTTTTAACCGTTAAAGTGCTGATGACATCTATAGCCGATTTAACTTTTTCATTTAACCTTCCAACAAGAAAATTTGAAGGAGAAATGAGCATTAACCCTTTGCCTGCTGATTGCGACAATAATCCGTTTTATTAGCCAAATAAACCGCTGTTATTGGGAGTGATATGACAAAAATTTGTAAATGATTGTCTCACATTAACCAAATTTGAGTAATATTCAATCACTTGAGGTTGTGGATCGCGGTAGCGAGACAAAACCTCAAGAAGTTGTTCAAATGTGAGTAATTTAATCCCTTGACGTTTAAGTGGGTGAAAATTTATATTTTATAATGTAGCACATCAAGGGTGAAGACATTGTACAAACTTATTGACAACATAGTCTTTAGAAACTGTACTCAAAAAGTTTTCATCAGTTTTATATCTACTGATATTTCCTGTTCTAAAATGATCCAATCTGATACATGTTGAAATCACAATGAATCTACTGCTCATTGAAAGTGATATATTGTGCTTTGATTTTAAAGATACATAAAGGAATTTTTGGATTTGTACGAGATGCAGATGGGAGAGGCTTGTCTGAAACTATTATCAAAGTGCAGGGTATTAACCACCAGATGATATCTGCAAAAAGTGGTGATTACTGGACACTGCTTACTCCTGGTGTGTACACCATCACCTTTCAGAAGAATGGGTGAGAGCTTTTTCTGCACTTACTTCATAGTTTATAATTTACTATCAAACCGCCACTATAAAACAGGCACCAATACTTCCAGTATTACATATTGATCAATTAGGTATAGTTGTTACACAGTACTTAATGCTAGTCAGCCATGTTACCAATGAGCAATCCTGATGCCATATACTGAACATTTTTACCTGGGCTTTCTTTATATTAGCTCTCAGCCAATTTGCCGAAATGGCTACTGTCGTTCCCCAGATGTCAGTTCTTCTGTCAGTCGTCTGAGTGTGATTTACTTGGCAAATTTTTATTTAATTTTTTTCACTCCACAAAGCTGGCTGGAAAAGCTATATAAATATTTTAAATGGCCATCAAATTTACACATATCATAAATAGCTATCGGTTGAACATTTGTATGCCTCCGCCGCAGATCGAGCGAAGACTGTGACCTATTGTCAAAGATCTATGCTAATAAAGTAAAAAGTTTCCATATTAATACCAGTGACCCATATGATGAAACTCAACGTCAGGTTCAAAGATGTGTGACCTTGACCAATTTTTCAAGGTGATAGAGGCTGATAAAGGAAAAAAGTTTGTCCATACGTATCCATACAATTGATAGAACTTATAAAACTGTTGGTCAAATTCGAAGATGGTGAGCTTGAACTATTTTTGTTATCAAACATTGTCATCAAGATAGTAGATCATGGGATAGGATATATAGTAGGCCTACATAGGCCTCATGTGATGACTGTGGCATACAATTGGTGCATATGCGGTGAATTCCCCTTCTATATGTTCTAGTTCTTTCTAAGTCTATATTTACAAATGACTCTCTACTTTCTTTTCCAACTTATGCTGACGGATATTTCGATCTGTGATGGCCTATTTTTATTCCCCTTTCTCTAACTATATTTGTTTGGCGCACAATATATTATATAAATGTATTTACTGATATTTTCTTATTAATCAAAAAATATATTTTAGGGTCAACATGGTCAATGGGCAATTTATTTTTTGGCCAATTTTTTAGTTGCATCAAGTCATTCAAATAAAATTTGCATTGAACATGTATATAACATAAGCCATTGAAGCTTTTTATTAATATCAGGCACTTTTTCGATTTTGAAAATCAAATTTCTAAAGCTACTGAGAGTAAAACATTGAGAGATTGAAGAACAACTTCATCTCCAAAGTTATATGAAAATATTATAATCCACTTGACATGCTTGATGACAGTGTCTGTTCTACATTGAAATATTTGTATCGATTTTAGACACACCAAAATACAATATTGTTATCATGGTTATGCATACAATAATTAATAATTGTAATCAGAGACATTTTGAACCCTATGTTTCAAGATATTCGTAATATTTATATTTGTAGCTATGAGACACATGTTGAGGAGATAACCATACAAGAAGGTGCAGCTGTGCAGCTCAATGTATCGTTACTAGTGAGGGATCCATTCTATAGTAATACCCTGATTGGAGGAGCTATCAGTAAGTTTCTATATGTTGTAAATCTTGGGTCCATTGTATGTAGTAATACCCTGATTATAGAAGGTATCAAATTCTCAGTAATCATCTACCTGTAAAAAGGTAAATGATGAATTCATTCTATAGTAATATGTACCGACAATGGAGGAGCCATCAGTAAGTGTCTATAGGATGTCAATGAGGGATTCATTCCACATGTATAGTATTATTACCATGTTTATTATAAGGTATTCTCCTGTATTAGATAATGTATGTTACAAAATAATAACTCATTACAAAATTTGCATAATTATATAAAATCCAAAATGGCAGATTACATGTGTCTGAAACAGAGCGCGGGCTCTTATGTTTGTTTCCGACGAACCCAAAAATTTACAATGATAAAGTGATGAAATATTTCACTAAAAAAATGTGCTTTATTTTTTGCAGCTTGTGTCATTCTTGTTGTATTTGCAATTGCTGCTCTCTATACATTTCATTCACGCTCATGTCGCAATAACAATCAGAGACTGGTGAGCCTTATCGAGTTACCTCTTCAGTCAAAAAAGTGGACATTTTGGCGCTGTCCTCCTGGCACATGTTGTCCTCAGAAAAGAAGAGACATCAGCCTGTCAGACTACAGTGCTGCTGTACAACTACTGACAATAGAAACCGATGATTCTGAAGAGGACGAGTTCACATACCCTGTGGAATCCCTAAGTAACAGTGCAACAGAAGCTGATGCAGGTCTGTCTAGCTAAGAATATATCCTGCATAGTCTTCTGTTAAATGTGAAAGACGACGAGTTACGCAAAATAATCTCTTTAGAGATTGAATCCACTATCAACGGAAATTGGAAATTGTTTTCAATTTTCAATTCATCTCACTTTTATGCTGGTGATTTATCCAACTCGTGTCTCGTAATTACCATTTTCCACAGCATTAATCATTAATGTATTAGAAATTTGATACTACCGGGGTAGTATTTGTCATCCAGTCATTCAACTCATAAATGATACTGTGTTATGTATTATTTATGAGGCATAATTATACCAGTACCATTTATTCATTTCATTTATCATCAGATATTCCTGAAATTCACTTTCCTGTAATATACAATGTACATTCAATATATCAATATCAGAATGTTTTTTATGCAGATCTGGTGTTGCTGATGCAATTACCACCATCAATAAATGAAACACAGCCTAAAATATTTAACCGAACTGCACATATTTTATATTTAGTGATTCAGTCCGAATCTGTCTCCACACATTTATATCGCCTGTACCACTTTTTTAAATTAAACAATTTTTGGTTTTAAAGTGTGAAATGTCAAGTTCTCTTTTCAATGAAAGCCATATACCGTACTGTAGATCTGGTAATTTTTGTGTGTTTGAAGTTTCGCAAATTTCTGATTTTCAGACTTTTCATGATGTTTAGAATTCGTGAATTTTCACTTTTCTTTAGTAGTGCTATTATAATAATAATTTTCACAAGATCTTGAATTCGCGACTTTGTCTTCCTCCTTAAATTAGAGAAAATTAAAACATTGCGAATATTACCAGATCTACAGTATAAGTTTTATTATTATTTATTTACTATTTTTATTATTATTTTTATTATCCTGTGATTTGACCTTGAAATCTAAAGCAACTCGTTTATTGTAAGAAAGATAAATTCAAACACAATAATTGAGTATACAGCAAAATTAAAAAAATATCATAATGCTTTTTACTGACATTCTAGTAGCAACTACTGATTTCTAGGTTGGAGTCAAGTAGAATCCACTCTTACTGCCACACTCTGTATTCACATATCGTCCCTTAGCAGCCCGAGTGCTTTAGCCCATTAAATACCCGATTAAATTCTCGCTATCTTATGTCAATTTTACGATAAGTGTTTAATAAAAGTTCGGTTCAGACGATTGTGATATATGAAGACAAATGAAATGAGACCAAGTCAGTAATTACTCAAACTACAGTTTATTCATTATATTACAATTTGCTTTTTGGGAGTTCTCCAGCATCATAAGGGGGGTGTAATTCTCTGGGTCATGAGGAGGCATTAGTGCTGTGTCTCATGAGTGAGGCTACCCTGCCGCGTATCATGATGCTGCTGAGGCTGCTTGAGAGCACGATTGGGGGCGAAGATGGCAATCGAATGCCCACTTATGTTGCTGGAGAAGTTCCCTATAAAACTTGATTATGTTACTATGACATAAGAAGAGAGGATGGATGAGGGAGGAGGTGGGTAGAAAAAAGTATATAAAAATGACTGCACCCCAACTAGCTCCAGGCTGGCAAACAAAGGACTGATTTGGGAATCCAGATTGAGACTACAGCAATGGATTCAAGAGCTCTCTGATTGGTCATATAAGAGAGTACTCTTATGCAGCCAATCATAAAACAGCTGCTCTATGATTGGGCAGAAAACTTAGTATGTGATTGGATACTTTTGGATCCCTGTTTTGCACAGGAAAGCAGCTAAGAGTACTGTGGAAATTTTTGTCCACAGCTTATAGTGTGAAAGGATAAAACCAACAGCCAAGCCTACAGCCTTATCATATACATTCAGTGAAACTAGACAAATCCTGTTGCATTTTGTCTGCACTGACTGCACAGTAAATAAAGCTACAAACAAAACATAAACCCACCTATATGGATCTCAATCCAAATAGGTAACATAGGTATCTCGTGTAATTCCAAACATATCCGGGACTGGTCCCGGGGGAACAGTCACAAATCCGGGACTGGTCCCCAATGGGTTAATACGACAATCTCAACTGAGTGGCACATACATGTACTATGTGTCAATGTGTGGAACATTCTGACTGCTAAGAGTTATATTGTGTGTTACATACACAATCATAAGCATCTCTCCTCAAAACTAGTCTTGAGTCTATATTTATCATTTTATTGTCTGTATCTTTATGTTCTAGTCAGTTCTATTTAATATGTAAGTTTAATTATCAATTTTTGTAAACAATTTCTAGGGTATTCTGTATAATGAACAAATAGATCTGGTCAAAATTTTCTTATATGTACATAATGTATAGAGAAGTGGTGTATAAAGACAACAAATTGCTTTTAATGCAATATGACTTATTTTTAAATCAGGCCTCTGTAGAAAGACTTAGAGGTTGTTTTTAATTGACAATTCAATAATTTGCACTGTTGGCATGATTATGACTCACTCTGTACTCAACCAAATTTATATATATTTCCTGGTATTTTAATTCTTAGAACACTGGTGTCGATTACAGTAGACATTCTGTGTTTTTATCAGCACCATTCAGGGTTTTCTGGAGGATTTTGTGTTTTGGGGGGGAATCAAGAGAGATAGGGGGGGGGGGGGGGAAGCTGCTGTGGGAGCAGAGCAAGGACATTTTTTGGGAGGGGAGAGTGGCCAGTTTTAAGAGTGGGGGGTGGGGGAGACCCCCCCCCCCCCTCAAAGGGCCTCCAGGAAACCTTGCCTTTATAATAATTTGTTGAAAGTAAAATATGCTTCCAATTTTGTAACATTGATATATGTTGGGACTTTAATTTTGCAGATCATACAAATTTTCAGACACTTGAAATGACTGGAAATTTAAATTGAATTTCTCAGTGCTCTAGGGGTTAATAGTCACACATACTACGACTCAGAAAGCACTGCATTCTGTTGCTATAATGTAATGTTCTATACTTGCACATGCTAACTACATGTTATCGATATTCTGTTGATCTGTAAAAAACATTAATTATCTACAAAACAACTTGCATGTAGAAATGTACCAGATAATAGAAAATTATTCACCAAGCAGCCACAGAGAGTGTACTCTGCACACAGAAATTTTAATTCGGATGTAAAAGTTTTTAGTTCTTAACCCTTCTTTAATTAATATTTTTCAGCTTCTACTGAGAATTTAAAGCCGATCATTAATAGGTACCAGTAGAGTAACAGTTGAAGGGACTAGCCCACCACCTAATTTCAGGTTGTGAGAAATCATATATGGCCAGGTGCTTGAACAGTTACTAAATTTTGACTTTTATTGTTAAAATACTTTAGTCTTATAACATTTAAACAACAAATAAACACAAACCGTTAATGTATTATGAAAGGTTAGATCTTTTGACAACCATGATTTATTTTAGTCTAGACTAGTCCCTTTATATAGGCTATAAAATAACAGTGGTAGATTATGACTTTGATTTAATGCATACAGTTTCTGCCATCAATTGTCTACAAGAATTTTCTTATTTTAATCAATCTCATTATCTAGTCAGCTTACATGTTTTTTTTACTTATTGTTATATCGCTATGTTACCTCTAATTCTTAATGAATATTTTATCTTTGCCCAGTGAAATAGTAATCATAGTTGTTCATGGATGAGTTTGGTTGAATAATGTATCGTTTACAACGAAACCCTTCATCATTTATTCACTTCAATTGTTGAAAGCTCTTTGCAAGTAACAATTAAGTATATTATTTCTGATGCTTCACTTTTTGTTATATATTATTTACACATGTTTGAACTGCTTTCTTGTTAACGAGCTGATACATTTTGTGTTGTGTCATTTTGCTCTACCATGATATAGATATATACTTTAACATTTTTAGGCCTCACCAAACAGTTTTATAATGTGCTTATACGACTGTGTGTGATACTGTATATAGGCTTCTGTTCTAGTAAGATAATCATTACTGATTAGGCCTACTCGTCATTTATGAAATGTTATGGGAATGGGTATATATGGATTATTTTGTCCAATGAAATTCTGAAGAGTAGTCTAAGCTTGTTGTCTAATCAGATTTACCCTTATTTGCAAAACTCGTTGGAATCATTCTCTTACTATCAATAAAAATAGTTACATTTTCTTCCTGTCTAGTAATAGACACACTACAAAGTCTTGGGACAGTGGCCCAACACTGCAGCACAAGGCGATAAAATATTATTTTTTGTTGGAAATATATCAAATTAAATATTCTGTACATACATCGTGGCATTCCTATAAGTTTGAATACAACGAAATTGCAGCATACCATTATATCAGGAACGTATTTTTTTAATATGTCGTTGATTTCGTAGTAGCTATCGAAGTTGTTGTAAATTATATATGTATATTATCAGGGATTATGTTATTTTTATTGATAATCTTAGTAAAATGAGATAGTATGATGATTGTTAGCACATATATACTGAATAAAACTATGTATTATTTGTTCACTTACCACATATCAGGGGCACCATTCACGATATTGACGATCAGCTGTTGTTTAATATAACAATAAATACATATTACAACGACGTTGAAAATATGTTATTCATGGTTCCAAGAATAAATACGAGAGTATTAAATTGTTCTAACTTTGGAACAAATGTTTGAAACTTATGACGTTTCGATTTGCTTCTGCAAACATTGATCACATATTGGTGTCCTGGCGGTGAAAGAAGTACCACCAGGCCAGAAACTGATATCCTATGACGTAGCAGCTCTATTTACCAGTGTCCCAGTAGACAAGGCCCTCCAGGTCATGACAACCAAACTGGAAGTAGATGACACTCTGCTAGAACGATCAGCTCTATCTGTACATCTGTATGATTAACCTATATTATGGACACCTTTGTCAAGATACATGAATACGCTGTGGACTCATTATCCCAACATATTAACAACATTTATCCTCATTATTCTTCACATTCAATCACCATCGAACCTGAAGTCAACGGCAAGTTACCCTTCCTTTGCCTTTGTGTTAATGTGATGGACGATGGAGGTACCAAAATCACCATCTACTGGAAACCCACTCACACAGATCAATACCTAAAGTTTACATCTCACCATCTTCTGGTACACACACGATATGTGGTACGCACGAACAGGGCCAAATTATATGTGACTATACCTGACGACCAACAAGCAGTAATAGACCATGTATATAATGCCCTTAGAGCCAACAACTGCGAAGAGTGGGCCCCCAATGTCCCCCTGTCTAAACCACACAAAGTTGAAAAGACCGAGAACAATAACACCAACAGCATACGCTTGATGCTGGGCCTCACCTATGTAGGCCTACAAGGCACGTCTGAAATCCTGGCCCGGATATTCAAATCCCACGGTGTGAACATGTATCACAAGCCAACAAATACCATGAGGTCAATGCTTGTTCATACCAAGGATAAGACCCCGAAGGAAAGACAATGTGGCACGATCTATCACATCACCTGTACCAATGATCCCAAACATACTTATGTAGGTGAATCGAAGCAGCCCCTGGGGGTCAGGTTCAAGGAAAACACCAAACTTGATAGACCACAGGAGTGGGCGAACAGTTCAACACTGCCTCAACACCGGCCATAGTGTGGCAATTAGATTTACCAACACCAAAGTCCTAGAAAGAGGCATAGATGCGAAGTCAAGGAGGCCATCCAGCGACCAGCGACGCCAAACTATGAACAGGGACCAAGGCCACCAGCTACCACCCATCTACGACAAGATCATTCCGCCGATGTCTGAGCCATTTCACCGCCAGGACATCAGTATGTGATCAAGGCTTGCCGAAGCAACTCGAAACGTCATATGTTTCTAATACTTGTTTCAAAGTTAGTACAATTTACTACTATTACAACGACGTTATCTATTATGCAATAAAAATGCGTTGTCTTTATATTTGTGGAAAATAAACACAAATCTGACATGTTGCAGAGCCGTATACAGACTAAGAACAAAGGGGTGGGGTTATAGGAAGATCATCTGGTAAAAAGGGGGTTTGTGGGCAGGTCCGCCAGGAAATTTTGAAAAACAAAGGTAAAATTGATTTTTTTGTTCTACCCTATACAGTACAATGCATTTTGGGGGATATGCAGGGGAGGGGGGGGGGGGGGGGGGGCTACAGACACCCAAAAACCCTATATTTTGAAACAAAGGTAAAAGGGAATTTTTGTTCCACCTTGTCCAGTACAAGCATTTTGGGACATGCAGGGGGGTTACACTTATTTGAATATAATGTAAGAACATGTTCGCAAAACGGGATTTCTGGTCATAGTCATGGTATAGTGTGTGTCCGTGTGTTTCAAATAGCTTTCAAGAATATCTTGTCAATAATGGGAGCCCCCATAGTGAATCTTTCTGTCACCACGTCGCATTAGGTTAGAAGTAGTAGTATCGTAGTAGTAGTAGTAATCTCTTGTGACTTTTATTCGCTTCCACATAAAAAAAATGGTCACTCATAAATGAGTTGTAAAAGAATATTAGGTTGTCCCTCGCACCGGAGGTACCAGTATGTGATCGTTAGGGTCTCCAGTATGGGCTTGTAAGGGTGAACGAGAGAAACTGCCTAACATTCTCCATCATATCATAAACTTCCTCTCCCCGTCGGATCGACGGTTCTGAGTAATTCACAAAACTCTTCTTCCGCTTATCATGTTTATTTGTCTGAACATTTGATAATAGCAACGTACAATCCCGCGCATGACACGTCTAACTTGTCTCAGAGTGAGCGACCGGCGGCACGTCCGCAGTCGCTGAGCGTAATATCTGAAGTGCGGGAAAAGTACCAAGGCCGCATGGGATTCGGCCCTCTGCGCCCGGCACCAAAGTACCGAAACGAGGCAGTCGTCCGCAGACTTACGCGTCCGGGAGGCTGGGGATAACTGCCACATTAAAATAACGAAGTAGGGATCCTACATTACCCCCGGATTAGTGATAACGTAGGACCCAACTGACGTGTAGGAGACTGCTTCGTGAAAGTAGCGGGGGGTGTAATAATATGTAACCTCTTATAACTAACCATAGTTTAAAAAATTATAGCGTGGGTGGTTACAGCGTGGGTGGTTGACGTCGCAGCATTATAAATGAAAATTGTCCCATCCTCTTAACACCAACTGTCCTGTATGTACGTATTTATATGCTGCAAGCTGCGACCAACCGATTCATTTACTTAACATAAATTTCCATTATAATTTAGCAATTATCTTGCTGAAAAATGTAATAACAATTTACATATTTTACACAATGTTGCCAGGCCTGTTGTAGCCTAATAGTTGTGTAATTAAAATATACTGAAATCGTTTACGTAAATTGCTCGTGCAAAATGATTACATAAATTACATGCAATACAATGTGAAATAATGTAATAGTGCGATGCGTGTGGCTGGTCTCGCAGTCTTTATCGTTTGGCGCTATAGTAAACCGCGAGTGCCAGCCGCACAAATCTAGCACGTGTTGGATGTTGCGTCCAACACATGCTAAATATAAAACGATTTATTGCTTTCGCTGATCGTTAGGGGGCAGTACTCGAGTACTGTATCGAACATGTGTTTGCATTATCGGTTCGGTTCGTGTGGTCGATTGTTCGTATCCGAACGTAGCGTCGATTCGGATGCAAATACTCAAATCCCCATTAGCGCGAGGAGTAAAATACTGAATGATCGTGCTCGGGCCTAGTTGGCCTTTGTTATGAGCGATCACAGCTGGCGTCTCACCGTGTGATAGCCTGAGTTGCATTATGCGGTAACGCTATGACGTACCTGATTCGGGCGCGTGCCCTACCACAGGTTTTAAAATAATTCTGCGAATTGGTCGCAAAAAGACATGATTACATGTTTCGTTCGATGTGCAGTGGAACTAGTTGTTCCACGAAATGTCACGTGTGGGACATGACCGGCTAGTTGCAGGCGCGCCAAACGCAAAAGTTGTCCTCTTGCGTTGGCAAAACATTAAAGTTAAAAACGCACGTGTCTGCGTCAGATCACCGGACGTGTGGTGAACAGAAACAGACCTGTTACAGATGCATCGTTGTAAAAGTCTGTAGCGATGTATCGTAAAAATCGGAGGCGATATAAGGTATGAAAATATGCAATCAGGAATTATTTAAAAACAATCAGGTTATGAAATTATTAAAGGGACTAGCCCAGGTCTAAAATCATCAAAAATCGGTGATTTTATTTTGGCTTCTTAATATGACCATATGATGTAAACATGTCCATAGACTACATTTCCGTATTTCTTATTTTTGACATGGTTGTCAATAATTAGAAATCAGGAAGTTTGTCATTATTTCTAGCCTAACTGGTGAATGCGCAGTACAAAAATTATAAAATTTTGCAGTTCTAGTCTATGGACATTTGATTTGATTTGATTTATTTCAGTGAACAGTACATGTAAGCATGATATAAAACAATCAGGGCCACCATACTGGTCACCAGGGATAAAAGACACTATAAAGGGTCTGGTGACCCTTATTTCCATAGTGGTCCCTGAAAAGTAGACCAGATGGCGACTGAAAAGGTTTACAGCAAATTTAATTGAAAATACTTGTAAAAAGTTTATATAAAATAAATTATAAATAAAAAACATTTTTCCATGATCACAACATACACTTCTACTCATAACATTATCACATAAATGACTAGACTAAGCGTTAATATATAATTATTTAAAAATGTATATACAACTTTTGCAAAATTTATATACAACTCAGACAATCTAGTAATATAGAAAGTCTGAGTTGTATTCGCTATCTAGTCTATCAATTAGGTAAAGTCTGACAGCTTCTTTAAAATGTGCCAATGAGTTCAGTTTCTTTATTTTTAAAGGCAGTTTATTCCATGATTTTATACCATTTAATTTAAAAGCCTTAGATCCGTTTCTCCCAGTGGATGGCAGGGAGACAGACAACGTTCTATGTCTTGTCTCAACATCATGCACCTGACTGACCATACCAAAACTCTCAGTAAGATAACATGGAGCTCCGCCATGGACAATCCTGTGCATGATGTTGAGATTTAATTGTTCTACTCTGACATCCACTGGAAGCCACTGCATCTTTAGGAAATGTGTGATGTCTAGATGTGTCCGGGGGGATAAATCAAGAGCAAACCGCATTGTTTTGTTTTGTAAAATTTAGAGTTAATGTTTCATAGTTTTTTGGAGGCCGCTATACCAGGCTGAACATGCATAGTCGAAATGGCAAAGAATTAGGGCTGATGTTAACAATTTTCTAGATCTGGTGTTCAAATATTTTACCTGTCTATACAAAAATTTCAGTCGCGAATTTCCCTTTTTCAAAATATTTTCAACAATAGCTGTGCCGCTGTTTGCTCTAGATCTACCCCGAGATATCTAATGACAGTCTTTGATGTAATTACATTATTTCCACAAGAAATAGCTAATTTGGAATGTTTTGACAGCATATGTTTGGTTCCAAAAAGAATAGATTCTGTTTTACCTAGGTGGAGAGACAACTTGTTGTCTATCAGCCAATTGCTGAGAGACAACAAATTGTCCCCCAAAACGTTTTCAATAGTTTTTATGTGTTTTCCCGATACTAACAGGGCAGAGTCGTCAGCATAGAGTATTAGTTTGCAGGAGACAGATGCTTCCATATCATTAACGTATATCAAAAAAGAAGAGGCCTGTGAAGGCCTAATCTGTCCCGTGACCCAATGTGTCCTACGTTGTTAACTATAGACGGTAATATAAAAACGCTGATGTTATCGACTGCGGCTAATTCGGTATTATCTAAATTCGTTGCATTACCTCGCCCGCCTGCACTTCGCCCATCTATCCATTTTAGGGTATCGCTAATTGCGTACAGGTAGCGGGATACCCAGTTAACTCGACGCATTGTCCCAATGTTGTTTTAATGTTGCTTAAAACATATTATGAGATAACCACACCTCATTCACCTCACAGCGGACCCAAACCCCACTAAAAAAGTGACGGTTTTTTACTGGTATTTTAAAATATATATTCTGAGACGTGGTCAGCTAAAAAAAGCAAAACTGTTTTATTTTAGATCAATACCCACTATTGGGCCCAATCTGTCCTATTTCAATGAGAAAATGATTCTTTGATCAGATCTGTTCCATTATAGACCCATTACGAGATAACCAAACCTCACTCACCTCACAGCGTACCCAAACACCAGTGATTTGTTTGTTTTACTACCTCAAAAAGATACTTGCGATCAAAAACAAGTCCACAAACTATCATTATAAAATTTGAACCATAGTTAAAAAAATAATAATAATAATCAACCACGATTACAGATAGAAAGGTTTTGTCGGCGCAAAACCTGGAATCAAAAAGAAACTTGTGATCTGTCTCATTTAGGCCTAACTCCATGATTAAAAAACGAAAAATCACCTGATTCTAGACCTTCCAAACAATCAGATATCAAATGAGATGTACTATACTGATATTTAACTAATTCATGATAAAAAAACAAACGTAGACATTTCGGGTCAATACCCGCCTCTGGGCCCAATCTGTCCTACTTCGATGAGCAATTGCTTATTTGACGAGGTAGCCACCCCCCCCCCCCCCCCGCACCCAAACATCAATGAAAAATATGTATTGTTTTTTATCGTAAAAAGATATTTGCGATCAAAAACACGCAATATGGCCCAATCTGTCTTATTTAGAGTACCCGCCACTTTGATCTGTTCCATTATATATCCATTACGGGATAACCAAACCTCACTCACTTCACAGCGGACCCAAACAACAGTGACATTTTTTTTAAAAAACAATTTGACTGTTTTTATCATGACACTACCTCAACAAGACTACATAAGTCCAGGAGCTCCCGCTCCGAATTAGAATTTGATTTAAGCAATTTTGTATAGGGTTATTAATGTAGTCCTAGTCTAGGTCAAAAATCAAGACGCAAGACAACTAGGTCTAAGAAGCCCAGTCTAAGAGTAAGATAAGAACTAGACAGTCTGTCAGAGATTGCAAACCTCCATTAAAATTAATGATCCTAATCAGTATCCCAGTAATGGTCTACCTATCTGGCATGGTTTACCCGATATCAGGCCAATCGAGTTAACTAATAGCTGATTTACGGTCATTTTGAATTCGATATAAATTAGTTAAAAACTAAATTTTGTTTTATAGTAATGGACTAACATCTAACACAGTTTGCAAAATATTGGGCATGTGAAAGTAAATAATGGCCGATAGAGGGCCATTTTGAATTTGATCAAGTCAAAATTTTCCAAGATGCATCCTCAGCTGAAATCTCACATTTCATTCTATATTAATGGTCTAGCCATCTAGCACGGTTTACCAAATATCGCCCATGTGAAAGTGAATAATGGCCGATAGGAGGCCATTTTGAATTTGATCAAGTCAAAATTTTTCAAGATGCATCCTCTCCTGAAATCTCACATTTTGTTTTATAGTAATGGTCTAGCCATCTAGTACGGTTTACCAAATATCAGCCATGTGAAAATGAATAATGGCCGAAAAGGCGGCCATTTTAAATTTGATCAAGTCAATTTTTTTCAAGATGCATCCTCATCTGAAATCTCACATTTCGTTTTACAGTAATGGTCTAGCCATCTAGCACGGTTGACCAAATAACGGCCATGTGAAAGTGAATAATGGCCGATAAGCGGCCATTTTGAATTTTATCGAGTCTAATTTTTTCAAGATGCATCCTCTCCTGAAATCACACATTTTGTTTTATAGTAATGGTCCAGCCATCTAGCACGGTTTACAAAATAACGGCCATGTGAAAGTGAATAATGGCCGATAAGCGGCCATTTTGAATTTTATCGAGTCAAATTTTTTCAAGATGCATCCTCTCCTGAAATCACACATTTTGTTTTATAGTAATGGTCTAGCCATCTAGCACGGTTTACCAAATAACGGCCATGTGAAAGTGAATAATGGCCGATAAGCGGCCATTTTGAATTTTATCGAGTCGAATTTTTTCAAGATGCATCCTCTCCTGAAATCACACATTTTGTTTTATAGTAATGGTCTAGCCATCTAGCACGGTTTACCAAATAACGGCCATGTGAAAGTGAATAATGGCCGATTGGCGGCCATTTTGAACTTTGACAAAATGATTTTTTTCAAAATACATCCTCTCCTGAAGCCTTACAATTTGTTTTATAGTAATGGTGTAGATATCTTGAGCGGTTTTCATGATATTCCACAATATCTGGCCTTTCGAGGTGAATAATGGCTGATAGGCGGCCATTTTGAATTTTATCAACTTCAAATTTTTCAGGATGCATCCTCTCCTGAAACCTTACAATTTATTTGATATTAATGGTGTAGCTATCTTGAGCGGTTTTCATGATATTCCGCAATATCAGGCCTGTCGAGGTGAATAATGGCCGACAGGCGGCCATTTTTAATTTTATCGTCTTGAAATTTTTCAAGATGCATCCTCTCCTGAAACCTCACAATTTGTTTTATAGTAATGGTGTAGCTATCTTGAGCGGTTTTCATGATATTCCGCAAAATCTTTCAGTCGGATTTACCGATGTTATAAATTAGGTCAAAGTGCTGGGTCAACTTCAAGGTCAAGGTCCAAAAACCTGAAAAGGCACAACTAGGGACCTTAGAGAACATGTATGTGCAATATGACTGTCATCGGCCCAGTACTTTTCGAGATCTGCTCCGGAAACGAAGTGCGCGTCAAAACGTCTAAATAGGTCATAGTTCTGAACCAGAAGTAGGTCAAAGTTCAAATACCCCAAAAGGCACAACTAGACCCCCTAGGGGTGTTGTGTGTGAAATTTGAAGCCAATCGGACAAGTACTTTCAGAGATATGCTCAGGAAACGAATTGTTTACGGACGGCCCAACGGCCCAACGCCGTCACATCATCATTTTCTCCTCTGCAGCCTTGCGTATTGAATTCAGATTAAAAATATTTTAACCCGTCCATTAGCCACCTGGAAGTAACCCACATACCAAAAATTGTTATCCTAGCTTATTTTCTCACAAAGTTATAGGCAAAAGAAGAGGCCAAAAAAAAACGGAGGTAGAATCCATAGCTCCCTTCGCTCACCTACGGTGACGGCGGGAGCTAAAAAGATACTTGCTATCAAAAACACGCAATATGGCCCAATCTGTCCCGTTAAACCCAATGATTAAAACACTGAAAAGCACCTAATTTCAGACCTTTCAAACATTCAGATATGAACTCAGATATAATACTGATATAAAAAACATTCTGAGCCGTGGTCATGCTAGAAAAACAAAACTAGACACTTTGGGTCAATACTCGCTACTGGGCCCGATCTGTCCTATTTTGGTGAGTAATTGCCACCTTGACCAGACATTATGAGATAACCACACCTCATTCACTTCACAGCGCACACAAACACCCATTTGTGTTCAGAAAAAGTGACTGCTTTTTCACTGCTACCGGTATGAAAAACAAATTCTGAGACGTGGTCAGTTAAGAACAAAACTCTACACTTTAGGTCAATACCCGCCATTGGGCCAATCTGTCCTATTTCGATGAGTAATTGCTGATTTGACCAGATCTGTTCTATTATGGACCCATTGCGAGGTAACCACCCCCCCCCCCCCTTTGCACCCAAACACCAATAACAAATATTTATTGTTTTTTAACGTAAAAAGATACATTATTTGCGATAAAAAACACACAATATGGCCCAATCTGTCCTATTTCGATTAGTACCCGCCACTTTGATCAGATCTGTTCCATTATGGACCCATTACGAAATAACCAAACTTCAACCACCTCACAAGTGAAATGTTTTTTAAACAATTTGACTGTTTCTATAATGTCACCACCTCTATTGAGATCAAAAACACGCAATATGGACCAATCTGTCCCATTTAACCCAATTATTAAAACACAGAAAAACACCTAATTTGAGAACCTTCCAAACATTCAGATATCAACTCACTGACAGATGTAATACTTATATAAAAAAATTCTGAAACGTGATCATGCTAGAAAAACAAAACTAGATACTTTGGGACGATAGGGCCTACTCGCAACTAGGCCCAATCTGTCCTATTTCAGTGAGAACCTGCTACTTTGATTAGATCTGTTCCATTATATACCTATTACGAGATAACCAAACCTCACTCACTTCACAGCGGGCCCAAACAACAATGATTTTTTTAAAAACAATTTGACTGCTTTTATCATGTCACTACCTCAAAAAGATTATTGAGATCAAAAACACGCAATATGGCCCAATCTGTCCCATTTAACCCAATGAGTAAAATACCGAAAAGCACCGAAATTGAGAACCTTCCAAACATTCAGATATTAACTCAGATGTAATACTGATATAAAAAATCCTTCTGAGACGTGGTCATGCTAGAAAAACAAAACTAGACACTTTGGGTCAATACTCGCAACTGGGCCCAATCTGTCCAATTTTGATGAGTAATTGCCACATTGAACATATATGTTCCACTATGGAAACTATGCTGATTTGACCAGATCTGTTCTATTATGGACCCATTGCGAGGTAACCGACCCCCCCCCCCTTCCCCTTGCACCCAGACATCAGTAAAAAATATTTATTATTTTGTTATCGTAACCAAACCTCAATCACCTCAACCTCAACCACCTCACAGCGGACCCAAACACCAGTAAAAAAACTAAAATTATTTTTTACTATTTTTATCTTGTCACTGCCTCAGAAAGATACTTGTGATCAAAACATGCAATATATCATATGGCCCATTCTGTCCTAACTCTATGATTAAAAAAGCAGAACTGTTTTCTCACCTGATTCCACACTTTCCAAACATTTAGATATCACTGAGATGTAGATCTGTTCCATTGTGAACTCATTACGAGATAACCAGACCTCACTCACCTCACAGCGAACCCAGACACCAGTGAAAAAACTAAAATTATTTTCGACTGTTTTTATCATGTCACTACCTCAGAAAGATACTTGTGATCAAAAACACGCAATATGTCCTTATTCGTCTCATTTAGTCAAATGATTAAAACACAGAAAATCACCAAATTCACGACCTTCCAAACATCAATACCCGTCACTGGTGCCAATCTGTCTTTTTTTGCTGAGTAATTGCTGATTTGACCGGATCTGTTCTATTATCCCTCTCAACACGTGGTATCACGCCAGTATCACAGTGACATCACACAGAACTCACACGTATGATGACTTAATAGTGATATCATAGTGATGTCTACTGGACATCACAGAGTGAGCATCATCCTGTGACGACACTGTGACCACATGGTGATGTGGTTATCTTGTGTATCTGTGGCATCATACTGTGACAACACTATGACCTCATGGTGATGTGGTCAACTCGTATCACTGTGACCTCACAAACAACTCATACATGTTGATATCATGAGGACATCATAGTTACCTCATAAGGTGAGCATCGTCATGTGACAGCACTGTGACCTCATGGTGATATGGTCACCTTGAGTACCTGTGACATCATACTGTGACAACACTGTGACCTCAAGGTGATGTGCTCAGCTTGTATCACTGTGACCTCACAAAAATATCACACTGGTGATGTCATAATTTTGATATCATAATGATCTCACATGGTGAGCATTGTCCTGTGACAACATTGTGACTTCATGATGATGTGGTCATCTCGTGTATCTGTGACATCACACTGTGATGACACTGTGACCTCATGGTGATGTAGTCATCTCATGTATCTGTGACACCATACTGTGACAACACTATGACCTCATGGTGATGTGGTCAACTCGTATCACTGTGACCTCACAAACAACTCATACATGTGATGTCATAATTTCGATATCATAGAGACATCGTAATGACATCACATGGTGAGCATCGTTCTGTGACAACACTGTGACCTCATGGTGATGTGGTCATATCCATGTATCTGTGACATCACAATGTGACAACACTGTGACCTCATAGTGATGTGGTCAGCTTGTGTATCTGTGACATCATACTATGACCACACTGTGACTTCATGGTGATGTGGTAAACATTTGTCACTGTGACCTAACAAACATCTCACACATGTGATGTCATAATTTTGATGTCATGAGGACACCATAGTGACCTCATAAGGTGAGCATCGTCATGTGACAGCACAGTGACCTCAAGGTGATGTGCTCACCTTGAGTAGCTGTGACATAATACTGTGACAACACTGTGACCTCAAGGTGAGGTACTCAACTTGTATCACTGTGACCTCACAAAAATCTCACACTGGTGATGTCATAATTTTGATATCATAATGATCTCACATGGTGAGTATCGTCCTGTGAAAACACTGTGACCTCATGATGATGTGGTCATCTCATGTATCTGTGACATCACACTGTGACGACACTGTGACCTCATGGTGACGTAGTCATCTTGCGTATCTGTGACATGATATTTTGACAATATTGTGACATCATGGTGATGTGCTCAACTTGTATAACTGTGCCTTCACACATATCACACAATGGTGACTTCATAATTTTGATATCATAATGATCTCACATGGTGAGCATCACAACACTGTGACTTCATGATGATGTGGTCATCTCGTATATCCGTGACATCAGACTGTGACAACACTATGACCTTATGGTGATGTGGTAAACTCATATCACAGTGACCTCACAAACAAGTCACACATGTGATGTCATAATTTCGATATCATAAAGACAGTATAATTGCCTAATTAATAGTAGGCCTAAGTATCATGAAAGTTTATTATATTAAAATGACTAATACATTTAAGAATTCAGTTGCAATAAATACTAGAACTTAACGGGTAAATTAGACCCTTCAACAAATAACACTTTGTCAGACTGTAAGGCATAGGCAATATGATAATTAAAAAGTCCGAAAATTTGTTGTAATACACAAACATATATTATTGAATTGCACTACAAACATAGCATCGATGATGACACCTTGCAAACTGCGAGTAAAAAACTTTTCCTTTACATTTGTTGGGCAGTTATTGATTGCATCGGGTTTATTATATAATAAGCACCGTCTAGCAAATTCATGTTTTATACAACATTTATATAGATCTTAATTCCTTGTATTATAATTATGTTCACTTGTTCTAAACCGGAAATTCAGAAAGAATGTGGACAAAGTGTTTTTTAAGTATTTGTAGTATAGTTTAAATTGATGTATTTCAAAAATACCCTCTGCTTTTAAAATATGCAAGTTTTTAAATAGTGGATCTGTATGGGCACACATTTTGTTTTTTTTGTTATAATTCGAATACATTTCTTTTGCAAGTTAGTTAGTTTGGATGGCTGGTGTCCCCAAACTATGAGCAAATAATTTATGTGTGGTAATAACAGTGAGTTGTAAAAAGTGATTGAAATATTTAAGGGTATAGGATTTTTTAATCTTGTTAGGACGCCGATGATGCGTGATATTTTCAGGACAATGTGATCATTCCATTTCAATTGCTTATTAATAATTAAACCTAAAAAGGTAAAGTTTTCGACGCATTCAATAACGTTATTGTTTATTTGTATTAATGGTATAGGTGTTTGTTTTCTTGTCGAACGAAAAACAATAATTTTGGATTTGGAAATATTTAGACAAAGTTTGTTTACTTTAAACCATATTGAGAGTTTTGCTAGTTCAAGGCTTGGGGCGAGTACTGGATAAAAGTACTCGAGTACAAGTACAAGTACTTGAAAAAATGACGAGTACAAGTACAAGTACAAGTACTGGATTTTCAAAAGTACTTGAGGACAAGTACAAGTACTTTGAAAAGTACTTGAGTATAAGTACCGAGTACTTTCGTTGGAAACTCTAATTAATTACATAAAATTTATTAAATAAAAAATTGATTATAATATATGTTACTTCATGTTGATATTATGTGACCCGATCCGGCAAAATGAGTTTAGTTCAATTAGTTCAAAAATAATCAAAATAGGACAGATTGGGCACAGTTGACCCAATGTGTCTAGTGCTTTTGTCTTAACATGACAACGTCCGAAGAGTGGAGGAGGAGGTTCATCGACTAGTGAGAGTAACAATTAGCTCAAAAATACTGGTAATAAAAATAGGACATATTGGGCACAGTTGACCCAATATGTCTAGTGCTTTGATCTCAACATGACAACGTTTGAAGAGTGGAGGAGGAGGTTCATAGTCTAGTGAAAATTACAATTAGTTCAAAAAAAATTAAAATAGGACAGATTGGGCACAGTTGACCCAATGTGTATAGTGCTTTTGTTTTAACATGACAACATCTGAAGAGTGGAGGAGAAGGTTCATAGACTAGTGAAAGTAACAATTAGTTCAAAAATAATTAAAATAGGACAGATTGGGCACAGTTGACCCAATGTGTCTAGTACTTTTGTCTTAACATGACAACGTCTGAAGAGTGGAGGGTGATGTTTATAGACTAGTGAAAGTAACAATTAGTTCAAAAATAATCAAAATAGGACGGATTGGGCACAGTTGACCCAATGTGTCTAGTGATTTTGTCTTAACATGACAACGTCTGAAGAGTGGAGGAGGAGGTTCATAGAGTAGTGAAAATAACAATTAGTTCAAAAATAAATAAAATAGGACAGATTGGGCACAGTTGACCCAATGTGTCTAGTACTTTTGTCTTAACATGACGACGTCTGAAGAGTGGAGGATGAGGTTCATAGACTAGTGAAAGTAACAATTAGTTCAAAAATAATCAAAATAGGACAGATTGGGCACAGATGACGCAATGTGTCTAGTGCTTTTGTCTTAACATGATAACGTCTGAAGAGTGGAGGAGGAGGTTCATAGAGTAGTGAAAGTAACAATTAGTTCAAAAATAATTTAAATAGGACAGATTGGGCACAGTTGACCCAATGTGTCTAGTACTTTTGTCTTAACATGACAACGTCTGAAGTGTGGAGGATGATGTTCGTAGAGTAGTGAAAATTACAATTAGTTCAAAAATAATTAAAATAGGACAGATTGGGCACAGTTGACCCAATGTGTCTAGTGCTTTTGTTTTACCATGACAACGTCTGAAGAGTGGAGGAGAAGGTTCATAGACTAGTGAAAAAAACAATTAGCTCAAAAATAATGAAAATATGACAGATTGGGCACAGTTGGCCCAATGTGTCTAGTGCTTTTGTCTTAACATGACAACGTCTGAAGAGTGGAGGAGGAGGTTCATAGAGTAGTGAAAGTAACAATTAGTTCAAAAATAATTTAAATAGGACAAATTGGGCACAGTTGACCCAATGTGTCTAGTACTTTTGTCTTAACATGACAACGTCCGAAGAGTGGAGGAGAAGGTTCATAGACTGGTGAAAGTAACAATTAATTCAAAAATAATTAAAATAGGACAGATTGGGCACAGTTGACCCAATGTGTCTAGTGCTTTTGTTTTACCATGACAACGTCTGAAGAGTGGAGGAGAAGGTTCATAGACTAGTGAAAGTAACAATTAGTTCAAAAATAATCAAAATAGGACAGATTAGGCACAGTTGACCCAATGTGTCTAGTGCTTTTGTCTTAACATGACAACGTCTGAAGAGTGGAGAAGGTTCATAGACTAGTGAAAGTAACAATTAGTTCAAAAATAATCAAAATAGGACAGATTGGGCACAGTTGACCCAATGTGTCTAGTGGTTTTGTCTTAACATGACAACGTCTGAAGAGTGGAGAAGGTTCATAGACTGGTGAAAGTAACAATTAGTTCAAAAATAATCAAAATGGGACAGATTGGGCACAGTTGACCCAATGTGTCTAGTGCTTTTGTCTTAACATGACAACGTCTGAAGAGTGGAGGAGAAGGTTCATAGTCAGGTTGGACAGGATGAAATCTATTGATTGAAATGACGACAAAATACCTGTTTGTTTTCCAACGTTTATACACATGATTGTCATATACACACTTTAATTACATATAATGGTGGTCAAAATGATGGTGAAGTTACAGGTTGAGGATATATATACATGGCCCTGCATGACGCTGGTTTGAATTGTCCATTTCCTAAAGACCTGCGTCTAGAATTGCAACATGGACATAGTACAGTGTGACAGGGGGGGGGGGTGATATACATGACACAGGTCTGAATTGTCCATTTCCTAAAAACCTGCGTTTGTCCCTGTCAAGTGTGAATCTCTCAAGTTAAAAACCTTGTCAGATCCTAACACATGTCGTCATGTCAGTTGGACCAGCGCAAGAAATTGGTCAGCAGTGTACAAAGCGGAAAAGGTATTTTGTCATTGATGGTGGTGCCAGTGGTGGCAATGTGAGATCATACGTGTCCAGAAGGAGACGTTCAACAGCTGCGGCATGAGCTGAGCTGGCACACTTCTTACAGTCATAGCTGAGTTATTTCGTCTCATTTTTTCAACAAGCTTATCATAGGAACACAGCATCTACAAACAGATAATTGAGAACCCATTAAACTAATTTTAAAAGTGTATTACAAGTCAAATGTTCTAACGTTTGAAATGTATATTTTTTTCAAATATGGACAATGTAAAATAAAGGTTCAATTCAGGCTACCTAAATAATTGGACGGTAATAAGTAAGCCTAACCTCTACCTACCTAATTAAAAATATATAAGGCCACTTCTTAAAAAATTATAACGCTACACTTCCAATTTTTTTCCACTCAATAAGAAACATAATCAGGGTATTATTGCATCATTTTTGAACGTCGAACCTGTACATCAAGTTATATATATTTTTCTTGGTTTCGGGACGGTAATAAGTAGGAATTAGCCTACTGCTACCTATACCAAAATAAAAATATATAAGAAGGCCATTGCATAAAAAATAATAACGCTACACTTCCAAATTGTTCACACAATAACGAGCATATCACAAGGTATTCTCACACTCTGTGCTGTGGTCTCAGACGTGTATTGGTATCATCCCATATCGCACTTTAGCTGCAGATTGAGCACAATCAAATGATTCAATGTAGGGTAGTCTGGTATATGTTTGACTTTATCGTGTGAGAAAATACAAGCGATGTTCATTTTTCGTGCGATATGTGAAAATACAGCACATGTTAAATGGATAAAGTGTTCGCCTAAAGGCTCACACCTTATTTTTTGAACGAGTGCTGTATTTTCTCACATCGCACTCAAATAAACAGCGTTTGCAAAATTATCTTATTTGAACGTCCTACCTATACATTAAGTTATATATATTTTAATCGGTTTCGACATGGTAACTCGGTTTGGGCGGGTTTCGGTCAGGTTCGATATAAAGTACAACCCGTAACATCACACCAAAAGCCCCTATTATCGCTACACCCACGCTCGGCCAAGGCCTTGGCTGGTGATGGACGAGATGATGTGGCATAGATTTGACATAAATGCTCTTTTATAATTATAAAATATTGCATGAACTACAAATCATAGTGTAGGATAGTCTATGCTATATCAGAGAACGCAATCAGTCATGACAATCAGACAACATGCATGACATGTGTCTCTGTTTACAAACATTCAGTCGGAAGAATTACCGCTGCAGTGCACACGAATAAAACATAGTTTAACCCGAAAAAGACAGATTGGGCCACTGGACAGATCAGGCCTTCACAGGCCCCAGGATTGATCCATGTGGTACTCCACAAGGAACAACCTTGGGGTCAGAAAAAAATCCACCTACATCAGTAACCTGCATCCTATTTGTCAGGTATGCATCAAACCAAGCGATTTCATTTCCATCAAGGCCTATAGCTTTTAGTTTATTTTCAAGAATAGAATGGTCTACGGTGTCAAATGCTTTCTGCAGGTCAATCATCACCATGCCGATATAATTTCCAAAATCCATTTCTGAACGTATATAATCCATAAGAAAAGTAAGACAATATACCAGTAGAAAAAGATGGTCTAAAACCTGATTGCAATTTATATAACAAATTATTTTCTTTCAAGTAGTGTTCCAGCTGGTTGTACACTATTCTCTCAAGAATTTTGGAAGTAACACTGAGAATGGAAACAGGTCTATAGTTTCCAGGCTCAGTTTTACTTTGTTTTTTATAGAGTGGTACCACCCTTGCATTTTTCATGTCTTCCGGAATTTGACTAGAGTGTAAAGATAAATTTATGATATGAGCCAATGGACAAGCAATGACCTCTGCGCCATCAAAAACCTTGCAGGTAAACTGTCCAGCCCAGTGGCTTTGCTTGCTGTTAGTCCATTCAATAGATTTTCAATTTCTTCTTCGCCGACGGTCAAAAAATGAAAAGAATTTTCTACAACACCTTTTTCCTGGTAATAGTCTTTTAAAAATTGTTTGGCGAAATGTATTGGTCAACTTTATAAATTATCTTGATAAGAAGATTGATTCTTGTTGTGATTCGCTGAGTAAACATTTGAGATAGCGCTCACTTTAATGCAATATTAGACAATATTAATTTTATAAATCAATGATAATTGTCTCAGAGATTTTGTTTAACAAAGAATGATTAACTCTGGAGGCGATAACCACTTTGGCTGCTTTTATGCATTTATGCCAATTTGTGGTTGACTCACTGATTCCTTTCAGGAACTGTTTTTCCTGTGGGCCATTCTTTGGCATTGCCACTGCGGCCTTATGGGGTTTCAGATAGGTCTTGTTGTCAGGAACATATGTTTTTGGCCTTTTTCCTCATTTTTTGGAGTTTCATCTTTGTTACTTAAATTTTTTGGGTACATTTTATCGTGTGATTTGTAGGGAAAAAATTTACAAATAATATAAATAAATAAGAGGAGCAATTGTTGTTTCTAGGATTTGATTTAGCAAGAATCGATAAACTCTGGAGGCGATAATCACATTGGCTGATGCCAATTTGTGGTGGACCCACTGATTCCTGTCAGGATTTGTTTCCTGTGGGCTATTTTCTGGCCTCGCCAGTACAGCTTTTGGTTTCAGATAGGTCTTTGTCAAAACTATGTTTTTTGCACCTTTCCTCTTTGATTGGAGTTTTCTTTTTTTGTTACTTTTGGTCAATGAAGCATACATACCAGCTACTCTTAATCTCAAATTAAAATATACAATATTAGTGCTCATAAGGATATTTGAAAATAATTCATGTTAGGAAGTTAAGATTTAACGCTCTCATCAGTAATAATTTAAATTAATGAGAAGAGATATAGTTGATAATCTCTTGATTTCATTTTATATAATTAATGCAATTATGCCAATTTGTGATGACTCTGGAATAATCTCAGGGGCTGGTTTTCCTGTAGGCCATTCTCTGGCTTTGCCAAAGTGACCTTAGGTTTCAAGTGGATCCTACGAAATTATGTTTTGGGTCACCTTTTTCTTTCTAAGTTTTCTTCTTTGTTGTTTGATTTGTAAAGCTTAGTGATCCAGCTGCTTTGAATTTAAATAATAATAAAAAAAAAAATTGGCCACAAGAATTAAATCTTTCATCATTCTTACTTATATATATATATATATAAATAATAAATAATTTGTAAATTGAAATAATTCGGAAGAGTATCCAAGTGTAGGAGTGTAAGGTAAAAGCAATATAATTATTCAATTAAACTACTGCAAGAACATATTATTAGTCAATAAATACAAGGTCAGTTAAAACAAGACTTGGCCAGTTGTTACAGGCCGCAGTAATTATTGCATGCCTTATACGCCAACTACATGATGATCTATGTCTAGCTTGATTAATCTAGCATCAGGACTTGCGCCAGCTGCTGAAATCAGTGCTAGTAATGATAGACAGGATGCATCCGGACTTGCGCCAAATGCAATGAACTTCATGAAGAACCAAACATATGATTATTCATTTGTTAGTTCGGCAGGACTTGCGCCAGCTGTTCTAACTATAGCAAACATGATGGGGAGTGATTTGCCAACTGGATTTGCGACAGTTGGTTTTTGATACAATATCCACAAGCTCATTCTTACAAGTGGAATTAGTTTAATCTAGCATCAGGATTTGCGCCAGCTGCTGAAATCAGTGCTAGCAAGGATGGGCAGGATGCATCCGGACTTGCGCCAGATGCAATAAACTTTGTGAAGAACCAAACATATGATTTTCCATTTGTTAGTTCGGCAGGACTTGCGCCAGCTGTTCTAACAATGGAAAACATGATGGGGAATGATTTGCCAGCCCGATCTCGGCCAGTCGGTTTTTGATACAATATCCACAAGCTCATTCTTACAGGTGGAATTAGTTTATTCTAGCATCAGGATTTGCACCAGCTGCTGAAATCAGTACTAGCAAGGATGAGCAGGATGCATCCGGACTTGCGCCAGATGCAATAAACTTTGTGAAGAACCAAATATATGATTTTCCATTTGTTAGTTCGGCAGGACTTGCGCCAGCTGTTCTAACAATGGAAAACATGATAGGGAGTGATTTGCCAACCCGATTTCGGCCAGTCGGTTTTTTATACAATATCCACAAGCTCATTCTTACATGTGGAATTACTTTGAATGTGAATGATTTATGTCCTTTTTCTTCTCCCGTAGAAGAGAAGAAAAAGCTAAAATTTTGCTTTTTCGTCAATAACTGCGTGAGTAAGAAATTATTATTATTAATTTTTTATTTTTTTTAGAATTCTTTAGATCTTGCTTTTGAATGTATATGTAAACAACATTTTTAGTGAATACAGCAATACTCAAGATGTGGACCATTTCCTCATGTTCCTAATTTGTTTCAAATCCTTCTAAATCTATGTTTTGTGGTCTTCTTATGTTTTCAAAGTGTGTCTGCAATACCTAGGTCAGCTCAAATGAGGTCTGTATACTTCTGTGGTCAGATTGTACACTTACAGAAAATATAATTCCACTGACATATAAATCCAGCCAGTCAAAACACTACTCAGACTTGCTTCAGGAATTATAAATACAGTAGATCTTATGACAATGTGTCCCTTATTATCTACATTTGGAAATTTTAATTATTTGGTTATCTATTCATTACATGTAAATTTCAAGTTTCACTTCTGTAGACATCCTAATTTCAATTTAAAAACTAAATTTCAGACTATATAGCACTTCACTATTTAGAATTAGTGTTGTTTCTGATGCCGCAAGTAATGGTGGATTAGACAGATGAGAGGTTGGAATTCATATGTGCTCTTATGATGCATTCGTAAGTTTGTGTTGTGGGGGTCAGACACTTTGTGTCTGTGTGCCGTTTTCATACCCTCCTCAACAACAGATAATCTTGTTTAATAATGTTATTGATAGATTTTGTCAATATTATGTAATTTGTATGTAATGATACAAGAGTCAATGTTCATTAATATATTAATGTGAACAATTAGTAGATTGTTATTGATAGGTTTGGTTTTGTGTGAACAATTACTAGATTTTTATTGATAGTTTGGTTGATATTATCTAATTTGTTTGTAATGATACAAGAGTCAAAGTTCACATTTAAATAGTAGATTAGATCAATCAGAGACATGTATAAATATTCATAGTAGATTAGATCAATCAGAGACATGTATAAATAGTCCTAGTAGATTTGATCAATTTGAGACATGTATAAATATTCATAGTAGATTAGATCAAATAGAGACATGTATAAATATTCACTGGTTAATCCTGTTAACTGACTGTCAAGTAAATTTAGACCTATTTTGGTCTTAGGGCTTCACTCTGTTACAACCACGTTTACATTAACAACATTTGAAGTAAAGCCCTTTTTATTTGTAGTCGTTTAATTTGATGTTTATTGTTAATAAACAAATTTTCCCCATTTTATGTGTCTGTTTTTTGTACGATAAATTTAAGTAACAAAGATGAAACTCCCAACCACGAGGAAAAGGGCCAAAAACATATGTTCCTGACAACAAGACCTATCTGAAACCCCATAAGGCCGCAGTGGCAATGCCAGAGAATGGCCCACAGGAAAAACAGTTCCTGAAAGGAATCAGTGAGTCAACCACAAACTAGCATAAATGCATAAAAGCAGCCACAGTGGTTATCGCCTCAAGAGTTAATCAATCTTTGTTAAACAAATTCTCTGACACAATTATCGTTGATTTATAAAATTAATATTGTCTATTGCATTAAAGTAAATGCCATATCAAATGTTTACTCAGCGAATCACAGCAAGTTAACATAGTACTTTTTCACCTGAATGGAACCAACATTTTTATATGACAAAGATGAAACATTTTCCATCCCCCTTGACATATTAAAAGTTATGGAAGCATCATCTAAACCCAAATTTTGATGCAAAAATGCAAATGATTTTTTCGTTATGTCATTCCGCAAATGTTTGATAAATGAGGAACCGACCAGTGTTACTCTGCATTTATGAGAATTATTGTTTTATGCTCAATTCGTTAAATTTGATAATTTAATAACAACGGAAATTTACGATTGAAACGAAGAATGAGTGAACGATAATGTAAGGTTTTCAGACTGACTAGACCACATGAAAAGCCAACAATGTCAATGTGACAAAGATAAGGGTCATAATCCAAATAATTGGTCAGACAGATTCAATAATAACCATGCAAAGCTGTTATCAAATATATACACAAACTATTAAAAATATTTGTAACATAAATTTTCTTTATAGATCTATATAGTCATATAAAAAAATATATAGACAGCTACAATTTTAAATGTGCAATTGGTTATCGCCTCAATAAGTTCATCAATTCTTGCTATTTTAAATCAAATTTTAGAAACAACTATCACCACTCTCATTGATTTAAATTAAATCAAAATTATATGGTCATTGTGCTTTTACCTTAATTTAAAGTTACCACCAGTGCTTAAACTCCTAAGATTGTATATTTTTTAGTCTACATTTGATTAAAATCATGAAAGAACAGTCCAAACTAAATTCAATCATTATTTAATCATTATGGCTAAGAAACTTCCATTTTTACCCTCGGTGCACCCATGAGGAGGCTTGGGCCGGGAAATAAAATTTCACCCAGGTTTCACCCTGGGCAAACTAATGCAGCCTTTGCCCCCAGGGGCGCACCTACCCATACGTGTCCCATCCGTGAAGATGAGATTTGCAAATCATGCACCCCTAAACACTGCAAGTGAAATTGAAAAATGACCCTTAAGCACTGCAAGCTCACTTGCATGTAGGGAGATCACCCTAAACTAGTGTTCAACTGCAAAACGCGCATGCCTGGGACGGTCAAGTGTAGGCCAACAGTTGCCCATTGAGTACAGATTGACGGCATTAATATAGCCACTGAACTGATTACAAGATACTACCTAAACGAGACATTGATCCAATGCTGTTTTTATGCTAGGCCAACGTCTGCGACGCTGGCCCAACATTGAATAAATGTACAATGTTTGAGAGAAAGTCCTCCTGCAGCTCCCAGCAAACACAAGACATTTGTATAACATTTATACAACGTCGGCCCAACGTTTTCGACGTTGGGTATGAAACGCATATTTAGTATTATTATGGAATAGGGCCTTGGCCTACCCACGGGCACTGTTGCCTTCTGGGGGACCCTTGTCCCGCGAATTTTGACAGTTGACCACACCTTTAAGCGCACCCCTTAACTAAAAAGGGGAAATCTTTCTATAACATGATTGAAACAACATGATCAAATTGCAGGTGATCCGGATTGTAATAAAATATAATTCCTGTTTTTTTCCGTATGGTAAAGCCTTTTTTACCCATTTTATTAAAAAAAAACACTTTTTTCGCAAAGGGGGCGCTTTGGGTGCACTGTGCTCACTGTGCACCCCAGTATTCTTAAAAGGCACCTCCGAATGTTTAGTGTTTTTTATACGTCCTAAAGCGCACCGTCTGTACAAATACATGTAGGGAGGATTAAATTATATTTTAGTTAGATTATGAACATGATAATTAACCATAACTCAAATTATACTGTTGTCAATTTTTTACCCTAATTATAGACTATATAGGCCTAGTGTATTCATTTTGACGGAGAGTAGCCTAACCAGACACAACTGGCTGTGACTAATCATTGACATGGAGAGGACGGTGCGCTTTAGGACAAACTCGATCATATGTAGGCCTATCGTAGTCTGGGGGGAGGGTTAGCATTGACGTTGCCGAATGTTCGACAAGTCAATGGACGCGACCAACGCCTCAGGCCCGATCTTGATAGTGGTGTCTTGCCCTGTCAACAAGTGATGGTTCGCTGCAGAAACTCAGTCAAAGAAGATGATTTCCTTAATTCATTTTTTATTCATTCCATATTCGTGCATTCCATATACATTGTCAGATATGTGTGTGCTACTTAGTTTCGTGCGACAGGGGGCGGCTATCCAGCCACGCGGCTGAATGTGGATGACGCGGTTACACGTCTGACTTCCGAGAAGGTCGGGGGAAGAATGAACAAACGCGGCCGGGCCGCACATGGCTTGAGCCGGACGAAAGTGCTGACCCGTCGATCAGCGATTCCGTCCGGCTCGAACTCGGGCGCGATCATGGGCCTACCAAAGAAGACAGATGCTCCCATGCGCTTTGGGAACAAGTTGGGGGTGTGCTTTGGGCACACTGGACATTCATTTTGAATAAGGATTTTTGGATCAATTTTTACGTTGTCTATAATACTTTACAAGTAATCACACAATCTATACACTCACAAAATTATTAGAAAAAGAGTGATTTTAACTTGTATTATCTTGCGTCCTTCCCGCTTGTGTAACGTTCTTGCTATTGTGCCCAAGTTCAAGAACACAACTCGTCCCCCCCCCCCATTGGAAATTTTGAAAACCTCTTATCCACTAGCCACTGTGTCGGAGGCTATACCCCTAGATGGACCTCAACCACAAGGTTGCAAAAACCCGGGTAATATTAATTTTAATCGGCCCACTGGGCAATAATGGGCAATATGGATAAATACGGGTTTTAATGGGCAATATTGGACGGCTGCCTATATTGTCCATTTCATACAATTTTTAATTCAGACCCCCTGATACCTATGTTTGCTTTATTTACAATAAACATATTAATTTAATATAATATTTAATGTCACGATGTCACATTATTTTTATTTTATATATAATTGATATTAACAACAACATATTTTTTTATTTTAAGTGAAATCTGGGGGTGGGAATATAAGTGATTTATCGCATAACCTCACACACTGCAGCTGATGAACCCTTTGAGGCCTGTATTTTTGGTTATTATAGAAATGTAATTCCTTATCAAATACAATTTATTATTAGATAAGGAAATAGGCCTACACCTGTACACTGCCACTAATAAATGATCTTGTCAAATTCAATTTAAAAAGAAAATCATTATTTGTTATACACTGGGAAAGGAGAAACACAACGACAGGCTTTTAAATAATATAAATACAAACCCTAGACCGCAAACATTAATTTCCGTATAACATATTGCCTTCTGAGATCAAAGCTGCATGGTAATCGGGGAAAATGGTTGTTTCTTTACCTAACAAACACGATACATTGGATCAATGTCGACTTAACGTTGTTCCACAGTCTGCGATGCTGGCAGATCTAGAACAATAAAACAGCATTGGGTCAACATCTGGTGCACAGTCCTGTGGGTATTCACCCAATGCCGGCCGAATTAGGTGTTTCTCAGCGCTCTGCAATTACATCACACCTATTGTCAGTAGAGTTCACAGTCTGGAGCCGTCTACACATTGCGTAACCATAAGACCAGCTACGGAGAGGACGTACCTAGTCATAGACATATAATAGATTAACTAGACAGGACACGCCTTCTATCGAGCACTGGCCGAAGCAGTCAGCGACGCCGCCATCTTGGCTAGGACATCACATGACTGATGCCGGGTTGTTTACATTGGAGATGGGCAGGTGATTCATCACAGAAATGTGCTTTCCGTAGGAGAAAAGGTAAACTTATTCTTTTCCAAGTCATGTCAAGTGCTACGCATTGTTAATAGGATATTTTTATTCATACATAGTTGATAAAATCTTGCTAAAATATAACTTAAAGAACACAATAGATGATTAAATGTGCCGGTCAACCCGCTTGCACAGGCATGACAGTTGACACAGAGACTGAGTGAGTGAGTGACAGGTGAATGTGTGAGATGATTATGCTGGTCACTTCGACTTATAGGCCTAACGTTAGTCTTTCTCTTGCCATTTTGATCATATTATCACATACTAGTAGTAGTAATTACTAGTACTACCTCATGTACCTGCCTAGTTACTGACACTCAGGGGCGGATCCAGGATTTGAAAAAGGAGGGGTCGCAGTGGCTTCGGGGGCTCGCTCCCAATACTTTTTTGGCCAAATTAGGGGACTTTTTAAAGAATTTTAGGCAAAAAGGGGTGGGCGTGCGCCCCCTACCCCCCTTTGGATCCGCGCTTGACACTGTAGGCCTACATTTATTCTCATGATTCTGATTATTTTTTGGCCAGTTTGGACTCACAATTACACTCTGTAGTGTAGGGCTAGGCTTAAATTTAACTTACAGTTATAGTCTATGGACAATATAAGGCCTATGTCAATGATAAAATAATCAATATAACAAGAACCCCTAATGACCCCGAGGCCTGGCATGGGCATCATGCATAGACCTACAATTGCTACCTTCCTGCCCTATCCATGCCATGGTACATCAGATTGCCGGCTCCAGGGGTCACACTCATAGCCATAAGAGAATTTTTTTTGTGGGGAATTTATATTGAAGTATTCTGCCACTTCCACCCCCCCCCCCCCCCCCCTTGGTATAATTTACTTCTCCAATGGATCCGCCACCGTGTCTTGCCCGGTAGCCACAGGGTGCATCATTTTTTTGGATAAAAACTTAGTATAATATATCAGAGTCTATATATATATCAGAGTCTATCAGATTCTATATAGGCCTACTGTAAATCTGGTAATTTTTTTGCGTGTTTAGATTTTTGTGAATTTGTGATTTTGGTGACTTTTCGTGAAGTCTAGAATTCCTGAATTATCAATTTAGATAATAGTAGCGCTATACTATAATATAATTTGTGCGAGATTCTCAAATTTGCGAATTTAATTGTCCTTGCGAAATTCACAAAAATTAAAACCTCGTGAATATTATCTAATATGATCTAGACTATACCTATATGAGGGATTCTATAATTTTAGGCACCAGTGAAGATATTTTCCTTGAAATATGAGATTGTCTGAATATTGTCAAAAATTTAAACACATGTCAACTTAGCTGTGTTTATTGACATGGCGTTGTCAGCAGAGCTTAATTTCAATTTTAAATGCTTATTTTTATCAATTTAAATATTTCTTGCCGTTATGGAGAGACTAATTTACTGTTATGGAGAGACCAAGGTACGTTACGGAGTAATCTTCAAACTTAAATTTCTCAGTGACCCTTCTACAAAAGTATACCATATTTAACAAGTAGTTGAACATGGCTATTATAATGTTGATCACTTAATTTAGAAAGAATCACTTTATGACAATAAACCTTAAATAATGAAATAAGAATTACTCTCCGTTACGATTATTGTCGTTATGGAGAGTAATAATAACAAACATTGTCTCTCCATAACGACAATTATTTCTGTTATGGAGTGACAATAAACAAATACTAAATATCGATGCTAACACAATTTAAAAGACAAAAAGAAAAGTTACTATTTCAACAATTGCCACTTGTTGGTTGAAATACCAAATTCATAAAGGTTTAGAACTATTTTTAAATGAGTAAAAGGGTAATTTGTGACTACTTTTTCTCTCCATAACGTTTTTATTTTTGTTATGGAGAGACAGAAAATACGCGTTATGGAGAGACGTTTTTTTCACTAAATCGTGCATAGCATCTATGTATTATGCTATACTGTGATTATTTTTGTTTTTTTCAAATGAGGTTGTAGTAGACTTGGAGGTTGTAGGGTGCTTAAAAGTTTAATTGCAGTATTTATGTGAGAAAAATCGCGTTATGGAGAGACGTTGAATTGAAATACTCACCCAAAGACTTGTACAAACTTGTATTTTGGTCAGAAAAAGTATAGAAATTACCTGAAAACTATAAGCGTTACGGAGAGTCTATATATTTATTATTGTAATAAAAATATATTTCCCATATTTACCCATCGGGGCTAAATGGGGTATTGTTGTCCCCTTTGATAACTTGAAAAATAATTATAAGATATCTTCAATTTTTTATGTGAAGTCACCCTTGAGTATATAGACACTGATAGATGACCTGATTAGATTTTCCTTTTCATCAATAATCAAAATAGCCGCCAGTTCGCGACTAATTTTTTTTTTAAATTCCCTTGAAACCTGGTATATGTAGGTTTCCGGGGTCTGCAAATCTTTTGGCAATTGTCCGTTTTCATGGTTTCACCGAAAACGAGGCTATGGTGCCCATTTTAGTTTTAATAATTTATAAATTCCTTGTTTACCCGATTAAAACTTGAAAAATAATTATTGTATCTCTCCAATTTTTTATTTGAGTTTACCTATGAGTAGGCCTATGAACATGCCCTAATTAGATATTCAGCTCTCCACTGATAATCAACATGGCCAGCAACTGGCGACTATTTTTAACTCCCGCCGGCACCAGGTGAGACGGAGGGGGCTATGGATTCCGCCTCCGTTTTTTTTTATCTCTTCTTTTGCCTATAACTTTGTAAGAAAATAAGCTAGGATAACAATTTTTGGTATGTGGGTTACTTCCAGGTGGATAATGGACAGGTTAAAATATTTTTAATCTGAATCCACTACGCAAGGTCGCAGAGCATGCAGAGGAGAAAATGATGATGTTACGGCGTTGGGCCGTCCGTGAACAATTCGTTTCCGGAGCATATCTCTGAAAGTACTTGTCCGATTGTTTACAAATTTTACACACAACACCCCTAGGGGGTCTAGTTGTGCTTTTTGGGGTATATGAACTTTGACCTACTTTTGGTTCAAAACTATGACCTATTCAGACGTTTTGACGCACACTTCGTTTCCGGAGCAGATCTCGAAAAGTACTGGGCCGATGACAGTCATATTGCACATATATGTTCTCTAAGGTCCCTAGTTGTGCCTTTTCAGGTTTTTGGACCTTGACCTTGAAGTTGACCCAGCATTTTGACCTAATTTATAACATCGGTAAATCCGACTGAAAGATTTTGCGGAATATCATGAAAACCGCTCAAGATATTTACACCATCACTATAAAACAAATTGTAAGGTTTCAGGAGAGGATGCATTTTGAAAAAAATCAACTCGACCAAGTTAAAAATGGCCGCCAATCGGCCATTATTCACTTTCACATAGCCGTTATTTGGTAAAACATGCTAGATGGCTAGACCATTACTGTAAAACAAAATGTGAGTTTTGGGGGAGGATGCACCCTGAAAATGTTTAAATTATGAATTCAAAATGGCCGACAATCAGCATTATTTACCTCGATAGGCCTGATATCAGGTAAACCGTGCTAGATAGCTAGACCATTACTATAAAACAAAATGTGATGTTTCGGGAGAGGATGCCTTTTAAAAACTTTCGACTTAATCGAATTCAAAATGGCTGCCTATCGGCCACTATTTACTTTAACATTGCTTATAATTGGTAAACTGTGTTAGATAGCTGGACCATTACTATAAAACAAAATGTGAGATTTCAGGAGAGGATGCATCTTGAAAAAATTGACTGGATCAAATTCAAAATGGCCCTCTATCGGCCATTATTTACTTTCACATGCCCAATATTTTGCAAACTGTGTTAGATGCTAGTCCATTACTATAAAACAAAATTTGTAGATAGGTAGACCATTACAGGGATACTGATTAGGATCATTATTTCAATAGAGGTTTGCAATCTCTGACAGACTGTCTAGTTCTTATCTTACTCTTAGACTGAGCTTCTTAGACCTAGTTGTCTTGCATCCTGGACTTATGTAGTCTTTTTTTGTTTTAATTCACAATAGTGCCTAGAAATCCGGTAGGCCTATATAGGTTCGCGGGGTCTGCAAGTCTATTGGCATTGTTTATTTTCATGTGCAACCGAAAATGAGGTTATGGCAGCCATCTTGATTTTATCAATTTTAATAAAACGTTCTCATTTTTAGTAAGTCTAAAGCGACACAATTTAAATTAAAAATAAATCAGTATTTTTATTTCGGCTTCTTTTCGGATGCCATAAGATGTGTCTATAAACTAGAATTACGGGGGTCTTTTAAATTTTTGGCTGCTGTGGCAATGTAGCAAGTGTGCCGAAAGCCCCATGGCATTTATCAGTTATTCCCGTATTTCTTATTTTGGACATGCATGTCTAAAATTAAATTATGTCCTTATTTCTGACTTTATTAGTAAATGCGCAACACTAAATTTTAAAATCTTACAAAATTCTAGTCTATGGACATGTTGACATATATTATGGACATATGAAGGAGCCGAAATAAAATTACTGTTTTTTTATGGTCTTAGCCTGATTGTGTCGCTTCAATCATATAGTTATATATCGCAACAAAAAAAGGCGAAAGTAGTCATTTAATATTAGGTTATAGCGCATAGAAGCGACAAAAATAATAAATTTAGCACTTCACAGTTGGCCTAGTCAACTAGACTACTTGTAGTTGTAAGAACTGGATTTCCTAATAATAAAGGAACATAACTTATAGGGCCTATTTAAAGGTTGACTGTGTAGCCTAACGTACGTTAGGCCTACAGTGGCAGTGCTATAAGGTGGGGGGGGGGGGGGGGTGGCAGCATCCCAGTGAACATGATACATTGACCCAGTGCTCTTTTGATGTTGGGATGTGAGCCAAGCCCTGTCACTCACACTTTCACAGAAAGTGTAGAATTACGGGGGTCTTTTAAATTTTTGGCTGCTGTGGCAATGTAGCAAGTGTGCCGAAAGCCCCATGGCATTTATCAGTTATTCCCGTATTTCTTATTTTGGACATGCATGTCTAAAATTAAATTATGTCCTTATTTCTGACTTTATTAGTAAATGCGCAACACTAAATTTTAAAATCTTACAAAATTCTAGTCTATGGACATGTTGACATATATTATGGACATATGAAGGAGCCGAAATAAAATTACTGTTTTTTTATGGTCTTAGCCTGATTGTGTCGCTTCAATCATATAGTTATATATCGCAACAAAAAAAGGCGAAAGTAGTCATTTAATATTAGGTTATAGCGCATAGAAGCGACAAAAATAATAAATTTAGCACTTCACAGTTGGCCTAGTCAACTAGACTACTTGTAGTTGTAAGAACTGGATTTCCTAATAATAAAGGAACATAACTTATAGGGCCTATTTAAAGGTTGACTGTGTAGCCTAACGTACGTTAGGCCTACAGTGGCAGTGCTATAAGGTGGGGGGGGGGGGTGGCAGCATCCCAGTGAACATGATACATTGACCCAGTGCTCTTTTGATGTTGGGATGTGAGCCAAGCCCTGTCACTCACACTTTCACAGCCGTGAACAGAGACTGTCACTGTGTCAGAGTACGTCACTGTCACCATGGTCACTGTCATGCAGTGACTGAGTGAGTGGCGGGCCTGCAGCGCTGCACCTGATAGTATTTAGTGGGCCTAGACTAGACTACAGTCTACATGATATAGGCCTATCAATTTAATTATAGGCCTAGACTAGAGTAGACTATACTGGTGACATTAGGCCCTAGCTAGGCTACATCATCATCTTTATTTAGGCCCTTAATATGAGTATGACGGTACAGGCGACAGGTGATAGCACGTGTTGTTGTTGATCAATACCGGCAGGTCACGTGGTTTGATGTCGTTTGCCGGTAGGTCACTTGATATGATGACGTCATTCCACATGAGATTGAACCTGACAGGATACACCAACTTTTCAATTGGTAACCGCTTCAGATATCAGAGCCCCCCAAATTATGTTGTTTTTGCATTATTTTCCATTAATATTAGTATTTGGCAAGCATGTCATGATTTTTTATTAACATTTTCACAAATGAAGTTATTAACGAGAGACTACGGAATCGGTGGGTGAAGTCTCTATGTTATGTAAGACTTAGGTCAACACATGTCCTCAGTAATATGGCCTCGCTCTGGTACCGCGTGAATCAGCCTCGTGTCCAATCCAGTGTATATACAGGTCAGTGTACCTAGTGCTCTGCAATTAGAGCACACCTATTGTCAGTGGAGTTCACAGTCTGGAGCCGTCTACACATTGCGTAACCATAAGACCAGCTACGAGAGGACGTACCTGGTGCAGTACATGGCTGACTGTTTTGTTTTGTCTAAATAATATCCGTATGCGATTTTTTAATATTGATTTGGAAATTTCACTGAAAAACGCTGTAAATCACTAAAACTAAAACCAGCGAATTGCACATTTAGAACGCAAATGGTTTCATGGTACGAGCAGTCCTGCATGGCACACATTCAGTACCCAAGTACCCACTGTAATTTTTATATTCCCTCCTTGGTAATACTTATTATGAAGAATTTATAAATGTGTCGCAACCATAACGGTCTGCCAAAATATATCATGTATTTTAACAAGTATATCTACTCCCCAGAATCATTTGCAATGCTCTCCAAACCTTCTATAATTCAGCTACCGCCATTTCTGATCCCATTATACTTAAATAGTGCTGCTATAACATCTATTTATGTATTTTTTTTTTAAATGAAGTCACGCCTAATATTTTTACACAATTTAAAAAACAATTGTCTATCATAAAACTTTTAAATAATGAACAATGTACACAAAATTGCTAGAATATCATCTACTTGCATACTTTCATTAATAAAATTCCAGATGTAGACAGAAACTACTGATATGTGACTGATATGACTGTTTTGGGTATTTCGTCACATATTTTCGTGCACTAGGCCATATAATTACCTATTCAAGCACTTGTTGCAACAATTATGGAATTAAAGGCGACTCCCAGAAATACGTATACGTATTTTATTGCAGTGTCTCACAAATTCACATAAATTCTGAAAAAAAACACGAAAAAGACATCAAAATCACTTTTTGTGAAGTAGGCCTACCTATCTTAGATCCCTAATCCTGGAATCTTGATTGCAATAAGTGTGAATGCGGAATACATAATATGTATTATAATTATGGCTCGTGTTTGATGTGAAGCATCCATTTGGGTTGTCTGTTAATCCACATACGCAGTATGACATGTCCTTAAAGGTTCTAAGTCGTCTCATTCCGGCATGCGCAAGCGTTTTGTCAACAATCGGTTGTTGTTATTGTTTTATTTTGTGTTGTTGACTATCTATTTTTAGATCCAGGGAAGCCACAAAATGAATGAAGGGAATCAGTCAGCTAGACAGCCCCAATGTGTGTTTGTTTAGTTAGCTAGCCTTATAGCCGGGCTGCCCGGGCCTTCTGACAAGTGTCAATTGCTCTGAAACCTAGACACGATACCAAGAGCTACAAACATCAGATCCCTGAGTATCAGGCTAGACAACCACACTACAATTACCCCGATCTCGCCCCCAGCTCTCCTTCAGTTTTCCCTGACGACTACTCAAGGTAGCAAACCAATCTGGGCACAATGGCAATGTCCCGTGTTGGCATGAACACATCACATTGACATAGCAAGAATGGTCTCAACTAAAGTAATGCAGTCAATGTGGAATGTTTTTATTCAATTATGGTAAACTGTTGCGTCATGTAGGCTATACCAGATAAAAAAGAATTAAAGCATCTTTACATTGGACAGCAGATAATTGCAGGTGTAATACCGTAGGCCTAACCGTTTTGTAGGTGGGAGCTTAGGTTCAGCCCGGGGGTTGAGCCTATTAGTCTTACACACCATAAATAAATCGGAAATAGATGAGCCAGATAATATTAGCTTTATTAAAAGATAATAAACCTACTAGGCCTACTACTATTACCAAATGCAATAATGGCATTTTTCGGTTATTTTCAAACTATCAAATTGATGTAAAATAAATAGATCTAACAGCTAGGTATTGTCTGTGCCCGGTAGGCATTGCCTGTGACATGCCAGCTAGGCCTCTTTCTTTATTTCAATATGAATGAATGCCTAACCAAATACAGTCTACGAACTTGTACAAGACTCCATCTGTCAATTTGGGGTGTTCACATACATGCTACTGTAGTCTCCTGACGTAAGGAGGGTGCAGTTGGCATAGTAACCGATTCCTGCCAGCCTGAACAACCTACCATAAAGGGAGCACTGTATAAGCCTATGTGAGGGGTGTGTATGTGCTAGGCCTGCCATCACAAACTTATTCTGTATGCCATGTATGTTCCACTGTGCCATCTCCTTGATCCGGCGATAGTCCTAGCAGGACTGCACGTTTTCATCTATATAATTCCGATAATGGCTGGTTTGAAACCATTTTCTAGCTAAACCTTTTTCTGTTCATGTAAGAACACGTGTAATCGGCCATGTCCAGTCTAAATGTCCCGGACCCTGTTTTCACGACAACAAACCCCAAGTCTTGTTCCGATTTTATGTATAGGCCTATATAACACGAGGGATAAGGCATGTAAGCATACAGACCGGATGTGAAGGGGATTCTAACGATGATAATCAGTCAGCTCATAATGTGGGTTTATTATTATTTTTTCTAGATTCCTGTTTGAGAACTAACCAGCACAAGCTCTGACACCAGTGAATCTGGGGGGGGGGGCATAATTGTAATTTATTCTTGGTTGGCCTCATGTAATTTATGGGGGGGGGGCATAATTGTAATTTATTCTTGGTTGGCCTTATGTAATTTATTTCTAGGAGGGCTGCTTACTGTATTCCACAAGGTCCGCTGCCGCAGTTATTTATTTTCAAGATAGCTACTAATCTATCAACTTCTGCTTCCTCATACTTCACATAGCCATCACATACCACTAGGAATTGTTTTGGTGACACTTTGATCCCCATATCATCAACCCTTTAATTACTATGGCCACTAACGAAGAAATGTTCGTTATCCCATTTCAGGAAAAGGTTGCCAGCAGATCTTTTAATTTGGCAAATATGTTCAGCTATGTCAGCCAATGACCTAATTAACTTTTTGGATCAAACAATTTTAAAATGGCCGTTCAGCGGCCATTTCGAATTTTGTAATATTTACTTAACTCAAGAAATGCAAAACGACTGGACCATGAATATAAAATAAAATGTAATTTCTCACCAAAGGATGACAAATTTCACACTAAAAAATCCAAAATGGCCGCCAGTCGGCCAATTAAATTTTTTTTTAGTAAACAATTTAAAAATAGTGGTCGAGTGATAACGGAAGGCTGTTTTCGTTTCCGAGCAACTTTTTCTAGTTTGTAATCTACTCCACTACTAAACAGCTGATCGGTCCAAGAATGCCCCCTTCCATGAGAATTTTAAATATTATCTTTGTTTATGAAATTATATTAGTCCATACTCCCCTTCTCATTTCCCTCCACCCCGGGCCTCCACCACAGCTAAACAACATCGTGTAGCTTTCTATCAAGACAGTGGAGGGATGTCGAATTTTAAAAACTAGTAGGGCCTAGTATGCCCACATAATCTTGGCTGAGTGTACATTTAGGCTGTCTAAACAAGCAAGCAAATTATTTATATAATTGAATTAATTTATCAAGTTCTGTCTGTATAAGAAAACATGCATAATTACAAAAAATATTTTTTTTCCTAAGATTAAATTTATTTATTTTAAATCAAATCTACTCTACATTAACTAATTGTTAAATATCATTTGATAACATTTAAACTATGGTTACTCTACCAATTCACAAAACGAAAAGAAAAATATCTGCCACCATTAGCAGACAACTAGTTAGAGCATAACCACCACCGGTCACAGTTAAGGTAAGTAGGGGAGGGGGGCACCAAATCTTATTGGCTCAGGTATTTATCAACCCCTCTGCTTTGCAAAATGAATATTAACAAAACAAGTAAAATCATATAAACAACTTCTTTTTATTTTCTTTCATAGCCCTGTAGGCCTATATTTTATATACTATATACAGTTTGTCACTTCTTCGGGGCAATCATTTTCAGCGTTATTTGAAATGAAAAGAGAGTCTTCTAGCACGTCTAAATCCTCAGGTGTCCCTAGCTCAGAGGCGTGTTATTTGCAACATTTCCAGTACCCGGTACAATAAACTTAGCGATGAAAATAATTTAGATGTATTTGAAAAACAACTAAACATATTTGACTCCCCATTAAATGTAGGCTTATGTATAAATACAAATCTTATGTACTGTAGATCTGGTAATTTTCGCGTTTAGATGTTCGCGAATTCGTGATTTTGGAACTTTTCGTGAAGTCTAGAATTTGCAAATTATCAATTTAGATGATAGTAGCGCTAGTATAACATTAATTTTCGCAAGATTCTTAAATTGTCCTCCTCGCGAAAAATAAAACCTCTCTAATATTGCCGGATCTACAGTAAACAAAACAAAAAAATATTACAAATAGAATATTTTTTTCTAGCTACTTAGCTAAAAAAAAGAAAATAGTGAATAGTGATACACATCCACCTATTTTATAAATAACAAGAAATAACTGTTAACGTAACTACAAACAAAGAGGCCACTTTTAAAATATAAGTTTTCAATAAGTTTTTTTATGTCAGCATATAATTAATTTATACATGTGAATACCAAGTTATATTACATGTATCAAGCAAAAGCCTATATGGCAGACTTCTATACGGCTATATCTCAGACAAGCAGCTTTGAAGTATTCAGGGTGAGAATGTCAGGGTGAGAATGTCAATTTGACGAAAGAAGATTAATGATGACCCCCATGAAATTTATCTGATCTTTTCCAAAACATTATGCAATCTAGGAAATAATACTACCATCCAGTATGCAGAGATTCCAGTGGGTCATGGGAAAAAATACGGATTTACTTTTTTTTTGAAGTCTAAAAAACCCGTTTTAGGTTAAAAAAAAAACATTTTTAGGTCCTACAGTATTATAAAAATCTCAAAACTGGTATGTCATATATTGGGTATTTATATATCATAATTGGCATTGAAGTTATCACGGTAACAAGGTCCAAGTTTGATGAAATAAGATTAAAGATGGCCACCATGACCCGAATATTTTTATGAACTTAATGAAAAATTGATGCAGTCTAGAAATTGATCCTAGTATCATACAAGTTGATTATTGAGTTTATTGCGTAAGAATTTTAGTTATCGGGGTGACAGGGTCTTAATTTAATTAAAAACAATTAAAGATGGCTACAATGCTCAGGATATTTTCCCTAGGGTTCTCCAGTATATATATATTGAACACTGGGTGAACAAGAGGCCTGAAGTCCTATAACATCCCTCGCCATAAATTAGGCTAACAGTTTTTGCGGTCACAAATATTAAAAAGTTCACTTGTGGTGGCCATTTTAAATTTCCGTAAAATCACCTGCACATTTCCAGATGGTGATTGTAAAATGTGAATTATTTTTAACTTTAATTTTTCGTTTTTGCGACTACAAAAAATTATGAAGTTCATCCATGAACTTTGAATTTCAGTAAAACCTTGAAAAAACACCTGCACATCTCTATACCGTGGGGAACGTGATTGCAAAATTTGAATAATTTCCACTTTAAAATTTTGGACCTTTGGACCATTTTGAATTTTAGTAGCATCTTTAAAAAATACTGTGCAAACACTCAAACACACTTTGCTGATGCACTGACTCGAAATGTCCACAAATCTGACACAACCGCTTCCAATATATGTTATGCCAATAATAGAAGATCAATGATAAAATCAAGATGGCCGCTATATCAAGAGTTTGGATCGCACATGAAAAAGGACAATGCCAATAGACTCGCAGACCCTGAAAACCTATATACCGGTACCAGGTTTCAAGAGGATTCAGAAAAAAATAAGTCGAAAAAGAACTAATAATCGCCAGGTGCCAGGAGGGTTTGAATGTTTGTATGAATAATTCAATTATGAATTTAATCTGTTGCACCATGTTGGTGTAGTAGCCAAAAAACCGCGGGCGGCGGCGGAGACGGCGCGTGCAGGGACGACAATACCCCTCAGGGCCCAGCGTGCCGAGGGGTAAAAATCACTTGCACATCCCCATGCTGCTTGGAATGTCATGTTAAAATTTAAAAAAAAATCGAACAGTAGTTTTTGCGGCCACAAGAAAAGTAACGCCTGACGGAATCCTGGCGCGACTAAAATCCTCCTTCCCCTACGGGCTGGGGATACTAAAGAAGCGCAATTTTATAGAAATCCGGGTGACAAGGTCTGAATTTGATGAAAAAAAAGAAGGCAGCCATGACCCAGATATTTTTCAGATATTTTTCCGAACTTTCTGAAAAAATTTATGCAGCCTAGGAATTTATACTAGTATTTAGTAAGTTAAATACAGAGTGAATGAAAAAAAAAGTTCTGGAGATATCAGGGTGAGTGTCAGGGTATGGATGTTGTGGCCACATTAGAAGGCGGCGAGTTAACATAAAACATGACACTAAAGTCGTTGTTTTTGATGCCAAGTTGTTAGTGATGCGACATCGGTATCTGGAGCAAAATTGAATCAACACAGGCTATCTGCCACCGAGAGAGGGCTAAAGTATAGGGCTAAAAATTAGGGCATCACTTCACCGTCCGTTTCCTATGCCATTTTGTAGAATTAATGTTTGTTATAATTATTTGTAAATACAGTTCCGGGTGGCCACAAAAATTTTCAGACAGACAATTAAAAACATAAGCAAGTGAGTGCTCTGTTGGCATTCCTCTAAAATTGTAATTCCTAGCCCTGACCCAGATATTTTTCAGATATGACCCGTATATTTTTATGAACTTAAAAAATAAAACCTCGCTAATATTACCAGATCTACAGTAAACAAAACAAAAAAATATTACAAATGGAATATTTCTTTCTTAACAAAAGCAGTGATATTTCGGTACTCCGGGTCAATTGATATATTTTCAAACTGTTCGTAGATATATTTCCAACGTTACTCAAAATCATGAAATGGGTTCTCTGATCTCTTTCCTTGGTGGAATAACAATGTGTGGGATATTTGGTCTGCGTCGATCATCTTCTGACAGCTCAGCAGGCTTATACATTGGTAGTTCATCCATCATTTTCCTTGGAATATCATAATGGTGTATATCTCAGGTGTAATCACAATTTCTAGCAACCTTCTGAGGTAGCAGGAGAGACTTCTCACTTATTGCTCTGTTGCATTCTGTAAGCATAAAGATCAAATTATTTTTAATGAACCGACCATAAATATTTTTTATTATTAGTTTGTCAATCCTAAAATTTTCAAACTGTTCGTAGATATATTTCCAGCGTTACCCAACATTATTTTTATTTTTAAACCCTTTCTATCAGTTTGAAAAATATAGTCACAAAATTTATAATAAATTGCTAGTTTGAGGCTATGGTGCGACCAAATCCAGTATTTGCAAGCGTGTGTGTAAACCCTTTGCGCTTTAAATTATTTTTAAATTCAAGATCTGGTAGCATTTACATCAATTTGTAAGGAAGAGCCCAGGTGATCATGGTGATAAAGTTATATATATGCAAATTAGCAATTTTTTCAAACTCATCAGGATAATCCCCCCAAAAATTGACAACAACATTTTTTGAAGATTTTATAAATATTGACGTCTATCATGTCTACAGCGTCTATGCTGGTAAGATGTCATGTTATAAAAAAGAGCCAAATTAGCCACTCAAACCCAACCAGGGTAATCCATCAGAGAGTAAAGAAAAAAATATGAAGATCAGATGAATAATGGGGACTGTACAGTGTTTATGTCGTTGAACTGTTTAAGAATAATAATGATTAGATACATGACAAATATGTCCACCTTCTACAATTTTAAAGTTTATAGCCAATATTAGAAGTGCCATGGTGGCCATATTGGATATGCGAATTAGCCTATTTTCAAATCAGTAGTAACTAGATCTTACATTTGCATGGCAAATATGAAAGTCTCCACCTTCCACAATTAAAAGTTTATTGCCAATGCAGTAACGATGGGGCTATATACCATAAGTGCCATGGCGGCCATCTTGTAAATGCAAATTAGCTGATTTTCGAACTCAACCAGGGAAATCCATCAGAGGGTGTTCAGAAAAAAAATTGCGAAGATCTGATGAACCTTGGCGACTTGAGAGCATTTACATCGATCTTGAATATACAAATTAGCCCATGGCGGCCATGTTGGATATGCAAATCAGCTGATTTTCGAACTCAGACAGAATAATCTATCAGAGGGTGTTCAGGAAAAAATCGCGAAGATCGGATGAATGTTGGCGACTGGAGAGCATTTACGTCGATCTTGGATATGCAAATTAGCCCACGGCGGCCATGTTGAATATGCAAATTAGCTGATTTTCAAACCCAAAACAGGATAATCGATCATAGGGTTTTCAGAAAAAAAACTGTGAAGATCGGATGAATATTGGCGACTTGAGAGCGTTTACATTGATCTTGAATATGCAAATTAGCCCATGGCGGCCATGTTGAATATGCAAATTAGTTGATTTTCGAACTCAGGCGGGATAATCAATCAGAGGGTGTTCAGGAAAAAAATCGCAAAGATCGTATGAATATTAGCGACTGGAGAGCGTTTACGTCGATCATCGATATCGGATATGCAAATTAGCCTATGGCGGCCATCTTGGATATGCAAATTAGCTAATTTTCGAAATTTAACAGGATAATCCATCAGAGAGTTGTCAGAAAAAAAGTTGCGAAGATCGGATAAATATTGGCGACTGGAGAGTGTTTACGTCGTCAAATTGTTGAATAATAATAATAATAATAATAATAATAACAACAATAGACAGCACTAAAACAATAAGTCTCCACCACATCGTGGATGGAGACTTAATAAATCATATAATGCTCAAGAAAACTTTGGTGAAAATCAGATCTTCGGCATACTAACTGCTCAGTGAATTCTTTATATTTATATATATAGAGAGAGAAACTAGATGTACATATTTATCATGTAAACACCCAAGAAGGCTCCCCCTCAAACTTTTCAAATAAAAATTGTAAATTATTTATAATCTTACCAGATAATCAATTTGTACATGTAATTATCAAGTAATATATTTTGAGGCGGATGCTAGCAGCTTTAGGGCATGACAAGGTGCTAAATTTTGAGTCAAAAAGAATAAAGATGGCCGCCATGACCCAAATATTTCCCCAAACTTTGTGAAAAATTGACTTTATTAAACTACTATGCAGTATGTTGAATATTGAGTATATCGGATAAGCAGCTTTGAAGTTATCAGGGTGACAAGGTCCTAATTTGACGACAAAGGAGCAAAGATGGCCGACATGACCCGGAGATTTTTTTAAAACTTCCTGAAAAATTGATGCAGCTTAGGACATAATTTTAGTTATCAGTATCTGGAACACCGTATGAATCCGAGAAGCGGTTTTGTAGATCTACCGGGTATCTGGGTAAGAAATTACGGGTGCGGCCACACGTACAAAAACAAAAAGCGCCCCCCCCTCCCCTGGCAGGGTTTACATTGATATATATAAGGAAATGTAATTTTAAACCATTTTTGAAATGAAAATTAGCCGATTTTCAAATGTATTGAACCAGTGTTTCGAAAAAAGATATGAAGATTTGAGGAATTTTGGTGACTGTAGAAGGTGACAAATAAGAGAATGTTTATAAAAAATTGTGAAGAAAGGATGAATAATCATATTGTTATTTAATCCTTGACACTGGATGTTATATTTGCGTGGCAAATATGAGAGTCTCCACCTTCCACTGCAGCCATCTTTGCTATCTTGCTAATTAGCCAATTTATTATTTCCAGAGCTTACTAATAATAGTAATATTCAATTCAATTCAATTCAGTTTGTTTATTTATGCTTGAAACATACATACATGCAAATAATTATAAAAATACAAAGGAGACCTGCAAAAGGCTTATGATAAGCCGCTTTAATATTCACAAAACACAAATTTAAAAAGAATACACTGAAAATGAAGGACTCACTAACAATACATTAGCGAAATTAAAACATATCAATTGAAAAAGGTGCATGTTTATAATGAATCTGCTCGGCAACAAGAGCAGTGATATTCCGGTACTCCGGGTCAAGTCCCAGTCCTTTTTAGTTTTCTTTCTAATTCTTTCATCTTCCTGTTCTTTCTCTTCCAATTCCTCCTATGTATCCTCTTCCATTTTTCCTCTTCTTCATTCCTTCTCTTTCATCTTACTTCTACTCCTCCTCCTCCATTCTGCTTTTCCTCCCTATTCCTCCAGCTTTTCTTCATCATGGATCCTTCTATATTTTACTTTCTTCTCTCTTCTTCTCGTTTTCCATCTTCTCCTTCTCTCCCTTTTCTTTCCATTTATCTCTCTATCCCATTCCTTCATTCTCCTTTTCCTCTACCTACCCTTTGTCCTCCCTTATTCATCCTGCTTCTATTTACTTTCTTTCATTAGCATCACAGTATACTCCTCTTCTTTTTTCTCATCTTCATCTAGTCTTCCTCTTTTCTTTCTCCTTCATTCTCTTCTTTCATTTTTTTCTGTTCTTCAGTCTCCACTTCTTCCTCCTCCTCATTCATTCCCCTTCTTTTTTTCCTTGTTTTCAATGTCCCGCCTTCTCCTCCTTATCCTTTTCTTCATATTTCTATTTTTCTTTCCCTCTTCATTCTTTCATGATCCTCCTCTTCATCCTCCTTCAATTCTCCTTTCATCCTCTTCCTATAATTATCCTATCCTTATTTTTTATATATTTTTTTTGTACTTATTCTTCTTCTACTTTGTTTTCTCCTTCTCTCTCTTTGTCCTTCATTCCCTCTCTCTCATCTCCATCTTGCTGCTGATTTTCTTCATATCACCCTAGGCCTTTTGACCTACTTTTTTATCTACATCTATCCACCAAAATAGCCTAATTTTTTCAATGTTGTTGATATATGTATCTGGATGACTGTGCCAGATAGCTAGACCATTTACCGCATCTACATGCATACATACATGTATTTATATACATACATTACTGTATTTACTACTAATTTTTGTTTTAAAACAAACTGTGTGGTTTCAGGAATGCATATATGAGAATGTTCTGAGAAATTTAAACTCAATCAAATGCAAAATGACCAACTTGCGGTCATTACTAACTGTAGTCATGGTAGTATGCATAAAATCTGGAAAACCTTGCTAGATACATGTAGGTAGACCATTACCTGATTACTATAAAACAAAATGTGCGGCTTCAGAAGTGATATATGCCCTGAGAAAAAAATGTCAACTGAACAAAATCAGGGACTTGTGGCCATTATTGACTGTGATATATAATTTTATGTTTCCATTTCAGCTAAAATAGGCCTGCTATTTTGAACAATACAATTTAAAATTCATTTGATTTTGAGTAAGTGAGAAGAATGTTCAATCTGTTATTTGCACAAAACTTAACGCATGGATGGATCACGTAGGCCTACTACATGTCCTTGGTGATGGTATAATAGTACTCACCCCTAAGGATCAGTAAAGTAGGTTATATTCTTTAAAAACATTTATAGTGTGGTTTGTGCAGCACTGGTTATTAATTTTCAGAAAAAAACCCCACTAATGTCTTAAATAGGAGAAACAAATGTACACATGTGTACAGGAGGCACTAAAGGGAAAATTAATAAAATTTGAAAACCATGATGACATAAATACATAGGAGATGACTGGGTATTTTACATTTGATATTTTTTGGCATCTCCAGGACTGATATTTATAATTAACAAAAGTATGAAAGTAGAGCTGACTAAATTATAAGACATAATTGTACTTCAGTGGTGGCATGGCAATCCTAGAAGAAGATGCAGCAATGCAGTGATCAGTTGAAAGTATTATTTAATTACCATAATTATCAAAAATAATTACATTATTTTAGCAATGTAGCCATGTGCACAATCAAAATCATTACATTGACAGGGTTCCCACTCAAAACTGAAAACAAAATTCCATGATTTTTCCATGATTATTCAATGATACCAGGTTATTTTTCCAGGAAATAAAATAGTGCTCACTTCCGTTTTGGCTGCATGTGTAATTTACCTAAATTGTTTTCATTTGCCTAAATTGTTTTTGTACGTCAATAGATTTGGGCACGTATATATGCAACCACCAGTAGTCAAATATCAGGCTATTAGAAAGGAACACTTGTGCAAAGAATAAATTCTGCAAAATTTATTCTGATATTAAAAAAAATGAGGATAACTGAAGCAAAATTCCATGAAAATGTCCTTTTTTAAAATTCCATGATTTTTCCATGCATGGAATTTTTTTCCAGGTTTTCCAGGTGAGTGGGAACCCTGCATTGATATTGTGGAAAACAAATTAGCAATATAGCATTCATCAGTTAATTTTAAAGATTTTTGTTAAAATTTATTTAGTTAAAAATATAATAATCAGACTTCAGCTATGTTTTGTCTGAGAAATTGTCAGCTACCAGTACAAATAACAAGAAATAACTGCGCTACTTTTAGGCCTACTCACCGGATAGTCTACATCCAATTTATAAGTTCAATTTCTCTCCCTGTTTCAGAAGCCTAATAGGTGGTTTCAGGAACTATGAAATACATTTTCAGGCTATATTTCCTACATTGTTCCTGAAGATGTCTTTAGTACACTGGAAAAAGGAAAATGTCATAATTTGTAACAGCAATACAAAAAATAAAAAAAATAGAGAGCTTGATAAAAAAATAAATGACAAAGAAAGAAGCTGATTATTATTTCATAACTGGAATATGCAATTCCACAAACAATAAACAAACAATGTCAGTTATTTAACACTTGCCCTGCTAAATTATTTAATTACATTGTCATCTTAAAATAATTAAGAACATTTTCATAGATTTATATTCATGAAAATTGAACATCTCCAAATACATGAAATATGAGTATAATGCGAATAAGCAAGCATCAATATGATCAATATTCAACTACCTATTTATCAGTACATGTATATACATACATGTACACTGTACAGTATATTATTTTCAGTACATTTGAGTTAGTCAACCATTAACGCGCCTAAATACTGTTGTTTAAGCCATGGGGACCAAAGGGTTTTTTTCAATTTAAAATCATCATAAATGTTTTAGTTAGCTCTTCCAGCTTCATTTGATATATGTTAAGAGTCTACAGCCATTATAAATATTTTTACCTTTACAGTGCAGATCAAATAATTTTTTTACTCAAGATCACAGTGCTGGGATCAAATCTAGACTTTAGAATCTGACGTCTGAAGCTGATTCCAGCGCTTCAAAGGTTAAACTGACTGAAAACTTTATGGCTGTGGACTCACAAGGATTCACTTTAAATATCAATCAGAATTACATTATATTTTTTATATGTCATTCAAATTTTTTATATTGGCCTGTATGTAGTTCACTTTCAGATACTGCAGTGATAGTGGATGTAGCTCACAGTTACAATGAACCTTTGCTCATGAATACACATGTAGGCAGACAGACTGGACAGACTGGATTTTTATCTAAATGTGTTAAATTTTTAGGGTTGTCAGGCTTATAATACCGTAAACCGGGGCTATTTTGCCACCCTATTTACATATTTGATATCATTGTATTAATCGAAGCTACTTTTTGAAGTAGGAATATAAAGTGTAATAAATAAGGGTGATTGTGTAAGGTATTTACATACTTAGCATAGTTTGTATTTAGGACTTTTAAAAAAAATGTATGATGTATGATGGCAAAATAGCCCTGGCAACCGGGGCTATTTTGCCACTATAGCTAATTTTGAGAATTAAAACCATTTGTCACAAGCCAAATAAAAATATTTTGCCATGTGACTATTTTTTAATTCAAAATAATATAATTGAGCAGCTAATCGAATGAAAATCAAATCAACTGAACAGTCAGTAGGCATTTTTATCAATCCATTTAATATATAATATAAATTAGGTAAATGTACCATACAGACATAAACATGAAATATTAGGTGAAAAGTCATTATTTTTCATGAATTTCCTTTAATTTTTAAAATGAGTGCCTCAAACCTAGTATATAAATATTTATATAGTTTTTAGGGGTCAGTGAGTCTAGTGGCCAAGTCTGTTTTCATATCATATAAACGAGGCTCTGGCGTCCATTTTCAAAGGGTGGCAAAATAGCCCCGGTATGGGGTGGCAAAATAGCCCCGGTTACTTTGAAGTGCTCGAAAAGGCTCAATATTTGAATTTCACCAATAAATTATTTTTATGTGATAAGGACCCTTCAATTATCACAAAATGAAAATATATACGTTAATATAATGGATAAATAACATTCCAGAGTTCAAATATGTCCAGTTTCTAAAAAACAAAATTATGTGAATAGACATAAAAATTTTCCCTACAATATAGTCTAACCTAGGATAATAGTTATTTTTATTAACTTATTTATTGAAAACCAGAGGGTTTTATCAATTTTCGTAGGGGGTGGCGAAATAGCCCCCGTTTACGATACTAAAAAAAAAAATGGGATTTTAGGCCACATTTGTGCACATATACAATTTAAGCATGATAATTTAAAACCCTATTTTTTCAGGGATGAACACCCAGACCCCCACACTCCTTTTGGAACCCCCACCCAAACATTCCTGGAGGAAACTCGGTGTAGTATATTTATGTAAATATCTTGCAAAATGGTTTAACTTCTGGGTTTCCAACAAAGGGTGGGGGGGAGGGAAGAATCAGGAGCTCCCCTCCCCCTCACTTAGCACAAAGGGGGTTGGCAAAGAAAAATACATGTAGACCTACATCCAATATTATGCTGTCATTTCAGTTAAAATAGGCCAATGTTTTCAGCACAAAAAAATTAAACATTTTTTCCTCCTTTTGGACCCCAAGTGCCAACTGAAACATTTATGTCAGAGGGAAGCCTGAACATTTGAAATAACAGTGGGATCTATAGCCATGGGCCTACTGCTAGGTTGTATCTAGTCTATGTAGGCCTACAGTCAATTTTCTCAGTTGCTATTCAAAACTTTAGGGTGAAATTTTTTTGGAACATATTTTATTCTTCCCCCCAGCATCGCTAAAAATTGTGTGTACTTTTGTTGTGTATTTTTAAATTACAGGGGTTGATCTTGCATTTCATTGATGTGGGTGGGGTCTTGATTAAAACTTGACCAAGGAACATGTCATGGGGGGAATTTTTGAATTTCAATGGCTTTCTCCAAGCAGCAACTAAATCTAATGAATATCAGGCACTGTTTGTCACTAGTTTATAAGAAATAACCCTCAAATAAAAACTCCCTCCACTTGGATCCGCCACTGTGTTAGACAATTTGGCATGTAGGCCTAAAATAATTCTAGTTTCACAGTAGGCCTAATGGTGTTAGCTGTCATTGTGAAATTTCATTACATGCGGCGACCAAATTAGCAAAAGCCAATGGTAAGATGTTCGACTCTGACTTCGATAATAGGCCTATACAATAAAATTCCACCACATTTTCAGGGATGTTGGAGGAAGATAAAAAAATAATCAGAATTTTTTTCAAAAGTAAAGTGGTCAGGGATCAAGCAAATTGAAAAAAAGACTACTCTCAGGATCTGGTGAAACAGGCTGTATGCGCATAGCCTGGCCCTGTACTGTAGACCCAACTCTAGTTAGGCTAGATATAGAGACGAAATTCCTGTATTTCCTATTTTTGACGTAGGCCTACATGGTTCTCAAAAATTAGAAATCAGGAAATTGACTCTATATCTAGCCTAACTGTTAAATGCACAGCATAAAAATTTTGAAAAATTTGCAGCTCTAGTCTATGGACATGTTTACCATGTTTACATCATATGGTCATAATCAGATAATAAGAAGCCAAAATAAAATCACCGATTTTTTAATGATTTTAGCGTGGGCATGTCCCTCTATATCATTATATGGTAAGAGTGATCACGCCTCACCACTTTGAGGTGAGCTTTCTTTCACTTGCCAGCAATTTTCAAATCTGAAAGCCTGGAATTTTGTTGTATATTTTCTAAGTTAGAATATTTTGCATCATGTAGGCCTTATGTAATACTTGTTCCATGGTGATGGTGAAATAAGAACTGTCATTTTGCCGTTTTACTACATGTGAGAGGGTTTAACTTCAATAATTACGCAACAAAATTTCACAAAATTTCCAATGATGTTGGGGAGAAATGAAAAAAAATCAGAGACCTCAAGCAAATTAAAAAAAAGGCTAGGCCTAGTTCCAGGGAAAAGAGTTTCTATTGATCTGATCTGATCTTAGGCTAATGTTACTCAATAGGCCCATTTCTCACAATAGGGTCTAGCGCCGATGTAGCTAAGATTTCAGTCCTCGGTCAAGCACCCTGTACCGCTTGCCAGTACAGTCACGCTGGGGCTAGCGCCGATGTCCCTTGCATGAATGACACTGACAGAAACTTTTATTATCGCCCGGCCACAGTCTGAGTTTAGCCCGTTTTCAGGCCTATTTTGTTGAAAATAAAGACATGTTTATTGTTACCGTTAGACCTAGAAGTAGAATCTAGATTCTTTCGAAACAAAATAGTCAAAAGTTGTATTCATTGTCGTTAACTTACCTTCTATCGTAGCATACTGTCAAGAATGATGTGACAGATTATCGTCGTCGACGTCGTCGAACCAAATCACAACATCATTCAAATGCACTGCGACGCTCTGTCAGTTGATCAAGGTCCAAGTGTCTTTTTCGTGTCATTCCAGCGGTCTATAGCGGTACCGATCTAAACCTGACGACGTACTCGCCTATTTACATATACTTTTCTTCTTCTTTTACGCTCACTCGCAGATAAACATGGCTTAATTCGAAATCTGTTCATTTTGACTCCAATGTCGGCCATTTTTTTTCCTGGATTCAAAGCTTGGTGTCGTCATAGTCACGTGACTTCAGATTTCCCTCTCAGTGTTTACTTAGTAAATTACGGAGCCCGTAAAATAGCAATATTGTGACCGGCGCAGTCGTGACGACGTACTTCCTTTAATATAGGGCTTAACCAGCATATCTAGGTGAATCCTACATCTAGGTCAATCCTATACCCACCCATAAAAAATCTGAAGTCAAACAGTTGGCAATTAATCAAACACTTGTTATAACAATGGATTTGCAAAGCGTACTTTTGATCCCATTCATTCTTGCTTCTACGTCGTACTATAATGTGAAGTTAAAATTACTAAATTTTACAATTTTCTCTTAATTATGAACATGTTACTATATATTTGGCATGAGAGAGAAGGTGGTGTTACAAGTAACGATTGGTCTCATGCATTACTGATTATATAAATGCCAAGGATCCCAAATTTAAAAACATTAGGGTAGACCGGGGTAAGATGACGCACGGGGGTAGGTGACTCCCAGCTATAACCCCACCTGGTGAACTCATCATAACTACTTAATAAGATTTTTTCGACACAGCTTATTACGACACAATTTGTTTGGAATAAAATTAAAACATTTTAAGCCCATGTTGAATTTTCAAAGGTGCGTGAGACAGTGATGTTGTGTAAACAAATTTTCTGTATATATTATTATATTTTTCAAGTAATAATTCTTGACTTATTGCTAAAGTGGGACAAATTCACAACATACACTATACAGAATACAGTGATATTAATTGGGAGTATTGGTCCATGGTATAACAGCAATGATACGCTCTCGAAGTCTATGATGCTTTCCAGGATGTAATTTATATTGACAATCTTAATTAATAATGCGTCATCTTACCCCACACAAGATGGGGAAGATGACTCACACCTAAATAGATTTTTTTTTATTCTATGTTGCAGAATAACTAATATAAAGGTATGCAAATTGTGTAATTAGTAGCATGAGTGAATTACTTAGAGAAAACAAAAGGTATAACATTTATTAGAAATTTTACATTTATAATTTTTTATGATACCGGAAAATTTTAAACACTATTTCTTTGGGGGGGGGGGGGTTTAACAGATTTGCCCTTTGGATCTGGCACCAATAAATTAATAAGAATTATTACACCGTCTCACCGTAGTGACCTTGAATAGTCCATTTACGTTTAAAACTACATCTTGCTGCAATTTCAACAGATATGAGATCTAGGCATATCATTGTAATAAGAGAACAAAACCGCACATTTTATGGCAATATGAAATAATAATGATATTTTCAATACAAGAAACTTGCTGGAACATTCAAATTGCATTGCAAATGCGTTTAATATAAAACTGGTTAATTCAGAGCCTAATTTATAGCATCTGATCTTCTTACCCCTGACATAACTTCATCTTACCCCAAATTGCCGGGGTAAGATGGCGCGGGATATTGATAATATTACATTGCTATCATTTGTTCCAAAAGGTGTTTACCCAAAAAATAATTTTGCTAAAAGATGTAAGACAGATAGCAGTTTTTCTAAGAAATATAAATTATGCTAGATAGCTTGCACATTTTTAAGAATATAAGAGTATCTGCTTACATACGTCGATTTCCCCCGGTCTACCCTATTCTAATTTCGGATGATTGTGGTTATCAGAACAGAAATAAAGTGCCGGTACATATATTATGCCCTCACAAACAAGACGCCAAACGGTCACCATAATCCGGCCACCCCGCCCGCGTGGTACATATTTTACAGGGTGCATCCTTCCCTGAACTCTCACATTCTGTTTTACAGTAATCTATCTAGCACAGTTTGCCATGTATATTACAGATATTAAAGTCAATGATGGTCGCAAGTCCGCCAGTTTTTTTTTGTTCTATAGAAATCGTCTTGCTATAGCTGGCATAGTTTTCCCGATATTACCCATATTAAAGTCAATAATGCCCTCAAGTTGGCCATTTTGCATTTGATCGAGTTGATATTTTTCAGGATATATCTGTACCTGAAACCGGACATTTTTATATTTTGTTTTATGGTATCCGGTAATGGTCTAGCTAACTGGCACGGTTTGTCATATACCAGGCATATTAAAGTTGATATGGACGATAGTCGGCCACTTTGAATTTGATCGAGTTGAAATTTGTCAGGTGATATCCCTCCATGAGACCGCACATTTTGTTTTATAGTAGTGGTGGTAGTACCGTACATTTTTTGTATATAGTCTGGTGCGGTATGTCATTTTGGCCATTTCTGTTGCCAAAATTGATTTTATTGTTTTTATGGCTTCATTAGGGGTCAAATAAGCCAAAAATATCGGGGTTCAATTTTTCCCGCCCCTCAACCTCGTTTTATGGCACATTCAAATTGGCCGCCATCGAAATCACATATTTGGCCATAACTTGGCCTCTAGCAAATGTAGCTATTTCGATATTAAATATAAAACACATTTTTCATGCGTTCTCGGTCATTTTTTGTGGCAAATATGAAAAAACTCAAATTTTCAAATAATTCTTTTGAAAGCGTTATTTAGTATGTATTATAATATAAACAACACATTGCTGATGGTTTCTGAATGGTACATGTTTCGTTGATGGACCCTGAATATTCCACCAAGAAGGCGTATAAGTGATAGTGTAGAAACCAAGCAACTTCAATAACGATGTTTGGTACATTTCCTTAATTTGCAAATGACCATTTTGCAAGTCACAGAGGAAAATTGATAAAACTAGTGTGTCTTTTGCAAAAAAGTACACACTTTTTTGAGAAGTAGATAGGAGGGATGAAGGTCCGATCGAAATTTAAAAAATAATACAAAATGAATACAAAATTGTGAGCAAATTGTGCGTTTCAGCAATGTTTCATGTGCTGTCAAACAAATTATCACAATCGATCATCATGATCATTGCGATTGTGATCCATCCCATCAGCAAAATTATTGGATTTTCAGATTTGTTTCTTTAAAATTCTTATGCACAAGAAAAAATAAAATAGGGGATTTTAATTCATCACAGCCTATGAGAGATATCCCCGTTTAAATTTCAGTCATAATTTGACATATTCTCCCAGATGCAGGGGCTTCTCTAAGATCAACAATTTTATGAAACAATTAATTTAAATACCGACAGTTATATCTCCGCGTCAAGGCAATATTCTAATGAGATGCAAAGCGAGTATTACCAATTAATATATAAATCTGTAACCTAACCAGGATGCCCGGCCGCGCAATGATTACAGTCTCTGTATCGCGTATACCTACAAACTCTGTTATTGCGGAATAGATTGGAGGAGGACGGGAGCATTACCACAGCTGATATTTAAGCAGATTACAACAAGCATTCAATGGCTTGTTTCATCGAAAAGACAATGAGGTTTAGGTTCAAATTTAGTGATTTTGATTTATATATTAACATATTGACAATTTTTAAATTTCAAAAAGGCCGACTGTCGTTCACAATGACACAAGCCACACTACCTGGTTGGATTGTCATATACTCCATTGTTGCATTTGTACATGAGTCGTCTGCAACGCTGAGCATTTTAACTATATCTGGTACTACGGCAGTCTTATTTGCATCAATATTTGTTGAGCTCAATAACAACCCTTGGTGCAGGTGAACTAAGACATCTGACAGGAATGAACATGCTATATTTCACTTCCCGCACATTTTGTTCTAATGGTGGGAGGTTTGGCCATCTGATAAAGCAGGTCTTTGTCTCCCATTGACATGTGGTTGGCTCTCATAAGGGGTAGCTCATGTAGGTGAACATTTCCCATTCTAGATTTTTAGACAAGAATAGTTGCGACCGTAAAGCTGGAATTATCATTAGCTGATTAGGCCAGAGGATTAGTACACTTGACATACAAAATTCGCCCATGCTTCCAAGGCTTTCGATGTACAAATTTAGAAAGGGAGAGGTTGCGCATCGATAGAATGTCGGACTGCCACGTCATTCATGCACGTATCCCGGGTTTGAACCGTGCTGATCTCGCAGGGGTCTTTCAGAGAAATATCCTTGTCTTTTCCCTCTCAATGTGACTAGGTGATCACAGTTGCGGCCTCGTCGAGTTCAAGTTGAAACTAGTTTGTTGACGTTAATTTACAAGCTATTTAAAATAACAGATATGTTATCTAGCAAAAAGTGGTAAAGATATTTGATCATCTGCGATACAAAGCTTTCAAAAAACATATTTCAAGAAGAAATATGCCACAATTTTCGACAAAGTTACTGAACAATATTAAAACTGATTTGCAACAAAGTGAAAGCTTCCACCGACGGTGAATGGACATACCCAATCATATTCTGTTGTGCATAGCATTGTGGCATTAAAAAAAAAATAATACTTTTGGACTACTCTGTTGCAGTACATATTTGATCTAATTATGCCTCAAATCACCAATTACTCAGTTGATGCATCAGTATTAGATTCAGAATTTGTCATTATTTGACCAGAATATATTATTTGGTTCAAATCACACCTGTTGAGGAATGGCGCTCCTGTTAGTGTATCCTGTGCAGAAAGAAAGTGAATTCACCTGTTCCGGAGAAATTAGTACAAGCTCAATTTATTAGAGTTTTAGGCACACGACCTCTGGTCACGATAAGGCGTTCTAGAGTATGCTCCCAAGAGTAGAAGTAACCCAGAGAGAGATATAATTAACCATAGTACCCAGTGCCGACTCCACCAAATGATAGGCCCGAGGTGGTTTTTGTATTACTCTTTTCTCATGAAGTATCCCTTGTGTAATCACTCACACGTGATCCGTGGACTGCCAATAAAGCGGTCCTAGATCTAGGCCTATTATTGGGACATCTTACAAACTTCTGACTGAGAGCTACTCTCATCGTTTGATAATTGTGTCACTTGCATCAATCTGCAGAAAACTCAGCTCAACGGGAACCAGTTCTAAACAACTTGGTTTGGATGACAATGTACATACATAGTACTTAGTAAAAGTGTTCATCAGTTTTTTCAGCAATCTTGACTTCTGCCTTTCTAGAATGACTTCTCGCAGGTTATCTAAATTTTCAACCACTTGATGTTGTGTCTCGCAAGCATTATCACTTTTTTACCGGATAACATATTTATCTACTACTGAGCATACAATATGCAAACACATTCAAGTGTATCTGTTAATATGACTGGATTGGTTCAAAATGTATTATGTTTTCTGTTCTCTTATTATGAAACATCATTTGTAATATTTCTTAATTTAATGTGGTAGGCTACAAGGCGTCTCATCTAAACATCTTTGATTATGTTGTCCAGTTGAAAAAATATCACGTTACCCTTTTCCTGTATTTAGATTGGAACTGATTTACTGATACCTAGCGAAACAATTCTTTGTGGTTGTGAGTTGCTTGTTTCTTTCACATAAGAAAATGAACCAAGCTATTGAATGTTTGCTGTGATCCTCTAAAGTAATGGCCCTGCCCGTCCAATTATGGCTGGAATCTATACTCTAATATCTCTCATAGGATGTGATGAATTAAAAGTTCCCCTTTTATTTGTTATTGTGCATCATTTATGGATTTAAGAAAAACAAGATCTAAAAATCCAATAATTTGATGGATGGGATGCTCCATAATCACCCACCAAAATTAATTCTGGTTATTTGTTTAGCAAATATGAAACATTGCTGAAACGCACAATTTGCGCACAATGTGTGCTAATTTTATTTTATTCCAAATAACATTGACCAATCCCACCCACTTCTCAAAGTTATCAAGTGTGTTTTGTTTAAATGAAATAATTGTTTAAATGAAATAAATGCATCAAACATCGTAATGGAAATTGTTCAGTTTTTACAATCGCTTTACGTCACTTTGGTCAACTATTTGGGGTTCATTAACGGAGCACCCATCATTCAGAAACCATCAAAAATGTACTGTTTATCATAATATGCACTAAACAACGCTCAATGTTTGAATTTTAGTTTTTTTCGAATTCGCGAAAAAAATGACCGAAAACGTATCAAAAATGTGTTTTATCGTTAATTTCAAAATATCTAAGAGACATCCACATTTTTTATGGGCACTATTGGATTCCTCGTACCCAAAAACATGTGTATAGACATCAAAATCGTGACTCTAGCTATGCTAGGGCCCAAGCTATAGCCAAATATGTGATTTCGATGGCGGCCATTTTGAATGTGTCATAAAACGAGGTTGAGGGGCGGGAAAAATTGAACCCCAATATTTCTGGCTTATTTGACCCCTAATAAAGTCAAAAAAACAATAAAATCAATTTTGGCAAGAACTTTTAATTTTAGGCATATTTCTGACATACCGCACCAGACTAATAGTAATAGCTTAGCTATCTGACACGGCTTGCTAGATATCAGGCATAGTAATGTTAATTGTAGCCGATGGTCGGCCATTTAAGTAGGTCAAATTTAACCCTATCTATAGGCCCATCTACACCCTATGATGTATGTGTGTGTGCACAATTCAATAAATCCCCCCATGGGTTTCTGAGATCTGGTCCGGGAACTAAATTCGGACAGACAGATGGACGGCCGGAGCAACACGGACATCCGAGGCGACGCCATAACCCCCCGCCCCTACTTCGTCGGGCGGTGTATAAAATAAAGGCGACTCGTCCTCAACAGCCATGAGGTAAAATATGTAAATTATTCATTATTTAAGAAGTACGAATCGCTTTCGTCTACCTTCATGTCTATCAGACCAGGTTCAAACAGTGGCGACCACATCGTGACCGACATCACACAGCATTGAAATATGAACCAACGGAAAATACGACTTCCCATTCCCAGCAAACACGAGACATCGACCCAATGCTGGACCGATGTTGTGCCACCGACTACGACGCTGACCCAACATTGGTCCAACATTGGGTCGATGTCTCGTGCTCGCTGGGATTATAACATAAGACATACCGATGATTTTCAACTACTTGCACATAGGCGCAATATTAACATAGACAAATGTGACGCGCCACAGCAAAACCAGGCGCTTCTCGCACAGTGTTGATTTGCATAAAACAGATTTGAAACTGCCAAATACTGAATAATTTTTTGTCTATGCTTTTTTCAAATTAAGTGTTTTGACGTTGAATAATATGTTTTTAACACATTATTGAAGTTATTTCCACCTTTTTTATCTGATTCGAAGGTTTTTAAGACGATTTTTGCCGGCAACCTTTGACATGACTGAGAACGACTCTACCGGAAACAGTTCACTGGTCGTGCGGTCGATTGTTTACATTTTTTTCCGCGCCATTTCTAGGACTACGTACACGTTTTGGGTAATTTCACAAGAAAATGTGTTTGAAAGTTCACTTGCTGAACCTGAAATCAGAATATATCATCGTTGATGCACATTTCATGAAACTAATCCTGCCGATGAGAAAAATAACACAGTAACAGGTAAGCATTCGTTAGTCTACTCAAATATCGCCCGTGCCAAGCCAAAATTGAAAATCCAAATTGTCGGGGGATGACTCCGGCTCGGCAGTGAGTGACTCACTGACTGACAGTCACAGTGACACTTGACTCGCGGACACTGCCAGCCTCTGCACTGGCTCACAGTCGAACACACTGACACAGTCTAGACTGAAGATTTAGTAAAGACTATAAAGGCCTAAACTTCTGAAGCTCGCACTTGCAGTTTTTCCGGTGTCACTGTCACGTCAGTAATTGAGTGTCAGTAGGCCTAAATGAGTGAGTGAGTGACACTGACTGATTCTCACTGACTCAGACTCAGTCTGACAGTGACAGTCACATCAGTGGCACACTGTCCCTGCTTTCTCAGAGACGCTGAGTGTGAGTGAAAACAGAATTCAGATTCACATCAGCTATACTATATAGTATAGGCTAGTGATCAGGTGGTGATTAGGCCCTAACCACGTCAAGTTTAAATGAATTTAGCTGTTTTCTCACTCAGAGTCTGTCAATTGGGCCTAGACCTAGGCCTACACCTATCAGTTATTCAGTAGGCCTATCAACCAATGCGGGGGGGGGGGGGGCGGGGAGGGCAATGGCACTGACCATGTTTATGAGATTTTACATTTTAGGCCAATGCCTACGTTTCACACAATATTTAATCAAATGTTCTATGATAGGCCAGTTGGCCTACTAGACTATAGTTCATACCTCATCGCGAACCTTGTGTTTTGATATTTAAAAAATATTTATTGACTAAAAATTTCTTTTTTACCCAAGTTATGCTGCGACTAGTATTAGCCTAGGCCTATAATTGCTGACATTTTTCTTAGGGTGGTCACTGCATCACTGAAAATAGTAGGCCCTAGGCCTACTGAATGAAAATTAGTTGAGAGTTGACTGAGACATAAGCGAAATACATTCACTCTTCCTTGCTCAATATGAACCCGAGTATCATAGGTATCTGGGCATAATTATTTATGTTAGCCTAGTCTAGACTAACGTTATAGACTGATCATTCATGTCATTGTCTGTCCAACAGTAGGCTACTCTCGATGGATTTTGTCCAAAAATGAAAATTTAAAGCTAAATTCCATTTTTGATTTTCAGTTTGAAAACATTTCTTTTATCATAACTTAAATATGGATTACTGTGCGCAAATTATAAACAAAATGAAATTATCTTGAAATTACTTTTTGCTATTTTTCATTTTTTGCTACTTTTCATTTTTAGGTTGAAACAGCTTTGCAAGTTGATACAGCAACTTCAATGAGTTGAGGCTGCATGTGGAAATTGTCACTGGAACTGCTCCTTAAATCTTGGCAACTCTTGCTTGACTTAATTTGACGAAGAAGACTAGTTAGGTATTTATTGTTTTAAACCTTTTTTAACAGACATGTAATTCTCAAACTTTCACCTATTCATAAAATATATTTCTAATGACAGCAAGACACTACCGGTAATATGTAAGTCATTTCACATGAATATAATGTAATTTAAGTCACATGTAATGCTTCATTATTCCAATGGATACTTTTCAGTAAAATTATTATAGCACTTTTATGATATGAACTTCATTTGAGCTAAGTACAGTATTTAAAATTCATATGATTTGTAAGGATATAGACTATTGTATAATATGTATGCCTATAATATAAGATATGAATCAACAGGTGGATAAAAATGATGGTTCAAAATGTCAAATGTCTTTTGTTTTTACATTTGGCAGGTACCAAAGAATAAAGTGATTTTGTTCAGAAAAGATCAAATTCTCACTGCAAAATGGCATGATAGTAAATATGTGCAGCTGCTAGCAATCTGACATTCCAGACTAGAAAACAAAAAAGTCACTAAATATGTACAGTAAGCATGGTAAGGCTAGTATCGTTAGCGCAGGCTTAATTGTTAACCTAACCATATTCCCATTTCATAGCCCATCACAAAAAATATCTGATTTTTGTCATACTCTTTTGTTAAATTGTCTGATATATCCTGCAAGTTGGAATCATGAAATAATCACTATATAAAAAACAAGCAAATCACATTTTTTTCTTTTCTTCATTTCTTATTTTTTTGTTATTCACTGTCCTTCCTTTGTTTAAAATAAACACTACAAACATTACCAGAATAATGGTCCTCATACATGTTATGCAGTTATATTGTTCCATAAATTTCTGTCATATCCCAGCAGACACAAGATGTTGAATCAATGTTGGTCCACTGTATACAACATCGGACCAGCATTGAACCAATTATTTTATTCAGTGAGATAAGTAAATGAATTGTTCAGTCTCAACATTAGGTATGAACATTTTTAAAATTTGTATCCCCATCCTGTGTGATTATCAGTTGTATCTTAAAGTTACAGGCTAGTATTGGAGTATTCGTTTCAAATAGCTATATCAGCAGATTTACAAGTTATTAACTATCACTATTAACAACTGATTAGAACTTCCCAGCATTAAAAAAAAAAATATATTTTAATATCTGAAATTATTATGTTGGATGTAATAGCCTTTTCATTATTGTGTGTAATGTATGTTTCAGAAAATGATACCTGGAGTTGTAGATATTGTAGAAGAAAAGAATGGATGGTGTCAATTTGGATGACCAGATCTACATGACTTCTATTTGTTGCAGTGCACAGGAGTGTAAAATTGTGAACAGACTATAGTATAATTTTGTGGTCTCTGGCGTATGATATAACTTTTTTTACATCAAATCACAGAAAAATCAGAGGCTGAATGAGTAGTCTCAGTACACTTGTATCCTGAATAATTCATTGAAATGGATGAGGTCAATTTTGGATGGCTATATGACTATTTCTTAAAGTACACAACTGTGACATTGTGGGGAGAGGCTTGTCCATCCTCTGGGCTATGCTAGACTATAGTATAATGTTGTGGTCACTGGTGTATAATAAAACATTTGATACCTCAAATCACTGAATAACCAGATGCTGAATAATTGTATTCTTAATTTGTGTACAAATGTATCTTGAATAATTCATTAGAAAAACACCAAAGTCTACTTAACATATTTTAGCAAAATTTGACCTTGACATGACCTTCATGTGGCCTTGGTGTGATCAACAATAAATATCTAAATTGACAAATATTATCTCATAAATGTAATGTTGTTTTGATTTTTTTTTTTAGTGTGTTGATTGGCATAGGACTATATATTTATTCAAATTATGAGCAATTTTATCCGCTTGAAGTTGTAGATCGCGGTAGCCTGCCAGACACAAGTTGGTAAAAATAAAATTAGGGCTATCCTGGTTCAAATTTCTACCAGTATAATATAAGCATATCAGTGCACCTTTATGCTAACCAATGTTACTTTTCAGTTTTCTTGGATTTGACCTTGAAATTACCTTGAGATGACCTTGTCATGACCTTGGGGTAACACCCATGAAACCTAATTCCAACCCAGTTAATCATGTGTAAGCCTACTTGGGTTGGACTTCATAACATACATATATTAAATTAAAGTAAAGACCCTGAGTCTAAACCAGGCAATTATTGTGTTACTTCGTTCTTTTCTTCCATTTCAAACAGGGGGCACATCAGGGTGATTCAATGGGATATTACCCCTCCAACCCCTTTATTACCATTTTAACATCTTGGGGTATGCTTGATATACATCCATGTTAGCGTCCACGTGGGTTTCCTATTTCTTAGGCATCTCAAGTGTACAAAAGTGTAGCGAAAACAACTAAATTATGCTTTTCCCCCCTCTTTTGTGTTGATTTGACCTGCTGTGACCTTGAGATGACCTTGCCATGGCCTTGAGGTAACACCCCTCAGAAGTACATACGAAACCCATGTCCCCATGTGTACTTTGGTTGGATTTCTTCACATTAAATTGAAGTATTGACCATTAGTCTAAGCACGGCCATCATTTTGTTATTTGGCCCATTTCAGACAGGGATGACATAGGCATGATTTGACGGGGTATGACCTCTTCAACAGAAAAATACCCCTGTAACCTCTTGGGTATGCTTGGTATACATCCATGTTGGGGTCCGTCTCAAGTGAACAAAATTGGAGCAGAAACAACAAAAATATGCTTTATTCAACACTTTTGTATTGATTTGACTTTGCTGTGACCTTGCTGTGACCTTGAGATGACCTTGCCATGAACTTGGGGTAACAGCTTTATAAAGCCCAACCCCAACCCTTTGGACCACGTGTGTACACAGTTTGGACTTCATCACATAAAATTGAAGTATTTACCATTGGTCTAAACATGGCAATCGTTTTGTTATTTGGTCAATTTCTGCTATTTCAGACAGGGGTGACATATGGGTGATTTGCTGGGGTATAACCTCTCCAAACCCTATATCACCCCTGTAACCTATTAGGTATGTTTGGTATAACTCATTGTTGGTGTCTAGTTGGGTTTCAACAATCATAGATATCTCAATTGAACTAAATTTGAACAAAAATAAGCTATTTTCACACCTTTGTGTTGATTTGACCTTGATGTGACCTTGAGATGACCTTGCCATGACCTTGGGGTAACAGCTCTATGAAGCTCAACCCCAACCCATGTCATCATGCATATTTGGATTGGGCTTTATCAGATTTAATTAAAGTACCGACCATTAGTCCAAACATGACAATCATTGTGTTTTTTGGTCCACTTATGCCATTTCAGACAGGGGTGACATCAAGGTGATTTAATGGGGTATCACCCCTCCAACCCCTATATTTCCCCTTTAACCTCTTGTTTATGTTCAGTATAACTCCATGTTGGGGTCTAGGCGGGGTTCTACCATCACATACACTTCAAGTTAACAGAATTGGTAAAAAAAACAACTATATTTTGCTCTTTTTAGTTGATTTGACCTTGCTGTGACCTTGAGATGACCTTGGGATGACCTTGAGATGACCTTGGGGTAACACCCCTCTTAAGCCCAGCTCCAACCCATGTCACCATGTGTAATTGGGTTGGGTTCCATCCGATTTCATTTTTTATGTTCAATGAAACTGTTTTTCTTATATATAAATTTGACAAATTTTGTGATTTCTTGTAAAAGTTGTACAATTTATCTTATTTTTAATGGTTACCTTTAAAGACAGTTTTCTCAATAGTACTATGCCAGAAAATTGGGTTGGACTTTTTTGTTTTGAGTAGCTGTATCTTTGGAAATACTCGTCCGATTTTCATACAATTTGTTTTAAAATGCACAGAACATAACGCGCTATCAGATGGTGGATTTTTTTCAAAAAACTTTATTTTCGAGAAGAGCCTGGTTTTGGCATGCTGCGTCACAAATAGGCTTAGTATACCTATAGGAGAATACCACCGGTATGTTGAATAAAATATCGATATGCATTTCTTACTTGTCTAGTTGAGTGACATGTTTGATTGAGAAATGTATTTCTTCGTGCACATTTTTCGGGAAGGCTCATTTTTTCCTTAGTTTTTTATTTAGGAAATTGTATTTACAACTTAATTAGCGGTAAATCTGTCAAACATATTGTTGTTGTTACGTTCAGGCTACTAGCTGCTTACTGTTGCATATGATAATTTTTAATTGTTTTGACCATAATACACCAAAAACGGACTTTTTTCAGCCAGCCAGAAATACAGCTATAATCATGCGTTTACTGAAATAATATGGAGCTCATGGGGGTAATACTGCGTAGGCCTATGTGTAGCCTACCGTTTTGGACAAGCTATTGCGTAGGCCCTATGTAGAAAAATCAGTCATGTAATATTGCGTATGTGTTAAAACGGACAAGTAATATTGCGTATGTGTCATTTTTGTGGCATTTTCTTGGACAAAGAGCGTTTTTATACATGTTATTATAATAACCAGCTTTTAAAAAAATCATTCATGTAATATTGCGTATGTGTTAAAACGGACAAGTAATATTGCGTATGTGTCATTTTTGTGGCATTTTCTTGGACAAAGAGCTTTTTATACATGTTATTATAATAACCAGCTTTTAAAAAAACTAAAACAACTAGAAATAGGCCTACAGCATTTCAGGTCAAGTGATCAATTATTTCAATTTTTGTGAAAGCTGGGTCAAAATAAACAGTTTTTTACTCGATTATCTCAAAACCATGAAAAACCACATATATACGCATTATTACCTGAACAACGACGATATAGACTACTTACTATGATGACTCTGAATAATCATGTAGTATACAATCTGTATAATATAATCCATATAGGCCTATACGTAAATAATATTGTTCATTTATGTATTGACAAATAAAATTATACATATATATAGCATTTACATCAACCTGTCTAAGTAATTAGGACAAAAACATAATTAAACACGAACCTGCCCCCCCCCCCCCCTGCCCCCTGGTGCCTGGGTTTGGCACATTCTGTAATGTCAACATCCATGTGTCAACACGATGTTTCTGTTGTTGCAGGCATTCTGGGGGTGTTGGCTGATATAAGCATGAGACGAGCTCTGTGATTCGTCGAGGGTTTATGACGTCAAGAGCACATGCATGCATATTTTATCTGACGAAACCCAATATGGCGCACGACAGCTGAGTGTTGATGGTTACAACTTTAGCATTTCGATTGACATTTTTGTCGGTTATATCATGGCGAAAAGTGACATTGAAGATACATTGGAATCACCAGGAAATTTTAATGATAGTACAATGATTCCTGATGCAAACAATAAGCTGTTAGGGGAAAACCACACGATAATCCACAGCTGCCATTTCATGGTCAGCTGTATCGACGACGAGGACAATGAGTTGGCAAAATTGTGAGCAAATTGTGCGTTTCAGCAATGTTTCATGTGCTGTCAAACAAATTATCAGAATCGATCATCATGATCATTGCGATTGTGATCCATCCCATCAGCAAAATTATTGGATTTTCAGATTTGTTTCTTTAAAATTCTTATGCACAAGAAAAAATAAAATAGGGGATTTTAATTCATCACAGCCTATGAGAAATATCCCCGTTTAAATTTCAGTCATAATTTGACATATTCTCCCAGATGCAGGGGCTACTCTGAGATCAACAATTTTATGAAACAATTTATTTAAATACTGACAGTTATATCTCCGCGTCAAGGCAATATTCTAATGAGATGCAAAGCGAGTATTACCAATTAATATTTAAATCTGTAACCTAACCAGGATGCCCGGCCGCGCAATGATTACAGTCTCTGTATCGCGTATACCTACAAACTCTGTTATTGCGGAATAGATTGGAGGAGGACGGGAGCATTACCACAGCTGATATTTAAGCAGATTACAACAAGCATTCAATGGCTTGTTTCATCGAAAAGACAATGAGGTTTAGGTTCAAATTTAGTGATTTTGATTTATATATTAACATATTGACAATTTTTAAATTTCAAAAAGGCCGACTGTCGTTCACAATGACACAAGCCACACTACCTGGTTGGATTGTCATATACTCCATTGTTGCATTTGTACAAGAGTCGTCTGCAACGCTGAGCATTTTAACTATATCTGGTACTACGGCAGTCTTATTTGCATCAATATTTGTTGAGCTCAATAACAACCCTTGGTGCAGGTGAACTAAGACATCTGACAGGAATGAACATGCTATATCTCACTTCCCACACATTTTGTTCTAATGGTGGGAGGTTTGGCCATCTGATAAAGCAGGTCTTTGTCTCCCATTGACATGTGGTTGGCTCTCATAAGGGGTAGCTCATGTAGGTGAACATTTCCCATTCTAGATTTTTAGACAAGAATAGTTGCCACCGTAAAGCTGGAATTATCATTAGCTGATTAGGCCAGAAGATTAGTACACTTGACATACAAAATTCGCCCATGCTTCCAAGGCTTTCGATGTACAAATTTAGAGAGGGAGAGGTTGCGCATCGATAGAATGTCGGACTGCCACGTCATTCATGCACGTATCCCGGGTTTGAACCGTGCTGATCTCACAGGGGTCTTTCAGAGAAATATCCTTGTCTATTCCCTCTCAATGTGACTAGGTGATCACAGTTGCGGCCTCGTCGAGTTCAAGTTGAAACTAGTTTGTTGACGTTAATTTACAAGCTATTTAAAATAACAGATATGTTATCTAGCAAAAAGTGGTAAAGATATTTGATCATCTGCGATAAGCACATGTACAAAGCTTTCAAAAAACATATTTCAAGAAGAAATATGCCACAATTTTCGACAAAGTTACTGAACAATATTAAAACTGATTTGCAACAAAGTGAAAGCTTCCACCGACGGTGAATGGACATACCCAATCATATTCTGTTGTGCATAGCATTGTGGCATTACAAAAAAATTAATACTTTTGGACTACTCTGTTGCAGTACATATTTGATCTAATTATGCCTCAAATCACCAATTACTCAGTTGATGCATCAGTATTCGATTCAGAATTTGTCATTATTTGACCAGAATATATTATTTGGTTCAAATCACACCTGTTGAGGAATGGCGCTCCTGTTAGTGTATCCTGTGCAGAAAGAAAGTGAATTCACCTGTTCCGGAGAAATTAGTACAAGCTCAATTTATTAGAGTTTTAGGCACACGACCTCTGGTCACGATAAGGCGTTCTAGAGTATGCTCCCAAGAGTAGAAGTAACCCAGAGAGAGATATAATTAACCATAGTACCCAGTGCCGACTCCACCAAATGATAGGCCCGAGGTGGTTTTTGTATTACTCTTTTCTCATGAAGTATCCCTTACGTAATCACTCACACGTGATCCGTGGACTGCCAATAAAGCGGTCCTAGATCTAGGCCTATTATTGGGACATCTTACAAACTTCTGACTGAGAGCTACTCTCATCGTTTGATAATTGTGTCACTTGCATCAATCTGCAGAAAACTCAACTCAACGGGAACCAGTTCTAAACAACTTGGTTTGGATGACAATGTACATACATAGTACTTAGTAAAAGTGTTCATCAGTTTTTTCAGCAATCTTGACTTCTGCCTTTCTAGAATGACTTCTCGCAGGTTATCTAAATTTTCAACCACTTGATGTTGTGTCTCGCAAGCATTATCACTTTTTTATCGGATAACATATTTATCTACTACTGAGCATACAATATGCAAACACATTCAAGTGTATCTGTTAATATGACTGGATTGGTTCAAAATGTATTATGTTTTCTGTTCTCTTATTATGAAACATCATTTGTAATATTTCTTAATTTAATGTGGTAGGCTACAAGGCGTCTCATCTAAACATCTTTGATTATGTTGTCCAGTTGAAAAAATATCACGTTACCCTTTTCCTGTATTTAGATTGGAACTGATTTACTGATACCTAGCGAACCAATTCTTTGTGGTTGTGAGTTGCTTGTTTCTTTCACATAAGAAAATGAACCAAGCTACTGAATGTTTGCTGTGATCCTCTAAGGTAATGGCCCTGCCCGTCCAATTATGGCTGGAATCTATACTCTAATATCTCTCATAGGATGTGATGAATTAAAAGTTCCCCTTTTATTTGTTATTGTGCATCATTTATGGATTTAAGAAAAACAAGATCTAAAAATCCAATAATTTGATGGATGGGATGCTCCATAATCACCCACCAAGATTAATTCTGGTTATTTGTTTAGCAAATATGAAACATTGCTGAAACGCACAATTTGCGCACAATGTGTGCTAATTTTATTTTATTTCAAATAACATTGACCAATCCCACCCACTTCTCAAAGTTATCAAGTGTGTTTTGTTTAAATGAAATAAATGTTTAAATGAAATAAATGCATCAAACATCGTAATGGAAATTGTTCAGTTTTTACAATCGCTTTACGTCACTTTGGTCAACTATTTGGGGTTCATTAACGGAGCACCCATCATTCAGAAACCATCAAAAATGTACTGTTTATCATAATATGCACTAAACAACGCTCAATGTTTGAATTTTAGTTTTTTTTGAATTCGCGAAAAAAATGACCGAAAACGTATCAAAAATGTGTTTTATCGTTAATTTCAAAATATCTAAGAGACATCCACATTTTTTATGGGCACTATTGGATTCCTCGTACCCAAAAACATGTGTATAGACATCAAAATCGTGACTCTAGCTATGCTAGGGCCCAAGCTATAGCCAAATATGTGATTTCGATGGCGGCCATTTTGAATGTGTCATAAAACGAGGTTGAGGGGCGGGAAAAATTGAACCCCAATATTTCTGGCTTATTTGACCCCTAATAAAGTCAAAAAAACAATAAAATCAATTTTGGCAAGAACTTTTAATTTTAGGCATATTTCTGACATACCGCACCAGACTAATAGTAATAGCTTAGCTATCTGACACGGCTTGCTAGATATCAGGCATAGTAATGTTAATTGTAGCCGATGGTCGGCCATTTAAGTAGGTCAAATTTAACCCTATCTATTGGCCCATCTACACCCTATGATGTATGTGTGTGTGCACAATTCAATAAATCCCCCCATGGGTTTCCGAGATCTGGTCCGGGAACTAAATTCGGACAGACAGATGGACGGCCGGAGCAACACGGACATCCGAGGCGACGCCATAACCCCCCGCCCCTACTTCGTCGGGCGGTGTATAAAATAAAGGCGGCTCGTCCTCAACAGCCATGAGGTAAAATATGTAAATTATTCATTATTTAAGAAGTACGAATCGCTTTCGTCTACCTTCATGTCTATCAGACCAGGTTCAAACAGTGGCGACCACATCGTGACCGACATCACACAGCATTGAAATATGAACCAACAGGAAATACGACTTCCCATTTCCCAGCAAACACGAGACATCGACCCAATGCTGGACCGATGTTGTGCCACCGACTACGACGCTGACCCAACATTGGTCCAACATTGGGTCGATGTCTCGTGCTCGCTGGGATTATAACATAAGACATACCGATGATTTTCAACTACTTGCACATAGGCGCAATATTAACATAGACAAATAGGCCTAGTATACCTATAGGAGAATACCACCGGTATGTTGAATAAAATATCGATATGCATTTCTTACTTGTCTAGTTGAGTGACATGTTTGATTGAGAAATGTATTTCTTCGTGCACATTTTTCGGGAAGGCTCATTTTTTCCTTAGTTTTTTATTTAAGAAATTGTATTTACAACTTAATTAGCGGTAAATCTGTCAAACATATTGTTGTTGTTACGTTCAGGCTACTAGCTGCTTACTGTTGCATATGATAATTTTTAATTGTTTTGACCATAATACACCAAAAACGGACTTTTTTCAGCCAGCCAGAAATACAGCTATAATCATGCGTTTACTGAAATAATATGGAGCTCATGGGGGTAATACTGCGTAGGCCTATGTGTAGCCTACCGTTTTGGACAAGCTATTGCGTAGGCCCTATGTAGAAAAATCAGTCATGTAATATTGCGTATGTGTTAAAACGGACAAGTAATATTGCGTATGTGTCATTTTTGTGGCATTTTCTTGGACAAAGAGCGTTTTTATACATGTTATTATAATAACCAGCTTTTAAAAAAATCATTCATGTAATATTGCGTATGTGTTAAAACGGACAAGTAATATTGCGTATGTGTCATTTTTGTGGCATTTTCTTGGACAAAGAGCTTTTTATACATGTTATTATAATAACCAGCTTTTAAAAAAACTAAAACAACTAGAAATAGGCCTACAGCATTTCAGGTCAAGTGATCAATTATTTCAATTTTTGTGAAAGCTGGGTCAAAATAAACAGTTTTTCTCGATTATCTCAAAACCATGAAAAACCACATATACGCATTATTACCTGGACAACGACGATATAGACTACTGATATAGGCACTATGATGATTCTGAATAATCATGTAGTATACAATCTGTATAATATAATCCATATAGGTCTATACGTAAATAATATTGTTCATTTATGTATTGACAAATAAAATTATACATATATATAGCATTTGCATCAACCTGTCTAAGTAATTAGGACAAAAACATAATTAAACACGAACCTGCCCCCCCCCCTGCCCCCCTGGTGCCTGGGTTTGGCACATTCTGTAATGTCAACATCCATGTGTCAACACGATGTTTCTGTTGTTGCAGGCATTCCGGGGGTGTTGGCTGATATAAGCATGAGACGAGCTCTGTGATTCGTCAAGGGTTTATGACGTCAAGAGCACATGCATGCATATTTTATCTGACGAAACCCAATATGGCGCACGACAGCTGAGTGTTGATGGTTACAACTTTAGCATTTCGATTGACATTTTTGTCGGTTATATCATGGCGAAAAGTGACATTGAAGATACATTGGAATCACCAGGAAATTTTAATGATAGTACAATGATTCCTGATGCAAACAATAAGCTGTTAGGGGAAAACCACACGATAATCTACAGCTGCCATTTCATGGTCAGCTGTATCGACGACGAGGACAATGAGTTGGCAAAATTGTGAGCAAATTGTGCGTTTCAGCAATGTTTCATGTGCTGTCAAACAAATTATCAGAATCGATCATCATGATCATTGCGATTGTGATCCATCCCATCAGCAAAATTATTAGATTTTCAGATTTGTTTCTTTAAAATTCTTATGCACAAGAAAAAATAAAATAGGGGATTTTAATTCATCACAGCCTATGAGAGATATCCCCGTTTAAATTTCAGTCATAATTTGACATATTCTCCCAGATGCAGGGGCTACTCTGAGATCAACAATTTTATGAAACAATTAATTTAAATACTGACAGTTATATCCCCGCGTCAAGGCAATATTCTAATGAGATGCAAAGCGAGTATTACCAATTAATATATAAATCTGTAACCTAACCAGGATGCCCGGCCGCGCAATGATTACAGTCTCTGTATCGCGTATACCTACAAACTCTGTTATTGCGGAATAGATTGGAGGAGGACGGGAGCATTACCACAGCTGATATTTAAGCAGATTACAACAAGCATTCAATGGCTTGTTTCATCGAAAAGACAATGAGGTTTAGGTTCAAATTTAGTGATTTTGATTTATATATTAACATATTGACAATTTTTAAATTTCAAAAAGGCCGACTGTCGTTCACAATGACACAAGCCACACTACCTGGTTGGATTGTCATATACTCCATTGTTGCATTTGTACATGAGTCGTCTGCAACGCTGAGCATTTTAACTATATCTGGTACTACGGCAGTCTTATTTGCATCAATATTTGTTGAGCTCAATAACAACCCTTGGTGCAGGTGAACTAAGACATCTGACAGGAATGAACATGCTATATCTCACTTCCCGCACATTTTGTTCTAATGGTGGGAGGTTTGGCCATCTGATAAAGCAGGTCTTTGTCTCCCATTGACATGTGGTTGGCTCTCATAAGGGGTAGCTCATGTAGGTGAACATTTCCCATTCTAGGTTTTTAGACAAGAATAGTTGCCACCGTAAAGCTGGAATTATCATTAGCTGATTAGGCCAGAAGATTAGTACACTTGACATACAAAATTCGCCCATGCTTCCAAGGCTTTCGATGGACAAATTTAGAGAGGAAGAGGTTGCGCATCGATAGAATGTCGGACTGCCACGTCATTCATGCACGTATCCCGGGTTTGAACCGTGCTGATCTCGCAGGGGTCTTTCAGAGAAATATCCTTGTCTATTCCCTCTCAATGATCACAGTTGCGGCCTCGTCGAGTTCAAGTTGAAACTAGTTTGTTGACGTTAATTTACAAGCTATTTAAAATAACAGATATGTTATCTAGCAAAAAGTGGTAAAGATATTTGATCATCTGCGATAAGCACATGTACAAAGCTTTCAAAAAACATATTTCAAGAAGAAATATGCCACAATTTTCGACAAAGTTACTGAACAATATTAAAACTGATTTGCAACAACGTAAAAGCTTCCACCGACGGTGAATGGACATACCCAATCATATTCTGTTGTGCATAGCATTGTGGCATTACAAAAAAATAATACTTTTGGCCTACTCTGTTGCAGTACATATTTGATCTAATTATGCCTCAAATCACCAATTACTCAGTTGATGCATCAGTATTAGATTCAGAATTTGTCATTATTTGACCAGAATATATTATTTGGTTCAAATCACACCTGTTGAGGAATGGCGCTCCTGTTAGTGTATCCTGTGCAGAAAGAAAGTGAATTCACCTGTTCCGGAGAAGTTAGTACAAGCTCAATTTATTAGAGTTTTAGGCACACGACCTCTGGTCACGATAAGGCGTTCTAGAGTATGCTCCCAAGAGTAGAAGTAACCCAGAGAGAGATATAATTAACCATAGTACCCAGTGCCGACTCCACCAAATGATAGGCCCGAGGTGGTTTTTGTATAACTCTTTTCTCATGAAGTATCCCTTGTGTAATCACTCACACGTGATCCGTGGACTGCCAATAAAGCGGTCCTAGATCTAGGCCTATTATTGGGACATCTTACAAACTTCTGACTGAGAGCTACTCTCATCGTTTGATAATTGTGTCACTTGCATCAATCTGCAGAAAACTCAACTCAACGGGAACCAGTTCTAAACAACTTGGTTTGGATGACAATGTACATACATAGTACTTAGTAAAAGTGTTCATCAGTTTTTTCAGCAATCTTGACTTCTGCCTTTCTAGAATGACTTCTCGCAGGTTATCTAAATTTTCAACCACTTGATGTTGTGTCTCGCAAGCATTATCACTTTTTTACCGGATAACATATTTATCTACTACTGAGCATACAATATGCAAACACATTCAAGTGTATCTGTTAATATGACTGGATTGGTTCAAAATGTATTATGTTTTCTGTTCTCTTATTATGAAACATCATTTGTAATATTTCTTAATTTAATGTGGTAGGCTACAAGGCGTCTCATCTAAACATCTTTGATTATGTTGTCCAGTTGAAAAAATATCACGTTACCCTTTTCCTGTATTTAGATTGGAACTGATTTACTGATACCTAGCGAAACAATTCTTTGTGGTTGTGAGTTGCTTGTTTCTTTCACATAAGAAAATGAACCAAGCTATTGAATGTTTGCTGTGATCCTCTAAGGTAATGGCCCTGCCCGTCCAATTATGGCTGGAATCTATACTCTAATATCTCTCATAGGATGTGATGAATTAAAAGTTCCCCTTTTATTTGTTATTGTGCATCATTTATGGATTTAAGAAAAACAAGATCTAAAAATCAAATAATTTGATGGACGGGATGCTCCATAATCACCCACCAAGATTAATTCTGGTTATTTGTTTAGCAAATATGAAACATTGCTAAAACGCACAATTTGCGCACAATGTGTGCTAATTTTATTTTATTTCAAATAACATTGACCAATCCCACCCACTTCTCAAAGTTATCAAGTGTGTTTTGTTCAAATGAAATAAATGCTTAAATGAAATAAATGCATCAAACATCGTAATGGAAATTGTTCAGTTTTTACAATCGCTTTACGTCACTTTGGTCAACTATTTGGGGTTCATTAATGGAGCACCCATCATTCAGAAACCATCAAAAATGTACTGTTTATCATAATATGCACTAAACAACGCTCAATGTTTGAATTTTAGTTTTTTTCAAATTCGCGAAAAAAATGACCGAAAACGTATCAAAAATGTGTTTTATCGTCAATTTCAAAATATCTAAGAGACATCCACATTTTTTATGGGCACTATTGGATTCCTCGTACCCAAAAACATGTGTATAGACATCAAAATCGTGATTCTAGCTATGCTAGGGCCCAAGCTATAGCCAAATATGTGATTTCGATGGCGGCCATTTTGAATGTGTCATAAAACGAGGTTGAGGGGCGGGAAAAATTGAACCTCAATATTTCTGGCTTATTTGACCCCTAATAAAGTCAAAAAAACAATAAAATCAATTTTGGCAAGAACTTTTAATTTTAGGCATATTTCTGACATACCGCACCAGACTAATAGTAATAGCTTAGCTATCTGACACGGCTTGCTAGATATCAGGCATAGTAATGTTAATTGTAGCCGATGGTCGGCCATTTAAGTAGGTCAAATTTAACCCTATCTATAGGCCCATCTACACACTATGATGTATGTGTGTGTGCACAATTCAATAAATCCCCCCATGGGTTTCCGAGATCTGGTCCGGGAACTAAATTCGGACAGACAGATGGACGGCCGGAGCAACACGGACATTCGAGGCGACGCCATAACCCCCCGCCCCTATTTCGTCGGGCGGTGTATAAAATAAAGGCGGTTCGTCCTCAACAGCCATGAGGTAAAATATGTAAATTATTCATTATTTAAGAAGTACGAATCGCTTTCGTCTACCTTCATGTCTATCAGACCAGGTTCAAACAGTGGCGACCACATCGTGACCGACATCACACAGCATAGAAATATGAACCAACGGGAAATACGACTTCCCATTCCCAGCAAACACGAGACATCGACCCAATGCTGGACCGATGTTGTGCCACCGACTACGACGCTGACCCAACATTGGTCCAACATTGGGTCGATGTCTCGTGCTCGCTGGGATTATAACATAAGACATACCGATGATTTTCAACTACTTGCACATAGGCGCAATGTTAACATAGACTAGTATACCTATAGGAGAATACCACCGGTATGTTGAATAAAATATCGATATGCATTTCTTACTTGTCTAGTTGAGTGACATGTTTGATTGAGAAATGTATTTCTTCGTGCACATTTTTCGGGAAGGCTCATTTTTTCCTTAGTTTTTTATTTAAGAAATTGTATTTACAACTTAATTAGCGGTAAATCTGTCAAACATATTGTTGTTGTTACGTTCAGGCTACTAGCTGCTTACTGTTGCATATGATAATTTTTAATTGTTTTGACCATAATACACCAAAAACGGACTTTTTTCAGCCAGCCAGAAATACAGCTATAATCATGCGTTTACTGAAATAATATGGAGCTCATGGGGGTAATACTGCGTAGGCCTATGTGTAGCCTACCGTTTTGGACAAGCTATTGCGTAGGCCCTATGTAGAAAAATCAGTCATGTAATATTGCGTATGTGTTAAAACGGACAAGTAATATTGCGTATGTGTCATTTTTGTGTCATTTTCTTGGACAAAGAGCGTTTTTATACATGTTATTATAATAACCAGCTTTTAAAAAAATCATTCATGTAATATTGCGTATGTGTTAAACGGACAAGTAATATTGCGTATGTGTCATTTTTGTGGCATTTTCTTGGACAAAGAGCTTTTTATACATGTTATTATAATAACCAGCTTTTAAAAAAACTAAAACAACTAGAAATAGGCCTACAGCATTTCAGGTCAAGTGATCAATTATTTCAATTTTTGTGAAAGCTGGGTCAAAATAAACAGTTTTTCTCGATTATCTCAAAACCATGAAAAACCACATATACGCATTATTACCTGGACAACGACGATATAGACTACTGATATAGGCACTATGATGATTCTGAATAATCATGTAGTATACAATCTGTATAATATAATCCATATAGGTCTATACGTAAATAATATTGTTCATTTATGTATTGACAAATAAAATTATACATATATATAGCATTTGCATCAACCTGTCTAAGTAATTAGGACAAAAACATAATTAAACACGAACCTGCCCCCCCCCCCCCCCTGCCCCCCTGGTGCCTGGGTTTGGCACATTCTGTAATGTCAACATCCATGTGTCAACACGATGTTTCTGTTGTTGCAGGCATTCCGGGGGTGTTGGCTGATATAAGCATGAGACGAGCTCTGTGATTCGTCAAGGGTTTATGACGTCAAGAGCACATGCATGCATATTTTATCTGACGAAACCCAATATGGCGCACGACAGCTGAGTGTTGATGGTTACAACTTTAGCATTTCGATTGACATTTTTGTCGGTTATATCATGGCGAAAAGTGACATTGAAGATACATTGGAATCACCAGGAAATTTTAATGATAGTACAATGATTCCTGATGCAAACAATAAGCTGTTAGGGGAAAACCACACGATAATCTACAGCTGCCATTTCATGGTCAGCTGTATCGACGACGAGGACAATGAGTTGGCAAAATTGTGAGCAAATTGTGCGTTTCAGCAATGTTTCATGTGCTGTCAAACAAATTATCAGAATCGATCATCATGATCATTGCGATTGTGATCCATCCCATCAGCAAAATTATTAGATTTTCAGATTTGTTTCTTTAAAATTCTTATGCACAAGAAAAAATAAAATAGGGGATTTTAATTCATCACAGCCTATGAGAGATATCCCCGTTTAAATTTCAGTCATAATTTGACATATTCTCCCAGATGCAGGGGCTACTCTGAGATCAACAATTTTATGAAACAATTAATTTAAATACTGACAGTTATATCCCCGCGTCAAGGCAATATTCTAATGAGATGCAAAGCGAGTATTACCAATTAATATATAAATCTGTAACCTAACCAGGATGCCCGGCCGCGCAATGATTACAGTCTCTGTATCGCGTATACCTACAAACTCTGTTATTGCGGAATAGATTGGAGGAGGACGGGAGCATTACCACAGCTGATATTTAAGCAGATTACAACAAGCATTCAATGGCTTGTTTCATCGAAAAGACAATGAGGTTTAGGTTCAAATTTAGTGATTTTGATTTATATATTAACATATTGACAATTTTTAAATTTCAAAAAGGCCGACTGTCGTTCACAATGACACAAGCCACACTACCTGGTTGGATTGTCATATACTCCATTGTTGCATTTGTACATGAGTCGTCTGCAACGCTGAGCATTTTAACTATATCTGGTACTACGGCAGTCTTATTTGCATCAATATTTGTTGAGCTCAATAACAACCCTTGGTGCAGGTGAACTAAGACATCTGACAGGAATGAACATGCTATATCTCACTTCCCGCACATTTTGTTCTAATGGTGGGAGGTTTGGCCATCTGATAAAGCAGGTCTTTGTCTCCCATTGACATGTGGTTGGCTCTCATAAGGGGTAGCTCATGTAGGTGAACATTTCCCATTCTAGGTTTTTAGACAAGAATAGTTGCCACCGTAAAGCTGGAATTATCATTAGCTGATTAGGCCAGAAGATTAGTACACTTGACATACAAAATTCGCCCATGCTTCCAAGGCTTTCGATGGACAAATTTAGAGAGGGAGAGGTTGCGCATCGATAGAATGTCGGACTGCCACGTCATTCATGCACGTATCCCGGGTTTGAACCGTGCTGATCTCGCAGGGGTCTTTCAGAGAAATATCCTTGTCTATTCCCTCTCAATGATCACAGTTGCGGCCTCGTCGAGTTCAAGTTGAAACTAGTTTGTTGACGTTAATTTACAAGCTATTTAAAATAACAGATATGTTATCTAGCAAAAAGTGGTAAAGATATTTGATCATCTGCGATAAGCACATGTACAAAGCTTTCAAAAAACATATTTCAAGAAGAAATATGCCACAATTTTCGACAAAGTTACTGAACAATATTAAAACTGATTTGCAACAACGTAAAAGCTTCCACCGACGGTGAATGGACATACCCAATCATATTCTATTGTGCATAGCATTGTGGCATTACAAAAAAAATAATACTTTTGGACTACTCTGTTGCAGTACATATTTGATCTAATTATGCCTCAAATCACCAATTACTCAGTTGATGCATCAGTATTAGATTCAGAATTTGTCATTATTTGACCAGAATATATTATTTGGTTCAAATCACACCTGTTGAGGAATGGCGCTCCTGTTAGTGTATCCTGTGCAGAAAGAAAGTGAATTCACCTGTTCCGGAGAAGTTAGTACAAGCTCAATTTATTAGAGTTTTAGGCACACGACCTCTGGTCACGATAAGGCGTTCTAGAGTATGCTCCCAAGAGTAGAAGTAACCCAGAGAGAGATATAATTAACCATAGTACCCAGTGCCGACTCCACCAAATGATAGGCCCGAGGTGGTTTTTGTATAACTCTTTTCTCATGAAGTATCCCTTGTGTAATCACTCACACGTGATCCGTGGACTGCCAATAAAGCGGTCCTAGATCTAGGCCTATTATTGGGACATCTTACAAACTTCTGACTGAGAGCTACTCTCATCGTTTGATAATTGTGTCACTTGCATCAATCTGCAGAAAACTCAACTCAACGGGAACCAGTTCTAAACAACTTGGTTTGGATGACAATGTACATACATAGTACTTAGTAAAAGTGTTCATCAGTTTTTTCAGCAATCTTGACTTCTGCCTTTCTAGAATGACTTCTCGCAGGTTATCTAAATTTTCAACCACTTGATGTTGTGTCTCGCAAGCATTATCACTTTTTTACCGGATAACATATTTATCTACTACTGAGCATACAATATGCAAACACATTCAAGTGTATCTGTTAATATGACTGGATTGGTTCAAAATGTATTATGTTTTCTGTTCTCTTATTATGAAACATCATTTGTAATATTTCTTAATTTAATGTGGTAGGCTACAAGGCGTCTCATCTAAACATCTTTGATTATGTTGTCCAGTTGAAAAAATATCACGTTACCCTTTTCCTGTATTTAGATTGCAACTGATTTACTGATACCTAGCGAAACAATTCTTTGTGGTTGTGAGTTGCTTGTTTCTTTCACATAAGAAAATGAACCAAGCTATTGAATGTTTGCTGTGATCCTCTAAGGTAATGGCCCTGCCCGTCCAATTATGGCTGGAATCTATACTCTAATATCTCTCATAGGATGTGATGAATTAAAAGTTCCCCTTTTATTTGTTATTGTGCATCATTTATGGATTTAACAAAAACAAGATCTAAAAATCAAATAATTTGATGGACGGGATGCTCCATAATCACCCACCAAGATTAATTCTGGTTATTTGTTTAGCAAATATGAAACATTGCTAAAACGCACAATTTGCGCACAATGTGTGCTAATTTTATTTTATTTCAAATAACATTGACCAATCCCACCCACTTCTCAAAGTTATCAAGTGTGTTTTGTTCAAATGAAATAAATGCTTAAATGAAATAAATGCATCAAACATCGTAATGGAAATTGTTCAGTTTTTACAATCGCTTTACGTCACTTTGGTCAACTATTTGGGGTTCATTAATGGAGCACCCATCATTCAGAAACCATCAAAAATGTACTGTTTATCATAATATGCACTAAACAACGCTCAATGTTTGAATTTTAGTTTTTTTCAAATTCGCGAAAAAAATGACCGAAAACGTATCAAAAATGTGTTTTATCGTCAATTTCAAAATATCTAAGAGACATCCACATTTTTTATGGGCACTATTGGATTCCTCGTACCCAAAAACATGTGTATAGACATCAAAATCGTGACTCTAGCTATGCTAGGGCCCAAGCTATAGCCAAATATGTGATTTCGATGGCGGCCATTTTGAATGTGTCATAAAACGAGGTTGAGGGGCGGGAAAAATTGAACCCCAATATTTCTGGCTTATTTGACCCCTAATAAAGTCAAAAAAACAATAAAATCAATTTTGGCAAGAACTTTTAATTTTAGGCATATTTCTGACATACCGCACCAGACTAATAGTAATAGCTTAGCTATCTGACACGGCTTGCTAGATATCAGGCATAGTAATGTTAATTGTAGCCGATGGTCGGCCATTTAAGTAGGTCAAATTTAACCCTATCTATAGGCCCATCTACACCCTATGATGTATGTGTGTGTGCACAATTCAATAAATCCCCCCATGGGTTTCCGAGATCTGGTCCGGGAACTAAATTCGGACAGACAGATGGACGGCCGGAGCAACACGGACATTCGAGGCGACGCCATAACCCCCCGCCCCTATTTCGTCGGGCGGTGTATAAAATAAAGGCGGTTCGTCCTCAACAGCCATGATGTAAAATATGTAAATTATTCATTATTTAAGAAGTACGAATCGCTTTCGTCTACCTTCATGTCTATCAGACCAGGTTCAAACAGTGGCGACCACATCGTGACCGACATCACACAGCATAGAAATATGAACCAACGGGAAATACGACTTCCCATTCCCAGCAAACACGAGACATCGACCCAATGCTGGACCGATGTTGTGCCACCGACTACGACGCTGACCCAACATTGGTCCAACATTGGGTCGATGTCTCGTGCTCGCTGGGATTATAACATAAGACATACCGATGATTTTCAACTACTTGCACATAGGCGCAATGTTAACATAGACTAGTATACCTATAGGAGAATACCACCGGTATGTTGAATAAAATATCGATATGCATTTCTTACTTGTCTAGTTGAGTGACATGTTTGATTGAGAAATGTATTTCTTCGTGCACATTTTTCGGGAAGGCTCATTTTTTCCTTAGTTTTTTATTTAGGAAATTGTATTTACAACTTAATTAGCGGTAAATCTGTCAAACATATTGTTGTTGTTACGTTCAGGCTACTATAGCTGATTACTGTTGCATATGATAATTTTTAATTGTTTTGACCATAATACACCAAAAACGGACTTTTTTCAGCCAGCCAGAAATACAGCTATAATCATGCGTTTACTGAAATAATATGGAGCTCATGGGGGTAATACTGCGTAGGCCTATGTGTAGCCTACCGTTTTGGACAAGCTATTGCGTAGGCCCTATGTAGAAAAATCAGTCATGTAATATTGCGTATGTGTTAAAACGGACAAGTAATATTGCGTATGTGTCATTTTTGTGGCATTTTCTTGGACAAAGAGCGTTTTTATACATGTTATTATAATAACCAGCTTTTAAAAAAATCATTCATGTAATATTGCGTATGTGTTAAAACGGACAAGTAATATTGCGTATGTGTCATTTTTGTGGCATTTTCTTGGACAAAGAGCTTTTTATACATGTTATTATAATAACCAGCTTTTAAAAAAATCATTCATGTAATATTGCGTATGTGTTAAAACGGACAAGTAATATTGCGTATGTGTCATTTTTGTGGCATTTTCTTGGACAAAGAGCTTTTTATACATGTTATTATAATAACCAGCTTTTAAAAAAATCATTCATGTAATATTGCGTATGTGTTAAAACGGACAAGTAATATTGCGTATGTGTCATTTTTGTGGCATTTTCTTGGACAAAGAGCTTTTTATACATGTTATTATAATAACCAGCTTTTAAAAAAGTCATTCATGTAATATTGCGTATGTGTTAAAACGGACAAGTAATATTGCGTATGTGTCATTTTTGTGGCATTTTCTTGGACAAAGAGCGTTTTTATACATGTTATTATAATAACCAGCTTTTAAAAAAATCATTCATGTAATATTGCGTATGTGTTAAAACGGACAAGTAATATTGCGTATGTGTCATTTTTGTGGCATTTTCTTGGACAAAGAGCTTTTTATACATGTTATTATAATAACCAGCTTTTAAAAAAACTAAAACAACTAGAAATAGGCCTACAGCATTTCAGGTCAAGTGATCAATTATTTCAATTTTTGTGAAAGCTGGGTCAAAATAAACAGTTTTTCTCGATTATCTCGAAACCATGAAAAACCACATATATACGCATTATTACCTGGACAACGACAATATAGACTACTGATATAGGCACTATGATGATTCTGAATAATCATGTAGTATACAATCTGTATAATATAATCCATATAGGCCTATACGTAAATAATATTGTTCACTTATGTATTGACAAATAAAATTATACATATATATATAGCATTTACATCAACCTGTCTAAGTAATTAGGACAAAAACATAATTAAACACGAACCTGCCCCCCCCCCCCCCCCGGCCCCCCTGGTGCCTGGGTTTGGCACATTCTGTAATGTCAACATCCATGTGTCAACACGATGTTTCTGTTGTTGCAGGCATTCCGGGGGTGTTGGCTGATATAAGCTTGAGACGAGCTCTGTGATTCGTCGAGGGTTTATGACGTCAAGAGCACATGCATGCATATTTTATCTGACGAAACCCAATATGGCGCACGACAGCTGAGTGTTGATGGTTACAACTTTAGCATTTCGATTGACATTTTTGTCGGTTATATCATGGCGAAAAGTGACATTGAAGATACATTGGAATCACCAGGAAATTGTAATGATAGTACAATGATTCCTGATGCAAACAATAAGCTGTTAGGGGAAAACCACACGATAATCCACAGCGGCCATTTCATGGTCAGCTGTATCGACGACGAGGACAATGAGTTGGCAGGGTCGAAAGAGAAAGAGGGGTTTGATTTTCAATCAGCTGTGCAAGAACCAGCCCCTACTTATCAATTCATTGATAAAACTACAGATGTCGTCGGCATTGACGGCTCACTGACAAAACTGTTTGAATGTATGACATTGGCGTATAGGTACAAAACACTTGTTCAAATAATCAGTAAAAAGTGTATTCATCACTGACATCAGTGATCAGATCAGTCATTCAATGATTCAGTGACAGTGTTCATTGGCCAAACAGCCCGAATTTATGAAATCTATTTTGATCCAGTCACCCCCCCCCCCCTGCAGAATGCAAATTAACATAGGCCTACTAGGGCTAGGCTATTCTCCTAGACTAAAGCCAAGACTGCAAGAGGTCTAACCTACGCCTGGCTAAGCATCATAGTTGGTTCTCTCAGACCACCTGATAAATTTTAATTTTTTTTTTACATTCAGACGAAATGTGAAAACAACAGAAAATCAATTAAACATTAATTGATATCCTGCTGGACCATGTATTCTCTTTAAAGCTGCATAACTTTTGTTTATTTCGACAGAAATAATCTAAAATGTTCAACACAATCATTCATGTTTTTTTAAAGGCTTTATAAATGGACAAAATCGATGTAAATGTTGCTGGATTAGATCACAACGCGATACACCATCAAGTTATATGGTGTGGTAAATCGGTCCGTCTCTGTACAATATGTACGTAATACTAGTAGTGGTTAATTGTGGGCCAATATAATGTTACATTAGACCAACATCAAACCCCTTGATAACAAACACGATACGTTGAGCCGCATTGGTTTAACGTTGGGCCAGAGCCGTATACGATGGCCCCGAATTAGTTTGACATCGGATCAATGCCTCATGTTGGCTGCGATGCCAAGCACACACAAACCACCGGTTGGCGTCCTAAGACTAGGTCATCCCCCATAATAACTCGGCAAGCAAGAGTCACTGACCCATTGATGGTTCAATACTGGTCCAGCTTCTACGACGCTGGCACAACATTGACCCATCAATGGTTGATAGGCTGTTTTCTGGGAACTCCGCTACCGGTAGGCCCTAGCCTACCGTAGATGCTGTTTTTTTACAATCATTTTATTTTACCGCATTTCTCTATTTATATAACTGTATGTGATGACTAACGATGAAATAAAATAGTCTGATATTTTCGAATAGCATTGTCACTATATTTTGAAATGCCAGTGAGGTATCAAATAAAAGACTGCGCGAAAAAAATATCATTTACTTCACTGAATTTGGTAATTCGGACTGCAATTTCCCACGATCGGGGGAGAGCGTCTCAATGGCGGGCCAAAGGCTCAGATGCTGGCCCACACTTAAAGGCACCTTACTGAAACAGGTTCCTATTTTTCAAGTGAGTGACATTCTCTACACTGGTACCGAAATTAAACATGACATTATATGCAGATATGACTCATATCACACAAAGTAATAACTTCTAGATATGTCTAACTGGCATGAGACAATACACTTTGTACTGTGAAATATATCTATGATCATTTAAAAAATAAGAATAATTTTAAAAGTCTTCCACTCTTTTTTTCAATGTTGACCGTTATCTGCCACTTGGTTCTTTTAATGTCCTGGTTATACAGACAGTGTGTCTTACTCCGCTGTGATCAGGTCTTTGTTTTGGTGGGGCAACAATTGTAAAAAACAACAAACTTAAATCCTTAATAGCTCAATAACCAGAGCAGTAAAATAAAAAAATAAAACACCATTCTCTATGGAATTATCTTCTGATTAAAATAAACAAAACAGTTATGCAGCTTAATATATATATTAGACTATCAGATGAGAAGGTGGTCAGAGACAACCTACAGCCTAGCCCTATTCTTTACCTAACGTTAGTAAACACAAAACATTTGCATAACACTTGGGCATACAACGTCCGCCCAGCCCAATGTCAAAGATGTTGGTCCAACATTGACATTGTATAAATGTTATGCAAATTTATGTTTTGTGTTCACTGGGTAGGCTATAGTCAAAGTAGGCCTTTTTTAATTTGCAGCCTGCAGAGGGGGGGGGGGGTGTGAAAAAATGACTGGATGTATAAATACACTAAGGTGCAGGGCACAATTGTTATGGTGGCTTAGAAATTTGAAAGCATTACAGGGGTATTTTAAAAATAAATAACCATTATAATAACCATTTTAAAGATCGACTCAAGCGGTAAAATTTATCAAAAAAAATTTGTGATTTTATTTTGGCTTCTTAATATGACTGCAAAAGTTTGTTAATTTTTGTGCTGCGCATTTACCAGTTTACCAGTTAAGTGAGATATAAAGACAAAATTCCCAATTTCTTATTTCAGACACGTATGCATGTCCAAAATAAGAAATACTGGGTTTAAGCAAACACTGAAACATGCAAAATTAAACTTTGAGAGTAGGGCCTATGCCAATGCACAGGAAGAAAGGAGAGAAATGATAGAAAATACTTCCCTAGTTATCAAATTCGTGTATTTTTAAATTGTCAGGGCCCGGAATTGGACTAATTTTCCACTTGTCCAACTGTCGGACAACTGGCTAAAAATTTGACTAACTTACTAGTCCTTCCCAAAAATATCACTTGTCCTTCCTAATAATTGTCAAGCATGGGCACTCGTCCAGTAGGACAAGCTCGGTGAAACTGAACTCGTCCTTCCCAGATTATTGGTCATCTCAGATGATCGGACGAGGCCAATTTCAAGCCCTGATTCTTAAAATATTCCCTTTACTTGCAGTGGAAAACTAACATCTCCAAAATGGAAAAACTTTAAAGGCATTAAGCTGAGTCTGAAAGATAAGATCAGACTCAACAATATCATTTGGAGAGAATGGCATATGCAATGTGAGTATGAAAACCATTTCATATTTTCATGAGGATCTATCACTCTTGATCAAAACATATAAACAAAATTAGAATTCCTTTCATGACACAGGCATCGAAAAAGAGAAAAGTCAGCAGTGATCCATGGTAAAAAATGGTGAACTTTGGTATCGAGCTTAGTTGGTTGTGTCTCCGTCCGCAGACAACTCATCACACAGACAGGTCTGTGCCTGTCTGCACCCAACCCCTACCCTTTATGATTTGTAGCAGTACTAAGTCAGGACACATTACGGTACCCTCTATTGAGCTCTATATAAGAAGTGCTTGTTTTCATGTGGTTTGATTTTACTTCTCTAATTCTTGAACATTTCCTGAGCACTATAGTTAATCATGATTAACTAAAGCAAGAGATGTTAAGAATTTATGAATAAAGTTAATTAGACAAATATTTATAACTTTAATAGTTGTCCTTCAATTTCTCTAAATGCTGATATATTATATTTAAAATAGGTCATCAAATATGTTTTTTTAATATTTGTTGGAAAGGACTTTTTTTACACATCAGCTTGACCAAGTTCATTGTCATTTAATATTTTGATATCTTATCAAACTCCTCAACACATGAAAGAGCTTGATCGATCAAACTCGTCGTGGATTTTCTATACATGGCAATGACTGTACTAAATATCAATACAACGAAAGAGTATTTCCCATGTAGACTTAACTAAATTATTTATTTGTTTTTAGATATTCAAGGTTTACTGCCGATCATCTGCCAGTTTGATCCCCCCATTGCAGATAAAACCCACACTAAAGCAGAAGTAAGTATGAGATTTCAATCCTTAACAGACGACACATGTATAGTAGGCGTACATTTTACAGTAAAAAATATTGCCAGCTGATTGCTTTTTGCAAATCTTTTACAGGCTTGTATTCTATGATTGCCTACCATGAATATATATATACTGTATTTATTGTAATGAACACTATATTCCAATAAACGCCTACTCACCGATTTGAAAATAAAACGCACAATCATGTACACTGTGCGATCAATAAAAAACTACTGTAATAAAAGTGCCCATCCCCCCTGTAATCTTAGGTGGTATTCTAATTAATAATAATTCCCCACACATTTGTCAGAATAAATACGGCATGTCCCTACAGCTAGACTACAATATCTAAATTGTCTTTGTGTATAAATCATTAAATGTTAGATGTCTGTGGGTCTATAATCATTGATGCAAGAAATACAGTTTGTAGAGTGCCATATTTTCATTTAAGTAATATTTTATTCAGTTTAGAACTTATCTTTGCCTGTCAGACTTGGTATATAGTCACAAACAGTAGCTCACAGATATTTCTATGTTGTCTGAGGCATCGGCCACAGGACTGGAAAATAGTGCTTACAAATTTAATTAAAATATCAATAAAGCAAAAATCAGTCTCCTGTATTATGTGGATCATGTACTCTTGTCCCTAATAGAAGAGTGTTGGGAATAAAATCACCTGTTGGAAAAATCTTCTTTTTTTTTGTTAACCCTTTAAGCCCGCAAGATGCATTAAAGCATCATTTTACATCCCTGAAAACAGACTTAATTTTTCTAAAATACAGGGTTTTAGAACGAAAATTTCCGGGAAACTGATTTACCAATACATGGCAATTTTCTTTACTTTTTCACCCACATTAAATCATCTTCATCCACTACAAGTCAAGAATTGCGACAGCAATTCGCGGCCTATAGTGGATGAAGATGACATTGGTAAATTCAGGCTTTAAAGGGTTAATATGACCTGTGGGACCCCACAATAAAAGCACCTCTTGAAAAAAAATCCCATCATGATAATTATGTCAAGGTTTCTGAGATAAAGTTGGACAATCAGTCTATTCTGTGCATTTTGTATTATCCAGGTATTTGTGTACAATCATGTATCTGATCCTTGCCTTTGACCACATAGTACGCCCAAATACACCAAGCTCAGCCTGCAGAGTCGTCTAGTAAATCCCCCCCGATTTTTTTTTTTTAATAAACAAACCCTACCACAACAAAGGAACCTGTATGCAAAATAGGTTTTAACAAACGAACCAGTTAGTCCATTAGGGACAAGAGAGTAGTTAGGTTTAAATTTTATAATTGATGCAAAGTAAAGAAAGCTATCTACTTCTCTCATTCTGCTGCGTTATGAGGAAGTCTTTTAATATTCAATTAGCATTATGTTATCTTTTCTTGTCATCTGTGTACCGGTAATTTGTGTTGTTTCAGGCTGTAGTGCTGGAGGGTAAATACTGGAAAAGAAGATTAGAATCTGTTACTGCAGAGTACATGAAATGGCGTATGTTCCACAAAGAGAGATTGACTCCTTACAGTATTTCAAACCAGCTGCTTTCTACAGCTGCACAAGGAGAGGTATTATAGTCATTTCATTATTGATTGTTAAGTCCTTTTTTGTTTTCTAAATATTACACCCATGCTGATAACTTGACTGTCTAGTAACTCATCATTGAACTGAGAAACTCAACTGCAAATTTGTGTTTTTCTGCTGTTTATTGTACGGTACATATATAACTTTCTTGCAATTGATATCGATACCACAGTCATGCCGCACGCGATTTCAAACATGTGTGCGTGTCTACATCAGCAAACACAAAGCTTTGATCCAGTCATTAAGTCTCCAACCACTATGTGGTGGTGGAGACTTATTGTTTTTGCTAAGTCCGCCCGCCGCCACATTTTCTTTCTGCTCACACTCGAAAACCCCTACTCGGATTATTTCCAAATGTTTGCAGTATGCATACTGACCCTGAGGAATTTGCCTGCTAAATTTTTTTTTGCGTTTTCTCAGTTTCTTCAACAAAATCCAAGATGGCCGCCAAAATCCTATGGCACACTCTAGAGCTTGAACTGCTTTATCGATTTGTTTCATTGCTGGTTTAATGGAAAGACCTTACCCTGGCCGTGAGCTGAAAAGCTTTTGGTGTGATTCTGATAATAAAAACTTTTTTTACGTTTTAGTATTTTAGCGGATATTTCTGTTTTGCTCATTTTGGCTATCATCAAAATTTGGTAATATAGCCATACACCCCTACTCGGATTATTTCTAAATATTTGCAGTATGCATATTGGCCCTAGGAAATTTGCCCTGTAAATTTTTTTCTGTGTTTTTCAGCTTCTCCAACAAAATCCAAAATGGCCGCCGTTTTAGAATTTTTGCGGATATCTCAGTTTTGTTCATTTTGGCTATCAACAAAATTTATTAATTTAGCTATACACCACTGCTCGGATTATTTCTAAATATTTGTAGTATGCATATTGGCCCTAGGGAATTTGCCCGGATATAGAGCTTGAACTGCTTCATAGATTTGTTTCATATTTGGCTCAAAGGAATAAGCCTACCCTGGATGTGTGCTGATTAGTTTTTTTTTTATTAGGATGATAAAAACTTATTTTTTACTTTTTAGGATTTTAGCTGATATTTCAGTTCTGTTCATTTTGGCTACTATCAAAATTTGGTAAAATGATTATACATAAACAGCTCAAATTTTATCTTTTGTGTATGCTCAGTGGCCCTGAAAAAAAGTCAGGAGAATTGTTTTTCTTTTTTCATTTTTCAACAAAATTCAAGATGGCCGACGAATCACATGTTACACTCAAGAGCTTGAACTACTTCACCGATTTGTTCCAAGGAAGGAAGGAAGGCCTCAGCCAAAATTTTGCCGAATGTCTATTGTCGTCACCAGGTGCTTTCGTCCGTCTGTCAGCCACTTTTAGCACTATAACTTGTTTCGCGTAACTGGAATGCACATTAAAAGTCACATACAGGTTAATCATGACTAAAGCTTGACTAATTTCACATTTGACCTTGTTGTGACCCCTGACCTTGAGTTTTTCCCGATCGACAAATTATCTTGTCAACACGATATACTCAACATTTTTTTATGTATCACTTCAAAATTTATACCATATCCATTTTACTAATAGCTTGGGTGAGTTCGAAATTGGGCAAGATTCGGACAGAAACTAATATCTGGAAAACCGGACCAGATAGGTAGACCATCACGAAAACCGGACCAGATAGCTAGTCCATTAATAATGAATAAAATGTGCACTTTCAGGTAGGGATTTACCATGAAAATTTGCAACATGATCAAATTCAAAAAGGCCGACCTCGGCCACTTCGGATCGATAAATTTTCTCGTTGACTCGATTCACTCAAGATTTTTTTAGCTCCAAAATTTAGACTACCGGTATATGTTCATTTCAATAATATCTCGGATGAGCTCGAAATTGTTCAAGATTAGGACAGAAACTAGGCCAAAATGGCAGATTATCAGCCATCATTTTTTTAATATGCATAATATCTGGAAAACCGGACCAGATAGCTAGACCATTACTATTAAGCAAAATGAGCAATTTTAGGTAGGGATATACCATGAAAATTTTTAATTTGATCAAAATAAAAATAGCTGACCTGCAGCCACATTCGCCCGACAAATTTTGTTGTAAACGAGAATCACTCGACATTTTTTTATGTATCGCGCCATTATTGTTTTAAGATGCGTGAGATCTGGAAAACTGGACCAGTGGCTAGACCATTATTATTGAGCAAAAAGTGCGATTTCAGGTGGGGATATACCGTGGAAATTTCAATATGATCAAATAAAAAATGGCTGACCTGCGGCCACTTTTGACTTAAATATACGTAATAACTTGAAAACATTGCCAGATAGCTAGACCATTACTATTGAACAAAATGTGCGGTTTCAAGTAGGGATATACCGTGAAAAATATTAACTTGATCAAATTCAAGATGCCTGACCTGTGGCCACTTTTGTTTTCAATATGTTTAATAACTGGAAAAGCGTGCCAGATCACTAAACAATTACTATTGAACAAAGCGTGCGGTTTCAGGGAGGGATATGTCCTCAAAAAGTTTAACTCGATTGTATTAAAAATGGCGACATGCGGCAATTATCCACTTCAAAATGCGTAATATCTGGAGAACCGTACCAGGCAGCTAGCCTAAAACCATAGAATAAAATGTGCAATTTCAGGGGGGATAAAATATAAAATGGCAGACTTGTCATCATTGTTGACTTTAATATGCGTAATATCTGGAAAAACATGCGAGATAGCTAGACCATTACTATTGACCAAAATTTGAGATTTCCGAAGGGGTTATACCCTGAAAAAATTAAACAATATTAAATTTTAAATGGCAGACTTATGGTCATTTTTAGCCCATCTTTTAATTTTTTTCAAATTAAAAAAGTCGGGCTGTTGCAATTGAGGTAATGACGTCGGCATTAACATTCCCTTGTGGGCTCGATAACTTGAAAAAAAGTTTCTCATGTATCCTTCACAAATTTATTCTGCATCTTGCTAGTAACCAGGTCTTAGACAAGCTCAATAATGGCAGAAAAAATATCTGAAATGACTTATTTATTACGATTTTTCACATTTTACAATAATAATCTTGCTTTGTACTGCATACTGCTAATAGCCAGTTCTTGGACAATTTCAATTATGGTGGCAGGCTCTTGTCGAGTGTGGTCTTGTTTCAAATGATTTTCACTTTTAAACGATGATTAGAGGCTGCGGCCTATTTCCGTCGCTGACGGGCTTTGTTTTAAATTATAGATCTTCGAAAACATGTTCCTTTGTTCATGTTTTGCTTTGCAAATCCTCAGGTTCTCCGTACAAAATCAACACAATTTTGGTGTGAAAACTGTTTGAATAAAATATAGTATTGAATGAGGCCTTTGGCCCTAGTCTTTATATCTACATCTGACTTGAAAACTCCAGTTTTCCTTAGCAATTGAAGGAATGTCTTGTTAGTATATTTTCGTGATCAAAGTAAATACACAATTCTATTTTCAAAATAAAATATTCCCAGTAGTGCCTATGCTAGTTGACTACCAATAAACATTATGTTTTGACTGGCTATTTCAGTTTTTCCCCATAAGCTCAAAATTTCACCAAACAGTAGGTCCTTCAAACTTGAAACTTTTACCAAATCAAAAAAAAATTCACTAGACAGAAAATGGTCTGTGGTCGATTCTCACCTTGTGATCACTAAAACTGACCGAAAACAAAAATGACATAAATAAATAACCTGATTGGTTGGTGGTTGGGTATTTTCCTGGACCTACCTGTGTTTTTTTGGACATGCCAGGTCGGTTCGACGTCATTTGGAAAGCCTGTATGTCTGGTATTGTGTCCATTCTCGACATCAGTAATTTGTATCCTTTTAATTAATTCTCTATCTATAGTGTACCAGCAAAATATACTGAATGTATATGATATATAAATCTTTCTTAATTTGGAAATCTTCAGCTATTTGATCTAACAATTTAATTAATAAATCCACTTAGAATGATATAATTTATTTCCATATATGGAACTTGCAACAATTTCATGCGTATCATTTATTGTGATACGTATCGTATCGCCATGATACCATATCGCTACACCTCTAGTTCTAACAGGGAGTCGTCAAATCAAGTTTAATCTCTTTAAAAGTACTATGTTTAAGTTGTATTTCAGAACTTGATTTTTGGGAATAATTTATGCCAGTAACTATGTATTGTCCTCTTTTAACGTTTTCTCATATCAGACATGCAGCAATTTTCCAGACTTGGGACAATCTTCTCTGGACCAGCTGATGTCAGAAGATATAGGTGACATCATGGACCTTACAGATACTTTACTCAGCTCCATCAACAACCCACAACCTTTTCCTTTTCCCAGTCCAAGAGAGATGAATGCAGGTCTGTCTATTTAAATATTTTTATTACGTCAGTACTTATCCTACATAAGTGTATATTTGTTGATTTTTAAAAGAGCTTAAGCATTTTTCTGTCATTTGCAAATCGCTTTTTTTAAGACTCTTTATGTTGACAAGTGTATAATTATGTCTCGCTCTCTGTAGACAGAGGTGGGGACACCTCTGTCTGCTCAGTGTCTGTTGCGATCTGTCCGTCTGTTCAGAGGTTCTGTCCGCCTGTCCAGCAGTCTCTATCATGCAGGCGGCACGGAGACGTTGACCCAATGCTGGGCTAATGTTTGCCCACCATCTCAATGCTGAGCCAACAATAGCCCAGAATTTGGATACTGAGTGTTGGTGGTAGGATGAAAAATGTCTTAGCCACTGTGGCTAAAACCTCTGAAAAGTTTTAGCCAGATTTCCTTTCTTGTAGCCACAATGTAATCATGAACCCACTATCCAAAATATTGGTGATAATTGATACTGGTCTAGTAGGCCTATTGATTTTGCATCTTACCAAAGAAAAAACATGCCCTTCATTTCATGCTGTCCGCCAACATTTTGGTTTACCTACCCTAGATTTTTTATGACAATTTCAAAAAAAAGAAAGATTTTTTTTGTAAACGTCCCTTTAAAAATTTTTTATGACTGTATTTTTGTATAAATAGCCTTTTTGGGGCAATTTTATGAGTTTTTAAAAAATTAAATTAAGAAAAGTTCCCCTATGCCTTTCCTATTTTGGAGGACCATGTAACTAGAACCCCCCCCCCCAAAAAAAAAAAAAAATTGTCTTGACAAGAAGCTCCAGCTTGGATAAATCAAGTAGCAGTGGTTGTCAAGGATGTCATGACGGTAACCGGACGACTCGGACCCTATACCAACTCGGACCCTATACCAACTCGGACACTAGACCAACTCGGACACTACCAACTCGGACACTACGCCAGACCAACTCGGACCCTATACCAACTCGGACCCCATCATTATATAACCAACTCGGACACTACTCGGACCCAGCTGATAGGCTCTATACTCTACTGCTATTGATGTTAATCGCGTTTAGGTGGTGTTATATCCACTGTTGAAGCTAATTGCGTTTTACATGGTGTTTTATCTACTGTTGATGCTAATTGCGTTTTACATGGTGTTTATCTACTGTTGATGCTAATTGCGTTTTACATGGTGTTTTATCTAGTGTTGAAGCTAATTGCGTTTTACATGGTGTTTTATCTACTGTTGATGCTAATTGCGTTTTACATGCTGTTTTATCTACTGTTGATGCTAATTGAGTTTTACATGGTGTTTTATCTACTGGTGAAGCTAATTGCGTTTTATATGGCGTTTTATCAACTGTTGTAGTTAATTGCATTTTATACCGTGTTTAACCCTTTAACCGTCGGTGCCGATTTTATTCGGTTTTTCACTTAATTATTGTCACATTCATTGCCGCCTTTTAATAATTTGGCGGTTAAAGGGTTAATAAAGATGACTTTTTTAAAAAGAAACTCTACCACGCATATTTTAGCTAATATTTTTAATGTATATACTGTGATATCTTTTATCTGTGATACGTTCGTATGTAGTATGTAATATACATGTTTTCCTCACATTGGAAATCGTGAGTCCTGTTATTAAGCATACGTCTGCTCCTGGGACAAGGTAATAATAAATACTATTTATCAAAATAGAAAAGAACAAGACAATACAAGCAGCATGACCAGTGACAATATTTTTTATTAATTATCAAAACTAGAAAAAATAAAACAACATGGCGGTGACTAAGAGCAATCTCAACCCTAAGGTCCGAAAAAACGCTCATAACTTTTTAATGACTGTGCGGAAATGTATCAATAACATCAAATAGTACATCAAAACACCACACACATTCCTTTTCATTGACATTTCGCGAGCATTAGTGGAGCGAAATAATCAAAGATTCGCAACTCATCAAAGCCGTTGACATTTCACGAGCGACTCTCGCTGACAGGTCTGAATTAGCGATCAACTCACATGAATCCCATCACAACACCTGAGGTGCAAGGGGTGGAGCTGGTGAGTTCACCAAAGACTCGCAACTCATCAAAGCTGTTGGCATTTCACGAGCGGCTCTAGCTGTGAGTTCACAGTTAGACCCCTGGATATATTTTAATATTTGTTCTTGAATATGGGCCGTATTGTTAAAAGATATTTTTGTTAAATAACTGATATTGCTAAAAAATTAATCACATTAATTTTAATAGTAGGCTATTTTGGCTAAAAGATATTTTTTGTGTTAATACTAGGTAGTGCATGGTTGCTTGTTTGGATTGACGCGACAGACATTTTCAACTTTCCGTGCTTTAAAAATCATTTTAATTGAAAATGCAATTAAAATACATTTATATTTATTCTTTGTAGGGTCCGAGTTGGTTTTAGACGTGTCGGACCCTATGCCAGCTCGGACACTATTCTACCATTACCAACACGGACACTGCCGTGAACCAACTCGGACACTGTTTGTAGCAGGGTCCGAGTTGGTTAGGGTCCGAGTTGACCCGGAACCGTCATGACTGCAGTACTGTGACAGTGGATTCAGTTTTTTACACTGACCATCTGAGTCTGTGTTAAACGTTTCCTGTTCTTGACAATAAATCACTTTGATTGATGACTTCGCATTCCTCCTTAATGGAGTATCAGGCAAAGGCAATGTGCTGAGCAGCCGACCAGACTAATCGCTTAGTTTTGTACAAACAGGAGTTTGTCCCAGCGTGGTGTTAACTCCTAATGTACTTGAATGATTGCTTATTCATGAATGTTCTAGGCCTACCACAAGTTCCTTAGTCTGTTGAGGCTAATAGGTCACTGACAGTGTCAGTGACAGGTAAAGAAATTAATCCATTCCCATGGCCCGATGGTAATAAAATGTAAAACACAAATTATTGAATGCAGCTACAAAATAACTCACAGCACAAAGGTTGTGATACAGTGATATTATATTCATCACATGATCAGTGTGTATAAAACAGCATAATATTATCAAGTGGACAGATCACAGGAATAGGCATACGCTGTGGTCGTCCGCCATTTTGTTTTTTTGTTGAGAGTGTAAACAAACATATTTTGTGTTGACTTTTGTCTATAATATCATCTATTATGGCTATATTTATAGATCTGCAAAATTGAAAGATGCTAGCAAGATTGATTGAGAATTAAAAAATAAAATATAGCCATGTTTGTGTCAGAAAAAAACGATGGTAATGCAGTCGTTTTTCCCGCGATTTTTACCGCGAAAACGGCTCAAGTATTGCAGAAGCATCTCGTTTTTGTCTTCGCCACTGTGGCTAAAGACATCAAAAATCTTTCGCCACATGGCAAAAATTTTCGCATTTGGCGACTTGGCGAGTGGCCAGCGCCAACGCTGGATACTGTCCTGTTTGGCATCACGCTGAATGTTGGCCAACGTCACAGACGGCGGGCCAACATTAACCCACCTTGGTTCAAAGCATTGTGCTGGTATAGTCGGTATAGCCGGCAATGTGTTGTTGTAACATGCATTAGTCCGATGCCCTGCCATTGTGTACGACTCTGGCCAGCATTTAAATGGAATTGGTGCGTTGTATGCTATGTGCACGCAATCCCGCCAGCACGAAGTACTTACTAGGGCTGCATGGATACTGGCCATCACCGGCGACGCTGACCCAACATTTAACAGACATTCAGGGCTCCCACTAGAGCATAAAAACATAAGCAAATTCTTCTTTTGTGTAGCAACTTACTAGAAGCATAATATAATATGGTCACAGTAAAAAACACTTCATACTATGATTTATTGCTGTATTAACACTGTTCCAACCATGTCTAAGAGATCTGATAAATATAAATGTAGGCCATATAGATATAAAAGATAGGCCACTAATGTTTTTCTTATGTGCCAAAAAATCTTTAAAAATATGCCTGGAACACCTGATCAGCACTAATAAATTATCTGCAGAGCTAATATGGATACATACAGACATTTTGATTGATGAATAACAATTACATGTACTACCCTGATGACATCGCAAGGCTCTGACACAGAGACCTCCAGTTTTAAATAGATTAGTTCTTATACAATCACTAGATTTCACCAGCAGAAAAAATTTCAATAGGCGCTTAAAAAATTTGTCTTAGTTTTATGACACCTGGTATCGTTTCGGAGTGTCATTTTTACACAGCCTGCTATGTACATGAAATGGAGGTCAGTGTGGTCGGGTCTGCAGCGAAGCGAATTAGACTTGGCATGCCGGGTAAACAATTGCCTTTCAAAGCTTCAGGTTGATTGTATACGAATTGGATATATATATAGGATTTTTGTCCTAAGCATTCCAATAAATATATGATTTGATGATTATTCAAATTTTAATATTCAACTAATATATACTGGCACGCTTCCAGCTTGTGTTAGCACATTTATCACATCTTTATTTCCATGCTTACGTTGGCCAATATGACCTCCCGTGTGCGATGCAGGTGATTTTGCTATATACAGTGGAACATGCTATTGGACACCAACTCTAAAACACAGGAAAAGTGATTCTTCAAGACGAAAGCGCATTTCTAGATACTCACTAATTTTCAAAAGAATATAATGATTGTGAATCTTGTTTTCTCAGCCCAGCTGAATAATGCAGCTTTAATACAGCCATTCCTGATTCAACTCCAACCTAATATTGAAGAAGTTATGGATACTCTAGAACCACTACCTTCTCTCCAAGGTAAGAATGAATATTTAGACGTTTGTCCTGGTGTGATTTACTTACTGGTAGATAAATATTTTATTATCACCATGCTCAATGTAGTGATAATGATAAACAAACACATTTACCTGTAATTGTGCAAGAGCAGTCACAGCTTCAGGGCATAATTTAACTGTTGAAAATATAGTCTTCATGGTCAAGAATCATTAAGATAGTAGTAAATTGTACTAAATTGTTTGAAACATATGATGTTTTGTCTTGCTACATGGCAAGCCTTGATCACATACTGATGTCCTGGTGTTGAAATAACTCAGACATCGGCGGAATGATCTGCTTATGATGTTTGGACTTGCTACAGCAAGCCTTCATCATATACTGATGTCCTGCGGTATGTAGACAACACCTTTGTCAAGATACATTAATATGCTGTGGACTCATTATCTCACCATATCAACAACATTGACCTTCACATCAAATCAACATCGAACCTGAAGTCAAGGCGAGCTACCCTTCATTGACCTTTGTGTTAATGTGATGGATGATGGAGGTACCAAAATCTCCACCTACATTGTACAGGAAACTCACCCACACAGATCAATATCTGAATTTCACATCCCACCATCCATTATACGTGACTACACCTGTCGACCAACAAGCAAAAATAGAACATTACGTAATGCCCTTAGACTTAAAGCGAACACTACGAAGAGTGGGCCCTCAATGTCCCCCTGTCTAAACCACACAAAGTGGAGGAGAACGAGGACAATAACACCAGCAGTAGACGCTTGAAGCTAGGCCTCCCCTATGTACAAGGCACATCCGAGATCCTGGCTCGGATATTCAAATCTAATGGTGTGAGCATGTATGACAAGCCAACCAATACCATGAGGTCCAGGCTTGTTCATCCCAAGGATAAGACCCCGAAGGAAAGACAATGTGGGACTATCTATCACATCACCTGCAACGATGATCCTAAACATGTAGGTGAATCGAAGTATCCCCTGGGGAGTCACGTATAAGGAACACTCCAAACAAAACAGACCAACAGGAGTGGGAAAATACTGCCTCAAGACCTCAACACCGAGAACTAGACTGGCATAGACGCACAAGTCACATAAGCCATTCACATACCCCGACGACGCCCAACTATGAACAGGGACCAAGGCCACCATCTACCCCCCATCTACACAAGATCATTCCGCCAATGTCTGAACTATATCACCACCAGGACATCCGTATGAGATAAAGACTTGCCGTAGCAAGTCGAAACGCATAAGTTTTAAACAACACTTGTTCCAAAGTTAGTACATTTCACTACTATCTTATAATTTAGCTGGTTATCCCCCCTCGAAAATGAAAATATGTTCCATATTTTGCTGTCATTTCAATTAAAATAGGCCATTTTAAGCACTTTAATTAAAAACTCCTCACCCCTCCACCCCCCTTTTGGAACCCCCGTTCAAACATTCCTATTGCGGAAACCCTGGTATTATGTCGTTAGTAGACTTGTAGTGGTCACAGACATCAGCTGAAAATTATGATGAACATTGAATAAAGGCCAAATTACGACACGAAAACATACCAGAAGTAGTTTTATTATGCGTTAGAACACAGACTGGAACTGAAAGCTTTGCGTGAGGTATATAGTGGGTGGCGGGAAATAGCCAGGGCATACGTTCAACGACGGACGAAGCCTAAAAACCCTTATTCTATTATAGTATAAAAAGCTTTGGATTTTGCAGATGCCCTGATCACAAAGAACTGAAGATCAAATTGATGTGGCCTTATAATAAACTTTTCAGTTCGGGGACCGTCTTTATACGTCAGAATCTGATGTATAAAGACGGTCCCCGCACTGAAAGAACTTGAATCTTCATAATGAACGTAGACCTATAATATAGGTAGTCAAATGTACTGGACACAGCTGACAAGACAGTTATGATGATTTCAGCATTGTAAGGGCTAATATGATTAGTTTTCCTTATGTGCCCTAAATAAAATGATTGATAGGGGATTTTGTTTTTCTCACTGTGATAAAGAAAACATTTCTTGTTTTTTTTCTAGTATTTTTTTACTATCTTATGTTCACTCTGCTTTTATCAAGCAATCATGAATTTAGTTTTGTTTGTTTTTCACAGAGATGATGGCATCATCAGCAAATTACAGATCAAACAGCCACAGTATGGTATGATATCTTACAGCATAGTGATTTTTATTGTTCTGTGTTTCTATAATTTATTGTTTAATTAGAGAGAAATGCCCAGGCTAAAATCATCAAAAAATCAGTGATATAATTTTGGCTTCTTTATATGACCATATGATGTAAACATGTCCATAGACTAGAACTGCAACTAAAATGTTGGCAGGGAGCCTATTGGCAGCACTTCGTTTATCTATTTTGCTGTCCGGCAATACTACAGGTTTCCAATTATTGTTAACCCTTACAGCGCAGAGATCGAGTTTAGTCATCAGAATCTGACGTCTGTAGACATCCGATTCTGACGATTAAAGTCTATCCCCGCACTGTAAGAATCAACATATTCATGACAGACGTATACCCTTAACATAGGTATTCAAATGAATCAAAAAGAGCTAACTAAGACATTTATGATGATTTCAAATTGAAAAAAAACCTTTGGTTGCGATGTTATTCACAAATTAATTCAGCTCTTTAAGGGTTAACCTGGAAATATTGGCACCGGTTTTAAATTGGCGGTTTGATAAAAAATGTCAATGTTTTTCTCTACCATAAAGAGTGTTCATATTCAGGGTTACTGGCAGGGGGACGGACAAATCTGCCAATTTTAATCTCCGCCTAAGTTTAAATCCACCAATATTTCCCGGCTTACGGTACTGTGATTTACATGTACATCAAACTTCAAATACAGGTAAATTATAAATATGACTAAACTTTGATTCAGTTCACATTTTTACTATGACCTTGATTTTGCTCAACCAGAATTTTTTCTCTTTGACATGATGCAGAACTTTCTTACTGTTTAGGGTATCGCTCTGAAATGAATATCACTAGTGTATTTGAAATAAGTTTGAACATGGAAGCAAATCAAAAAAAAATGAAGTCATGGCAGCCATTTATATTTTAAAATCTGTTGTCAGTTTTTAAACATTCTGAGATTTGAGGTCTGTCTTCATACTGCAAACTGTGACATGGACGATTCAAAATGTCGCTGCTAAAAAGTGAATAAAAGTCACCTCCTTTTTGTACAAGAAAGGTGGGGGACCTAGAAGTACCCTTTTTTGGTGTGGTGTAAGGGCGACACATTCGCGAATATTTGCCCGATTTAAAAAATAATATAATATGGGTCTAACCTCCCCATAGACTGGTCAAGTTCAAAGATGATGGTTGTTGCATAATAATTGGGTCACCGCAGCTCTAATAGTTTTAGGGTACGGTATAAGACAACAGAGGGGGTATGTGTAATTTTAATTGTGTTTTAGTGCATTACATAATAAAGACACCCCTACACAATAGTCAAGAGTACTTGCATATCTGGGACATGCCAAACATTCAGTTTGTGGACATTGAACCCTTTAAGCACAAGAGTAGTTTATTACTCAATACACTCTTTAATATTAAACCGATTGCTCCAAAACAATTTCCATGAGTCCAACTTCCCCATTATTTGGTCAAAATGAGGGCTGTTCCATTATGATTTGGGTCATTACAGCTGTTTAAAAAAAATTATTGTAGGGCCAAAAAAAATATTCTCTGTTCCCGATTACACTGCCTTCCCAAACAGGGTAGTTGATTGACTTCACAGTTGAACTTGATATAACCTCTTTGACAATTACTCTCATCAAGAAGATACCCTCAGCATTTTAATCTTGTGTTTATTTCACATATATAGCTCCTAATAAGTTCAAAAATGAAAGAAAATCTGGCAGAAATGTTATGATGGTAGCAATTTTGATGTTGTCAAGCAAAAATGCTTTTAAATTTATATTCGTACTGTAGAATAGATATAATGTGGAATGGGTTCAATATGTGTATCTGTGAAATGAGTGGTCCTGGGATATAGTTTATTCAATATTTTGAATTTTATCCATGATAATCACAGAATTAAAGAAGTTATAGCACCTGTTATGGCAATCACACATCTAAGTGTTACTGTTTTTTCTGTTAATCTTCACGTTTAAGTGATTATTAAGGTTAAGGTATATACCGTCACTGACTGGCCTCGTATGAACATCACATTAGAACTTTCCTCTAGATACACTTATCTTATTTGGTAAATTTACTCTTTAAATAGTAGTTTGCAATATGTATGATATGTTAACCAATAAGTCATAAGTGGTCACTTTCTAATGTTTTGCTTCTTGAATATTGTCTTCTCATAGAAATTTATATTGTCTTCTCTTAGAAATGAATCAATACTGTGAGAATATTCAAGACCTTTTCAAATATTTTTCTTTTCAGATGGCAAATTCAGATTCGAGCAATTTACTACCAAACAACAATTTGATGTCTGGAAGTGAAGAGAATAATACAATGCTGTCAAGTGGCCTTCCTACTTTTCCGGGACTTGATTCACAGCCGAGGATACAACCATTGCAACAAAAAACGCATCAAAATACACAGAAGGTACTGAATGAGTTAAACTCCTACTCACCGCTGATGCAGCCAATACGACAGCAACAACGCCCCTGTGATATGATTAAAGAGAACCGATTGGAAAATAGCACAAGATACAAAACTACTGCTGTAACTAAATCATTACCCAGTCAAATGACGGACAATACCATTAGTGTATCAAGAATACCTCAGTCCCCAACACCAATAATTGCATACACAAAGACACCTATTTTATTTAACCATTCATCCAATGTAAAAACAGCTCGCAGCAGTGGTATTTCTGTATCCACAGTCGCCAGTTTACCAACAGCACCTATCAGTTCTATTAGCTCGCTTATGTTGCAGCCAAGTAATGTTAGCTTAGCTCAACATGTGCAGTCAGTTATCCCAATGCAGGCAGACAACAGCAAGCCTCAATTTATAAATCTAGTTCTAGACAATCAGCAAGCAGCTGAAGTTCAACGAGAACCCCCAAAGTATGTGAAACCATGTGGTCCCCCTTCTCTTTCTGAACCCACACAAGTACCCATACAATCTACTCCCCAACATCCTCATATGTCCACAAGAGTTCAGCAACCTATGTCATCATCCACACAGGCTCCAGTACTTCATCAGCTGCTAGGAGCCTCACAGGTCAAATTGGAGAGAGATACAAGTAACCAGCAACAAGTGTCACACTCCCCAATGACTATATTTACAAAAAACACTCCCGTTGTGCAACAAGACATGCAAGAGACAAAAAATGTCACCCTTGTGGGGAGCTTCACATCCCCATCTCCTGGAGGCAATGTAACACTTGTCACCAACAGTTACGCTTCTCAGATACAAGCTTTATTAGGATTAGTCCAGCAGCAGCAGCAGCAAAAAGAACAGCAAAAACAGAAAAATGTGCAACAACAAGTATCTCAAATGATTCAGCCTTCCAACATAGAAATTCTGCCCACTACTTTAGCCCAAGTACCAGCTGTCAGACAACAAGTGACTTCTCATCATGCACAAATGACATCTGTGAGCTCTGATGGTAATATTATTCTATTACGCAATCAGAAACGTGCAACACAACCAGAAGATGTGCCTGAAGACAGACAAAAAAAGACTATTTTATCTCAGGATATACGACGAGCTTCTACAGGCTCAATGTTCGGAAAGTCACGAAATCCAAAAGCAAATGACTTCATTGTGCCTAAGGTTAGTATAAGTTAGCTATTGATTCCTATTTTGAAGAGATGCACTGATCATCAGCCACTCTTGGTTTAATATCCAGTACGATTCTTTCTAAGTTTACTTTGATTGCAATTGTATTTTTAAGCTATATAAACTGCAAAACGCTTGTATGTCATTGTTCAGTAAGTCTGTGATGCTTCTTATCTATCAATTTTGTTACCCAGATATAGGCACTATTCTGAAATTAAAATAATTAGATAAAGTTACATATTTTCATTGACCATAATTTGCCATGAAGAGTTCTTTTTATACAATTATAATATTCTTGTTTCCTGCTTTTATACTACCAGTACTGTAATAATTTTTTTCATTTGATACAATACAGGTGTATAATGATATTTTACAGATATTATAATATTATGTTGTATCTTAGATTGTGAACATTCCACGTAACACCAATCGCACAAGAAACCTTTCCGGAAATGACTGTCCACTGACAGGAGCTTTGAGGACTGGTAGTCCACCAATATCTGTTCAGCAGATTCAGCAGACATTCCCACAATCTAGTACTTTGGCCACACTACTGAAAGGTAACTAATATCCCTATCTAAAATAACTGATTACATACTTGTTTAGATTAGTTCAGATGCTTTAGGTGCTTTGTGAGTGTGTTTCTTTTTCAGAGCTGAAGCAAGATGACACCTTGTATGCATGCACATAAAATGTTGTTTTTTTCAAAAAGAGGTAAAACAAATGTGATTTGTTTGTGGCGATATCCTCAGACCTTTTTGTACGATTCTTTTCATATTATTCACACAGCATCTCTAGGAGTTCGGAGAGCAAATTTTCGGTCGAGTACTATGGCCTAATTAATCATCTTGACATATACACTGCTGCCTCGACCCACAAATTCAAATGGGTGAAAATTACCCATATTCGTTAAATTTGAGCCCAAACATTTGCAAATCTTGATGTATTGACTGAAGTCGATCCCCGTACTGTAAGAACAAACATATTTCTAATGGCCTTAGACCCTTAACACAGGTATTCAAATGAATCGGATAAAGCTAAATAAAACATTTATGATGATTTCAAATTGAAAAAACCCTTTAATCTCCATGGTTTAAACAAAAATAATTCAGCGCTTTATTGGTTAAGAGTTGATAGATGATCAAAGCTGATGCATATTTCGTCTATGACAATACTTATTCTGGTTTGCTTTTATTCTCAATATTTATGTTGTTTATGGTGGAACAAAGATGTAAGAAATTTCTGTTTTTATTTATTTTTTTACAGGTGGCCAATCACTGAAAAAAGAAAAAACTAGTAATACCAATGTGGCGAATGCATTTCAACCAATACAACCAGCTCCATCGATCTGCTCACCATTGTTCACTGTTCCTCCGGTTAGTTACCTTCTTATGTGCTGTGTTATTCTTGTGTAAAATACTTCACTAAAACAGTACTAAAAAATCTGCAAAAGATTAATAATGGATTTAACACACATACCACATTAGGCCACTATGTTTTTAGCTCCCGCCGTCACCGTAGGTGAGCGAAGGGAGCTATGGATTCTACCTCCGTTTTTTTTTGGCCTCTTCTTTTGCCTATAGCTTTGTGAGAAAATAAGCTAGGATAACAATTTTTGGTATGTGGGTTACTTCCAGGTGGCTAATGGACGGGTTAAAATATTTTTAATCTGAATTCAATACGCAAGGTTGCAGAGGAGAAAATGATGATGTGACGGCGTTGGGCCGTTGGGCCGTTGGGCCGTCCGTAAACAATTCGTTTCCGGAGCATATCTCTGAAAGTACTTGTCCGATTGTCTTCAAATTTTACACACAACACCCCTAGGGGGTCTAGTTGTGCCTTTTGGGGTATTTGAACTTTGACCTACTTCTGCTTCAGAACTATGACCTATTTAGACGTTTTGACGCACACTTCGTTTCCGGAGCAGATCTCAAAAAGTACTGGGCCGATGACAGTCATATTGCACATACATGTTCTCTAAGGTCCCTAGTTGTGCCTTTTCAGGTTATTGGACCTTGACCTTGAAGTTGACCCAGCACTTTGACCTAATTTATAACATCGGTAAATCCGACTGAAAGATTTTGCAGAATATCATGAAAACCGCTCAAGATAGCTACACCATTACTATAAAACAAATTGTGAGGTTTCAGGAGAGGATGCATCTTGAAAAATTTCAAGTCGATAAAATTAAAAATGGCCGCCTATCGGCCATTATTCACCTCGACAGGTCTGATATTGCGGAATATCATGAAAACCGCTCAAGATAGCTACACCATTAATAACAAATAAATTGTAAGGTTTCAGGAGAGAATGCATCCTGAAAAATTTGAAGTTGATAAAATTCAAAATGGCCGCCTATCAGCCATTATTCACCTCGACAGGCCTGATATTGTGGAATATCATGAAAACCGCTCAAGATATCTACACCATTACTATAAAACAAATTGTAAGGCTTCAGGAGAGGATGTATTTTAAAAAAATTCATTTTGTCAAAGTTCAAAATGGCCGCCAATCGGCCATTATTCACTTTCACATGGCCGTTATTTGGTAAACCGTGCTAGATGGCTAGACCATTACTATAAAACAAAATGTGTGATTTCAGGAGAGGATGCATCTTGAAAAAATTTGACTCGATAAAATTCAAAATGGCCGCTTATCGGCCATTATTCACTTTCACATGGCCGTTATTTGGTAAACCGTGCTAGATGGCTAGACCATTACTATAAAACAAAATGTGTGATTTCAGGAGAGGATGCATCTTGAAAAAATTCGACTCGATAAAATTCAAAATGGCCGCTTATCGGCCATTATTCACTTTCACATGGCCGTTATTTGGTAAACCGTGCTAGTTGGCTAGACCATTACTATAAAACAAAATGTGTGATTTCAGGAGAGGATGCATCTTGAAAAAATTAGACTCGATAAAATTCAAAATGGCCGCTTATCGGCCATTATTCACTTTCACATGGCCGTTATTTGGTCAACCGTGCTAGATGGCTAGACCATTACTGTAAAACGAAATGTGAGATTTCAGATGAGGATGCATCTTGAAAAAAATTGACTTGATCAAATTTAAAATGGCCGCCTTTTCGGCCATTATTCATTTTCACATGGCTGATATTTGGTAAACCGTGCTAGATGGCTAGACCATTACCTGATTACTATAAAACAAAGTGTGAGTTTTCGGGGGAGGATGCACCCTGAAAATTTTTAACTTACGAATTCAAAATGGCCGACAATCAGCATTATTTACCTCGATAGGCCTGATATCAGGTAAACCGTGCTAGATAGCTAGACCATTACTATAAAACAAAATGTGACGTTTAGAGAGAGGATGCCTTTAAAAAACTTTCGACTCAATTGAATTCAAAATGGCCGCCTATCGGCAACTATTTACTTTCACATCGCTGATATTTGGTAAACCGTGTTAGATAGCTGGACCATTACTATAAAACAAAATGTGAGATTACAAGAGAGGATGCATCTTGAAAAAAATTGACTCGATCAAATTCAAAATGGCCGCCTATCGGCCATTATTTACTTTCACATAGCCGGTTCTTAGTAACCGTACTAAGTGGCTAGACCATTACTATAAAACAAAATGTGAGATTTCAGGAGAGGATGCATCTTGACAAATTTTGACTTGATCAAATTCAAAATGGCCTCCTATCGGCCATTATTCACTTTCACATGGGCGATATTTGGTAAACCGTGCTAGATGGCTAGACCATTACTATAAAATGAAATGTGAGATTTCAGCTGAGGATGCATCTTGGAAAATTTTGACTTGATCAAATTCAAAATGGCCCTCTATCGGCCATTATTTACTTTCACATGCCCAATATTTTGCAAACTGTGTTAGATGTTAGTCCATTACTATAAAACAATATTTGAGGTTTCGGGGGAGGATGCACCCTAAGTTTTTAACTAATTTATATCGAATTCAAAATGACCGTAAATCAGCTATTAGTTAACTCGATTGGCCTGATATCGGGTAAACCATGCCAGATAGGTAGACCATTACTGGGATACTGATTAGGATCATTAATTTCAATGGAGGTTTGCAGACTGTCTCTGACAGACTGTCTAGTTCTTATCTTACTCTTAGACTGGGCTTCTTAGACCTAGTTGTCTTGCGTCTTGATTTTTGACCTAGACTAGGACTACATTAATAACCCTATACAAAATTGCTTAAATCAAATTCTAATTCGGAGCGGGAGCTCCTGGACTTATGTAGTCTTGTTTTCTCTGTTTAAGATGAGAAAAAAATACTAAATCTAATGAGGGAGTGTTGAAAAAAATTAAGAAAAAAAACTTTGGACCTTTTTCTGGAAAAGCTATCAAGGGCGACAAAATAAAAAACTCAGCTGAAGCAATGTTTTTCCTGAAACTAACATGTTTTTTTCATAATTGGCAAACATTCAATAATCTCTTGTTTTTTGAACAATTTTGTTCATTTTAAAATTGCTGCCTGGCTGTTAGTTTCATAAAAAAAATGTTATGCTCTCAGAAATTCTGCCCACACTTTTGCGAGAGGCATCAGTTTTTTTGTACTTAGTGCTTGTAGATGGCAAATCAATCAAAAAACCAACCTTTCAAAGCAACGGTCATGGAATTACCAAATATGACCCAACTTCCAATCTAATTTCCAAAGCATGGATTTCTCTCATATTGCACCCATATCCCTCAGGGGTTTAGAGTTCTGTTTCATCTACTTTCTGACCAGAGGTATATTATACTTAAATGGCTTATAAATTGAGAGCTATGAAATATGAGGTTATAATTTTCATGATTCAACTATGGGAAACCCTACAGTGTGCATCCAGTGGTATCTGTATTTTTTACCTCCGATTCGTGTGATCTTTAGAGGTCAAACAGAGTTCAATCTCACTTGGATGCTAACTTAAAAATATTTATTATTTATGGCTATAGTTTCCATTACTCACATTTGGGAAACCATACAATGGGTATCCAGTGGCACGTGTGATGCTGGATCTCTGGCAGTACAATTGTCTGTATAGTTTCATTTTTACAGGGGGGGGGGGATTGCTTTTTAGGGTTCGCGACAAACCCAATCCTTTTTACCTAGTTAAACCTAGTTAATTTAGAAATGTTATAATCCATTCCATTAAGGGTGTTTAAAGCTTTTCAAGATAAAGTGGGAAGGCTTTTTTTCAAATAAATGTCACTGTTTTTTCAATCCCTGGGCAATTTACTTACATGTACACATGGTACATATGTTCTTTTTCAATATATTTTGGAAATTGAATTTTCAGAGGTGCATATTATTGTGAAAAGTAGTCTGGCTGAATTATAAATATTTCAAATTGTTACTCAATTTTTTTTTTGTGCAGTCATCCTTCAGTAGAGTGTCAATGCCAAGCTTGACAGAAATAAGTTCAAGATCTGCTGTTTCACCTGCCACAGCAGCCAGTCCTCTTGGAATGACACAGCTCGACCAGTCACCTAACTCTCCGCTGGCATCTTCAATCAGATCTGCAGGTGAATATGGGCATTTCTTGAATGAACATCTAAATGCCGTGCAGTACAGCTGGTAGTTATCTTTCCTGATAGAGATGTGTCTCTAAAAAACGCACTGAACCCCCAGAGCTCTGAACTATTCAATTCCCCCTTAAAGCGCTGAATTTTTTTACAAAAACCTTGGAGACCAAAGGGTTTATTCAAATTGATTTCATCATAAATATCTGGTTCAGTTCTTTCCAATTTGAATACCTATGTTATGGGTCTATGGCCATTAGAAATATTTTTACTCTTACAGTGCAGGGATATACTTTAGTCGTCAGAATCTGACATCTATAGATGTCAGATTCTAACGACTAAAGTCTATCCCCGCGCTCTAAGGGTTAAATTTTTTTAGTCATTTGAAGGTGTGTCTCGCTGCCGTGATCCACAACTTCAAGTGACAAAAATTATAAAATAGAAGTCACAATCTATCTCATTGTTACACGTTTAAGACGTGTGTCATTTTAGCATCTGGCTAAGCAAGTGCAATTAATAACACATAGATATTATTGTAGTCGACATCAGTGCTGCAGGGGTTAACATCTATATAATGTTTTGTATAGATCTGAAATAATAATTTTGTGTCTTTTTGGATAAGCTTACAATTATAAACAATAGATCTGTTACAGTGAGAGATGGATGAAGCATTTAGTAAGATATATGATGATGCCCATAAAGAAACCATGTTTAGAAAAAAAATTGTTTGAAAATTTGTTAATGTTCCTATAAAATAATTGATTTGGTAAATAGAGACTCGGTTGTTGTAGGCCATTGCTCAGACTTAAACAACTTTCCTTGTAAGCATGATCAAGTTGTTTCCAAATTTTGTAGGATGCCTATTGTCTTCATGCGACATGACTGTCCGTCTGTCCGCCACTTTTAGCACTACTAGCGTTACTAGAATGCACATACTTCACATACAGGTTTATCATGACTAAAGCTTGATTGAGCTCACATTTGCCTACTTTCTGTGACCTCTATGACCTAGATTTTTTCTCGATCGGCAATTTTTCTCGTTAACTCAATCCACTAAACACTTTTTTATGTATCACTCTAAATTTTATACCATTCATCTATATCTAGCTCAGACGACTATGAAAATGGGCACACATCGAGCAAAAAGTAGGTTACGGCGGCTAAAATTCTTGTTTATTTTTGTTTTAGTGTTGATTTGAACACAAATCATCACGGTATAACATATTAGCGCCACCTGGTGAAAGCAGTTATAGTCAGATAAATGAAGGGAAAAGCGCCATCTGGTGAATAGGTTTACAGTTTAATCTACAATGGGATGCCTACCATTTATGACGGGCGAAACGGCGATATAATCTAGCTAATTTTTATTAAGATACAACAAATGAAAAAACATTTTTGTATAACAACGTACAAGTTTTTATTTAGAGTAACAAGTATTGCTTGGCACATGTATGTATTGGTGACAGCACTGTCAAGGTGATTTATTACAAGCATACAATTAATGTCTATCATGTATATGTATGGAATTAGGAATGTGGCAATTATATCAAGAGCATAAATATTATTCTTTATTATTATATTATTCTTTTTGCCGTGAAACCTATCGGTATTAGCGTTCTAATATTATTTAAACTTTCTACCAGGATACATTTCGTCTGTATTTTAGAATACCATTGACTTGAATATATATTGCAGTGAAATATGTAGGCCTATAATAGTAAAACCTAATAATAATCAAGCCGTATACAATATATAAGATAGGCGACATCTGGTGAATGGAATAGAAGCTTCACAGTGGTCACGCAATCAAAGCTATAGACATGATGAAGTAGGTCTAGCGATGTCTGACGAGTAGATTACTATTTAAATAACATTAATAAATGACTTTATCGGATATTTAAAAGACAAATAAATGCTAGGTTGTTATGGAATGTTATTTCACAAAACAAACGGTTTCATTATAGCTGCTGAAGTAATTTGCCATTTTTGGGCGAAAATCTAAGGAGTTAGGAGATCGCAGTTCACTCGGGAGAGGTGAGACCGCCTATTTATCAAAATTTTGAGTGACAAAGCTCAGCAAAATCAATATATTGTACGCACCGGTGGATAATACGCACCAGGCCAAAAACGGGCTCAAAAAAGCTATACGCTGTGATATACGGTAATAAAAAATAATGTGTTTATTTTGCTCACTTCAAAAACAGGTTCAAATCCAAGCAGTCCGTACCAAGTACCAAGCCCACTTACATCAGAAGAGGTAAGACTGATTTCTTGACATACATGGCAAATTGAGACTTCTTGCATTAGAGAACAGTTTATACTCTCATGATTTCATAAATGTAAGGGTTTATAACAAAGATTTTTATGAAACTGTTTCAACAATATCTGACTATTTCCTTTACTTTGTCACCCATTTCACGTCATCTTCATCTATTATAAGTCAAGAATTATGACAGCAAGTCATGGCTTGTAGTGGATGAAGATATCAATGGGAAATTCAGAATTGAAAGTGTTTATATGCTGCTAATGTTCAAATAAGATACTACACTAAATTTTCACAAGTACTGGCTTGGAGTGCCTTTGAATAAAATGACCGCCAATATAATTCATGCTTCAGTTTTGTGACCTAAATCGTCAGCAGTTACCACAACGTCTCATCTAAATTAAATTACTCTTTTTTATTGTTATAAGTCATTTAAATTATCCTCTGAATCGCTACAAATTTCCTATAAATCTCCTATGCCTTAACTTAGTGTAACAATGTTGCAACGGCCCAGCCCAGATTGAACCACCGACCATGCCATTGAGAGGCCTGAGTGCTACAAATGTGGCGAAAGTCAAGGGGCAGAGTAGTAACCACTTCTGTCCATTTTACACACACCTGATTGCATTAACTTTAAATTGATTTTTTCAGTTCTTTGCCTCAGGCCTTGCTTACTGTTAACTCTTTTCTAGTATAGCTTGTATCTTCATGGGGTGTATTTGTGTCGTCAAGTGATTGATTAGTAGGGAAATAATCTTTCAAATGACTTTTTTTTTATATATTACTATGTTTATTGCTTCAGTCACGTTCCAGGCATCCAAGTAATGAATCAGTTGGATTGGATAATGAAGAGGTATTCTAGTTTGATATTATAGTAGTAGTAGTGGTAGTAGTATTTTATTTTTATATACATAAAACAATACATCAAAATTTCAGATAAAACATTGGCCACTCAAATTGAGTTATGAGAGATATGTTACAAACATTCCAATTTTTTCTAAAATGGTAAAATATCACATCATTGCATATAATTACTTAAAATATTTTTTACATAATTTACACAAATAAATTATTTAAAACATATCAAGCTATACAAGGTATTACAATCATAATTTACACAAATAAATTAGTTAAAACAGATAAGAGCATACTATAATCATGATAATTGTACGTTATTCGGTGAATACAGTACATTATGGTAAAACACGCTAATTATTTTGGTGACCATTATTGGTACCGAGAGACAGATAATCAGATTATACCCAGCAAGCACAAAACATCCGTACAACATCTGTACATCGTAGGCCCAATGTCTTCGACGTTGGCCCAACACTGCACAAATGCCTTGTGTTCGCTGGGTATTCTTATTTAAAAATAATTTTTCGTCTGAGGTTTAAGATAGAATTTAGGGTCTTGGCGGTGAATTTTACTATATTTTTAATACTCATAATAAAGCATAATTTTGCATCGAAAGACATTTCATAAAAATCGCTGTTAATGGAAAAGGCCCTTTATAAATAGCTCTCGTCTCAGGTCTTCATACACAGGGCAACTTAAAATTACATGTTTTTCTGACTCGACATCTGTTTGGCACAATAGGCATATACATTGGTCTTCGGGAGTATAGCCATGTTCGAAACGACCTGTGTCTATCCTAATGAGGGCTACACCTGCTCGAAAACGAGCTAAAGCACTACGGTAAAATTTAGGCATTAAAATAAGTACATAAGGTTCAACTTCAAAAGAATCTTTGAATTTTCGGTACGTTCTAAGTTTATTATTACCTGGGCCCCTGTGAGCAGATACTCGGTTTAATTCATTTTTCCATTTACTAGTACAATACTCTAAAAGATTAATGTCAACTTCACTAAGAAATACTCTTTTATTAAGATTGACCTCGTTATTAGGCTCCGGCACTTGTATATTTATTTGTTTAAAAAAAAGTTGTATGTGAAATATAGCATTTTTACACTTTGAACTACTTTTATTTTTTGACCAGGTAAATATCTGCTTGTTCAACCGAGTATTATTCATATTGTACATCCTGCACCAGAAACAGGCGACACCTGAAAATTGTCTGTGCAAGGGAACATACCACCCCATGTCACCTTGAACAGCTGCTGTGGGGGTGTATTTTCAAACTCCTAAAAAATACCGGCATGCTCTATTCTGGACTGCATTGATACTAGAAAACTCCTTGTAACCCCATATGGTCACACCTTAGTCGATAATGGATTGGACCAACGCATTGTACAGTTTTGTAAACACCTTATACGGCATACTGCCTTGAATTTTATCTTTAGAGATAAGAAGGCCTAAAGCACGGTGTGCCGCATCAGCGACCACTCTGGCCGTTACTGAAAAATCTAAAAATTCATTTAAAACAATCCCCAAATATCTGTATCTGTCTACTACTTGCACCTTATTATTATCCAGGTTTCCTATGTGGAACTCGCAATTAGTCCTGGGAACAGATGAATTCCTGAAGTGTGCCACATTACTCTTCTCCAGATTAGTCACCATATCCCACTCTTTACACCACTCATTTAATACATTTAGTAATTGTTGTAAATCCTGTTCATTTTCTGCAAGTAGGACTATATCGTCTGCATAAAGAATAATAGGTACAACTTCACCGTCTATATCAATACCACACCCTAGACTTTTCAATTTGACAGCCAGAACATTTAAGTATAGGTTAAACAACATCGGTGATAGTGAACAACCTTGTTTTAGACCACTAGAAACATTAAAAGAGTCGCTAAGCACACCGTTAACTTTAACTGAACATCTCACATTACTATAAATATCCTTCATACTTTCATAAAAATTACCCTTTAGGCCTAAAGCAGATAATTTGATGAACAACATATTTCTATTGATTCTGTCGTAGGCTTTTGAATAGTCAATAAAAGCTGCATAGGTCCATTTTTTCCTTAATTTACGAGTTTCTATGATAGATGTTAAAGATGAAATATGGTCAACACAACTACGGCCTCTCCTAAAACCATTTTGTTCATCCACAAGCAGATCATTGACATCCACCCATCTTTCTAGTCTGTGTAGGAGCACCGAACAGTACAGTTTATACACTACTGAGGTTATAGTAATACCTCTATAATTTCCGGGTACGCGCGGGTCTTTACCTTGTCCCTTTGGGATGGGGTTTATGATACCACACTGCCAAGAGTCTGGCACTTGACCATACGAAAAACAGTTATTAAATAACGCGTGTAGTGCGTCAACACAATTTCCATTACGTAGAGTTTCTATTGCAATTTTATCACCACCAGTAGCTTTACCGTTTTTCGTCCGCCTCATAGCTGCAATTATTTCGTCTTTACTAATGGGCACGTTGATATTATTCACATCAGTACCAATGCGACTGGGGTGAAATTGCGGGGTTTGTGCAGCAGCTGCTGTACTAATGGAGCTTGATGCCGGATTTAATAAATCTTGGAAGTTATTTCGCCATCATTCCATCACCACTTCTGGCTCTCTGCTCACGTGACCATCCGGATTTACTAATTCAAAAGGGATTTTAGTAGAACGACCGTGTGCCACACCTAATTTGCCAATATAGTTCCAGAAATCTTTAGGTTGCTTTTCATTTAGTTTTAGTAAATCTTCTTGCTGTGACTGCCAGTATCGTCTTTTGTTTGACTGAGTAGCTTTGTCAAAAGACTGCTTACGTGTCTTCATATTTGACATTAATCTTTTTTTCTCTCGTCCCTCGGCTGATCGCCAGTCTTTCTCAGCTTCACAAGCCTTATTCAACAATTCTGTGAGCGTATCATTCCACCACGGTTTTCTCACTTTACATTTTTTATTACTAGATGGGCCCTCACTGATGGTTATGGTTTTTACGGGCAGTTCATTATCCATCTCGTCGTGGATTATTTCACATAGATCTCGATATGTAGCGTCCAGCTCCTCTTGTTCCCTTCTGGTATGCTCCAATTTGGTAATACATTCATTTATTTGTTGCGTGACAGTGTTACAGCCCATAAAGTCACCAGGAATGTCAGAGACATCATGTTTACGGATAGTATCTTCCTTGAAATTACATTTTTTTTGTTCATCAGTGCACCTGGCCAAGAAAGGCATTTCTATTTCCCATGATAAAAGAGCGTGGTTCGGAATAGTTCTTGAAGGGTCATATGACCCTACAAGCCCCGCCTCTTCAAATAACGCTTGTGGTTTTGTAATAGTAAAGTCACTGAATGCATTCAAACTATCATGAGGAGCAATACAATAATCAACCACCGATTGACCCTTTGCATTAAATGATGTAAAATCATTTTTACCATCTGCGCTACGGCCGTTTATCATTAAACAACTTGTGGATACAATAAGTCACAAAGAAAATCACCATGTAGCCATTAGTTTTGTGGTCAATAACGTGTCGACTGGGTACTTGATCTACTCCCTCCACATAGTCAGCTCTGTCACCACTTCTAGAGTTGAAGTCACCACAGATAAAAAAGTTTCCGTTATTATGGTACATGTAGACCTGGGAGTGCAAGGTGTCAAAAAAGTTCTGTACACTGACATTCCTGGAAGACCCCTCCGGTGGCAAATAGCATGCACAAATGTTGTATTGTTCATCTGACGAGGTGTCATGTAGCTGTACCCACAATATGCCTTCATGCGAATCATCCAAAATTGAGGCCTTGGTTTTAGTGAGTATATCATTGCTGATCGAAACCCCCACACCTCCCGAACCCGCACGTGCCTTTCTGTGTAGATTTGTTCGATTGTTAGCAAACCATTTGAACCCTGGAATGTCTAATATGGTTTCTGGTTTCAAATGCGTTTTCCGCAAGACCAATAATGTTCAGTTCTTTATGTTTTTAGCTCCCGCCGTCACCGTAGGTGAGCTTAGCTCCCGCCGTCACCGTAGGTGAGCGAAGGGAGCTATGGATTCTACCTCCGTTTTTTTTTGGCCTCTTCTTTTGCCTATAACTTTGTGAGAAAATAAGCTAGGATAACAATTTTTGGTATGTGGGTTACTTCCAGGTGGCTAATGGACGGGTTAAAATATTTTTAATCTGAATTCAATACGCAAGGTTGCAGAGGAGAAAATGATGATGTGACGGCGTTGGGCCGTTGGGCCGTTGGGCCGTTGGGCCGTTGGGCCGTCCGTAAACAATTCGTTTCCGGAGCATATCTCTGAAAGTACTTGTCCGATTGGCTTCAAATTTCACACACAACACCCCTAGGGGGTCTAGTTGTGCCTTTTGGGGTATTTGAACTTTGACCTACTTCTGGTTCAGAACTATGACCTATTTAGACGTTTTGACGCGCACTTCGTTTCCGGAGCAGATCTCGAAAAGTACTGGGCCGATGACAGTCATATTGCACATACATGTTCTCTAAGGTCCCTAGTTGTGCCTTTTCAGGTTTTTGGACCTTGACCTTGAAGTTGACCCAGCACTTTGACCTAATTTATAACATCGGTAAATCCGACTGAAAGATTTTGCGGAATATCATGAAAACCGCTCAAGATGGCTACACCATTACTATAAAACAAATTGTGAGGTTTCAGGAGAGGATGCATCTTGAAAAATTTCAAGTCGATAAAATTAAAAATGGCTGCCTGTCGGCCATTATTCACCTCGACAGGCCTGATATTGCGGAATATCATGAAAACCGCTCAAGATAGCTACACCATTAATATCAAATAAATTGTAAGGTTTCAGGAGAGGATGCATCCTGAAAAATTTGAAGTTGATAAAATTCAAAATGGCCGCCTATCAGCCATTATTCACCTCGAAAGGCCAGATATTGTGGAATATCATGAAAACCGCTCAAGATATCTACACCATTACTATAAAACAAATTGTAAGGCTTCAGGAGAGGATGTATTTTGAAAAAAATCATTTTGTCAAAGTTCAAAATGGCCGCCAATCGGCCATTATTCACTTTCACATGTCCGTTATTTGGTAAACCGTGCTAGATGGCTAGACCATTACTATAAAACAAAATGTGTGATTTCAGGAGAGGATGCATCTTGAAAAAATTCGACTCGATAAAATTCAAAATGGCCGCTTATCGGCCATTATTCACTTTCACATGGCCGTTATTTGGTAAACCGTGCTAGATGGCTAGACCATTACTATAAAACGAAATGTGTGATTTCAGGAGAGGATGCATCTTGAAAAAATTTGACTCGATAAAATTCAAAATGGCCGCTTATCGGCCATTATTCACTTTCACATGGCCGTTATTTTGTAAACCGTGCTAGATGGCTGGACCATTACTATAAAACAAAATGTGTGATTTCAGGAGAGGATGCATCTTGAAAAAATTAGACTCGATAAAATTCAAAATGGCCGCTTATCGGCCATTATTCACTTTCACATGGCCGTTATTTGGTCAACCGTGCTAGATGGCTAGACCATTACTGTAAAACGAAATATGAGATTTCAGATGAGGATGCATCTTGAAAAAAATTGACTTGATCAAATTTAAAATGGCCGCCTTTTCGGCCATTATTCATTTTCACATGGCTGATATTTGGTAAACCGTACTAGATGGCTAGACCATTACTATAAAACAAAATGTGAGATTTCAGGAGAGGATGCATCTTGAAAAATTTTGACTTGATCAAATTCAAAATGGCCTCCTATCGGCCATTATTCACTTTCACATGGGCGATATTTGGTAAACCGTGCTAGATGGCTAGACCATTACTATAGAATGAAATGTGAGATTTCAGCTGAGGATGCATCTTGGAAAATTTTGACTTGATCAAATTCAAAATGGCCCTCTATCGGCCATTATTTACTTTCACATGCCCAATATTTTGCAAACTGTGTTAGATGTTAGTCCATTACTATAAAACAAAATTTAGTTTTTAACTAATTTATATCGAATTCAAAATGACCGTAAATCAGCTATTAGTTAACTCGATTGGCCTGATATCGGGTAAACCATGCCAGATAGGTAGACCATTACTGGGATACTGATTAGGATCATTAATTTCAATGGAGGTTTGCAATCTCTGACAGACCGTCTAGTTCTTATCTTACTCTTAGACTGGGCTTCTTAGACCTAGTTGTCTTGCGTCTTGATTTTTGACCTAGACTAGGACTACATTAATAACCCTATACAAAATTGCTTAAATCAAATTCTAATTCGGAGCGGGAGCTCCTGGACTTATGTAGTCTTGTATACAATTGAATCTGACCTGAGAGTTTTCGCTATTTAAATCAGCCTTCCAACCACGTACATTCCAGAACCCACATCTGACCTATGGACGTCCCCTCTGTTCTTGGTTTTGAATTTTCACGAAATTTCGACCTTTCATTTCTAAGCCTTTTGGGCCTAAAGCGTTAATAATAGTTCTGAAATTACTTTCCTGAATTCTCTGTTCTAGTGGTTTGTCATGGTTGATATACACCCCTGCACAGTTTTTAGATTTTTTAAGTTTGGCTTTATTTTTCATGATTATCTCCTTATCTTATTATATGGCATTCTTATCAACTCTTGTTTTGCATGCCAGTAAGATTAACATAGACTCTTAACTGGTGCATCTCTAATTGATTCTTAACATTTTTTTTGTCAAATGAAAATGATGCTTATAAATGTATATATTACACTGTAGATAGGGAAATGCCATTTGTTTTTTGTTTTTAGTATGGTAGCCGCGGACGAAATCCACACGATCCTGAACAATATCAGGTACAACGTCGTGCATCTCACATAACCGCAGAACACAAGAGGCGCTGCAACATAAAGGTAATGAAGGACATTTAATCAATTTTATATTACAACAATATTATTTCAATTCAATTCAAATCCTACATTCTTTATTTTAAATCGTTAGCACATTTTCATTTATAAAGGTTCTAATTTCTCAGGAGCATGTGAGTATGGTTTATTATATTATTATGCAAGTTTTTATTTCAACAGAGATAAAATGAATTGTGTATTATAATTAATCATTGTGTATTATAATTAATCATTATTTGTGACCTGTGGTCACTCATGTGTTCTTATTATCTTATATACTCACTACATAGATTTTTATCATCAAATGAGTTTTTTATGCTATGCCCTGGGAGATTAGTGTACTGTCTATTTCATTCTGTTATATATTAAATAATGTGAATCTGAAAATATATTGGAGGTTGCAGCTTATATGTTCTTGTCAAACAAAATTATAAAAAAAAAATATCGTTAAAGATATCTGGCTTACAATAAAAAAATTATATGATAATATTTTGGTAGCTTATTCATAGTACACATAGTAGGCTAAGCATTTAACATTTGCTGGTTGGAAAAAAAGTAACTAAGTACTGTAACAGTAATTTAAAAACAGCAAATCATATATTTTCCCATGTTTGTGTTTGACTGTTCACATGACATAGACTGTAAACCTCAAGCTGTTGTGGGGTTTGTATTGTATATAATTTGTATTGTATGAGCAGTGATCGTCGTATTTGTTGACAGTGGAGCTCACTGACAATTTAGTTTATTGACAGACATGCAGACAAATAGACATATTTATTTATGTGCACTTATTATAAGTTTAAAACGCCAACTTAAGGTCTTGGGAAGTCCTAATTTAACATATTTTAACCACCATTAGCAGGAACATCACTTTAGACTTTGAGTCAAAGTCATATGAAGGTATAGAATTAGGGTGAATCGTTGAGAGATCTGTTCTAAGAGAAGGTGCAATAATCCAAAAATGTATCTTCCTTAAATAATGAACAACAAAATGAACTGAATTGATAAGATTCTTTCTTTAGAGCTTTTCAGGAAAATATCTTTTTTTAATGTGGTACAGATTTTCAGCACTGTTTACTTTCAAAGCAAACTTTTTAAAAATGGCTGTTTAGTGGCCATTTTGATTCTGAAAATTGTTTACATATCTCTGGACCGTGAATGTAATATCAAATATCAGGGCTCACACAAAGATAACCCATAATAAATTTCACAGAAAGATGATGCAGAATGGCTTACTGGCAGATGAAAATGTTAAAATAGCTAACTGGCTGCCATTTTTCACTTCTGCTTATGTCTCTGAAACTTAGCATAATAGGGGGAGTATTGGTGTAAAATAAATTGTCCTGTGTTACAAAAGCCTTGACAAAATTTGCCCAACTTATATAATATATAAGAAGAGAGCTACATTATAAAGAGAGCTGTTTTCTATTTGTTTGTTTATCTTATTCCCTTAGGCATATAGTGAAATAATTATAAATATTAATGACTTGACATAAGTGCATAGTCCTGCTATTGCTGACAATACATGTCTTTTTTGCATGTATCATTCCAAGATGAAATTTTCATCAACTTGAAATTGTATTTCGCTACCGCGACCCACACGTTAAAGTGGGTGAAAAATGTTGGTCTTGTATTTATCTGGTAATGTATGTTATAACATTGCTGTAAAAGCCATGAAAACAGAATAATTATTGAAAATATATTGAGCATATTGATTATACAATTTCCAATTGTCTAACAAAATATATTTCTTATTCCCACTTTGTTGCTTCCGTAGTTTGTTGTTCATCGTTTTTGCTACATGAAGCTACCTGTACCTGTCTTCATTTGTGATATCTTATTTAGATGGGTGCGATATGTGGTAACAAGTTAACTTAAGTTGTGAGATGGTATATTGGCACTAATATGCCATAGGTTATTACAGTTGTCCATTTGAAAATACTGTCACCTATTGAAAACCTACAATATATTCTGTTGCCGACTGATTTAAAAAAGGGTCGACAAATAATGATACCTTTTTATGTTGTTAAAGATGAATCTGTAAGTCATTTTTTAAACTTTTGTTTGTATCTTGTTATGTGGCAAATTTTAGTCTCTAATTGTCCCCTTCTTTTCACTTCACAGACTGCATTTGAGACCTTGCAGCAGCTAGTCCCTGCTCTTCGGCGCAATCCTTCTAACAAAATCAGCAAAGCTGCTATTCTTCAGAAATGTAAGTTATTGATAACATGAATTCATGTCTGTTTTTATTTGTCCTGACGAAAATAGTTATTACCATACTCTTTGAAACAATTGCAGCCAGTAAAAATCTTATATTTTTTACGTTTCAGCTGCTGGATACTGTCATAAGCTCAAACAGGAGCGAGTAGAGATGCAGAAAGAATCTGAGCAACTGAAACAAGAAATAGAGTCTCTCAATAGTGCTATCAGGTGCGTTGTAGAACTAGTGCTGTATTGTTAAAGATTAAATAATACATGTCATCCTTATTTTTTTCCTACACAACAGACTATTTACCATTAAAAAATAGACCGGAACAACATATATAATTATGTTATTTCTTAAATTAAAGTCTGTGGATGAAAATATCAGATGTTGAATGGGAAATATTTATCTGCTATATTTTGTCCAGACCAATTCCTTTCGGTTTTCTTTGCAATATTATAGGATCTGGAAATAAAACAACAATAATGTGCAAACATTAATAAAACTTCCCACCATCTGATGTTAATAAGTTGTCATGGAAAAACTTCAGGTGATGTCTATTCAAAGCTATGTTCTATTCTATTCTCATAGCTATACTTGATATATATATACATGTATATATAAGTAACATAATTTAAAGTTGAACCCGCTTGTTTTATGCTACAGCGACCCATAACTTCAAGTGGATGAAACTTACTTACATTTGTAGAATTTGAATAAAAACATGGTAATCCAGCTAATTCAATGCTCATTTTCCATTCAAGTTTTCTTGTTTGATGATCAAATAACCTTCGTTAAGGTTATACTATATCCCCGCGCATAAACATGCATGCACTTGTAAGTGAAAAACGACTTTTAGGCATGGCTCTAAAAATATTCTTGTTCATTTATAAGTGCATGCACTTATATTCAAATACTACGTGCATGCACTTATATTTGAAATCTACTACACACACCATTGTGTAGCTCTATGCTCAGATATATACTGCAGGTGAGAAAGATATTGATATGTATTCAGACCCCTACTAGATGTCTATAATAATTTATGATGGTGATCATAAACACAAACTACATTATTATTTTTATTTATTAACGGGTAGATATTAGGAGAGAATTGCTTCAAATTATAGATATAGATATGTGCCGTCAAAGCGATATATAATAATAGTGCATGGGTGTGATAGCTGAAAAGGGTGGACATATGAGGTGTGATAATATGACAGCTCAGGTAGTGTTAACTTGCCTGGAGTCACTCCAACAAGTTAACTTCAGAGTAACAGTCAGTGATTACTAACGTTAGTTTAGTTTATTTATGGTTGAAATAAAACAAATAATTACGATTTTTAAGAACTTTTAATTTTGAAGAAATTTTAAATTTATTTTTATGCTCGAATATAAGTGCATGCATTTATTTTCGACGACTAAGTGAATCTTCAAATATAAGTGAATGCATGTTAATAAGCGTGGATACAGTAGCTTTTGAAATAGTTTGGTTCTCATATTCCACACTTGTCTTTAGTACCAACATTGAAAACTTTGTTGATCATAGAACCTCAGGGTTTGTGCTCCTATTCCCCCCCACGATATATAAACTAAAGCCATATGAGCAAAACTTACAATGCAGAGCAGTGCTTCTCTGTTTTTGGGCATGAATTTATGTGGTTTTGTTATATCCCAGTTATACTGTTTATGATCTCATTCAATACAAAAGGTAGTGATATCATATGAAATAATAACTCCTTCTGTTTTCTCAGTACATAATTCAGTATCTATCTATGTACCTCTTTTCTAACACAGCAGCAACTGTTGGCCTTCTTCAGGAAGTCCTCTCATTCACATCTGTCACAGGTACTTTATACAGATGAAGCAAATACAGATGAAGATTTTTTTCAGTATTTTTATTCAATAAATTAAAAAAGTTAATGTTATACAGAAGAAGATCTACCACCAGAAAAATATTTTCTGTTGCATGACATTAAGGAATGTTTTGCTTTTCTAAGCTCTAGAATATATTTATTCATGGTTGCATAAAAACCGCAATGAATAATGGCTATCAATAACTATTTAAATTAACTTGAGAGAGGATGGAACAGGACATAATGAAAACAAACATGTAATGTGGCTGACTAGTTTCAACAGAAGCCAAGAGTGGGGTGTATACATGCATTTAAAAATGAGGTATACGGTTGTGAGGTGAAAACTGGCACCTACAAATTTAAGAACAATTCTTTAGATTTACTATCATATCTATATAACAACACTTTAAAACAAATAAATACACACATACGTATACACACATTCACAAAGCTATATTTAGAAATTAAGTAGTGGTATATTTAAATGAATTATATGTTTCTGAAGGAGCGAGCAGACATTATAATTATATTTACACATGCATGCTTTCAGTATTGCCGATAAAGGGTTAACCCTTATCCTGCTAAGGTAATTTATTTAAATTTTCACCCACTTGAAGTTGTGTGTCGCTAACGCAACCCACAACTTCAAGTGGATAAAAATTAATTTGAGATATATTCTTTGCAAATCCTGATGTTTAAACAATTATTTTGTTCCCAATATCAGTGATTTGATCGACAAATAAAACAGATTTAAAATGACAATAGTCGAGATCAGCAGAGTAGGGGTTGAGAACAATTACCTGCTTTAAATGTCACAATACCTCCAGCTCAATGGGTCTCATGTTCCTACCTTGGATGAATTGAATCATGCTATATTTGAGTGCTTTGTTCATTTTAGTTACTGATTTTGTTTCTTTGCAAATACTATGCAAAAATAATTTAAGTATTCCCATGAGAATAATAAGTGTCAATTGTAAAACAGACTTGTCCAGTATCATTAAGTGAATAACAAGTGTCAATCCTTGGCTGGTGAGGTTTTTTTTATTGTATTGTGAGCTCACCACATTCCAAATTGAAAACTTTATTATACATAGACATGTATTTTTAACTTTAAATTGTGATTGCTTCTAGTGAAAGATTAGCAATATGCATTATTATGAATTATTTGAATTAGAGTATTTTGTTTTCAGTTCCTGTCAATCTCAGCTCCCTGCTGATGGTGTACCTGTTACCAGACAAAGGGTTGATCGCATGAAACAGATGTTTGATAATTACATCAGAACCAGAACTTTAGAAAATTGGAAATTTTGGATTGTATCTTTTGATTTTCAACCTTCAATTGTGATATTGTCTTTACTAATTTTAACATTAATCATGTTTTCATGCCTGGAAATGCAGCAATGTGAGACTATTTCCATAGATTCTTTTTTCGTGATTCAGGTATTGTGGAAAAACTGTCGAAGTGACATACAATTATAATTTTAACCCTCTTTAAAGTTTGGCTGGATCAAAATTACTCGGGGTATGTTTATTTGATGCGAGATAAAAATATGTTAATTTAGATATCTAGGCCTAATACATGGTTTCTCACAGAAATATTCAATTGAATTGCTGATAAAGAATGTAAAGACAGCTACAGACAGCTAAAGGTTAAAGCATGATTAACAGAAGTATGTGGTTTGTCTTAGTATGAATTATACAGAATAAATAAACATCATGGATTAAATAAATATAAGGTATTTATAATCCTTAGCACATGAACAGTTCAGCTTGATCATGCAGTCTTTGTTTGACTCGTATAACAGTATGGTGAGCACAGCCAGTATTAAGGATATGTGTCGGACTGTCAAGGCATGGCTTCAACAGCACTGCACGTTAATACAGCTCAGACCAGGTAAATATACATGTACTACCAGCTAACTGCATCACATGAACCTTTAACCCTTTCACCACTGAAGCCCGTTTTTATGTGCTGAATGCCATAGCATTCAGCACATAAAAACGGGCTTCAGTGGTGAAAGGGTTAAAGCGTTAATCACGACTACAGTCAAATTTAGCCCGCCTTTTAATTAAAAAAGGTGGGCTATTGCAATTGAAGTTTGGCGTTGTCGGCCTTAACATTTAGTTGTAGGCGTGATAACTGGAAAAGTTTTTCATGTATCCTTCCCAAATTTGTTATGCATGTTACTAATGACCAGTTCTCGCACAAGTTCAATAATGGCTGCTGATAAATTCAAAATGGCAGATTTATTGCAATTTCCACATTTTACGTCAATAATTTGACCTTGTGAGCGCGATAACTTGAAAAGTTTTTTATTTATCCTCTTCAAATTTGTTATGCATGTTACTAATTAGCAGTTCTCTGATAATTTTAATAATAGCTGAAAAAAAATTTAAAATGGCCGCTTTATTGTGATTTTACGTCAATAGTTTGACCTTGTCGGCGCGATAACTTGAAAAGTTTTTGATGTATCCTTTTATAATTTGTTATGCATGTTACTAATAAGTAGTTTTCTGGCAAGTTCAATAATGGCTGAAAAAAAATCAAAAAGGCGATTTATTGTGATTTTTCACATTTTACTCAAATAATTTGACCTTGTGGGGGCAATAACATGAAAAGTTTTTCATGTATTATTCCCAAATTTGTTATGCATGTTACTAATGTTCAGTTCTCGAACAACTTTATTAATGGCTGAAAAAAAATCAAAATGGCCGATTTAGTGCGATTTTTTTGCATTTTACATCAATAATTTGACCTTGTGGCCGCAATAATAACTTCATGTTAAATAATGGCGATGGGCTATTGGTGAGTGTGCTCTTGTTAATTTGTTTTATTAGCTGATCAAATCTATGTTTTTTGAAATGAAAAACGTCAAGAATTGCAAATGTTTGGTTACAAATTAACCAAATCTGGGTAATTTTCACCGACTAAGTTGTGTTTCTTTGTAGCCAAGACACAACTTGAAGTGGGTGAAAAGAACTTTAGGATTAAAGTTATACATGTATTGGCATAATTATGGGACATCACCAACTTTGTCTTTTGCTTTTGAGTACATGTCTACTGTGTGTCAGTGTTGCTGGTTTAAATGTTGTGTGAATCTATTTATGATGCTGCGAAACTCCAACACAAGATTTAAGCATTAACAATAACCTTACTTTTGTTATTGGCTGTTAGAATTCTACTCTTTTCCATATTTTGAAGTCTTTTGAAGTAATTTATTTGCTTTAACTGCAAGTTATAGAATCAAAACAATAAACTAATTTTTTAATTAGTGAATGTTATCCTCTTTTTTTGCCAGCAATGCTGAATTCGCTTCGTCAACTGAGCACCAGTACATCCATTTTATCTGACCCTGGCTGGGTACCCGAACAGGCCAGACAAGCAGTAACGCAAAGACTGTCAAGCACACCTGGCCATTCATAAGAAATGCTGATCTACAGTAGATAAAGCAAATTGTTAACTGGTGAAAGTCATACTGATTCTGGCAGTACCACATTTAAAAAAAAACAGCTTCATTCAAAAGCACAAACTAAACTTGGTGATTTTTTCAAAGTTCACATATAATATTTATACAAAAAACTTCTTCCCAATGTGACTGTTACCCTTGTCCTGTAAAAACTCGCTCTTGTCGAATGTGGTATGCAATAAAATTATACTTTTGTTTATGCCTGTACCCATATAACACAAAAAATTGACATAACATTGGCATTATGTTGGTACAATCCTGCTGTTATGTTGTCTATTAAATAAACTACCGCTACTCACAATTTATTTATCATATCGCAAGGACACATGTAAAGCTACAAATTGTTTAGTAATCAACTGTTACTTTTGATATTAAAAGGCAGTATTTTCCATTACAAATACAGCCGTTTAATATCATGGTGACAAAATATAACTATTTTAATGTTTAAAATAGCTATCTCTATATTCTTGAAACATGTTGTGACTAGAGCAGCCATAACAAGGAAGATGAGACTTTACAGGCAAAGATATTGTTTCTTTGTCAGTCCTCAGATATTTAGCATTTTGTTGATGCTACTAAACAGGGAAATCATGTTAGTATTTTATAATCAAGTCATGATGAATGAGGTTTGTTATTTATATTTAAACTGTCTTGATTTATACAACATGTGTTTATTTTTGTTATTATTAAATATTTTAGTTGTTAAACTTTTGTTGTTGGCTCATTTCAATCATCATCATACATGTCGGGGTTTGGGTTACATTTAAACAGAGCAATAACACATCTGCCCCAAACTGATTCTATCAGTTATTACGTCATACTAATTCGCAGTTCGGATTCGATTTCATTTTCATATGTTTTTTTAACTAATCACCTGCCAATAATTGTATGTACTAGTCTAACAACATATTGTAATGCATATATTTGCTGATATAATGATAAAACCAAGCTCATGCGGATTCCCACACTGATGTAACATTACTGGCTGATCACTCAACACAGCTCACATTCTCTTATGATATGCAGCTATATATAAACAGTTATCTATTTCTATTGTTGATAAGTTGTTTTGCTGAACATCTATTACAAGACACAAGTTGTGTCCTCACATTTACTCAGTGATAAATTTGAAGCAACGCATTCTGTTTTGTCGACCGCTGTTACTTTGAAAAACATTCATCACTCTGTGAAATTTTCATTTATTTAAAACTATTGTTCAATTGATGGCTTAAAATATTCACCAACATGGGCAAGGTTTCACCAATCAGCTTGGTCATTTTTTTGTCCTAAATACATGTGCAATGTATCAGCACAAGATCAGCTCTCGGTTAGCTTAGCCCTTATCCTGCTGATCACAACTTTTGTCGTTTTTAATCTGTTTTTAATAACTAGTCAACCAAATCACTGTTATTGGGAATGAAATGTGTGTCTAAACAACAAGATTAGCAAATATTACTGCTCAAATTATACAAATATGAGTAGCTTTCAGCCACTTGAAGTTGTGGGTCGCGGTAGCGAGACACAACTTCAAGTGGCTGAAAATTAAAATAAATTAATTTGGAAGGACAAGAGTTAAGACCGACTTACATGGCTCTGTACTTAGCTGTGCTATGTGGTGCAAATGGGCACAGATGTGACATGATTTACCATTTGTGCTTTGTTTGAAATGTGCACGTTTAACATTTGTCATTCATTGGAAGCTGTAATTGTTTACATAATTTTCAGCTTCAAATGAAGATAATATATGGGTGCACATGGGTTAAAAAACTAATCGAACGAACGCCAAAGTGCCTGTTCACTTTTTAGGCCAAAATATTGGTGAAAAGTGATGTGGGAAGAATAATTACCAGGACCCATGTGCAGTCTCGTATATTGATAAAGGTGAAATCAGCCTTATACTTGCTAAATTACTATCTGTTTCTACTCAAATTGTACACATCAAAGTATTTTTTACCCACTTGAAGTCGTGGGTCGCTGCAGCTTTATGCGGGTAAGTAATTAAATTTTATAACATAGCGTTAACCCTTATCCTGCTGATCACGACTATTGTCGTTTTCAGCCTGTTTTATTTGCAGACCAAATCACTGTTATTGGGAATGACATGTGTGTAGACATTAAGATTTGCAACTATTTGTGCCCAAATTAAACAAAAATGAGTTATTTTCAGCCGCTTGAAGTTGTGGGTCGCGGTAGCGAGACACAACTTCAAGTGGGTGAAAATTTAACTGAATTAGCTTAGCAGGATAAGGGTCAGGAGTTAGTATGTGATGAAGGACAGTCTTGTGTTCTCAAATACCTGAGTGTGGTGTATTCTATACAATCAGATCTCTTTTTATCATAATTGTTCAAAGTCATTACATCTGAATAGTCTACGCCCCTGCTATTGAGGCAGCATAATAATTGATCATGTATGATATATTGAATGCAACTTTTAAGTTTTAATAGTAATTTGTACAATGAGAACTTACCATGTGCCATATCAATCAGAACTCCTTGTCACAACATTTAGTCTAGTTTTATTATTTTTCTGAATCACTTGACATATTATATGATATGTAGGAGAGAATTACAGAATTGTTTAAGAAGAGAGGAAGTCACTTTAACAATATTTAATTTATCAATGCAAATTTTTGTTTAGTTTTCTGCTGTAATTGGTTAGGTCACAGACATAGCTGTGTGAGGTGTTTGAAGAAGGTGTTTGTTATGCCATTTAAGTGCTACAAGTGCCTATTATTTTTTAAACCCGAATCACAACTACAATTAAAAAAATCATATTTTCACCCACACAAAGTTGTGTCTCTGCTGCAACCCCTTCAAGTAGTTGAAAATTACTCATTTGTTTAATTTGAAATCAAACATTTGCAAATCTTTATCTTTAATTAGATATTTTGTTTCCAATATATGAGTGATTTAATCGGCTGATAAAACAGATGACAAAGATATTCAAAACGACTTTAGTTGTGCTTAGCAGGGTAACAGTTTTTGTTATTACTTTGAAAACAACATGTCTTGGAACAGTAAAATACCTGACCTCTGATTGAGAAATGTAAATCATTTTCGTTTGCTAGAGGTTGTGGATCAGCAAGACAATATTTTAATATAAATGGGTGAAAATTTAAATGATGTCACTTGGCTCTTAAAGGGTTTAAACATTTTCCAGCACCTCAACTACCCCAGAAAGCAGGTGTTGTTGTATTCTGTCGCTTACAGTCTATTGGTCTCACAGGTTGTTAAAATCTAATTTCATATATAGAATACAAATATTGATTTGACATTGATACATCGGAATGATGTTTCATCATAATTGTTATTTTTCAAGTTTTTGAAAATTAATTGTATAATACGTACATAATCAACGTTCTCAGTTTATGGAAATGTATTTTGATTCAAGTTATATTATATCGGTGGGCATTTCATTGTGCAGCATATCATCCTCTGCAATCATTTGAAATAGTCAATATTTTTTTGTAAAAAAAGTGTACTTGTTTTAATTATTGGTAAATCCTCATGATATTTTATTTACCTGGTCTAATATCTTTTTGAAAAGCAGTTAGAAAAGATTTCGGAAAATTTCAAAAATTACTTGAGCTTACTAAAAAAAGTAAATGTTTAATTTGGTACACCAATTCTGATGATTGATTATAAATATCATTAGCTGATTGTCGGTAATCACAGTTTTTTAAAATATTTACTACTTTGCCCATGATTTTATTAAGGCCTATTGATATATGCAGCATATTCTACATTCCCGCTAGTCATAGTTGTTGTAACACAATGGTTGCAGTGTGCTATGCTGATAATGCAAGTGTTAATAATTAAAAAAAGTCACACCAAATTGATTCTATTGATTTTCCCATCAAAACTGTGTTTGTTGGGGTGGGGTTCACATTTTTAAAGATTATAATACAATACAATTTACAATACAAAATAGCTTACAAAACAGGAACATTTTATCAATTATATTTATTAATACATACCTCTTACATTTTTGCTACTGTTTTTTTTCAAGATGTGACAGAAGACAAAATGAATTTGTCGAACAAAATCAATTTGCCTTGTTGTTTTTATTTTATACATGCATAATGTGTAACTAACACAGAATGAAAAGGTCACACAACTACTCAACTGTGATAATCACTTAACCCCGCCCCTGCTGAATTGTTTCAATGTATTTTTCTTCATTTGAAGCTGGAATTGCTAACACAATTTTCAGCTTCAAATGACTAAAAATATTTACATTTTCTGAAAATATACTTATTCTAAATTGAGTTATTTGTCTAACTGAGCATCTACCACAAACTATATTGTCCATTTTCAGTGACATTATTTGGTCTAAAATAGGCTTAAACCCGTATATATACGGGCCTAGCAGGATAAGGGTTAATTGGTTATACCAGCTGTTTTCAACCGATCATTGATTATGAAATTCTAAAACCCAATTCCCATCATTAATCTTTATGCGCATTTAATAGTGGCCTAGTTATCAAAGACATTTTAACATTCACTGCCATTTGATTACTGGTATATAGTATTAACCCTTAGAGCCCTTATGTCGACTACAGTAGACATTCTGTGTTTTCATTAGCACCTGTATAACCCCTGATGACCAGTTGTTAAAAATAAAATATGCTTTCAATCTTAAAACACTGATATATGTTGGGACTTAGATTTCACAAATAACACAAATTTTCAGTCACTTGAAGTACCGCGATCCACAACTTCAAGTGGCTGAAAATTTAAATTGAATAACTCAGTGCTCTAAGGGTTAAGAAATAAGGCACACTTGTTTTTCTTGTAATATACTGTCTGTTCACATCTTTATCTTGGTTCTGTCTACAAAGTTATCACAATTATTGTGATGTTGATACATGTATTTTGTTTCGATATATTTCCCTCCCCTGTAATTAAGCATTCACCACCCACGGATGCTTAAAATGTTTTGTTTGCTCGGTTTCTGTCACCTAATGTTATTTGTACTATTTTGTTTATATTTATATATATACCACTATTTACCCTCGAGAATTATGCGAGTTATGTTTTCTCCCATTGAGCCATTGGTCAGCCATTTTTCAAGATGACTACCAAATATCTTGTGGATGTGTTACAATTTGTTACTGCGATCAGCCTGATATTAATAACCTAGAGAAAACCATACCATGGGCATACAACAGCATATTCACTTTTAACCATGCGTGACCTTGATTGCTAAATGTAGGTCACCCAATATATAAGCAATAATAATAATAACTTTTATTTGACAACACCACTATTGGTAGGCATAAAGAATAGCATGATATTTTAATTTTGACCTTTCGCAGCTTTGAGCAGTCAAACGTAGGTCAATCACATTTAAATTGTTTATAACTTGAAAGCAAGTTTTCATTATTAGCCCACATAGTCGCTGGAGGCACCACAGATGGGGAGTTTCGCCTTTGTCACCAGAAAGACAATATTGAATGGCAATATTTATTATGTGGTTCATTTCTGGGAAGATGGGAGTCGAGTTGAAATATTTGCTTATATCAATTTATTTATCAAAGTCACAAAATGAGCTAGGCTTTCCACTGGTATGGCCTTCCTTCCCCTGTCGTTTCCATCTCCTGAACTGCTCCTTTCGTTTTTTCGTCATACGCCTTCATATTTTAAGAGGTATACGCCCTGAAAAATTGCAATGTGAGCAAATTCAAAATGGCTGACTGTCCGCTATTACGGAAAAAAATTGATAAAATTTAAATGATAGAGTGGTGGCCATTATTTTTATTATGACAAAACTGTGCCAGACAGCTATACAATGTGAGATTTCAATTAAAGATAAGCTCTCACGAAGTTAAGCTCTATGAAATGGTTGGCGATATGGAAATTCCGTACACATAATATCATGATAACCTGTCTCATCTGGTCTCTTGTCGTCGATTTAAGCCCCAAACCTTACACACCCCCCCCCCGTTCAGACTAGCATCGCGATGCTTGTATCTATTCCAGGTGGAAGTGCTTGGACTGTTGTGGTCTTGTAGCCTATAGAAAAATCATAAAAAAACGATCATAGGAATATAGAAATATATTTACTTTCAACCTTAGCTGACCTTGAGGGTTAAGCAGAGGTCAATTGAATTTAGGGCAAATGGTTTATATCTTGAAAAATCATCTTCCCACAACAAGGCTAGGCTCCTCCGAAGTCGCTGTCTTTGACCTTGGAGGGGGGGGGGGCATAGCCTTGCTGTAGGGAAGATATGAAAAATGCATGTTTTGATCATTGATTTTTTTGTTGTGTTAGTAACGCAGCCCAGCACAACTTTGCGTTAAACATCACTTCTATTGGGGGATGTTTTTTAAGGTTTCCAACCGAATCCAAACTCATCCAGTATATATATAAATGCGAATAAACCCCTATATATTTGTTTTGTACAGTGGAATGTTATAAGTAAATTAAAGTTTGTGATGTGTTTTTCGTTTTCACCAGTGCGACAACAATTTTTTGCAGGGTTCGTACAGCTGCTGACTTTCAAAACAACGTATTCAAGGACTTAAAAGTGCTTGCAAATTACATAAACAGCGACTAAGTGAAATCTGTGCATTTTTACTGATGGGACAACTTGTCGTTAATGTATTATGGTGGGCCTACTCTTTGTAGTGCCGTAAACTTTATATACTAACCCATCAAACACGAGACGTTGAACCAATGCTATTTTAATGTTGTTCCACCGTCTACGACGCTGGCCCTACATTAAATCAGCATTGGTTCTACGTCTCGTGTTTGCTGGGAATCTACGTGTTACGTTATAATATCACCGCGCAGCTGCCCCGACAACTTCGATGTGATACTATAAAATAGTTATGTTGTCACAGCATCTTCATGGACTTGATGAATTACTTTCACTGTATTAATTGGTCCCTAAGAAGTATTCTCATAGTCCATGAAATATCGTGAATTTTGTCTTTGACAAACTGTACGAACCCTGATTTTTAAATGTAGGCCATGTCAGTATATTTCACCTTTTATTTTTGTTGTAAATTGATATCAATAGGGCCTATTCGGACAGATTATATTCTGAATAAGCAATTATGTGAACTATAAACTAAATATACTTCTCGTTTCGACAACAATTCGCTTTTTTGACCAGTGAGTTGTAAATGTTGTTGATGAAGTGATTCATGTGGTATTATTTTTGGTATTAATACTTTGTTTTTATTTTAGTTGTGGTCTTTTGATGATACCTTGCGCTGGCATACTGGTAATAGTGATCGAGAAGATATCATCGGTGGTATCTGCTCGATTATTTTCATGACATTGTATCCTGATCGAAATTTTCTAATTCATTTCACTAGCCAGTTAAGAATGAAATGTATATATATACTGTATCATTGCCTTAATTTACAATGAAACAACATGTCATACACAATAAAACTTGCAAAAACACATTTCATTGCAGTGTTTAGATTTTTTTATGGTGGAGAGCACACTGTCCATGATGGAGAGGGTATTGTCTATGGTGGAGGTCATGATGGAGAGGGTGCTGTCTATGGTAGAGAGCACACTGTCCATGGTGGAGAGGGTGCTGTCTATGGTGGAGAGCACACTGTCCATGATGGAGAGGGTGTTGTCTATGGTGGAGATCATGATGGAGAGGGTGCTGTCTATGGTAGAGAGCACACTGTCCATGATGGAGAGGATGCTGTCTATGGTGGAGAGCATGTTGCCTATGGTGGAGAGCACACTGTCCATGATGGAGAGGGTGTTGTCTATGGTGGAGATCATGATGGAGAGCACACTGTCTATGATGGAGAGGGTGCTGTCTATGGTGGAGAGCATGTTGTCTATGGTGGAGAGCACACTGTCCATGATGGAGAGGGTGTTGTCTATGGTGGAGGTCATGTTGTTCATGATGGAGAGGGTGCTGTCTATGGTAGAGAGCACACTGTCCATGATGGAGAGGGTGCTGTCTATGGTGGAGAGCACACTGTCCATGATGGAGAGGATGCTGTCTATGGTGGAGAGCATGTTGCCTATGGTGGAGAGCACACTGTCCATGATGGAGAGGGAGTTGTCTATGGTGGAGGTCATGTTGTTCATGATGGAGAGGGTGCTGTCTATGGTAGAGAGCACACTGTCCATGATGGAGAGGGTGCTGTCTATGGTGGAGAGCACACTGTCCATGATGGAGAGGATGCTGTCTATGGTGGAGAGCATGTTGTCCATGGTAAAGAGCACACTGTCCATGATGGAGAGGATGCTGTCTATGGTGGAGAGCATGTTGCCTATGGTGGAGAGCACACTGTCCATGATGGAGAGGGAGTTGTCTATGGTGGAGGTCATGTTGTTCATGATGGAGAGGGTGCTGTCTATGGTAGAGAGCACACTGTCCATGATGGAGAGGGTGCTGTCTATGGTGGAGAGCACACTGTCCATGATGGAGAGGATGCTGTCTATGGTGGAGAGCATGTTGTCCATGGTGGAGAGCACACTGTCCATGATGGAAAGGGTGCTGTCTATGGTAGAGAGCACACTGTCCATGATGGAGAGGGTGCTGTCTATGGTGGAGAGCATGTTGTCTATGGTGGAGAGCACACTGTCCATGATGGAGAGGGTGTTGTCTATGGTGGAGATCATGATGGAGAGGGTGCTGTCTATGGTAGAGAGCGCACTGTCCATGATGGAGAGGATGCTGTCTATGGTGGAGAGCATGTTGCCTATGGTGGAGAGCACACTGTCCATGATGGAGAGGGTGTTGTCTATGGTGGAGATCATGATGGAGAGGGTGCTGTCTATGGTAGAGAGCACACTGTCTATGATGGAGAGGGTGTTGTCTATGGTGGAGAGCATGTTGTCTATGGTGGAGAGCACACTGTCCATGATGGAGAGGGTGTTGTCTATGGTGGAGGTCATGTTGTTCATGATGGAGAGGGTGCTGTCTATGGTAGAGAGCACACTGTCCATGATGGAGAGGGTGCTGTCTATGGTGGAGAGCACACTGTCCATGATGGAGAGGATGCTGTCTATGGTGGAGAGCATGTTGCCTATGGTGGAGAGCACACTGCCCATGATGGAGAGGGTGTTGTCTATGGTGGAGATCATGATGGAGAGGGTGCTGTCTATGGTAGAGAGCACACTGTCTATGATGGAGAGGATGCTGTCTATGGTGGAGAGCATGTTGTCTATGGTGGAGAGCACACTGTCCATGATGGAGAGGGTGCTGTCTATGCTGGAGATCATGTTGTTCATGATGGAGAGGGTGCTGTCTATGGTGGAGAGCACACTGTCCATGATAGAGAGAATGCTGTCTATGGTGGAGAGCATGTTGTCTATGGTGGAGAGCACACGTCAATGATAGAGAGGGTGCTGTCTATGGTGGAGAGCAAGCCGTCCATGATGGAGAGGGTGTTGTCTATGGTGCAGAGCACACTGTCCATGGTGGAGAGGGTGCTGTCTATGGTGGAGAGCACACTGTCCATGGTGGAGAGGGTGCTGTCTATGGTGGAGAGCACACTGTCCATGATGGTGAGGCCTACTGATTATTTTGGTTGGAAGTTTTAATTAAATAAATGAAATTTATCAAATAGGGCCTAAATAAATGATTAAAATATGTTATTTTATGTAGGCCTATGTCTTGATATACGGTATAGATATAATTATTTGAAATAAAATAACTTCACATAATTTTAAGTGAAAAGAGCTGCATGTTTCGAAAATATAACTTGTCTGTGTATTATAAATGAATGAATGGAGTCTTAGACCACCGTAGTTCGTTATACTAGGCCAAACTGAGCCAGGATAACCTCCTGAGAAAGATGAGATGACACGAAATTTGATCTCTGACTTTCCAAGCAGGCACCATTAAGCAATGCATCATGGCCCTCGCCCTTGCTTGTGTATCTATCTTTTCGTTTCGAAACACGCTAGCTTTAAAACTTGCAGTAATGCTGGTAAAGTTTTTAGCCTGTGCTGCCAACATTGGACCATCACTGTGGAAAATGAATGAGCATTATCTACAGGGTTACGCAGCCACCATGAAAAATGAGTTAAGTTTTCCAGTCGGGGAATTTGAGAAAAGTGCTTCAAATCAGGGAAAAGTCAGGGAATTTTATCACGTTCACTTGCCCAAAAGAGAAAGTGGTTTTGACATCAGGGTTTTTTTTCATAACCGAATTACATAGGGCATATTCACTGAATTATAATGATAGGCTATGGTGGCTTTTTGGTGTGGATATCCCTCCTTTTCTGTCCCTCGCTTGGTCGCTGTGGTGAATTTGACCTGCAACTGATGTTCACTGTATCATGGAATTTCGAAAATCCATCAGGGAAAAAATTAGGGAATTTTGTTTCCATGAAGTGATGGGAACCCATCACAAATTGCGTCATGGAAAAGATCAAGGCTACTTAAGGTACACGAATTACAATCGCTTTTGCGTGACCGGCACATTCTTTTTTATTACAAGCAATGACTGAGATATTAGCATATTTAAAATATGCCATTATTTAGACCTCACTGTTTTATTAGACGAGAAACACCTCGTGTTTCTACGCCCGCGCATACAAGCGCTAAGGTGACCCGTAGCCACACTCGCTGAATAAAATCAATAAAAAAACTTCTATAGTGCCTAAATCTTCAGCGGACCGAGCTGAGAGGCCATATATTCTTGGCATGTTCATGTGTCGTGAACAGGGAGCAAGGTTTACGTAAAAGTATGATATACAGGTGTTTTCTGGTTTTTGTCAAGATGTTCCACTTCCATGACATGTTGCGTGTTCATGAAGCTGAACACTATTTTATTAAGTTAGTGCTGATGCACTAATTTAAAAATTAAATTACCCTTTCAGTTACAAATAGGCTCAATATTATTGAAGTAGTGTATCAAGAAGTGATAGATGAATGAATGGGTATTCAGACCATTTTATGCACAGGCTTAGCTGGGTCAAGATTGACTGTTTTAGGCCACTTTTGTGCACATGTAGGCTAAACTGGACAAAGAGAGCCTCCTGAGGATGGTGAGATGAATGAAATGACACTACCCTACACAGAATTCGAAATTCGGGTCCTGGCGGTCTGAGGCCGAGCACGCTAATGGGTCAAGGAAATCCCCTGAGGATGGTAAGACAAACCACATGACAATGTCCTTCAGATTAGAGTCCTGACGGAATACGGACGGAAATCGCGGATTAGCAGATCTGAAAATTTCCCCAAAGTCATGAAATTTGTGTATTTATCAACTTTAAGCTAACAAATCTGATCAAAGTTAAGTTGGAAATTCACCAAGCCCCACACCATATAGCGGTACTAGTATCCTAAACTGTGACTGAAACTAACGTTTTAGCCACAGCTTGTAACCCAGAAAATTGCGAGATTTTTTTCGGATGATGATATGCAAGATTCAGGCGTGATTTATCAGGCCAATAATGTTTATTAGAATCAGCAACATTTCATCTACATTTAGTCATCCACAGGTAGCTGGCTTTTCGCCGGGTTCTTAAAATGTTGTGCATATGTCGGACCAAGAGTTAAACCAACGATATTTTGATCAACGCCGTTTTGAACGCTGAAATCTCGGGTGAAACGAATTTTGGGAATCACCACACACAACTTGACTGTGTGGGCTTGTCATTGCTACCGATTTTGGAAGTATAATCAAGGCCTAACCGTACAGGCCTATATGCAATGCATACTGGCCACTGACAAATTAAGTCGTACCGGGTACTGCATGGTTCGATTATATGGGTTATTTTATCTGGGTTATATTATATCACCAATTTTACGGAGTAGAAGTATCGATCACGAAAACGACTAGCTAATATACAAGGGCCCACCTGCCTGTAACCTCAGAGAGTAATGTAATTAACGCCCAGGGCTTTATCACAATAAATAAAAGTAGGTTACCAAAGTTTGCAGTTAGTCACATGACTTCATTAAAACGTTTTTTATTTCTAAGCCATTTTACAGTACTTTTTTCATCAGTGAAAGTCGAAACGGAAATGAAATGGAATTCAGTGTTGGCCGAAACAGAAGTCTTTTTTTTTAAACGGAAAATCACTAGGCTCTACTCTCAGGCACAGAGGCTCTCCACAATGAGGAATATGAAACCTGAATACCCGTGAGTGACTCCGGAGTGACAAGCAGGTATGTAGCGTTAACCGCTACACCATGGCCCCCGAATTTACATTATTTTGGCATGTTCAGTTTACTAGTTTAAGACAATAAGATCTACGTTTTCAACAGAGCCTTTTTATTCTGGAAAAAAAAACATTTTAGTATAGTGTTTCAATGAGTAGTGAAAATATACATAATATATTAAAATGTATATGATTTATTATAAAATTTAATGTATTTGTAAATAATTATTCCTGCGCTTAGCCCTTATCCTGCCGAATTGTTTCGGACTATTTTTCATTCATTTGAAGCTGGAATTGCTAACGCACTTACCAGCTTCAAATGACAAAAAATAATTCTATTTATGGAAAAATAAGTCTTCAAAATTGTATTATTAGGTTAACTAAGCATCAGTCACAAAATATTTTAGCAATTTAGAGTTAAATTGATTTGGTCCCGACATTTGCTTTAAAACGCATAGGGGCCTATATACGGACCCGACAGCATAAGGGTTAAGCCAATAACCATCACTGCTAAATGAAAATCATTCCAGTTATTGACAAACGATAAGAGCAGACTTAAGTGCAGGATTAGAAAAAATAACATGCTTACATCCATCAGACTGGATACAACATGGCTTTCATTTACATGTGTATAGGTAGGCCACTAATCGGTGAGAATGGCACTGACTGACGAATATCCATGCATTCAGTTTACGGATTATATGTATCAATTCATCACGTTTGCAATAATGGATCGAAACGTGTATTTTTAATACTATCACTTTCTTGGTTTTTCGATTCTATGCACATTTGTTAACATATAATATGTAGGTATAGTATTAATTATATCCACATACATATGAGCAGATATACCACTTACTAGAAAATAACAGATTTTACACACATTTTCGAAAAAAATGAAAAGAACATCATTCAAACATGTTGAGAGTCGGGACAAAATATCCTCAAATAAAGTAAAAATTACACATGTCGTGTAAATGTGGTGGTGATACTGTAGGTTTTTCAGTGGAGAGCTTCCGCATATTCTACAGCCCATAACTATGTAAACCTATAGTGAGACTGACTGTCGTTTGATTACTGCAGAGGTGGTTATGTTCGGCTTCTGTATATTGCAATTAACGTCACAAAAATAAGTCTACGCTGTGAAAGCGAAGGCAACCCAGTGAACCTGTCGCCTGTCATACTGTCATAATCGTGCCCTTATTAAAACCCTGTATATCATAGTATACAGATTACGATAGAACTTTGTAATGTATATCTCAAAGGTGTAACATCACTGAACAACATTTTTATAATCAACCTTAAGGCCACATCAATTTCATTGGACAGTGGTCATAAAACAGTGGATAGTGGTCATAAAAAATAGGGGCGTTAACTTTGCAAAATGGTGTCCATTGGAACAGTGGCTGATAACTCAGTGGAGGGCTCACGGTTTTCTATATAAAAAAGGATATATCGACTAGATGTGGGTATATATATATGTTATTAGATAGAAACAAGTGTAACAATCAGAAAATTGAAGGTTTTACATTTTTACTGAACTGATGATCAAATTGGTGTGGCATAAACTTAGTTTAATTTAAAATAGAAATTGAATGTTAAGGGAAGTTAACTTGAAAGAAAAGAACGTTAAACTAAAGTAATTATGCTAATTCACGTTATTTCAGGATTATTATCTCAACATTTTACATAAAACTGTTTCACCACTTTTACTGAGCTATACTAGTCTATGTATCTGGAATAACTATCACACCACCAGTAGTACCTGGAAGACCCGACACAGCGTTAAAACTTGAACCTCTGTCTCCCAACCAGCAAACACTATATAATAAATCATGCAATGTTGTTTTATTAAATTAATGTTGGGCTAATGTCGCAAACGGTGGGCACCGCAAAAATCAAATTGGTTTAATGTATAGTGTTTGCTGAGTACGCCTGCCAACAGATAATCTGATTGCGCGGCTGCTCAACCCGACCCCATAGTCAAACGTCCAAAAGGAGCCCAGTTCACCTACAGCCGCAGGGGGAGGTGGTGATATTCTAAGTAACGCCTGGGCATTAAATATAAGATTTACAGTACAATGATATATATTATATGATATCTATGGATATCTATTGAAATAATAATGTCTAAATGAGTAGCATATCATATACATGTACCTCTAGAGTAGTATATCATATACACATTGTTGCACGCATGCATTGTGACGGATTGAGCACACTTAGTTTGTGAGTGACAAATTGATCTAAACAGTTATTGCAATATCAATATTTAACAGATAACAAATAATATAATGCAAGTAACATTTCGTCATATAAGGTCTAATGAGTCACTAATTAGTCATATATACCAACTCATTAATTCGTAGATGACGATTAATAAGTCGTCATTCTGTTCATGAAATCACAGATCATAAAGTTTGTTCGTACAATGCCAATAACTCACACATACATGTATATGTTTTCAAATGGACCGATACATAAATAATTGTGCTAGCCGATAGATTATTACACTTTGATATTGCTTCAACCCTTAAAGCGCTGAATTATTTTGCATAACCCATGGAAATCAAAGGTTTTTTTGTTCAATTTGAAATCATCATAAATGTCTTAGTCAGCTATTTCTGATTCATTTGAATACCTACCGGTATGTTATGGGTCTACGGCCATTACAACTATTTTGATTCCTACAGTGCGGGGATCGACTTTAGACGTCAGTGACAGAATGTGACGTCTTTAGACGTCACATTCTGATGACTAAAGTCGGCCCCCGCGCTGTAAGGGTTAACCCTTAAAGCGCTGAAGTTTTTTGTACAAACCATGGAGACCAGCGGTTTTATTCAATTTAAAATCATCATAAATGTCTTAGTTAGCTCTTTCTGATTGCTTTGAATACCTATGTTATGGGTCAACGGCCACTATAAATATGTTTAGTCTTACTGTACGTCTACAGCCATTATAAATATGTTTAGTCTTACAGTACGTCTACAGATGTCAGATTATGAAGTCGATTCCCGCGCTGTAAGGGTTGAGGAATACAATATGGAATGTGAAAACAGCAAATTGTTGCCACAACATTAAAGCAAAAAATTCATCACACAGCAGTGCTTAGTTAGAACTGTATGAAGTGTTACTGTCTTTTAGAAATTCATATTATTTCGAAAATATAACAGCATATTTGTCATCTTAAAAATATAGTCAAACATTATACTGCATGCTAACCTTCTAAACTACCATTGTTTTTTTCACTTCTTTGTGTCTCTACGACTTACATTTTTCAACTATGACACTGCAGGTACTTTTAACTACACAGTTACAAATGCACAGTTCACAAAATGTGATTCAATTTTATCCATAATATACATTTTTCAATTCATGGCACTACGTGGTTATTTATCAGATCAGCAGTATTATACTGACAGCGATCAGTTACACAAGTTAGATCACGATGAACTCATAATTACATTCATTGAAAAGCTGTTGTCAACGTTAATACCGCATCCCCGCGTATAACCGTGCATGCTCAGTGAAAATCAACAGGCATGGCTCCAAAAATATTTCCGAAAACTAAGTGTATCTTCAAATATGAGTGCATGCACGTGCGCGTGGATACGGTAATACTCCTATAAATTATATAAACATACACGTTGAATGGTCTTTAGATGAAATAATACAAAACGAGAAAACTATCGGCTTTGTAAATTATATGTAAAAAAATATTAGTTTTGAAATGTCTAATTTAAAAAATCTACATTTCTCTCTTTTGAGGCGGGAATTGCGTAAGCCACCTCTGCTTCATACGAAACAGAAATATGACAGAAACATGTGGAATCTTCAGGAATAAAAATGAATTGAACTTTCACCTCAACAGTGTAACCCTTAACCCTTTAACCGCCGGTGCCGCATATATTTGGGTTTTCATTTTTTATTAGCACATTGAGTACCACCTTTCAAGCATGTTAAAAAAATAAAATATGACATCAATCAGCAATATTTGAAAACTGTTGACCTCCATTTTGTCAAATCTGAATAATTTTCACTCACTTGAAGTTGTGGATCGCGTCAGCGAGACATAACTTCAAGTGGGTGAAAATTCAGATTGAATAATTCGGCGGCTAAAGGGTTAAAGCTCGGAACTATTACATTTTCAGTCTCATCAAGTTGTTTCTTGCTCCACTGATTCCCAGTTTGAAGTCAGTGAAAATGAAGTCACGGTGTATGTCATTTAAAATATACATACTTTAAAAAGCTGGTTACACATGTGGTACACTATTATAGTGGACATTAGTGCTTCTCTCAGGGTTAATTAACCCTTTCAACACTACAGACCGATATATGCTGCACAGCTCATTCAACAACAAATATGTTGCATTTAAAGTGTCATTGTGTAGACATCAGGTAAATCATTAATTATTTTATCATGTTTATTGGACATATAATTTTTTTAAATAAAAGTGTTTTTTATCATTTGAAGCTGGAAATTGCGTTAGCAATTCCAGCTTTAAATGATGAAAAACACCAAGAATTAATTTAGTGTTGAAAGGGTTTTAATATCAGGCACATATAGGTAGAGCATCATGACAACTTGATATATGGCTTACCAACACTCTATTAATTCATTTCTCACACCCTCATTATTCACAAGAAAAATATATATTTTCACACAGTGGTGGTAAACATTCAACTGTGGTAGAAGAAAATATCGAAGGCAGATGCAACCTAAACTACACCACCTGCAGAAAAATCAGTAAACCAAGCCATATATATTTGTTACAAATTAAATTTGTTCTGTATAATATATTTGTATTAGAGATGAGAAAATTATACAACATAAAAATCAGTATCTGCTGCTTTTTGATGGAGGATGAATGTCTATGGCAAAATCTTCGTCCGAGTCCTCGTCATGATATTCCTGTGTCAGCAGTGTAGCCGTGCCTGCATTCTCATTCTCATGCAGAGGATCGTCATGATATGCGTTTTTATAAAATGGTTTGGCACTTAGTGATGAGGTATGGTACTTGTCCTCGCCAGCCTCATCTTCTAATCTTAAACGATGGAAACCATTTTTCCATCTGTTTGAAGATTTACGGCAGCGTGATCGACAACAGAAAACTATAGCGGCAGCAATAAGAACTGCTCCACATAGCAGACCTAACCGAATAAAAGAAAACAGTCATAGTCAGCTTCTATTCCATTATCAATCTAATAGTAAGACGGAGATACTCTAGGAGCAAGCAAAACTACAACACATACTTTAAAGGTGAAGCACAAAATGAAGTATTTCTTAGCTACTACATGTATCTCATCACAAAATTAATGATTACCTCCGCTCTTTATTTGATGCCATAAAAAAAACAGTTTAAATAAGCAAACATTTCACTCTACATTTCCAAATAACGTTTTATATTCCAAGATAATTATAATCTATCATTATTCAAACATTTGTTTTCAAAATAAGTCTCCAAAGTTAGAAATCATGTCTGCAATTCCAGCCTTATATTATTAATGAAAAAGTGGAAAGGAAAAAATACAACATTTGAAGCTTTAATAGACATTGTGGTTATTCTGTTATTTAATAATAGCTTTAGAAAATTTCAGGTCATATCAGACAATTAAAAAAAATTGGGTGAATGCTTATAAATAAGAAAAGATTAAAGAGAAATGAATCGATGAAAGCGTGGGGAAATAGACAGAATTTCTGTCAAATTTGTTAGATATACAAGATGTTAGGATGCAGACTATGAGTGTAAATTACCTGCCCCTGTTGCAAGCAGTGAGGGCTTCACACCAAATATATGAAACTCTGTTCTTTTCAACACCAAATTAATCATCACTCTTTCTTCAGCACTGATCGCTACTCTCTTCCATAAAATAGAAATCATAATAGTATACTAGAGAAATGTTACAGGTAAACTTTAACTTACTTGAGTAGCTTTAAAGGGGGAATTTCTAAACAACTTTGTATTGCAAACAACCATTCCTATTATGCATGGAATGTTTCAAATCAGAAACACATCCTAGAAAATCCAACTCACTAGTAGCCCCAACAACAAGCTGCTAACAGCAGCTCGGGGAATTATTCCTCCCCTACAGGATATTTTAATTGCATAGAGTATTCCATCCAAACATGAACAAAAACGGAAAGCAATACAAATGTTCTACGATAAACATTTGAAAAACAATATAAGGAACACAATGGGAAGCTATTCATATCATAACATGTAATTTATCGAAATTTATAAATAAACAAGAGCACACTCCTAAATAAAATTTAAAAAAGGATAATTTTGTGAAAATCATAAGCCAGTCATTTTTTTATTTTCAATAAAGTAATTAGGTATCAACTGACTGCAGGACAACAGGGCAAATTAAATTAACAATGTAAAATCAGATTTGTCAATTATTTGATAATTTTCTAACAATTATCAAACTTTCCGACAACTGGTTACCGTATTAGCAACATTCAGAACAAATTTCACAAGGATACATGAAAAACTTGTCAAGTTTTTTATATATTTCACAAGGATACATGAAAAACTTGTCAAGTTTTTTAAATTAGAATATTTAGTCACATCTGATTGTTACCCGCTTAAACTAGTAGGTCACATGAGGTATATGCTTTGACAGGAATCTATTGAGAAATAGTATGTACAATGTATACCCTACTGTCATAATGTATGAAAAATGTTAACGAGTAATTAACCCTTTCTAGACTGCCATCTTCATCCACTACAAGCTGCAAATTGCTATCGCAATTCCCGACTTGTAGTGGATGAAGATGAATTGAAATAGGTAGCAAATTAAAGAATTGATGAAATTTTCCTCAAGATTTTTGATAGCAAATGTTGTTTAACCTTTTTTTTTAGGAATCATGAGGACTTAAAGGGTTAATCACTTTTAGATATAAAGAAATATACTAGCTATGATATCATGTGATAATACATACCTTTAACATTTTGTCATAACCTGGAGCCTGTGTCACAATTTGGTAGGAGCCATGGATTAACAGATGAAAATTTCCATGCTTGTCTGTGTTGACAGTCCAGTCCTGGTCTTCAATGTACACTAGAGCTCCTATCACTGGATGTCCATTTATATCTGATACATGTCCATGTAAACCTAGGTTCACCTGACCAGGATTAAATATACAAAATTTAATTTTACTGACAAAATAAGAGGTCACTTGCAGTTAAGCTCAGAAGAATTGTCGACAAATATACTGTAGCTAATAACATGTTGAAGGTAGTGTATGCTCCATTTGTATTTGTTTTTTTTTGTTTTCTATGGAACCTAGATAATTTGTTTTTTTATGTGCAAATGATTCCCAAAGTATTGACACTATTCTGGTGGGAATTAGGAGGCAGTAATTAAAAATTATTTATTTTCTCGTGACATTAATTCAGCATCTTCAACCATGGAAGCTGAACAAACGTGGGATGACACATCATTATAAATAAGTCTCCAGGATTTTTTATGTCCTCCAAATTGACTTTGAGAAATGTCATATAATATATGTATAATATGAAATTTCATAATAAAGTAAAATAAAATGAGTAAAGATCAACAAGGGTCTGGGTTTAATGTTAAAATGTATAGTGCTGTTATCTCCATCAATAAATACAACTCTTTAGAGCTATAAAACAGTATCTATATTACTTGCATTGGTAATAAAATTTTGTACTGATTGTAAGATTTGGTGGAGAGGGTCCTAATCTGCTGGTGGGGCTCTATGGCAGCTCAAATAGATTGAAATATTATCCATGAAAAAGCAGGATGTGGCAGTGATTTTAATGATGAATGGGACCGGGATGAATAATTAAGTATACATGTATTGTTATATAATCTTTTCTATAGCAATAAATATTTACCCTTCTCATAACAGACAAAAGAGCATTTTGATGATTCTGCCACAGCATTGGCAGATATGAAGATGGAGGTGCGTTACAACAGCTCACGTAGATTGTCAATACCGGCATATGATGATGTGCCCAGACCCAGTTCTGTATAAATAGAATATAATAACAGTATAGAATTAAGTGATAATTTATTACCATTCATTTTATAATAAACTTAGCCTATTCTCCGTGGGACAAGTATAATACTATTTGAATACATAAATAAATAAATGGAAATGGTGATATGTTATGTACATTATATTATTCTCCTTATAATATCAAGTGTTAGCATGATATCAAATCATAATGTATGCTATTGATCTATAATTAACATGTAAATTATCCATGTTCAGTGGGTATTTAATATTTTTATTTATTTACTTACAGTATTTTAAAACGCATGCACAAATCCAGCACTGCTTGTCATGGCGTTTAGAAGAAAAACATATGAAAATAAGCTAGCTATATGAAAAGTTAAAAACTAAGTGAAGATTTTTTTTAAACAACATCATTAAGTATGTTAAGCTATCTTAAAAAGTAAACTTCGATATGAATAAATATTGCTATTAGGTATAATAAATTCTAAAAAAAATGTGCTTTTAACTTTATTTTTACTATGTCCAGAGCTTGCTGCATAGATATCATGCAGACGTATATTACACAGGGCTGGCCCTTGTGTACTAAAAGCTTCCGTGTCACAGGCACAGGCTCTAGGCTCTATAGACTAGGACGTTGTTGATAACAGCACAGCACTTCTGAGTAGTGTGGTGCCTGACCATGCAATGATTTTTAAATATATAAAAGCACTTTAAATTCTATGCACAACCCTACTGTCAGCCATCTAGTTCTTTAACTTAAGAAATAGTGTGATATGCTCTAGGATATTGATTCTGGTAAATCATTTTATCTATTTATAACTCATACAAATAAATGGTAGTAGTCAGTAAAATTGCTTATTATCATGCCACATGTATGAATTTATACATTAAACCATTGTAAATGAGAAAGTATCTAGAAAATTGTATCTGTTACAGTACAAACGGTTGATATGTAGTGTATCATACTTACCTGGAGACTTCCTGGGTGATCTTCACCTGAAATGGTCACTGTGTTATCATTCACTGCAGACAAAGTCACAGCAGACATTTCTTCAAACAAAAAGAATTATAAAAACATCAAAAATAACTTAACTAATTTTTTTTAAATAAGTTTAGCTGTTCCAAAATAAACCACTTGATGTAAAATTGCAATAAAGAAGGATACTGTTTGTAAAACGAGAAAAAAACCGAAATTGAAATATGTGTTTTCGCATGTGAGTTTGGCTGTACATGTGGTACTGTAATATGTGATAAGAAGTGTACAATATATAAGCTGAAGGACTGTAAGGCCAATAATATATAATATCTCAATACACTACATGTAGTACACTACCTGCAATATGAGTCGCTCCACACACCACACCTGACTTCATGTAAGGGTGTTCAGTTGCATACTTCATTGCAAAACCTGACATTATTGAATTCGCAGAATCTGAAAAACACCATTCCAATCAACATATTTGCATATGTAGCATATATCGAAAGTCATCACAACAGGAAGAGTACACGGCCATTTCTCCAGTCCGGTACTGCCCAAAAATGTGCAGGAATGGCAAAATTTGTAATTAGCCATTCAGATGAACTGGCAAATTCAAGGCCATCCTATAACAAATGCTATTTATAGGAAAGACAGTTTCTATTCAGGAATGGCAGTTTCCTTGATTTGCCAGTCCTGTGGATTGGCATGCCCTCAACGTTTAATTTCACCCCTGTACACTGTATATCATACTGTAAAAAAAACTGGCTTTAAAAATAATTTATATGACCTTTTCAAAATTAAGATAAAAAAATAATTGCTTAGAATTATACAATAAAGGTAAATAATAATTGTTATTAACTTACCATATTCTGTTCTTGGAAATGAAGCCTTAACAGCTCCATCATTCATTACTAATGTCAAGTCAACACGAGTTTGTTTTAACCAATCTTTGATAGCGCTTACTTCAGGCTCATCCTGTTTCTCAAGGCCATGCTCTAAAAAAGATAATCCACTACATGATGATACATGCTTGTGTTTTTTTCTTTTAACCCTTATATTACTGTGACCTTATATATTCAGTTTCAAGCAAGTTTCAGACCGAATAAAAATGCCATGAAATCAATAAAATAGTCTGTCATAGATGCTCAGTTGATCAAGTAATACATTTTCCCATATGTTTATTTTCCATAAAGAGTACTATTTTTCGTTCATTTAAAGCTGGAAATTGAGTGTGGATTTGTAGGCGAGCCTGTATCAATACTTAGTATACACAACTGGGTACTATCTAATTGTGAAAGTCTGGGTTTTCTAGTTTTTTTCTTTTCGTGACTTGAATTATTGACATCACCTGAATTTATAAAAACAGGTAATTTTCATTTCCTGTAGGAATCGCAGTAGCAATTGACGGCTCACAATAAATGAAAATAGCATGAAATTTCAAGGTTAATAAGTTGACAATGCTGCTGGTATTAAGAACATAGATTAGCTTACCCTACCAATATTAAAAGTAAATGCTAAAGTGAGAAAAATATACAGATGTTATACCAGATATATTAAATTAAGCCTATACTTTTTATACACCTTAATGATTATCATATCTTTAACCTCCTCGGATCTGAAAGTGTTTATCTGCCACTTTACAAAGTGGCAGATACACCTTTTCATATGCAGGTGGACGATATATGAGCCCTGCCTCATTCGACTGATTTGAGTCTAACAATCTTTGGAAAGGACATACATATTGTACTTGTCTGTCTGTCCGCCCTGTGTAACGTCCTCCTCTTCTGTGCAGGGCCAGGAGGCGGTGTCTGTAAGCAGATTCCGGCTTTTGGCTTTGCAGAGCAGTATTGTGTATCGTGCATGCTTTGTATTGTTTTGTGTGTGCAAATAAAAGCAGGTTGAAAATACTATTTCACTAATACTGCTATTCTATAATATTCTTCAAATATATTTATGGAAAAGTAAACGTATGAAGTCTTGATTTTATATTTGCATGGCAAATATGAAAGTCTCCACAATTAAGGTTATTGCCAATGCAGTAATGACATATGGCCATCTTGGAATTTGAAGATCAGATGAATATTTGCGAGTAGAGAGCATTCACCGTATTTCCCCGCGTATAGTGAGGCATCAATATTATCTTATTCTACTAATAGCGCCGTGACACAGGAAAGATACCTGCATACACGATGCTCAATGACGGGAACAGCAGCAACAGTACAGCTCTGCAAAACCGAAGGGCAGTATCTGGTTACTTGTAGAGTAAGCAGATGTGTATTTTCCTTTTCAACGGCACAGTGGATGTCATCGCAACTGTATCGTTTTGGTCAGACATTCTGAGGCCTGCATAGGCTACATATACACACACGTTTTTAAATATTTATATTTCGCCGACAAATTTATATTATTTTAATTTATCTTTAACAAAGACCATTTTTTAATATCGTCGTGCTCATATAAGAACATTCCAAGATGAAATGTGATTGTAAAACATTTGCAGACTCATTGTCTAGACACAAGAGGTGTTTGGCTGTATAAGGTGTCAGGGTGTAATAACACAGCCGCGCTACGTGGACTACAGCTAACAGATACCACCATTTGCTCAACACTGTATCAGCAGCGGCAACAGCGGTAGGCGTTAATGTTATCCAAGCAATACGGACATTTTGAGGCCTACACATATAGAATTTGCCATACGAAATATAATCAGTGATATCTTGTTATATTTCGTCAACGCATTCTCTCATTCCAATACATCTCAATAAAATATAATGTTCAGATAGGCCTACTGTCGTACACAATAGAACTCTCCCATATATATATGAAAGGCGATCTTAGATTAAATCATTATTAATATAAATGAGGGTCAGGAGTGTGAACTGGTTGCAGACTAACTGCGTCATTTATCTGCCCGTGGTTGTCAAAGGCCAAACACGACACACACCCAAAGCTAAAACAATGTTGTGTTGGTGTCGCAAACGGTGGCCCAACAATGAACCAGCATTGGGTGAAAGTCTCTCGTTTGCTGGGCTTGCACTCACAACAATCACTGAATGCTGCTTTATAATTGTTGGGCCAGCATCCACGATAGCGTCCTAACTTTGCGTTACGGTTAGTGTATCGTGCTCACTGGGTGCATTATCACAATCGTCGCGAGACCGCTAATATACGTCGTCCGTGAAATACAGTAAATGACATTCTACTAGTTGGAAAGGCACAGTCAAACTGTTGTTCTTGTTGGTAAGGTCTGCTTATCAAACACGCTGACTGGCCTATGTTTACAGATATGTTTTACCGCTAGAGAACTTACCGCTGAACTTACCGCTAGAGAGCTTAAAAATTGTATTCAATTCTACATCTATGTATAATACGAGGTGCCTTTTTGTGACATGAATAGCTAAGAAAAAATCGCATCACCTTATACACGGGGATATACAGTATGTTTATTTGTAAGGAAGATCCGAGTGGCCATCTTAATTAGAGTGATTAATCCATCAGTGTTTAGAAAAAAATCTTTAAGATTGGATGATTATTTGCGACAGTAAAACGTTTAGATCGCTTTGTAAGGAAGCGCCAGGCGGCCATTTTGGATATGCAAATCAGCGGATTTAACCAGGGAAATCTTATCCAAAAAAATCCATCAGTGTTGAAGAAAATTTTTTGAAGATCGGATGAATATAAGCGATTGGAAAGTGTTTACTTCGATTTGTAAGGAAGAGCTTGGGAAGTCATCTTAAAAATGCAAGTTAGATGATTTTCGAACTCAACCAGGGTAATCCATCAGAGGGTGTTGAGAACAAAATTCTTGAAGATCTGATGAATATTGGCAACTGGAGAGTGTTTATGTCGACTTGTAAGAAAGAGCTATCTTGAATATGCAAATCAGCTGATTTTGGAACTCAACCAGGGTAATCCATCAGAGGGTGTCCAAAACAAATTTCTTGAAGATTGGATGAATATTGGCGACTGGAGAGCATCTATGTCGATACTTAAGGAAGGGCCATCTTGGATAAGCGAATTTGATGCTTTTCGAACTCAACCAGGGTAATCCATTGGAGAATGGGGAGCGTCTATGCTGATATGTAAGGAAAATGTGGATTGACATCTTGGATATGCAAATTAGTTGATTTTTGAACCCAACAAGGGCAATCCATCAGAGTGTGTACAGGAAAAAGTTGCGAAGATTGGATGAATATTGGCGACTGGATTGGCTTACGTCTATTTGTAAGGAAGAGTGGGGTGGTCATCTTGAATATGCAGTGTTCATAAAAAATCAAGAAGATTGTATGATTATGCAAGAGCATTTATGTTGATTTGTAAGGAAGCGCCAGGCGGCCATCTTGGATATGAAAATTTGCGGATTTACCCAGGAAAATCTTAACTATCAGTGTTAAAAAAATTGTGACGATCTGATGAAAATTAGCGATTGGAGAGCATTTAGGTCGATTTGTAAGGAATAGCTGGGGCGGCCATCTGGGATATTCAAATTATCTGCTTTTAGAATTCAATTAAGGTAATTCATCAGAGGGTGTTAAAAAAAATTGTGAAGATCGGAAGAATATTAGAGACTGGAGAGCATGTAAGGAAGAGTGGACATCTTGGATAGGCAAATTACCTGATTTTTAAAATCCACCAAGGTAATCCATCAGAGGATGTTTAGAAAAAAAAAATTGTGAAGATTAGATTAAAAATAAAAAGAATAATAATAACAACAGACAGCCCTAAAACAATAAGTCTCCACCACATAGTGGGTGGAGATTGAATTACCTTCAAATATATTGCCAATATCATATCCATGAGCATTTAGCTTTCCACTAGCATCCAGACAGTGACCGGGTTTGGATTCTTCAAGTCCATCTGGATTTGCTACCATTAAAAAGTGAGTAGTTGTTGAATCGATATACTGCAAAAATAAAGTACAGTTGTATTATAACAAAAATAAACATTTTTTCATCATTTCATGTATCAACCTTTCAGAATGGTACACGGGCATAGGTGGCATCCTCAGTAAAGGTCCCATGAAAACATGGGGACATTTTTTTTAACTAGAGCGCTGACGCTAAAGAATGTCCCCCACCATTAATTAAAGTCAATAATGGCCTCAAAGTTAAAGGTTAATAATTAGGTCAAAGGTCATGATCAACAAAAAAGCACATCTACACCCCCTGAGGGATGTGTGTGTGCAATATGAAAACAATCCAACAAAACACTTTCCAAGATATCATCCGGAAACTGAACTCATCATCTGCCATCAATTAAGTCAATTATGGCCTTAAAATTGAAGGTAATAAATTTGGTCAATGGTCAATAAGTCAATAAGGCACATCTACACGCCCTAAGGCATGTGTCTGTGCAATATGAAAACAATCCAGCAAACACTTTTCCGAGATATCATCCGGAAACTGAACTTATCATACGCCATTAGTTAAAGGTTAATGATCGCCTCAAAATCAAAGGTAAAAATTTAGGTCAAAGGTTATAACCCCCAAATGGCACATCTGCATCCCCTGAGGCATGTGTGTGTGCAATATGAAAATAATCCAGCAAACGCTTTGCGAGATATCATCCAGAAATGAAACACAGTCGCACGGACGCACAGCTGGTCATGGACGCACAGCTGTATGACCGCGTGGCCAGACATTGTGATGACAATAGCCCCCTCTACTTCGTGGGCGGGGGATAAAAAATGCAACATCTAAACAATAGGCCAAAGACAGCCATAATCCTTCCCATAACCCTCCCCCGTGAGAGAAACACACACACTGCACATCTAGGCCTACACATTCTGGGTGATGTAAATGAAAATATGAAAGAAATCCCTAGGATGTTTCAGAGATATGCTCTGTAAATGGTACTGTTAATCATCAGTTAGTCTTAAAGCCATTTTTCTGAGATGCAAGTGAAAAATAGGTCGAAGGTCCTTATACCCCCAAAAGGCAAAAACTACAACCGTGGGTGATGCGTGTCCAATATGAAAAGAATCCCCCAAGGGGTTTCAGAGATCTGCTTTGGGAAAACAAGTCACTAAGCTATTTTGGCTGAAAGGCACATTCATATGCTCCTGAAAAGAGCTGCTTGGATCAGTTCTGGTCAACAGATTATCCAACCAATTTGGTAATTTTGGCTCAGAGATGTGGGTGAGAAAGTAGGTTATATCTTTCACAAGGCACATCAGCATACCTTGGGGGATGATTGTGTGCAGTAAGAAAAAACTCCCATGGAAATATGCTCCATAAACGAGATTGTTAGCCCCTAAGCTTTAATAGAAGGCTATCCAGTAGGTTTCCAATAAAATATACATACGTGTATATGTATCAAAGAATTGTAATTTGAACAAATTGCAAATATGAAGTTATAATATATCATTAGAAAAAAAAGGTACACAAACTGTGTTTAATTTCACTAGTGTAATGACATTGAACACCAAGTAACTTAGATAAGATGTTTTTGAAGATATCCAGGTGCTGCAAAACAAGAAATTTACCATAAAAAATAGCAGCCATGACCTCGATGTGTTTTCTCACTTTTTGACAAATTGATGCAGTCAAGGAGTTAATACCGGTGATCAAAATATTCAGCACACAGAAAATTGACCAAATTTAATTTGTTGCATATAACATATGAAATTAAATTGGATACCTTGCTGACTTGGTTGTATATACTATACGTCTCACACAGGTATGAAGCCAGCTGCAGCGCTATTTCCACGCCTACACGTTCATTTCCATGAAGGCCAGATATTAGGACTACCTGGGTGTGGTTAGCCGAGATGCTAGGAGGCTTCTTACCCACTGATAAAACCAATAAAACTCTTTCTCTTACGGATGATCCAATCCTGTTGATTAGAAAAGAACAGTATTTAACTCTTAAAGTGCTGAGTTAATTTGTAAAAAAACATTGCAACCAAAGGGGTTTTTCAATTTGAAATCATCATGAATGTCTTAGTTAGCTCTTTCTGATTCATTTGAATACAGTAGTTATTCGTTATAACATGATCATAAGTACGAATCGTGTTATAAGCCGATCGTGTTATACGAAATGGCCCGATTTTATCTAGTACTACTAGGTCGATATGACGATATTACACGGGATGCGGTAATATAAATAACTGACACGGGACACTATACTAGCTTGTAGCATAACGTTATTTCCCGGCCTTATTTACTGTACAAATATCGGAGTTTTAGAAGTTATATTAATTATTATTTGTAAATAATAAAAATGTGAATTGATTGAATGTGTCTGATATAAACAGTAGAAGTAAAATTAGTTGAATCAGGAATACAGGACTCGCGAACAGAGTGATGCTGTGTATACAAGTCTGTGTACAGTGTTTAATGACGTCATCGTTTTGAGGGTAGAGGTGTCAAAATCTCGTGAAATATCACTCTCAACGTGAGATCATATGAGACTGTCAATCATCCTGACACCGCCCGGTGCGATGGGAGGCGAGTGTTGACTAATCAGCGTTTGAACACAACTTTGCATTTTTGGTATCGTGCAATCAATTACAACAACACAAATATTATGTTTTTCCAAATCGTGTAATAAAACAACATATCACTGATGTTATATTATTCATAGGATAACTACCAAGCCTGTAGGCTTGAAATGGTTTGACACGCTCACGTTAACTGACGGCAACGATCATTGCCTAACTGGCCGCAAAAGAACCAGTGCTGATTTAATGCTGGGCCAGCGTCGTGGTCAGGTGAGATGGGAGGGAGATATTGACCAATCAGCGTTAGAACACGCTTGTCAATCAAACTTGTCGGTGAGCTGTCCATACTGACGGTGATTTGTGACTGATCAAATCGGCATAAAATATATATTTATGCAACACCATTAAATCTAATATAATAACTTAATTTATAAATTATTTAACAAAATGACATGTTTATCATAACACAAAATGTTCTTTATATTTTCTTTTAAATTGGTTAATAAACTAATCTAACACCAGTCTTTTTGCATGTTTTTTAATTGTGTAAAAATTTATGATAACACGAATATGTTGCTCTTCTAAATCATATAATAAAGTATTATATCCCTGATATTATATTATTTATTACCCGGTATGACTGGGCCGCCTAACTCATTTACTGCGCGAGGCCCAGTCAAACTGACCACCATTTTGTTTCCACAGCCAGCTGTGTAAAAACGACACTGCCTTCCGAAAAACTCGGATGCCATGAAATTGAGACGAATATTTCAAGTACCTACGAAAACTAGGACATTTTCAGCAGGCCTAAATTTTTGATCGTATTAGAACTGTTACATTTAAAAATGGAGGTCACTGTGTCAGAGCCTTGCGATGTCATCAGGGTAATTATTTATAGGATAACTATCAAGCATGTGGGCTTGAAAACGTTTAAAACGCTTCAATAAACTATCCCGACTATGGCTAGACCTTTACCAGCAACGGTAGGGGGGGGGGGGGGGGTTAACTGACTCCAAACTAAACTGAACAATACATGTACTGATCACTTGTCACGGTTGATTCCACACACTTGATAGAACATCCGAGCTAATCCGTGTATTTTACATCTGCAATAAACCAGTCTATATAAAAAGATAACCAGCGCCAATACACGTCTGCCGTACTGCAGACACTAACCTTGCGGTCACTAAGTCATCAAAACTAAAATAATAATCATTCACAATTAGAACAACATAGTCCTCATTGTAATATAAATATATCTATTGCATAAAATAACGTGCTGCAGAAACATGGTGTAGCAATTTTGTAGCCGTACTTGGTATTGTTCTGACAAAAACTGGGTTTTAAATTTACATGAATCGGGTTTGCTGGGTGTAAAAAGGTTAACGTGGCCAAGCGAGCGGACAATGTTGTTACAATGACGGGCCGGCATCTGTAATGCTGGGTCAATATTTAAGCATCATCTAGCCACTGCTTTCATTTCACTGACGGCGCCGAGGATTGCGTAACTGCCCGCCAATGGTCGATAAACGTTTTGGTTCCAAGAGATCAAGTTCATATAAGATTTATGTTTATTTTAAATAATTAGGAATGGAATAAGACGGCAATAAATAATTCAAGAGTTAGCCATGTAGTACTTAACAGTGTACTGAACGTCAAGAAACATGATGTGCTTCACAAAATTGTCGCGAACATAACACCTTGCAATACAAACGAGAACGCTGCTCGACATTGCACAATGTGAGTTGTGAAGAAGTGGCATTCATCAAACGATCGGCGTGTCATCATCTCTGGCTACCTATTTTAATAGTGATTTAAAATAACCATTTTTTCAGTTAAACCTGCTAAATTAGGTTAATTTTATTTAATAGCTAGGATTACTGACATCAAATCGTGCACAACATATTCGTGGTATATTATTTTATAACACCATATAAAACACATCATATTCGTGTTATAATATTTCATTACACGCGATTTTAAAAACTTGCAAAATAACTATATTCGTGTTATAATAATTTAATACAGATTAAAAAAACATGTAAAAACATTATTCTTCGTGTTATAATATCTTTATTACACGATTTAAATAAACATATTCTTTTGCTAAACACGCCACGTTAAGTTAATTTGATTAAGTAAATACATTTTCTGAGATCAAATCGTGCACGTCATATTCGTTTTATATTATCTATTACACGATTCATGTTTGAATTGAATTTTGGCTCAAATACGAAATGAGATACTCTTGTTCTAAAAGGGTGCCGTTATGTGCTGTGCAATACCACTTGCCGGCAAATTTGCGTGAGCGTCATGCGTGAAGGATTAGGCCTACCGCTACTGCACTATTAACATGTGACGTTGGCCGACAATTTCATGCTTAATTGGATGTTCAAATATTTATAACACGATTTTTCCAGAAAAATGGTAAAAAAGATAGTGTTAAATTTTGGGATCCATGGTTGCATCGTGTTATATCCGATTCGTGGAGTAACGATTTGTGCTATAACGGATAATTACTGCACCTATGTTATGGGTCTACGGCCATTAAAAATATTTTCATTCTTACAGTGCGGGGATCGACTTTAGACGTCAGAATCTGACGTCTACAAAAGTCAGATTATGTCAACTAAAGTCGATCCCCGCGCTGTAAGGGTTAAATAGCAAAACACCTTTACAACTATAACTGAGGCATAGGAAAAAGGATACTTTTACTGTATATCATAACAAATACAGAAATTTCCAAAAAAGTTGACTTACTGTTTCAAGTGAGTTATAGCAGGGTACTTCTCATGGATTTCTTGTAGCTGGTTTATTATTTGGTTGTAGTTACTATAAGTAATACTACCAAGCTTAGCTGTCAGAGCAATATCAATATGCGTGAGAACACCTGGTTGTACTGTCACTGTCAATGACTGTGGCATGTAATCTAAGAAATAAACCATACAAAATAACATTGATCACATATTAGATTATCTATCCTGCATGGTAACCCTTGTGGTTCCAAGCCTGTACATAGATATGCAGCTCCAAGCAAGTTTCAATCAAATGAATGCCAGTGAAAATGATCAAATGCGATGTGATAGATGCTCTGTTCATGAAATAATTTAATCTGTGATATGTCTATTTTTCGTCATTTGAAGTTGGAAATTACGCTAGCAATTCAAGCTTTAAATAAAGGAAAAATATAACCATTAACATTTCAGCAGCACAAGGGCTAATGGCACATTAAAGTTACTACCAGTAGTGTCGAGTATTTCCATACAGACTATAGCCTAGGTATGTATAGTTCTGCATATAGAGTGTACTATTGTAATCACCCAGATTACTGGTAGTCTGGTACAGTTTTCTTAGTTAGCAAAGGGTTCCATCCACACAATGATTTGATTATTTTTTTTCCAGCATATTTAACTAATGTTTATGCCCGGTTTACACAAAATAAACATTAAAATTAAATATTAAAATGTATTTAAATTCTTTATTTCCGGTTAAAGGCTTTCTGCTTGTAATATTCGATACAATAAGGATAGAAGGTAACACCATTATATCATCATCAACCAACCACTCAATCAACTCAGAGGATAATTTTAAATGTGCAACAAGCTTTGTAATGACAGAATCTGAGACGTCTGTATCATTAATTGTAATATCTTTGTCGGTATCATGAATTGTAAAATCTTTGTAATGTAAAAAAATTAACCCCTTTTCCCGACAAGTTATCTTACCTAAATTTTCATCCACTTGAATTTGTGCCTCGCTACACACAACTTCAAGAGGGTGATAATCACTCATATTTGTATGCCAATCTTGATGTTTAAACACACATTAAGTTTCCAATAACATTGATTTAATCAGCTGATAAAATGGATATAAAATGACTATAGTCATGCTCAGCACTTTAAGGGTTGATTTAAAACATGCTATTCTGTCACGGCTGATTTGTGGCAAATCACAAAGAGCTCATATGCACAATTTTATTGACAAGAAAAAACTGAACTAACTGCCAGTGTTCACATATATTATGGTGATCTCAATAACTGCCATTCACTATATGTAAAATTAATGGTGAGAAAAAATTGATGAGATCATCAATATTGAACTAAGGGGGTATGGGAAATTCACAGATGTGAGAAGGGAAAATAACTAGAAAAAGTTGTTCGGAAACGAACTCGAAAGCAGCCCTCTGTTATCGCCAGTTGGCCAGTTTAAATTTGATATAGATCAGCAAACATTCTCAAGGTTTATTTTATATTACCACTTTAGCTATTATGCAACATTTCCGAGATAATGAGAAAAAACAATTGAAAATGACCGTCAGTCAACCTTTTTGAGTTTTATTTCTGCCAAATTTTCTCATGTGTTATCCTTGTGAGAGTCCTTACATTTTCTTCTATATGCATGGTCCAGCTATTCTACTTTGCTTTTAAGTTGCGTAAATATAACAAAATTACTCAAATTCAAAATGGCCGCTAGACTGCCATTTATATATTTTTTGCTCCCAAAAGTAAATTAGGTCATTGATTGACATTGCTGTGCATATTTGGCAAATTAAAAGAAGATCTGCTGGAAGGTTTTTCCTGAAATGTGCCAACAAGTATTTCTTTGTTAGTTGCCCTAGTAATTAAAGGGTTGATAGTATGGGAATCAAAATGTCATCAAAAATCCCCTGATGGTATCTGATGACTATGTCAGGTATGAGGAAGCAGAAGTTCATAGATCAACAAGATTTTGAAATAATGAGAAAAAAAAAATGGCCGACTGGCGGCCAGAAAAAACTGGCGGCCATTTTGGATTTCATTAGTGCGAAATTTGTAATGGGTTATCCTTATGTGAGACATTACATTTTGTTTTATATTCATGGCCCAGCTATTTTGCATTTTTTCGAGTTACGTAAATATCACAAAATTATTAAAATTCAAAATGGTCACTCAACAGCCTTTATTAAATTGTCTGCTCCTAAAAATTAATCAGGTCATTGGCTTACATAGCTGAACATATTTGCCAAATTGAAAGAAGATCTGATGGAATTGTTTTCCCAAAACGTGCTAGCAAGCTTTTCTTTATTAGTGGCCATAGTAATTAAAGGGTTGATGATATGGGGATCAAAATGTCACCAAAACAATTCCCCAGTGGTATGTGATGGCTATGTGAAGTATGAGGAAGCAGAAGCTGATAGATTGGTAGCTATCTCGAAAACAAATAACTGGGGCGGCGGCGGCAGACCGTGTGGAATACAGTAAGCAGCCCGCCTCGGCGAGGGCTGCTTGATTAAAAGTAGGATTTATATTAAACAAAACGTTACCTGGGATCCCAACTGTTATGTCATAATCACCAGGAAGAAGTAATTTAACAAAACTGTCACCCGCAGCCAAAGGAATGTCTGAATAGAATCCATCAATCCTGACTTTAGCATTCAACATAATTTCTCCTGCTGGATTCCGAACACGTCCATGTACCCCTGGATAACAAACACAGGTTATATATGTATACATGTATTTAACCTTTAACCTCTGATGCCACTCACATGTATATTCAGTTCTTCTTTCTTTTATTAGCACACTAAGTACTACCTCTTAAACATTTTAAATATAAAACGTGATATAAATCAGCAAGATTTGAAAATAGTTGACCTCAATCCCGTCAAACCTGAGTCTCGCAACTTCAAGTGGGTGAAAATTACAATTGATTAATATGGCGGTTAAAGGGCTACATAAACCTTTCAAACGCGGACCCCGAGTAAACTCGGGGGGGGGGGGCAAAAAATGTCTCCCTGTGGCGGACCCCGAGTATTCTCGGGTGCAGAGTGTGTTTTTTTGTGTTTTGTCTGTAAAATCAATGTGGTCCGATAATCATGAGGGTAGCCTTGTTTTTGCTGATAAACGTTTGTTTCTCTTTTGATTGTGCATGGATAGCATTCCATCATAATATCTGGACCGATGTAGAGCTGTCTTACTTAAAGGATTCTTTTGGGGCAAAAGATGTCTCCCTGTGGCGGAACCCGAGTATACTCGGGTGCAGAGTGTGTTTTTTTTGTTTTTTGACTGTAAAATCAATGTGGTCCGATAATTATGAGGGTAACCTTGTTTTTGCTGATAAAAGTTTGTTTCTCTTTTGATTTTGCATGGATAGCATCCCATAATAATATCTGGACGAAGTAGAGCTGTAATTCTTAAAGGATTCTTTTGGAACGAAAAATTCAAAATGGCCGCCAAAAAATCAATAAAATTATTATAACTTTCTCAATAATTGAGATAGACTTGATTTTTTCACCGAACCATATATTTTTGTTATCAAAGAATACAATGAAACAAACAATACTACCTTTGGCATCATCATCATGCTTAAAATGTTATAATAATACTTATTTGACAGATATCGCAGCAGTGCGGATTGCATGGTTGCACACCTAATCATTACGCATAACCTATATAATCATTACGCATTTAGTACACATCACCCATAAACTGATAAGCCTGACATTTTACATGACTTTGACATAGCCTTCACATTTATTTTGGGCGGTATCCAAGCAGTAAAGCACAACCTCAACCCATGTCAACCTCCATACCCAATTATGTATCAATCTTTTGCGATGGAAGCCCAAGCTGATCCTACATGCTGCTGCATAATTGTAATTTCGCTTGTTCAATTGAGCCTTGAGGAATGGGGGTGTAATAAGGGCAAACATGGGGGCATTACCCCTCCCAATATCAGCACTGCCCTAGATGTCCTAGAAATGTGTGCTGAAATGATACCCGACCAAGTATGTGTCACCATCAGTCCTTTCTAATGGATGACTGCACCACTAAGCAGCTTGAATTGATAAAAAGTGCGTATTTTTGCGAGTTTGACCTTGAAATGACCTTGATGTGACCTTGACATGACCTTGGTGTTATCCACCAGTGAAGCACAACTCCTCCTCATGTTATTATTTGATCATAAGCTAAGATCCTGCTGGTGTCTTCATACAAATCTGACATTACAAAATATTCTTATTTTTTTCTTATTATTTCCACCCACTTGAAGTTGTGTCTCACTGCCACGATCCACAACTGCCGAGTGGGTGAAAATTACCCTAATATGTTTAATTTGAGACTAAGCATTTGCAAATTTTGATGTGCACTCGTTTCGTTTCCAATATCTGCGATTCAAACATGCTCAACAGCTATTAAAACGGATCAAAAACGACTACAGTTGCGATATGAAACAGTCCTCCTGTACAGTGTACTACTGATTAACCCTCGGCCTGCTGGACCTGTGTGAATACATTTTCAAGCGGCAACTTACAAATCAAACAGAACGCCACTAAAATTGATAAAATACCTAGTGGAAGGTTCTCAACGAATGAAATAATTATATTTTTCAAAATTTCATAAATATATTATTTAGGGATAATAATGACATTGTATGATTGTACCCACGATAAGTTGAATTTATATGTCTGTTTATTTAGGAATAAACAAAACAAAAAGAAAGTCAATACATGTATGATGTTACCACAACGTTTGGGATAATGCAGTACCAAAATTGTTACCATAGCTACAGTTTACATGACATTATTTGTTACCGGGTATGTTAAAATGAAAGATTTTGTGATGAGAATCATATCCACATCAGTTATCAACTGTCCTAATCATATACGATTTTAGCTCTTATAAGTACACAAAAAATATAGACCAGGCCTAGTCCACTAGATATTTTACTGCAATGACACATATTGTGCTATTTTGCTGCAGTTTATCACAAATATCTAATAACCCTTTGTTAATTATATGAAAAGGAAAAAAATTATTAATTGTCATTATTAAATACATGTACTATTTTTGAAATATCTATACTTCAATTAACTAATGGAAAAAAATGTTAAATACATCACAGAGTGAGTGTTTAGATATATTTCCAGAGATATAAGATGGCAAAGTGTGAGTAAAGCCATCTGCTATAGGATCAATAAAAGTAAATGTGTACAATGTGTATAAAACACAACTGATCACATAATAGGCCTACAAAATATATATGTAGTAGGATATTTATATTGTAATGTAAAATGTTTATAAACTAGAAAAAGTTGTTCGGAAACGAACACGAAAGCAGCCCTCCGTTATAGCTCGACCACTATTTTAAATCTCTTTGCTCAAAAAAAAAAAAATGAAAGGGTTATCCTTGTGTGAGACATTACATTTTGTTTTATATTCCTGGTCCAATCATTTTGCATTTCTTGAGTTAAGTAAATATTACAAAATTCAAAATAGCTGATAAATGGCCATTTTGAAATTGTTTGCTCCCAAAAGTTAATCAGGTCATTGGCTGACATAGCTGAACATATTTACCAAATTAAAAGAAGATCTGATGGCAACTTTTTCCTGAAATGTGCTAACGAGCATTTCTTCGTTAGTGGCCATAGTAATTAGAGGGTTAATGATATGGGGATAAAAATGTCACCAAAACAATTCCCCAGTGGTATGTGATGGCTATGTGAAGTATGAGGAAGCAGAAGTTGATAGATTAGTAGCTAACTTGAAAAACAAATAACTGCGGCGGCGGCGGAGGCTACGGACCGTGTGGAATACAGTAAGCCCGCCTCGGCGAGGGCTGCTTAAATAGTAGTCAATCACAAAAGTTCAATTATGACTGATAAGTCTGAAGATCACTACCTTGCTGTGCAGCTTCAATCACTGTAATCAAAGACTCTTGATTCTGTGACCAGATTTCTTTCAGATCTTCTTTCGCGGGGTATTTGCAACAAGACATGTGGACAGACAGCTGTGGACAAATATGTATTATATAAAAAAACTTCACCTGAAAATTGCACTTCTACTTATTCTGTCAAATCATTTGAACTTGATAACCTAGCGCTACCATCAAATCAAGATGTCACCAACAGGGCTTATAAATTTGCCCAATGGAAGTGTGTGTTGGAGATGCACTAGCCTATGTAAAAATGTGTTCTGCCCAACAACATAGTCAACGAAGTATGAGTGGCCAGATATATTTATTGACACAGACTGTTGGGACTGACTGGTGTAAAATTTGCAGTGCCAAAAAATTACCGGGTGACTTTTATTTGATTGAATTGAAGAACAATGATCAGATATAAAAATCTCAATATTACAAGGGATTCATATATATACAACTTAATTTTAATTAAAAAAAACAAGACTACATAAGTCCAGGAGGTCCCGCTCCGAATTAGAATTTGATTTAAGCAATTTTGTGTAGGGTTATTAATGTAGTCCTAGTCTAGGTCAAAAATCAAGACTCAAGATAACTAGGTCTAAGAAGCCCAGTCTAAGAGTAAGATAAGAACTAGACAGTCTGTCAGAGATTGCAAACCTCCATTGAAATTAATGATCCTAATCAGTATCCCAGTAATGGTCTACCTATCTGGCACGGTTTACCCGATATCAGGCCAATCGAGTTAACTAATAGCTGATTTACGGTCATTTTGAATTAGATATAAATTAGTTAAAAACTTAGGGTGCATCCTCCCCCGAAACCTCAAATTTTATTTTATAGTAATGGACTAACATCTAACAGTTTGCAAAATATTGGGCATGTGAAAGTAAATAATGGCCGATAGGGGGCCATTTTGAATTTGATCGAGTCAGAATTTTTCAAGATGCATCCTCAGCTGAAATCTCACATTTCATTCTATAGTAATCGTCTAGCTATCTAGCATGGTTTACCAAATATCGGCCATGTGAAAGTGAATAATGGCCTAAAGGCGGCCATTTTGAATATGATCAAGTCAAAATTTTCCAAGATGCATCCTCAGCTGAAATCTCACATTTCCTTCTATAGTAATGGTCTAGCCATCTAGCACGGTTTACCAAATATCGCCCATGTGAAAGTGAATAAGGGCCGATAGGAGGCCATTTTGAATTTGATCAAGTCAAAAATTTTCAAGATGCATCCTCTCCTGAAATCTCACATTTTGTTTTATAGTAATGGTCTAGCCATCTAGTACGGTTACCAAAAACCGGCTATGTGAGAATGAATAATGGCCGACAGGCGGCCATTTTGAATTTGATCGAGTCAATTTTTTTCAAGATGCATCCTCTCTGGTAATCTCACATTTTGTTTTATAGTAATGGTCCAGCTATCTAACACGGTCTACCAAATATCAGCAATGTGAAAGTAAATAATGGCCGATAGGCGGCCATTTTGAATTCGATTGAGTCGAAAGTTTTTAAAAGGCATCCTCTCTCGAAACGTCACATTTTGTTTTATAGTAATGGTCTAGCTATCTAGCACGGTTTACCTGCTATCAGGCCTATCGAGGTAAATAATGCTGATTGTCTGCCATTTTGAATTGGTAAGTTAAAAATTTTCAGGGTGCATCCTCCCCTGAAAACTCACATTTTGTTTTATAGTAATCAGGTAATGGTCTAGCCATCTAGCACGGTTTACCAAATGTCAGCCATGTGAAAATGAATAATGGCCGAAAAGGCGGCCATTTTAAATTTGATCAAGTCAAATTTTTTCAAGATGCATCCTCATCTGAAATCTCACATTTCGTTTTACAGTAATGGTCTAGCCATCTAGCACGGTTGACCAAATAACAGCCATGTAAAAATGAATAATGGCCGATAAGTGGCCATTTTGAATTTTATCGAGTTGAATTTTTTCAAGATGCATCCTCTCCTGAAATCACACATTTTGTTTTATAGTAATGGTCTAGCCATCTAGCACGGTTTACCAAATAAGGGCCATGTGAAAGTGAATAATGGCCGATTGGCAGCCATTTTGAACTTGGACGAGTTGAATTTTTTCAAAATGCATCCTCTCCTGAAACCTTACAATTTATTTGATATTAATGGTGTAGCTATCTTGAGCGGTTTTCATGATATTCCGCAATATCAGGCCTGTCGAGGTGAATAATGGCCGATAGGCGGCCATTTTGAATTTTATCGACTTGAAATTTTTCAAGATGTATCCTCTCCTGAAACCTCACAATTTGTTATATAGTAATGGTGTAGCTATCTTGAGCGGTTTTCATGATATTCCGCAAAATCTTTCAGTCGGATTCACCGATGTTATAAATTAGGTCAAAGTGCTGGGTCAACTTCAAGGTCAAGGTCCAAAAACCTGAAAAGGCACAACTAAGGCACAACCTTAGAGAACATGTATGTGCAATATGACTGTCATCGGCCCAGTACTTTTCAAGATCCGCTCCGGAAACGAAGTGCGCGTCAAAACGTCTAAATAGGTCATAGTTCTGAACCAGAAGTAGGTCAAAGTTCAAATATCCCAAAAGGCACAACTAGACCCCCTAGGGGCGTTGTGTGTAAAATTTGAAGACAATCGGACAAGTACTTTCAGAGATATGCTACGGAAACGTACATTATCATTTTCTCCTCTGCGACCTTGCGTATTAAATTCAGATTAAAAATATTTTAACCCGTCCATTATCCACCTGGAAGTAACCCACATACCAAAAATTGTTATCCTAGCTTATTTTCTTACAAAGTTATAGGCAAAAGAAGAGGCAAAAAAAAACGGAGGTAGAATCCATAGCTCCCTTCGTCTCACCTACCGTGACGGCGGGAGCTAAAAAAGAGTTATAGGCAAAAGAAGAGGCAAAAAAAAACGGAGGTAGAATCCATAGCTCCCTCCGTCTCACCTACGGTGACGGCGGGAGCTAAAAAAAGAGTATTTGTCTCTACTTGCCATCAATGTTCCATGTTTGAAGTACACATAATCCATCAGTGCACCATCACTGGCACTGACATCGGCCCCATGCACAGCCCCATATAGTGAGCTGGATTCACAATCATTTGCTTTACTTAGACTTGGATTCGTAGAAATGTAAGTATTTGCAAGGTTAAGAAAAACATTGTCATCATCACTTAGTAATGTTTTTTCTCCAAGTTGATTGCGCCAAGCCTTAGTGAGGGGATAACTGTAAGAAAACAAGAGCGAACTCTCTACTAACACTGGAATACAATACCATAACTTTCAAATTAATCTTTTCAGAATATTAATCACAATAACCCTCACGATGCATCAAAGCATCATTTCACATCTATGAAGAATGACTTAATTTCCTAAAACCTAGGGGTTTTGGAATTACAATTTTTGTGGAACTGCTATATTAATAACGATATATTTTGTTCATTTGCCGCCTGCTTCAAGTCATCTTCATTCAATACAAGTCGAGAATTGCGACAGCAATTCGCGGCTTGTAGTGGATGAAGATGACAATGGTGAATTCAGGCTTGAAAGGGTTAAACCACTAAGCGAGACTAGAGTTGTTTTAAATGTAGTTTATTAGTCGATAAAATCATTGATATTTGGAATGAAATGTGTATTTAGGAATCCAGATCTGCAAATGTTTGATCTCAAGGTGAATAAATATGTAACATTTTCACCCACTTGAAGTTGTGGGTCCCGGTTGCGAGACACAACTTATTTACGTATTTCAATTATCACGACACATTAGACCATAAATAATCTTACCTCACAAACTGACCACCACCATACAAGCTAATTGCAAGTTGAATCTGATTTGTTATAAAAAACTGTTTCAGCACTTTAGCATCTCCAGATAAAGTTTTCTAGAAACAGACAAAAAATATTTCAATTTAAATCACATTGTACATTAAGACTTCATGGAAATGACATATTTTACCAGTTTATTTTGTGTTATATTTACAACAAATCAAACTCCAAATAAACTTAAATCAAGTGGTTTAAAGTCAAAATTGCAGACGAGGCCTCCGAAAAGAATAGATATATAACTACATAAATATACTCATTGAATTATACAGGTTGATTTCAAATATCATTATTGGTGCAATGAACATTTAGCATTTTCATGTAATTTACATTTGACTGGCTATTCAACTGTTTTCTAATCATAAAGCAGAAACGAAACATCCCCTCTGCATTAGCATTAGAGCAGAACCATTATAATTTTTAAGGCAGGCAATAAAAAGACTACATCTAACTTGGAAAAAATTGAACAGTTATTGGAATGATGTTACGTGAATTTTTGTTTTTATAATTTCTTTAAGGAATGCAGTTTCACCCACCCCTTTCAAAAACTACCTTCAAAACATGATAAAAAGGTTGTGTACTTAGTGAAATAACCGCAAAAAAATGTATACTATTAAGTATACCAAAGAAAGGTACCTGGTGCTTAAAACATACTAAAAAACTGAAATAGTTACTGCAATAATAAGCTGTTGCAATGACTGCAATAATTTAAAGAAATAAATATTTCCTATTCATTAAAATATAATTTGTTTTGATGTTGGGTGTCAGTGGCGGATGGACAAACATTGCAAAAACAGTAAACATCCACCCTTATGCTAAATGAAAGACAGATCATATGTGAAGCAATGATGTATAGCATCTATGATTACTAGAGGATTAGCTAAATAATATATTAACCCTTACAGCATGTGGATCGAATTCAAGCGTCAGAATCTGACGTCTGTAGAACTCTAAAGACGATCCCCGTAGACCCATAACATAGGTATTCAAATGAAGCAGAAATAGATAACCAGGACATTTATGAAGATTTTAAATTGAAGAAACCCTTTGGTTTCCATGGTTTATACAGCCATATTTCAGTGTTGTAAGGGTTAACAATCATTTTTGTACTTACATTTTCATCTGACAAAAAAACGTTTTCAAGGTGAGCAGCGGTCAGATTTGTCCCATCACAATCACCCATTTTCTCGGGAAATCCATGAGGATAGCTTACTACTTGGGGAATAATGTGGACAACAGTGCTCGTCAGTAATTTTTTAATACGATCATCACCCAAGGAAAATCCTGTAGAGAAAACATTATAACTGAACTTATCAACACCTCTGTTTGTCCAGTCTCCAGCTCCCTGCAGTGTGCTTTCTGGTGTGTTTGCAGTGTGAATGCACATTATTATAAACTATATTTACATAATGGTGTGTCGTTTGTTGTATCAACTTACAACTTTTCATATCATCAGCTCTTACATTATATTTTAAATTTTATATTAGTACGAATGCGCTTTTGTATAACCTTTATATAATTTTACCTAGGCTCCAGGTATCTGCAGAACCGAGTCAGCCAAACTGCCTGTTTTAGATGTCATTGCTATGATATGTTTTATATCACAAGTCGCTGAAATAGCTGTTGTTAGCTAATGTTTTACTGTATACACTTGCGACTATAAATAAATCTTATCTTTATCTTATCTTCTTTGTGACAGAAACCTATTCATCTCCAGGCCACAGAGGTTAGTACCCATATACAAAACTACGAGTAATCAGTTCATGACAAATAATGTTTTTTAACTAGATGCTATTTTTGAGGGGCAAATATGAAAGTCTCCACTATCAGACTATCCACAATTGAAAGTCAATCACAAATTCAGTAATGATGAGGATATCTACTGGAAATACTGTGGGCTGTGACAGCCATCTACACAAATCAGTCAATTTTCAAAATTAAATAAGGAATGATCTGAGAAGATTTTATAAATATTGGCCATAGCAGAGCATTTACATCAATTAGTAAGGAAGAGACTTGAATATGCCATCTTGAATATGCAAAATACCCAATTTTAGAAATTGACCAGGGTAATCTATCAGATAATGTTCAGCATATCTAGACCCCTTAGAGGTGCTGTGTGAAAAATATGGAGACTATTAGATATGTAGTTCAGAAGGTATGGTCCTGAAACAAAAAGTGGACAGACAGCCAGACATCAGTACATCCTTCAATCCCTCCTGTGACCTTGCAAATTAAATTGAGATAAACCATATTTTAACCTGTCCAAGAGCTACCTAGAAGTGAACCACCTACCAAATATTGTTAATTTCAGCAAAACCTTAAAAAAATCACCCGCACATCTCCATATTATGGGGTATGTGATTCTAAAATTTGAATTATTTCTGAAGGTTTAAAGTTTTTGCGCCCACAAAAAATTTGGATTTGACTTCTGGCGGCCATTTTGAATTTTTGGTAACATCTTTAAAAAAATCACTTACACATTCACATGTTGCTAGGAATGTGATGCTAAAATTAAAAAAACCAAAAAATTGAAGTTGAGCCGTGGCGGCCAATTTGAAATTCAGCAAAACCTTGAAAAAGTCACCTGCACATCTCCATATGGTGGGGAATGTGATACTGATAGTAAAATTTGGATAATTTCAGACTTTAAGTTTTAGAGTTTTTGCGCCCACAAAAATTTTTGGGGTTGACCTCTGGCGGCAATTTTGAATTTTGGTACTAGCATCTTTAAAAAATCACTCGCACATCCCCATGCTGCTAGAAATGTTAAAATTTCCAAAACAATTGACCAGTAGTTTTTGCGCCCACAAGAAAATGTGACGCCAGATGCCAGCCGCCGGACAGAATCCTGGCGCGACTAGAATCCCCCTTCCACTACGGGCGGGGGATAAAACTGGGTCATCTTGTCATGGTCATGTATTTTCAAGCTTGCAGAAATGCATCACTGATGCTAATATGGTGTGATTGGGATAAAAACTTCCCAAGCTATCATTCTGATAATTAAATTACTCTAAATTACTGTTTGACTGCGTGACCTTAAAAAAACAAACTTGACATAGAGTGGGCCTATTGCAAAATGCACCTCTGGGTTCTGTTGTAAATCTTGAAATATAGGTCCAACCATATTCAACTTCACTTAGTTCCAAGGGATTCATCAGTGGAATAATTGGGAAAAAATGATCGAGCTAACACCATGACAATAAAATTATTATTATGTCCCTTTTGCAGAAAATAGGTCAAGGTCACCCATCTTCATACTTGAACTATAATACTCCCAGGTACATCTCCAGTAGGTTACAAGTTTGGTATTGCAGAGATCAAACTCAACTAAGCTAGCCATTGCGATGACAAATCTCAAACTACAAACCTCAAACAGACAAATGAACGACAGCCAATCACATGTAGTCTACATGTAAAGATAATGACATCTGAGAAGTGAGCAAAAAACATAAAAATGTGTTTTATTAAAAGTTCACATTCTAACCTGTTGTGAGATGTCTGATGAGGCGTACAGTCATTTCAGGACCAACAACTTCATCCCCATTCACAGCTCCAAGCACAGCAACATGCACTTTATTCTGCCGTTGATTTTCTTCTGAAATAGGAGCTGTTAACTGTAGACTGTGTATCGTTGAAGACATGGTATCATCATATAAAGTCATCAGCATGGCCAAATGAGGCCATTTTTCCGCAGTATCAGCCAACATATCATCAATCTGAAACAAAAACAACACTTACATCAGTCTAAAACAACAACACTATTACATACTGTATCGCTCGGAGTATAATCCACAAGAGGGCAAATTTACAAGAAATAGCTGCTTTGGTAATAGATGTACATAGCCTGTACTTGCAGTTAACCCATACCCTGCTTTTTCTGCCAATAAACACCCCATAGCATTGCTGGCATCCTATAGCTAAGTATTATATAGTAGGTAGTATACATGTAGTAAAATCTGATATGTGCATATATACATGTTTACATATAAATACATTTATTTGGGAATAGACAATAGCACTAGAATTTCAATAGTTATTTGTCACCAATCATCCATAGATACCAGCACAATTCTGTTTTGATGAAATCATTGTAGACAGTACGGTACTACATGTATAGATATATACTTTTCACGAAGTTTAGAATTCACGATTTTTCATTTTTCTTCAGTAGCGCAATTATAAAAATAATTTTACCAGATCTACAGTGTATCTCCATGCTAATACGTTCCATGTTTTTTTGATAGTGGGGAGACGGTTGGATACATATTTCAGACGTGTGACACATAGCAAATCAACACGATGTTTAAAACATAGACAAAAATTCAGCATTTAAATAATAGAAATACACAGTAAAATTATTTTTCTTGTAAGCACTCACTTGCTTCTCTGAAAGGTAAAGCACTGCCTTATTCGCTGTGATGTTAAAGTCATCAGGTTTTTTCACTAGAGTTATGTTCAGTAAAAGTGCTGCTCCATCTGTTACGATCACACCTTGTTGTTGTTTAAAATATCTGTTCAAGTAAAATAATGAATGTAACAGATTCAATTTAGACTTTTTGTAACTATATTCCTTATATCCAATATTCCAGTTTAATTACAATAAGACTTGACTATATTTTTATCACATTTTTTTTTATAAACATATGGCATACATTCTTCATGTATAACCATATGTAGGCCATACTTCAAATATTTTGATTTCAAGATCCAATATCTCTGAGATTACATTTCTGTGGTTTGAAAGTAAATTGATCACTGAATATCAATGAGTGACACTGATATGAGGAGCTCATCATTTTGTGTTGAGTTTTCACAATTTTTTAAACAAAATCAACATTTCTCGGATAGGGGGTTACAAATGTAAAACAAATTATTAATAATCATGTTCTCCTCCTCGGATCATAAAAATATATATTATTTTTCAAAACTAGAGTACTGTAGTTAATTGAAACTTGTAGAGGGGGAAGGGGAAATGAAATGAAAGGGAATTCCATTTCCCGGTAACTTCAGTTTCACTTTTTTTTCACAGGAGGTTTCACAAGTTTTCACGGAAGGACTGGAGAAATCAGGGGAAATAGATTCCCCCAAGAGGGAAATGTATTTCACACCTGGGAAAACGAGTGAAAACAAATGAAAAGGTTTTCGTCTGATTTCCCCAGAATTCCTCTGAATTTCCCCAGAATTCTCCAGATTTAAAATTCTTTTTCTCACATAATGTGGAATCCTCATTTTCAAAGATACATGTAATATGCATCAAATAGGCCTAATGCTCAGAGACAATGTACACTTGTGAAGTTGTAATGAAAACTGCACAGAAAACTGGGGAATCAGTAGGAATAATTCAGAAATCGGGGGAATTCGGGGGAAATTCAGGGGAAATTCGGTGGAAATTGTGGGAAAATTGGGGAATTGTGTTTTCCCAATGAGGAAACAGAATTCCCTGACGGGAAAATGAGAGAAAAATGTTACACAAAAATTCCCATCTGGGGAATTTGTGTGAAACGGGTGGGGGAAATGAAAGGGAAATGAAAGAGAATTTCGCTTTCACCACAAGTGTCAATTGCACAGTACTGTATATACACTTATTACAATCAACTTCATTTGTCTGACGCTGCCATTTTCACCCTACAAATGTTTGCCTGTATTTTCCTTACTTTAATTTATGATCTAAAGCCGAAGATTAACTCAAACAAGCATTACCTATACCTAAAACATTTTGTAGATCAAAGAAATGTTTGTAAATCAAACAAATTTTAGCCATAGTACGTTGTGAAATTTTGTAAAAAAAATAGGTCATCACTTATCTTTCAACTCTATTACAGTAGTTTCCCCAAATGCACATACATGGGTGCAAAACAGTGACAGATATTGGGCACGAAGATATTTTGCATTATAGTTCTACAAAATGTATAATTACCTATACTTTTGCGAGATGGACAGACCTCACTTTATAATCATGATAATCATAATCATGGCCTAGCTATTCTGGTATGGTTTCAAAAATACAGAGATATTGTCAAATTATGCCAAAGCAAGTAGATGTCAATAAAGATAACAAAGTCTCTGCCTGTAGTTTTGTTAGTGACAGGTAATGCCCAAGAGAAAAATTTAGATGAATTTCAATATTAGAGAAAATGAAGCATTCTCCAGACATAGCATCCTCTTGGATATGAAAGGGTGTATCTGCCACTTTGTAAAATGGCAATACACCCTTTCATATCCAAGGGGACGATGCATTGGAGTAGCTTGATTTGCAAAGCAGGAGATTGAAAGAGTAAACAATCGAGCTATAGTAGAATAGGACCTATTCTACTGTATATACATTGGTTTATTCCAAATATACATGTATCATGTAATATGAAAGGGATGCTCAGATGGTTGAACACAATATACTCACCCTTCCTTTAGAATAGTGACTGTGTAAGTATCCGGGGCAAGTAATCTCCAATAATCACCATCAGCAGCCGTAAATACATCATGTTTGATGCCATTAATCCTTATTGCTGCACCTTCAATGCCTTTATTACTAAGACTGTCTTGTACAAATCCTCTTAAACCTTTATGAACCTAATTTAGGGCAAAATCATTATCACAATGTATGACTATTTTTAATAAATAATATTTTCACCACACATCAATTTAAGGCTATTATTAATGATCGTTGGTGTTATTTTAATTATTAAAACTTCTAGACTAAGTTGAATGAAGTTTCATAGGCTAGTATGCTATATACAGGAAACTGGAAATACAAACGTGGCCGGGTACGCAATGTAGCCTACTAAGTACTATCAGAAATACATAAGAGAGAAGCTAATAGGTCATGGTCACACAACTTCAATCTTTACATACAGTTTCAAGGAATAGAGCACTGGTATAAATTTGGTGTCAATATGAATAAATCAAACCCAGCAGTTACTATGACAATAAAATTAAGTTTTTAGTCAAGTTTTTAAACTTTTTAAATTAATTTCATTGGCACATCTACATTCCCTAAGTGATGTGGGTGTGCAATATCAGTTTCTGAGATATGCTCTGAAAATTAAAATGCGGACGGACAGCTAGCCACACACATGAGGGGATGAAAACTCAGGGTGGTAGCCACCAGTCCGGTTGGTCCGGTATTCACCGGACCAATATTCTGAAAACACGCCAGAATGCATCATTTGAAATGTCAAATTTCTAAATTTTCACCAGAGTAATCAGTATCCCGTGGCTACGGCCCTGAAACTGTAAAGTATTTTGATAAAGAAACAGAGACATAAAGAAAGAGGGGACTTGACACATTGGTAGAGCGTTTGACTGCCTCGCTATCATGCAGGCATCACGGGCCTGATCCCCACTGAGCCTACTTGGGTCTTTCAGAGAAATATCATTGTTTCTCCCTTATCAATTTGACTACGTTAATTTCACGCAGACCCCTTCACACATAGCACACTAATGATGGGCAAACATAAATTTAAAATTGATCACCTGTCCTATTAATACCAGAAGAGAATATTCATTTGACTTCCAAAAGTTATCTAGCATGCTTTCTGGTGGATACTTAAAGCATCCTAATTCAATCGTGAGCTCAAAGCAATTACTATGCAAGTAATTCCAGTCTTGCATCCCACCTGTAACAAATATGAAATACAATGACATATCAATCAGAATATCCTAATGATTTAACACTTATAGTGTGGGGATTGACTTTGGAAGTCAGAATCGAACATCTGTAGACAGCAGATTCTGACGTCAAACGTCTAAAGTCGATCCGCGCACTGAAAGAGAAAAAAAGGAAGAGAATTGCAGTAAAGCCATAACACTGGTATTCAAATGAATCGGAAAGAGCTAACCAAGACATTTATGATGATTTAAAATTGAAAAACACCCTTTGGTCTCCATGGTTTATATCAAAAAAATTAGTGCTTTAAGGGTTAAGAACAATAGAATATTTACAGATATTAAAACAAAAAAATATAGGATAGAAATTATAGTATTTGTTGCCCCCTGATGGTGATGTTTACGTCAACTTATATCAAAGCGCTGTAGTTGCCATCATGAATCTGTAAATAAGCCACATTGATCAGTATCATAAGTCAGAGAATATTCTAAGAAAGTTTCGCGAAGATCAGATATACATGTATGTATATGGGAGAGTGCAGAGAAGCTATGTCAAATTGTAAGAAAGTGCTGCTGTGTTGGCAATCTTCCATGTACAAATTACTCAATTTTAAACATTTTCAATTTTTGAATTTGCTTAATAGTGATAATAATAATCATAACAATATCTAGATGTGATATTTTTAAAGCAAATATGAACGTCTCCACATTCCACAATAAAGGCAATTGGGTTGAGATAGAGAAAAATATAGCAATAAGTTCAATATTGATGAGTGTATGGTAGAAATTGTATGAGCTGTATTGTATAAATTGGCCTAAATTATATAAATCAACTACCTACCTGCTACACTGTACCACTTTGCTCCATTTGTAATACCATCCTTGAAGTAATCTTCATACCGCTTATCTCCCTGGCAAGGGTGACCATCATGCATGGTTGAATGAGCCTAAATATTAAATTATCAATAATGGAGCTGAAATGCCATGATTACATTGGACATAAATCTCATTTAGTATAATTTACTATAATTTATCCAACATCAATTACATTTTGGAAAACATCAATGAACAATGGAGCCTATTATTACATTCAAGAATCTCAGAAATGTTTAAAATGTACCGGTAGTATCACTCCCACCAAAGATTATAGAAAGATAGATTATATCACAAGCATATATTTAAAAATGGTGATGGGATGACTGAGACTTGTTTATTTTAATGCAACATGAAAAAATTATCAGTTTTTTAGTTGGATAAAGGTAAACAATTTGAAATATTACGACCAGGAGACGCATACTAAGACGCTTTAGGTCGCTAGCGTATGGGCCACCCATGATTTGGACAAAGGAAAACATGGAAAAAAGTTATGCAAAAAATTATCAAAGGCAGTAGAAGAAACATTGTGTAAACAAGATGACAGCTAACAGCGAGCCTTAAAGTCAAAAACAAGTATCAAGAATTCCATAGAAGAAAAGCCCATATACTTACAAGTGAAAATGACTCTGCTAGAATTTTAAATATTCTGTCATCAGGAGATTTACTGTAAACCGAGTGACCAGAGCGAGAATCATCAAATGGATAGTTTGCCACCAAAGAACCTCCATGCAGGTTAGCAGACAAAACAAATGGATATTCAAGGATCCAATGCATAACATTCTTGGTCTCCTTTTCTTGCACTTTGTTGTTTGAATTGGTCATGTACTGGTCTGGAAAGTTGCGATTCAAATCTTTCCCGTGTGCATTAGGCCTACCAGCGACACCCTGCTTGTCACCTATAATTAAAAACACCTTATTCTTGGCTTGGTCAGGGAAAAATCCACCCACTTGTGTAGTTTCTACCTAACCACAAGTGACAAACATTTCATAGGTAGGCCCTACAATGATGCACTGCCCAAGGCCAGCACATGTCTTTAAAAATAAAGTGGATCATAAAAAGATCATATTCATATCATAATGACTGAATGTTTTCCAGATTGAATGTACCATACAAATGGAATAGAAATATCCTGATTTATATAGATAACATACATGTACAATACATTTTGGCTAAAAGGTTGTAACTAAAAAAATTAAATGAATCGGGCTTTAGGCCACGTTTGTGCACATATAGACTAAACTGGGCCAGGAGAACCTCCTGAGGTTGGTGAGATGATTGAGATGACACGGGATTCGAAATTCAAGCCCTGGCGGTCTGAGGCCGAGCTCGCTACCTCTCGGTCACGGAGGCTTCCCAGAATACTGACTTTCACACGTGGATGGGGAAGAAACATTTTTGTTTCTTTCAAACCGCCGAGACTGGGAACCGAGCCCGAACTCTGGCGTGAAAGGCAGCGGTGCTAACCACTACCCTACTGTGCTGCATAGTAATAACCAGGTCTGAATCAGATATTTGAACAGTGGATCCAATTTGCTCTTGTATTCCTTGTGTCACTGTACCACAGTGGGACATATCTCCACTCTTTCTTTTCTATGTCAGAAGACTACATTATTGGTCTCATCGATTAACAGAGCTCAGGGCATATATGGTTATAAAACATTCCCAACTGGTACACATTCATAAATATAGTAGGCTTCATGTATTTCTTTCACTTGGGAGGAAAATATGCAAAATTAGTGATGCGACAAATGATCAATTATAAACAGATAAATAATGGTCATTTGTTTGCTACACCAATCATGATGATCAATTATAAATATCAATTATCGCTAAAATGTAAAATTATAGACTTATTAAAATTTTTCTTACCTATGTGTGCAACGTCATAGCCATCTGGGTTCATTGTTGGCATGATGTGAATGCGAGTCAAGTCAACAAGAGAGGTGAGCAACAAGTTACTGCCATAATTCTGGCAGAGAAGCTTAATTAAAGCTGTGAGCATCACACGGCCGACCACCTCATTACCATGCATGTTACCAACATATTTAAATTCGGGTTCACCTGCAAGGAATACATTAGTTTTTCAGCATGGAAATATGCTTTAATATGGGATATGGAAAAGTATCCACTTCATAACAACGGACTTATATTAAAAATTAGTCAAAACAGGTTTTTTAGTCTGAAAGCCCATTGCTTATGACTACAGTTCAAAACCTTCATCAAAATATATATATAAATAAATCTGAAATATTCAACACAGCTGATAAAATAGGCTTGAAGGTGGCCTGCTTTAGAAAATGGCAGATTTGATGACAACATACTTGGTGTCAACTTTAAATCCAATTTTTTGAATCAAAATGTTACAACAAAACATAAAAATGTATACCGATCACTACAGCTGACAGGGTACAAATTATAACATCTCATAATACAGACTCAGTATAGAGCAGTTAAGTGTACCTGGTTCGTGAATTCCTGGGTTGTCACTTATTTCTAAAACCCACAACTCCCTATTCTTGACTGACTTCCCTATGGAATACAGTTTTGTGATAGCAGGATAGTTCTCATGGTACTCTTTGAGAAATTGTTCTAGTTGATCATTTGTCATGTGATTGATTGAGGAGGGTTCAATAAAAGTTTCTTTTGTTCCAGGATTGCCATCAGACATGCCATTAATCATCGTAACTAGAGCTTCTAAATTTTCCATTTGGTCAAAGTTATTATGTACAATCATACTAGGAATCGCAGGAGATGTTTGTGAATGTTGAGGAGTTGATCCACATTCCACAGTTGATGTCATATCCCTACAACACATGTCAGTTAATAATATACAGCATCACATTCAGAATTAAGGTAAAACCATTGAAACGAGACAAATTATAAAATTGTAATTTTAGGACACTAGATGTTTTCTCTCACTGCCCTGCCACACCCATAACCAGGTACGGGTCCAGACGTTTATAAATGGCCGCCCATTTAAAAACAACCGTGTGTTTGTAAGCACTCACAACGCACTTCCGGCGAGTGTTTATAAACACCCGGGCGTTTATAAACGATCAGTCCCGTTCCCCAAATCGGCAGTATCAACTTACTTGTTAAGTAAGCAGATACTGCCATTTAGCTTTTCACAGCAAATATCAAAAGAAACAGCCCCATAAAACTATGAATTACAGTGCATAACTTCATATAAATTGGCAATATGAAGACATAGTTTAGTTAAGTATATAATAATCTACATTTAAGTCGTTTTTGTAAGGTAAATTTCCGCAGTACTTACCTAGGAAGTGGGATAAATGACAGAGCTACTGGATTGTATATCGGTCTTGTTCACTAAATCATGTGTACAAAAAAGATGCCACATAGAAAATACAAACTAAGCAAACAATTTGACCATCACTATTTCCACAACCTCATGGTATTAGCAGAGTGTACCCCCCAAGATATAAATTTTTAGCAATGACACTTCAAGGAGGTGGGGGTCAGTGGTCAGAAAATCTATTTTTGGCGATTTTTACCAATTAAAGCATCGTATTTCACAGATTATGCTTCTCAAGCTCATTACTAAGTAGTGTTGTGTTGTGTAAATTTATACATTCTACCAAATCTGGTATAATTAAGAGAAAATACCTGATATTATGGAAAAAAATGTACAGTTAACCAGTCATATTGGCCAACCGCTTATAAATGCCCGGGTGTTTATAAACACTCGCCGGAAGTGCGTTGCGAGTGCTTATTAGCCCAGGCCTTGCCATAAAGTCCTGTATATCTCTTTAGGCATATATTTTGACGGTTGATTTGAATACAGGATACCTCTAGCTTCAATATTCTACTAGGTGTTTCTATTCAATTTACAGCGAATCTCAGAAATCGGCAATTTTCCAAGATGGCCGCCATTTGGCCAAGGTCAAACATTAAATAGACATAATTTTCGACACAATAGGAGCAGCTTCATGATTTTTGTGTCTACTATAGGGTTTTCAGGTACGCCCGATCTAGTAGTTTTGTCAGAAATAACTTCGGACATTGCATTGTGGGTAAAATCCAAGATGACCGCCATATGGCCAAGGTCAAACATTAAATTGATATCATTTTCCACTGAATAAGAGCAGGTGCATGATTTAGGTGTCTACTATACGGTTTTCAGGTATGCCCATCCTAGTAGTGTGGTCAGAAATTACTTTGGACATTGCATTGTGGGTAAAATCCAAGATTGCCGCCTTTTGCAATCAATATCAGTGAATCAATATCATTTTCGACACAATAGAGGTAGATTCATGTTTTCGGTGTCTATCATGTGATTTTCAGGTATGCCTGATATAGTGGTGTTGTCAGAAAATATCTTATACATTGCATTGTGAGTGGAAAATCCAAGATGGCCGCCATTTGCCCAAGGTCAAACAATAAATTGGTATATTTTTCGACAGAATAGAAGCAGGCTCACGATTTTGGTGTCTACTATAGGGTTTCCAGGTATGTCCAATCTAGTGGTGGGGTTATAAATTACCTTAGACATTACATTGTCGGTAAAATCCAAGATGGCCGACATTTGTCCAAAGTCAAACAATATTGGTATCATTTTGGCCTTAAAAAAGGCAATTCATGATATTTCTCTCACACATCGGGTTTGCAGGTATGCAATTATCTCTCTACCATGAGATTTTCAGAAATGTAATACTAAGTATACAAGTCATACATAATGTGTACGACAAGTTCAATGCGCCGAAATGGCTGCAAAACTGTATGCTCTCCTTGGAGTTGAAATGGCACACAGATGAACATGTCCAGTGACCAGGGGGTAAAATGTAAGGTTGGATGCTAGTTCTTCAGACTGAATATTAGACTATAAACCTGCACCTTTACTTTTAAGATTATGGTCATTGCAAGCATGGGAGGAGGTGGGAAATCACTGAACACACTGTACAGGATGTATGTGTATTGGTCGGATGCCAAAGTGAAAAGAGAAGTACGATGCGACATTCGGTGAGCATACTACAGTGGTGCTCGCTATATGTAGGCTTCGCCAAATAAAGATAGAAGTTCTCACACACCTTATCATTATATGTTAAAGCTATCTAAAACTGTGTCTTAGATTATATGCATTCCTTTTCATATTCATTGGGTTTTCATTGGATATCCAAGAAAAATTTAATCTAGTGTTAAATTAAATATCCGTAAGCTCCTGTGTGATGTGCATTCTAACTAACCACTACTAAAATACCAGGACATCATTCATTTGAAGCCGGAATTGCAAACACAATTTGCAGCTTTAAATGACAAAAATAATCCTATATCTTTCAAACTGAATTATTTGATTTTAAACCCTTACGACGCTGAAATATTTTTGTAGAAACCATGGATACCAAAGGTTTTTTATTAATTTGAAATCATCATAAATATCCCAGTTAGCTCTTCCCGCTTTATTTGACTACATATGTTATGGGTCTACAGCTATTTCAAATTTGTTGATTCCTTCATCTTTCAACGTCAGAATCTCGCGTCTACAGATGTTAGATTCTGATAGCTAAAGATGGTCCCCGCGCTGCTAGAGTTAAACTCAAGCATCCATAGCAAACTATTTTATCAATGTCAGTGGTGTTTTAGTTTATTGAAAAACTCACTTTGAACTATATAAACAGGACCAGCAGAACAAACCTGGTTAAAATAGTAGAAAAAATATGTAAAAGTTCTAAATGTATATATACTTGTTAATATCATTTGTTTTCCCCATATTTTCTTGGTCTCCTTCCAAAGTGAAATTCACTTTAACTGCAAAGCCACCTGATACGTGAACTCCAGAGACTGTCATGGAATGAAACCTTTAATAAAAAAGAGCAGTGATTGATAATGATACATGTAGATGTATGTCAAATTCTAGCAAACATTCCTGCAAATGTGAAGGTCAGATGGGATCGAAATTGCTGGGTTATAGCTGATCTATTATGGCATACGTGTGCATGGTGATTTGGCAATAAATGAAAATGACTGTTTATACATTCGCCATATTTGTCAATTTATCAGTGTTTATTTCACACATATACACTAAATACTCAGGACTAGCAACCATTAATGATTTGCGATTTTGTTCCTCAAGTTCCGACTCCCACATCATCCTTAACATGCATGTATAAATATTTTTCTCTAATCAATTTTAAATTTGATCAGCTAATGGCCAAAATTGTATAGCTTTCTGCGATGCCATACTGAACAAAATATCCCCTCCATAGTATCAGATCTATTGAAAAATCACAAATTTTAACAAGAGTTTGGCTTGGTTTAGCATGTTTAGAGGCAGGAAAGAGGTATTAATAAAAATTTCAGAATCTGGTACAAGCAGAATAAAACCTGAATTTCAGTCTATTGTGTGAAACTAGTTAGTTGTTGGGGGAGGGGGGATTTTGGGGATGGATGTTTTTATACTAGTAACATGGGTCACAGTACCTCAAAAATTAATAATTAAGTCTGAAAAATGGCTGAAAGTACTATAGTAACCAGGGTCAGGGCATGATGGATCATATGTTAAATTACTACTATAATCATTTTTTGGAGAATTAGAAATTTGTTATTTGACCTGATCAGGAAATACTAATGGGTACTTTAGCAGCATAAGAACAAAATAGATGCTTAATATCTTAGTTCTACTTTTATTGCTATTTATTTTACAAATTCAATGTGTAATCACCCAGGAGCAGATGCAGTAATATCATAATACCCAGGCGCTAATAAACGCCAAAAATGTCCAAATGGCCCAGTTTTCATTGTCTTGTTGATGCATTTGATTGATATAATAGCATCCTGTATGGGATCTCCTGTGTGCTGATCAACTACAAATCCTTGTATTCCTTTTTGAGCCTAAAAAAGATTGTAATAGTGTCAATTGATCATTGAAAATACAATACACTGATGTGTATTAACCATCTTAACCATGTTCACAAAAGGGATAACTGCACTAACTGCCTGCAAAATGTTTTGTTTACATACATACTTTTACACAACATTTTATCCTGGTTTTCAAAAAAAATCACTGATTAAAATGATTCATGCTTTTTTTACAAATAGGCTACAATTGAAAAGTAGGACCATGCACATGATGCAGTCATGTCCAATCCTCAATGTCAAGGCAGGGCCTGCATTGATCATTTCAGTACCAGTGACAGATAGTGGCCTGATAATTTTATATTGATACTATTGGTGCAACTAATTCTTAGCTTACAATGCCAAATGATCCTATAACATTATACATAATATATGTCATAACCTGTTCAATAAAAAGGAGTAGTGCCTCTTTATTGCTACCCCATTCTTTAGGTAGTTCTTCAGATTTCGGATATTTACAACAAGATAATGAAATGGACAGCTCCAAACAGTCACCCTGTATGTAGTTGTAATCTTGCATTCCACCTAGAAATAAAAGTTAAATAACATTATAAATCTGTTTGATTAATTATGAGATCAAGGTAGATCTCACATTTAACATTCTTATAATTCAAAATAACACGACCACACAAGTCAACAAAACTAGAATGTGATTTGTCACAAAAAAAAATAGAAAAAATTGGAAAAAATAAAATACTCACCAGATCTCACTTTATCATGTTTATTATAGTTAGCAAAATCTCACCCTCCACATGGTATGGGTTAGCAAGCAATGCCTATCTGAACCGTAAGACCGAGCGTCATATATGACACGCGATCGATTTAACCCTTATTACCGCCCTCGAAATATCTTTTAATTGACTTCACCTAACTTTCTGACCTTTTATGAAGCCACTCAGCTTATGTGGAAACATTCGCTCAGTTATTTATCGTGTGAGAGTATTTTTAAAACACCTCCCGAAAAATTATGCGTCCATTTTAACCATTTGTGACGATGTGAGTATCTTACGTTTCAGATAGCCTACATGCTGCGTTCTAACCAAGAACGTCGTGGAGTGCGAGATCCTTCTAACTAGTTTATTACTGAATTGATATCAGCCAGTAACAGACATACGAGAACTTACAAATTTAACTTTATTGGTTAATAACATCTACTATCCAATAGTCATACATTGATCATCATTAATAATAGAACAGGCTATGACACCAGTTCGCAATTACAGAGCAACTCAATAAACTCACCAACAACTTCAAAAAAATTTGCCCCATTGGAGATTCCACCTGGAATAGTTGAACCATCACAATTATTTCCCTCGTGCATAACAGAGTGAGCATCTGCAAATATACTTGCCAACTGTTTAAATACTATATCATCAGGTGACATACTGTAATAACCTGTCTTTTTATGCTCTGTCGAATCATCAAATGGATAGGTCACTACCATATTCCCATCATGGAAGCTGGCTGAAAGAGTGAATATATTGTTTGTAACCCAGTTCATTATTGCTTCAGTTTCAGGCTGCAAAGAATCAAATTGCTCATTGTCTGGTCGAAATTGATCTGGAAAATTACTATCGATGTCAATTTGATTTTTATTGCCTCTTCCCAAATCCCCTTCACAAGCTCCTTCAACTGCTTCCTCAAATCCATCTGGATTAACACTTGGCAAGATAAAAATATTTGTTTGGTCTACTAAATCAGTCACACGGCTATCACCACCATAATTTTGAAGCAGGTAGTCAACAAGATATATAAGCATTTGCCTTCCAACAACTTCATTACCATGGATATTCGCAAGTAATTTTACTTTGGGTTCCCCAGGTTCGTCAGTTGTCACATTATCACTGATTTGCATACCCCACAATTGCCTTTTTCCTACGCTTTCACCAATTGTGAAACGTTTAGCAATTAGAGGGAATCTAGATTCATAATGGTGGAACAGCTCAGTGACATATTCATAATTGTTGTAAGTGGAATTGTTGGGATGGTGTAAGTTCAAAGATACAGTGTCATTAATCACGGCATTGATATTGTTGACATTATGATTGTCAGACAGTTCTTTGACTTTGTCTTTGCTGTTTACCTGGACCTCAGGCTGAGAGTCAGTTTCATCGATAGCATTTCTGCTTGAAATAGCATGGTTCAGTCTGTTGTCAGAATTTATTCCATTATCCGCAACACATGGTATTGTACTAGAATATGACAATAGACATATGAGAAAAAATGATCTAAAAAAAATGGAAAGAAAGGGGTAGGTCAGCTGATACATATTTTTATCAGTTTGATTTTTTGAACATCACTTCATGAAGTTGCGACGATGTCAACAATTACAAGTTAAACTGATAGTGGAGCATTAACTTTTAAGTGAATGGCAGCATCACTTCAGTGCTATGATGCGCTATGTCATGTGTGATGACAAAAGCTAAGTAGACCCTATGTGTAGCCTGTGAGTGTGGCTGTAGGCAAACGAAATAAACTGAAGTTTCTTGTTTCTGCTTATTCTAAAGCTGGCTCTCACACGTGTATGGCCTTCACCTTTGTTTTGTAAACAAGAACTTTGGTAATTCACTTTCCGACTAGCATACATTGGTCAGGGCCTAGTCCAAGCTGGGCCCCCTTGCGCCCGTCGCGGAAGCAGAGTGGATCAGCCTGATCTACTCATAGGATGTCACGGTTATGTGATCATCATTTAAAGTCAATTCAAATTTTTTGAGATGTATCATTTTCAACATTATTTTACAGAGGCTTTTATACATTAAATGCGTGTTTGATACACTCATCAATTATTAATATAATATCGTCAAGTAATGAGTGAGGTGCAAATATAAGATATATGACTATTATTTTAACAAAATAACTATACCAAGGCATTTATTATAATAAAGTCTTTATTTATCGAGGATACAGGTATATCCAAGCACAAATGTGTAAAACCAAGATTAAAAACATATATGCACCAACCCACTGAGCATAGCTCATCTGCCGTAGGGCCCTCACAGATCATTAAGTAAATAATAATAATAATAATAATAATAAACCATACATCGTTATTTAGCGTATTACAGTATATACATGTATAGTCTATAATATATAAAACCTCAAATTATGCAAATCTATACGTTTTACATAATTGGTAAGAAAATATATAATAATAAAATAAAGAAAAAATAGCTATTAGAATTAATGTTTCTAGTAATAATTAAGTTGATATTACATATGGATGAGATCTACACAATTCCCATAATTTATTAACCTATAAATATAATATAAGAGCATTTACTAAAATTTGTTTGTATGATAAATCGGACAATCTTATTAAAACAAATTAACTGAAAATTCTACAAACATTTTGCATATACTGCAAATACTTTTGAAGTACCGTGGTATTATAATTGATGTAGATACATATATGGGTAAAACCAAAAATTGGGGTAATTTTGTAGCATCAAAAATGGCGGTGAGGTGACCATCAAAGAGGAGGAAAACTACTTGATGGGTTTGGTGCACTGATCCCACTAGAGTATAAAAAAGTCACTGGCTGCGCTAGAAATTTTTTTTTCGCTTTAAAAACGTCATTTTAGTTGCAACATCCATTTACTACTCCGTTACCAAATCCAAACCATTTCAAAAATGATGTTACTTTGTTTAGCTTCACATCACACTTTTAAACTCGATATCCTTATTGAAGCATAATACTAAACAATGGTACCTCAAAACTGCTAAAAAATTAAGAAAATTTGACGGGATTAACAATTTTTTTTATTTCAACTCCGTTACCAACCCCAAGAATACTCAACTCCGTTACCAAATGTTTGGCTCTACATAAATAAAAAACTGTATATTTTCTTAACATAACATCGATCATAAATAGGTGCTCTATTTATATGGGGACAACGAGCCATGTTTCAAAAGACTATATCATCAATCATTATGACTTTAAAACCCATAAAATTTGACAATTCACTACTCCGTTCCCTTTTCTTGGTAACGGAGTAGAGTGGAACGGAGTAGTAAAATTAAAAGCATTCTTGGGATTAATGAAAATATATGGGCAATAATTCAAAGATATATCATACGAGTGGAAATAGTCCCTATAGCAACTGTTCTAGGCATGCAAGCATAAAACCAAATTCGTTTTTATACCCAAAAGGCTAGGAACGGAGTAGTAAAAAGTGAAGCATATTTTCAAACTTTTTGGTAATACCTGTTCCGAATAACTTGTTACTCAACGATATTAATTCTTTCAAGGCGAAAAACTCATATAAGGCCCTTCAGTGTGTCAAACTACACTTGATATAATTTTAGTTCATGATTATTCACTTGATGGGGCATGCTACAATGATGGTAACGGTGGGGACATGTATATTCATCAAAATTATATATATCGATATTAATTTTAAGTCGAATTTTGATTATTGATTAGTTTAAGTGAACAATGTCTAGCCATGAAATGTAATTGCTAGAATTATATTGTGATTTTGTATCCTACAGTGAAGTTTCAAATAGTGGATTTTTTTCTGGGGACAAGCCATTTTCCACGTTTCCATGACATAGAGCTCTTATAAAACCATATATATATTTTTTTTTTACAAATAATCTAAACATTATTAAGTAATAATGCTTAAACGTGAAGTTGCACCATTTATTTTCAATGTTATTATATTTAAATCAAAATGCGGACCTTTTAAGTCCTGGGGACACTAATTTTATGTAAAGTTACCCCAATTTTTGGTTTTACCCATATAATTAATAATAAAAAATAAAATATAAAAAATCTTATATATATGGAAAATGCATATATTCAAGTATATTTACATAACTCATATATTTTTTTTCTTAACATATAAAGATAATATGTGGTATTTACATACATACATGGTAAATATGGGAATTATGTACATACATGTATACATTTTTTACATTTGTGAGTACAACTAAAGCACAAAATACAAATCTGTAATAAAATCGATCTACTTTGTATTTCCATTTTTTATATTCACTTCTTAAATCACTGGGAGCTGTGAATTACAACTTCGTAATGAATGAAAATCATATATATTATATTTTAAATCTGTTTGAAAATAAATTTCATAGTATTATAGTATAATATGTGTACCTATCATCCATCGTATTCACTCATTTTTTTTGTGATTCCTAATATTTAAATATAATTAAACCCATATAATTATGTCATCACGTATGGCTATGTAATACTTGCTTTGTGAGCGTGTTAAAGAAATTATATCTATCTATGCATTACATCATTATAGCTCAATTTATTTAACAATATTAATGATCAATCTCTTTTGATTATTCCTGTGAAAACGCTGTGATGAATACACTTACATAATGTTAATGCTACCTATATAATGACTTGATTATGTATGTGCTAAACGTCATTCCGACTCCGGTAAAATATTGATACACACCACGCACATCACACCACGCATATGGCACTACACACATCACACTACATATATCACATCAAACACATCACATCACATACATCACACCACACACATCGCAATACACACATCATACAAAACACACTACACATCACATACAGCACATCGCTCACATTGCACCACACACATCATACTATGCTCATCACAACACATACAGCACACCAAACTCATTGCACAATAAGCATCACACCACACACACACACACATCACACACACATCGCACTACACACATCACACTACACGCATCGGACTACACACATCACGTCATATAAATCACACCACTCACATCACTTTACACACATCACACTACACACACCTCACTCTACAGACATCACATCACACTATGCAGAGCAATACACTACACACACCACGCACATATCACACTACACACATCACACTACACACATCACATACATCACACACTTCACACTACACATACTATACCAAACACATCACACCACATACAGCACACCACGCCGAGGTTACTAGAACACCATCTTGTAAGGCCACTCCACTCTGGAAATTTAATGAGGGCGACAAAATAAAGAAATCTTTTGACCTATTTTGAAAAAAGTTAGTGAAGGCAACGAAAAAAACAACCAAAAAAACATAGCTTAAAAAATATTTTTTTATCTCTTAAAAAAACTTGTTTTTTTCAGAATTTGTTTTATATCCCGAAATTATCTGTTTTAATTTAGACAATAAATTTGCAACAATCTAATGTGTGTGCTGGGCAGAAAAAAAACCACATGCTTTTTGATGATGTGCGGCCGAAATCTAATATTCGCGCTCATCTAAAACAGAGAAAAACATATAATACATCTTTATTTTATTTTAAGTAGACATTTGCATTTTCAAAACATCCAGTGTTTTATTATATTATACACCATGTGTACATATCTAACATGGTATTCACTACTTATTTTTACTTAAACACATCTGAACACTTATAGCAAACATTTCATACTTGTTTTAGTATATAACAATACATATGTCTAAGTACTACTTGCCATGAATTGTGTTTACTCATATTCAAGTAAATTATATGTAGCTATACATTATTTTAGCATACATACATATATTATACACCACGTACATGTATCTATCATTGCATACACCACTTAGTTTTGCAACACCTAATATATTAACCACAGTTTATCACATGTATTGTATGCAGTGTGTTGTTTTTTCACTTCTTAAAAGTAGTTAAGTAGAACTTTTGGCATAATTTTAATTATTAGGCACTATACAACATGAGTGTGTATCTAAAAATGTATTCAAGCATTAGTTTGTCAATTCTTAATACATTAGACACACTTTCTCACATGTAATACATGCTATGTGATTATATTCACATCTTTAAAGCAGCTATAGTACAATAGCACACATTTAACTATTATACACCATGCATTGCATGTGTACGTATCTAACAATATATTCACTACTTATCTTACTTACAAAAAAACTTACAAAATGAAACTGGTATAATAAAAAAATACAATAATACAAATTACTGAAACAAAAAATTTCAATACAAAAAAACAATACAAAATAAAGATTAAGGAATGAAAAAAAATTGCAAAAATAAAAATTACAACAACAACTTACAAAACAAAATTGTGAAATAAAAATAATAAAAGCAAAACTCTAAAAATAAAACTACAAAAAAAAAATACAAAAAAATACAAAAATTAACACTTGCAAAATAAAATTTATAAAATAAAAAATAAAAAATAAAAATTATAAAAATTATCAGCCCCCATAACAGACAATAAATAACTGATCGATAATATAAAATAACGCTTATGTGCCTTGTAGAGCTCAGATCAACAAAGTCTGTATCTCAGCTCTTATAATGCAGCCCATTGTAAGCTGAGACACACACTTTGTTGATCTAAGCCTTACAATGCTCGACACATTATTTAAAAAAAATATTTTATGACGCTCTTTTTAAACCGTTACGGGGTTATGTTTTTATATATTTTTTTATTTTTACATTTTTTTTTTTTTTTTTTTTTATATCTCGTTACATTCAAATGTCATTCATAGAATAGAAAGTCAATTGTAATGAATTTTATTATATAATTCACATTGTACAATTAAAGTGTGTCATTTGACAAAAATACATAGCATGACCTACTTAACCTGTTGACTACAAGATTATTATGCTACTGCTCTGTTTCTGTTTTTTGGACAACCATGTAAAAAATAAGAAATACGGGAAATTCGTCTCTATATCTAGCCTAACTAGTAAATGCGCAGCACAAAAATTAAAAACTTTTGCAGTTCTAGTCTATGGACATGTTTACATCATATGGTCATATTAAAGGCCAAAATAAAATCACCGATTTTTTTATGATTTTAGCCAGAGTTAGTCCCTTTAATATTATGACCATATGATGTAAACATGTCCATAGACTATAACTGCGTAAGATTTTTAATTTTTGTGTTGCGCATTTAACCGTTAAGCGAGATATAATGAAAAATTCCAGTATTTCTTATTTTGAACATGCATGTCCGAAATAAGAAATTGAGAATTTCGCCTTTATATCTCGCTTAACGGTTTAAGTGTTGACCATGTATTTAAGTCTAAGATTTCTTAGAAATTATTATACAGTAAGTATAATTCATACATATACATGTACAAACAAATTTATATATTACATAGACATATGTATATATATAATAGACAAAAGGCAGTATCTGCTCCCTTTACTAGTAATCTGATACTGCTTTTTGGCTTGGCACGGCAGTATGGACTACACATTTACCGTAGTGAATTATTTTCGCTGATTTCTCAGTCAATTCTCAATCAATTGTTTTGAAATTCCACGAGCGCCTAATCAGAATGTCATGTGGCGACTAGACCACCCTAAAAAATAATAGAAAAATATTGTAGGCCTCTATAGACCTACCTTAAAAGCTAGTCTATTTAACATGTATAAAATATGTCACCCTCTATAATTAGGCCTAAACCCATTATTATAGATTCGTCTCGAAATTTTATTACAATCATGTCATGATTTTTTTCAAAGTTGGGCTACAATGCCAGTAAGTCGATATCAAGTGTGCAAATAGGTGGAATGATCGTTCAAAATATTTTTTTGATATTTTTTTTTAATGGTTGATCTCTTTTTTCAGGGTTTTTGTGACATCAATGACTCAATTTGACGTCATATCAACATCAAATGCCCAATGGGTAGTCTTCTTATTAGAAGTTGTGACCTGGCCCCCGTTTTTGGTACATTTATTTTTAAACTTCTTGTGAGCTAACTCCTGCCGCTTATGAAAATAAAAAAAGCTTGTTGACTTTCCTCGTTTGTCTTCCTCTTTAACATGCATAGGGAGGATCCGAGCACTCAGGGGCGCGTTTCAGGTACGCATTCTCAGATGAACATGAAAAGCGCTCTTTAGACTTGCGAGAATTTAGCGAGTGGGTCAGAGTGCTCGTATCCTTTCGATACATGTTGAAGAAAGAAACAAACGATGGGAGTCAATGAGCTTTTATTATTTTCGAAAGCGACAGGAGTTAGGTCACGAGAAGTTTGGAAAATAATGTACCAAAAACGCGACCCTCACCCACTCGTTAAATCTTTACGATCCTCATATGCAAATGAGCTATTTCTGAGTGAGATTGATAGTAAAACGCGCCCCAGTATACGAAAAAGAGAAGAAGAGCTGAACGTTGACTTGGTTGATATAATTTTTTTCTCACTTGATTATGATGCTCAATAAGTCCCTTGAACATAAACCAGCTGGTAAATTGAGATTACCCTTGGGCATTTTTAAAAATTTAAGATGGCCGCCAAGATGGCCGTCAAAATAATTTTTTCACAACAATATATCTAGTTAAAAAACTAATGGACCGATTTTGATGATCTTAGGGTCGTTTTGTATGGTTTCGGACATGCCCGAGTCATTAAACATAGCCCCAAGTCCCTTTATGGTCAACTTCAAGGTCATTTCAACAAGTCAAATTTATTTTAGTTTATTTAATGCTTTAAATAAGGCATAGGGGTTTCAGCGCAATCATCAGCTCAAAACAACACTATTATGTGATTAAAAGCAAAAAACGGTAAAAAATGACCTTGTTTGTTTTAATTGACCTTGAAATTGACCTTGGAGGTACCTTAAATTATGCTTACCGTCTCGAGCACGACCAAAATCATAAAAACGAAAAATAATCATCAAAATCGGTCCATTAGTTTATGAACTAGATCCACTGTTGTGAAAACCATATTTTGACGGCCATCTTGGCGGCCATCTTTAATTTTGAAAAAATGCTTAATGGTAAACTCCATTTACCAACCGGTTTCAGATTCTGGAGCATGTTATTCCCCAGAATCAAACGAGAAAAAAACTATATCAGTCAGGTCAACCTATAGTGTCCCGGCTTCCTGACTATTCACACGATTAGATATCTAGCTGAGAATATAGTCTACTCATCCAAAAGGTAACCAGGCGACTCGGACCCTATGCAAATTTGGACCCTATACCAACTCGGACCCTAGACCAACTCGGACACTACCAACTCGGACACTATGATAAATCAACTCAGACACTATAACAACTCGGACCTTATGATTAGGGCCTATATAACCAACTCGGAAACTACTCAAACCCTGCTGATGGGCATATTAGTTGAACACAGTCGGACCCTATATGATTATATAACCAACTCGGACACTACTTGAACTAAGGAGCGTTAAGCGTCGGCGCGATCTTCTAAATGCAATCACTGAGTGTAATGTCAAATGAGAGTTCAGCGAGCGTAATTAACACTCACACTTGATAGAGGTGACACCTGTTGATTACCCTCTGGTAATGTAAAACAATGGAAATTGTTGCAATAACAGTCATGTCATCAAGTCGTTCTTTCATGTTTAAGGTCTTGTGTAGATATTAATATAAGGCCTAAAGCTAAGAGTTTCATATTACTAATTTACTAATATCAAGAATATATTAGGCTATATATATTCTTGCTAATATTAAGGTTATATGCCAGATTAAAAAACATAGCTGGAGCAATGTTTTCTATTATCTATTATACTATCTATTAATGTTTTCTATTATCACTGATTATGTGGATATTAAAGATGGTTAAAGATAGAATTGATGTAGGCCTAAGCCACAATTTGTTAGTAAATTTGCAAATACAAATGATTAGAGACGGGCTCGCTACAAGTAAAGAAGTGACAACAGAGACGAAATATGTATGATCTAAAATGTAATATCTTATTATTAATTAGCCTTTATATCAATAAATTTTATATTTTTTTGTTTTGTGATCATCATTGTATCTGTATACATTTGTTGTTATTTATTATCAGAAAAAGACATAACAACAAATATATACATTCTATAGAAGGTCTATATTTTTGTTTAACATTTCTTGAATACGGAATGTCATCATTAGCATAGGGAAGGTTAATTGAGCTTTCCATTATATCACACCTCACTGGTCGGCAGGACATGTCATCACTCTGTTGAGCTGTTACTCCACTGTTGATATTAATTGCGTTTTAGATGGTATTTTATCTACTGTTGAAGTTAATTAGGTTTGATATGGTGTTCCATCTACTGTTGAAGTTAATTACATAGGATATTTTTTACAATATAATACATTGTGTATGGACGAGATGCATATATGTCCTCACACCAATTCGAATATTTATTGAATAAATTGAATGGCAGTCAACTCATCCCCCCGAGTGGGAGTGTAATAAAAAACACATTTATTATTAGAAGCAATATATTTTATTTAAAAAAACATATTACACCATGTAGACATATTAACATTCAACTAAACATAGCAGTTCGCATGACTATAAAACATGAAATATACATAATATAAAACATATGTCTAAATGTTATAATATTTTTAAAATGAATTATATATATATAATTCATTTTAAAAATATTATAAAATTTATACTTAGGCCTATTAACATTAAATTAAAAATAGCAGGTCACGTGATTATAATAATGAAATATACATAAAAATACATAATATATAAAACATGAAAAAGTCTTCTGTGAGCAGTTTACAGTGTCAGGGCATTCAGGTGAGCGCATGATCTAAGTGAGGAATACGGGGTCTTCTGGCCGCCAATATACTGCTCCCAGTAATTCATGATCTTTCCTTGCAGGTTTCTGTATTTCTCTGACTGTCGGCGTCTTATCTTGTCTTGTGATAGTAGTTTCATCTGTAAATTCACGGCGGTAGCTTCTTGGAATAGATGTGGAATCATGAGGTAAAGAAGCAGCTGATATTTCTATGCATTCTAGTTCAGGCGATGGTGCCACCCCTCTACGTCATTGTTTGTCTGTACTGTTCTGTAGAATACACTCTATCTGTCAGGCGTCCAAAGTGTTGAGTCGATCCAGGTGTTCTGCATGTAGTCGAGTAGTCCGTCATATATATCTGTGTGGGTTGCTTCTTCTCTGAGTCTTGTCATCATTGGTGGCAAGCCTATGTGCTCTGCGAGCAGAAACAGGATGGCCAGCAATCATCTGATGTAACTATTATATGGCAGTCGGCATCATTAATGTAGCTTTCAGCAAGATGTAGAGCTTGCACCTGTAACATAACGAAGGCATGTATGCTGAAGAGCTGAGTGAATGGTTGGCGTATGGTAAATATAGGCCTATTATGTACCGGTAGATTCGACTGATATACGGACAGCCTTTTATCAGTACTTATAGCCGATACTTAACATAAAGATCTTTAAACAACAAGATTAAATGTGATTAAATTATTTGCAATGACATTTACCAAAAAAATATCTTTTAACATTATGGTCCATATTCAATGACATTATTTAAATATATCCAGGGGATTAAATCTATACATTCGCGTAAAAATTTTGGATCCAATATTACACCCAAAGATATAATGTCATAATATTGGGAGCTAGATAAACATTCTCATCACCTGTAATTTATACAATATTATTCAAAAAGGTGTGTTAAACACATTCCATAATTAAACAACAACGTCACCAGTTTTATTAATCCTATATTTATAGCTGACTGATTTTTTTAATTTTCGCAAAAATGACATGTTATCGTCCACCTTCCACCAATCTTATTTATGGATTTACAGGCCTATCCACGGGACAGATTTATTTATTTTAAGTGGTGTTGATCTAGAATATACTGAAGACAATACTTTTAAAATTTGAGAGTGAATGATACTGTATTAGTGTATATATTTTAAAAATAACAGAAAATTAAAACAAACTGTAAAATAAGTAATCAAAAATACAGACAGCTAGACTATCAGATAAAACTATTTTTTTAATATCCTGTATTCAAATTATTTATTATGTTTATCTATTTTTCTGGTGTAAAACTTTGTAAATTTAATGTTCTTCACAATCCATCTAGCTCCCAACTTTATGATAGGTCTCACTATAACTCAAGGTGTATTATTGAATCCAACCATTTTACACGATAATGTACCTTTAACTGTGAACAAACAGCTAGAGCCGTGAAACGCCAACGGCTTGGATGAGTTGTGAGTCTTTGGTAAACTCACCCGCTCCACCCCTTGCACCTCAGGTGTTGTGATGACAATTATTGTGCTAATTCAGAACTGTCAGCAAGAGCTGCTCGTGAAATGTCAACGGCTTTGATGAGTCTTTGAATAATTCGCTCCACTAATACTCCGAAATGTCAACAAAAATCTTATGCGTTCAAGGGGTCACATACGATTACAATTTTAGTATTTTATAGCAAAAAACAAGTGACATACCCGGTATATATCTGATATTAATTAACAAATAAGCAGTAGGGGCCTACATGTCATATCACTCTGTCGAGTTGTTACCCTTCACAAATGTTGATGACAAACAATAAACAATATAATCACAAATATATTGAATTATATTTTATTATATATATTTATTTAAACAACTGATTCGCCAGCACCATTATATTTACGAGTAACAGAAAGAAAAAGGTAACTATATATCAGTAAAGGTATATATTTATTTGAACAACAAATCCGCCGACATCACAGAAAGAAATACATTATTATCATTATTATCAGCTACATCTCTTGTAATATCTAATGTTTGATATTATAAGTAACATAAGCATAGTCTTTAAAAAATATAAAATATTTGTGGAAGTAATAAGTGCTAATCCCTGAAAACGCTAAATTGTGAAAGCCGCCGATATCACATTTACGGGAAATCGTTATTATCAGTTAATAATAAAAAATAAAAAATAAAAAATCTTATATATATGGAAAATGCATATATTCAAGTATATTTACATAACTCATATATTTTTTTTCTTAACATATAAAGATAATATGTGGTATTTACATACATACATGGTAAATATGGGAATTATGTACATACATGTATACATTTTTTACATTTGTGAGTACAACTAAAGCACAAAATACAAATCTGTAATAAAATCGATCTACTTTGTATTTCCATTTTATATATTCACATCTTAAATCACTGGGAGCTGTGAATTACAACTTCGTAATGAATAAAAATCATATATATTATATTTTAAATCTATTTGAAAATAAATTTCATAGTATTATAGTATAATATGTGTACCTATCATCCATCGTATTCACTCATTTTCTTTGTGATTCCTAATATTTAAATATAATTAAACCCATATAATTATGTCATCACGTATGGCTAAGTAATACTTGCTTTGTGAGCGTGTTAAAGAAATTATATCTATCTATGCATTACATCATTATAGCTCAATTTATTTAACAATATTAATGATCAATCTCTTTTGATTATTCCTGTGAAAACGCTGTGATGAATACACTTACATAATGTTAATGCTACCTATATAATGACTTGATTATGTATGTGCTAAACGTCATTCCGACTCCGGTAAAATATTGATACACACCACGCACATCACACCACGCATATGGCACTACACACATCACACTACATATATCACATCAAACACATCACATCACATACATCACACCACACACATCGCAATACACACATCATACAAAACACACTACACATCACATACAGCACATCGCTCACATTGCACCACACACATCATACTATGCTCATCACAACACATACAGCACACCAAACTCATTGCACAATAAGCATCACACCACACACACACACACATCACACACACATCGCACTACACACATCACACTACACGCATCGGACTACACACATCACGTCATATAAATCACACCACTCACATCACTTTACACACATCACACTACACACACCTCACTCTACAGACATCACATCACACTATGCAGAGCAATACACTACACACACCACGCACATATCACACTACACACATCACACTACACACATCACATACATCACACACTTCACACTACACATACTATACCAAACACATCACATCACATACAGCACACCACGCCGAGGTTACTAGAACACCATCTTGTAAGGCCACTCCACTCTGGAAATTTAATGAGGGCGACAAAATAAAGAAATCTTTTGACCTATTTTGAAAAAAGTTAGTGAAGGCAACGAAAAAAACAACCAAAAAAACATAGCTTAAAAAATATTTTTTTATCTCTTAAAAAAACTTGTTTTTTTCAGAATTTTTTTTATATCCCGAAATTATCTGTTTTAATTTAGAAAATAAATTTGCAACAATCTAATGTGTGTGCTGGGCAGAAAAAAAACCACATGCTTTTTGATGATGTGCGGCCGAAATCTAATATTCGCGCTCATCTAAAACAGAGAAAAACATATAATACATCTTTATTTTATTTTAAGTAGACATTTGCATTTTCAAAACATCCAGTGTTTTATTATATTATACACCATGTGTACATATCTAACATGGTATTCACTACTTATTTTTACTTAAACACATCTGAACACTTATAGCAAACATTTCATACTTGTTTTAGTATATAACAATACATATGTCTAAGTACTACTTGCCATGAATTGTGTTTACTCATATTCAAGTAAATTATATGTAGCTATACATTATTTTAGCATACATACATATATTATACACCACGTACATGTATCTATCATTGCATACACCACTTAGTTTTGCAACACCTAATATATTAACCACAGTTTATCACATGTATTGTATGCAGTGTGTTGTTTTTTTCACTTCTTAAAAGTAATTAAGTAGAACTTTTGGCATAATTTTAATTATTAGGCACTATACAACATGAGTGTGTATCTAAAAATGTATTCAAGCATTAGTTTGTCAATTCTTAATACATTAGACACACTTTCTCACATGTAATACATGCTATGTGATTATATTCACATCTTTAAAGCAGCTATAGTACAATAGCACACATTTAACTATTATACACCATGCATTGCATGTGTACGTATCTAACAATATATTCACTACTTATTTTACTTACAAAAAAACTTACAAAATGAAACTGGTATAATAAAAAAATACAATAATACAAATTACTGAAACAAAAAATTTCAATACAAAAAAACAATACAAAATAAAGATTAAGGAATGAAAAAAAATTGCAAAAATAAAAATTACAACAACAACTTACAAAACAAAATTGTGAAATAAAAATAATAAAAGCAAAACTCTAAAAATAAAACTACAAAAAAAAAATACAAAAAAATACAAAAATTAACACTTGCAAAATAAAATTTATAAAATAAAAAATAAAAAATAAAAATTATAAAAATTATCAGCCCCCATAACAGACAATAAATAACTGATCGATAATATAAAATAACGCTTATGTGCCTTGTAGAGCTCAGATCAACAAAGTCTGTATCTCAGCTCTTATAATGCAGCCCATTGTAAGCTGAGACACACACTTTGTTGATCTAAGCCTTACAATGCTCGACACATTATTTAAAAAAAATATTTTATGACGCTCTTTTCAAACCGTTACGGGGTTATGTTTTTATAGATTTTTTTATTTTTACATTTTTTTTTTTTTTTTTTTTTATATCTCGTTACATTCAAATGTCATTCATAGAATAGAAAGTCAATTGTAATGAATTTTATTATATAATTCACATTGTACAATTAAAGTGTGTCATTCGACAAAAATACATAGCATGACCTACTTAACCTGTTGACTACAAGATTATTATGCTACTGCTCTGTTTCTGTTTTTTGAACAACCATGTAAAAAATAAGAAATACGGGAAATTCGTCTCTATATCTAGCCTAACTAGTAAATGCGCAGCACAAAAATTAAAAACTTTTGCAGTTCTAGTCTATGGACATGTTTACATCATATGGTCATATTAAAGGCCAAAATAAAATCACCGATTTTTTTATGATTTTAGCCTGAGTTAGTCCCTTTAATATTATGACCATATGATGTAAACATGTCCATAGACTATAACTGCGTAAGATTTTTAATTTTTGTGTTGCGCATTTAACCGTTAAGCGAGATATAATGAAAAATTCCAGTATTTCTTATTTTGAACATGCATGTCCGAAATAAGAAATTGAGAATTTCGCCTTTATATCTCGCTTAACGGTTTAAGTGTTGACCATGTATTTAAGTCTAAGATTTCTTAGAAATTATTATACAGTAAGTATAATACATACATATACATGTACAAACAAATTTATATATTACATAGACATATGTATATATATAATAGACAAAAGGCAGTATCTGCTCCCTTTACTAGTAATCTGATACTGCTTTTTGGCTTGGCACGGCAGTATGGACTACACATTTACCGTAGTGAATTATTTTCGCTGATTTCTCAGTCAATTCTCAATCTATTGTTATGAAATTCCACGAGCGCCTAATCAGAATGTCATGTGGCGACTAGACCACCCTAAAAAATAATAGAAAAATATTGTAGGCCTCTATAGACCTACCTTAAAAGCTAGTCTATTTAACATGTATAAAATATGTCACCCTCTATAATTAGGCCTAAACCCATTATTATAGATTCGTCTCGAAATTTTATTACAATCATGTCATGATTTTTTTCAAAGTTGGGCTACAATGCCAGTAAGTCGATATCAAGTGTGCAAATAGGTGGAATGATCGTTCAAAATATTTTTTTGATATTTTTTTTTAATGGTTGATCTCTTTTTTCAGGGTTTTTGTGACATCAATGACTCAATTTGACGTCATATCAACACCAAATGCCCAATGGGTAGTCTTCTTATTAGAAGTTGTGACCTGGCCCCCGTTTTTGGTACATTTATTTTTAAACTTCTTGTGAGCTAACTCCTGCCGCTTATGAAAATAAAAAAAGCTTGTTGACTTTCCTCGTTTGTCCTCCTCTTTAACATGTATAGGGAGGATCCGAGCACTCAGGGGCGCGTTTCAGGTACGCATTCTCAGATGAACATGAAAAGCGCTCTTTAGACTTGCGAGAATTTAGCGAGTGGGTCAGAGTGCTCGTATCCTTTCGATACATGTTGAAGAAAGAAACAAACGATGGGAGTCAATGAGCTTTTATTATTTTCGAAAGCGACAGGAGTTAGGTCACGAGAAGTTTGGAAAATAATGTACCAAAAACGCGACCCTCACCCACTCGTTAAATCTTTACGATCCTCATATGCAAATGAGCTATTTCTGAGTGAGATTGATAGTAAAACGCGCCCCAGTATACGAAAAAGAGAAGAAGAGCTGAACGTTGACTTGGTTGATATAATTTTTTTCTCACTTGATTATGATGCTCAATAAGTCCCTTGAACATAAACCAGCTGGTAAATTGAGATTACCCTTGGGCATTTTTAAAAATTTAAGATGGCCGCCAAGATGGCCGTCAAAACAATTTTTTCACAACAATATATCTAGTTAAAAAACTAATGGACCGATTTTGATGATCTTAGGGTCGTTTTGTATGGTTTCGGACATGCCCGAGTCATTAAACATAGCCCCAATTCCCTTCATGGTCAACTTCAAGGTCATTTCAACAATTCAAATTTATTTTAGTTTATTTAATGCTTTAAATAAGGTATAGGTGTTTCAGCGCAATCATCAGCTCAAAACAACACTATTATGTGATTAAAAGCAAAAAACGGTAAAAAATGACCTTGTTTGTTTTAATTGACCTTGAAATTGACCTTGGAGGTACCTTAAATTATGCTTACCGTCTCGAGCACGACCAAAATCATAAAAACGAAAAATAATCATCAAAATCGGTCCATTAGTTTATGAACTAGATCCACTGTTGTGAAAACCATATTTTGACGGCCATCTTGGCGGCCATCTTTAATTTTGAAAAAATGCTTAATGGTAAACTCCATTTACCAACCGGTTTCAGATTCTGGAGCATGTTATTCCCCAGAATCAAACGAGAAAAAAACTATATCAGTCAGGTCAACCTATAGTGTCCCGGCTTCCTGACTATTCACACGATTAGATATCTAGCTGAGAATATAGTCTACTCATCCAAAAGGTAACCAGGCGACTCGGACCCTATGCAAATTTGGACCCTATACCAACTCGGACCCTAGACCAACTCGGACACTACCAACTCGGACACTATGATAAATCAACTCAGACACTATAACAACTCGGACCTTATGATTAGGGCCTATATAACCAACTCGGAAACTACTCAAACCCTGCTGATGGGCATATTAGTTGAACACAGTCGGACCCTATATGATTATATAACCAACTCGGACACTACTTGAACTAAGGAGCGTTAAGCGTCGGCGCGATCTTCTAAATGCAATCACTGAGTGTAATGTCAAATGAGAGTTCAGCGAGCGTAATTAACACTCACACTTGATAGAGGTGACACCTGTTGATTACCCTCTGGTAATGTAAAACAATGGAAATTGTTGCAATAACAGTCATGTCATCAAGTCGTTCTTTCATGTTTAAGGTCTTGTGTAGATATTAATATAAGGCCTAAAGCTAAGAGTTTCATATTACTAATTTACTAATATCAAGAATATATTAGGCTATATATATTCTTGCTAATATTAAGGTTATATGCCAGATTAAAAAACATAGCTGGAGCAATGTTTTCTATTATCTATTATACTATCTATCAATGTTTTCTATTATCACTGATTATGTGGATATTAAAGATGGTTAAAGATAGAATTGATGTAGGCCTAAGCCACAATTTTTTAGTAAATTTGCAAATACAAATGATTAGAGACGGGCTCGCTACAAGTAAAGAAGTGACAACAGAGACGAAATATGTATGATCTAAAATGTAATATCTTATTATTAATTAGCCTTTATATCAATAAATTTTATATTTTTTTGTTTTGTGATCATCATTGTATCTGTATACATTTGTTGTTATTTATTATCAGAAAAAGAAATAACAACAAATATATACATTCTATAGAAGGTCTATATTTTTGTTTAACATTTCTTGAATACGGAATGTCATCATTAGCATAAGGAAGGTTAATTGAGCTTTCCATTATATCACACCTCACTGGTCGGCAGGACATGTCATCACTCTGTTGAGCTGTTACTCCACTGTTGATATTAATTGCGTTTTAGATGGTATTTTATCTACTGTTGAAGTTAATTAGGTTTGATATGGTGTTCCATCTACTGTTGAAGTTAATTACATAGGATATTTTTTACAATATAATACATTGTGTATGGACGAGATGCATATATGTCCTCACACCAATTCGAATATTTATTGAATAAATTGAATGGCAGTCAACTCATCCCCCCGAGTGGGAGTGTAATAAAAAACACATTTATTATTAGAAGCAATATATTTTATTTAAAAAAACATATTACACCATGTAGACATATTAACATTCAACTAAACATAGCAGTTCGCATGACTATAAAACATGAAATATACATAATATAAAACATATGTCTAAATGTTATAATATTTTTAAAATGAATTATATATATATAATTCATTTTAAAAATATTATAAAATTTATACTTAGGCCTATTAACATTAAATTAAAAATAGCAGGTCACGTGATTATAATAATGAAATATACATAAAAATACATAATATATAAAACATGAAAAAGTCTTCTGTGAGCAGTTTACAGTGTCAGGGCATTCAGGTGAGCGCATGATCTAAGTGAGGAATACGGGGTCTTCTGGCCGCCAATATACTGCTCCCAGTAATTCATGATCTTTCCTTGCAGGTTTCTGTATTTCTCTGACGGTCGGCGTCTTATCTTGTCTTGTGATAGTAGTTTCATCTGTAAATTCACGGCGGTAGCTTCTTGGAATAGATGTGGAATCATGAGGTAAAGAAGCAGCTGATATTTCTATGCATTCTAGTTCAGGCGATGGTGCCACCCCTCTACGTCATTGTTTGTCTGTACTGTTCTGTAGAATACACTCTATCTGTCAGGCGTCCAAAGTGTTGAGTCGATCCAGGTGTTCTGCATGTAGTCGAGTAGTCCGTCATATATATCTGTGTGGGTTGCTTCTTCTCTGAGTCTTGTCATCATTGGTGGCAAGCCTATGTGCTCTGCGAGCAGAAACAGGATGGCCAGCAATCATCTGATGTAACTATTATATGGCAGTCGGCATCATTAATGTAGCTTTCAGCAAGATGTAGAGCTTGCACCTGTAACATAACGAAGGCATGTATGCTGAAGAGCTGAGTGAATGGTTGGCGCATGGTAAATATAGGCCTATTATGTACCGGTAGATTCGACTGATATACGGACAGCCTTTTATCAGTACTAATAGCCGATACTTAACATAAAGATCTTTAAACAACAAGATTAAATGTGATTAAATTATTTGCAATGACATTTACCTAAAAAATATCTTTTAACATTATGGTCCATATTCAATGACATTATTTAAATATATCCAGGGGATTAAATCTATACATTCGCGTAAAAATTTTGGATCCAATATTACACCCAAAGATATAATGTCATAATATTGGGAGCTAGATAAACATTCTCATCACCTGTAATTTATACAATATTATTCAAAAAGGTGTGTTAAACACATTCCATAATTAAACAACAACGTCACCAGTTTTATTAATCCTATATTTATAGCTGACTGATTTTTTTAATTTTCGCAAAAATGACATGTTATCGTCCACCTTCCACCAATCTTATTTATGGATTTACAGGCCTATCCACGGGACAGATTTATTTATTTTAAGTGGTGTTGATCTAGAATATACTGAAGACAATACTTTTAAAATTTGAGAGTGAATGATACTGTATTAGTGTATATATTTTAAAAATAACAGAAAATTAAAACAAACTGTAAAATAAGTAATCAAAAATACAGACAGCTAGACTATCAGATAAAACTATTTTTTTAATATCCTGTATTCAAATTATTTATTATGTTTATCTATTTTTCTGGTGTAAAACTTTGTAAATTTAATGTTCTTCACAATCCATCTAGCTCCCAACTTTATGATAGGTTTCACTATAACTCAAGGTGTATTATTGAATCCAACCATTTTACACGATAATGTACCTTTAACAAACAGCTAGAGCCGTGAAACGCCAACGGCTTGGATGAGTTGTGAGTCTTTGGTGAACTCACCCGCTCCACCCCTTGCACCTCAGGTGTTGTGATGACAATTATTGTGCTAATTCAGAGCTGTCAGCGAGAGCTGCTCGTGAAATGTCAACGGCTTTGATGAGTCTTTGAATAATTCGCTCCACTAATACTCCGAAATGTCAACAAAAATCTTATGCGTTCAAGGGGTCACATACGATGACAATTTTAGTATTTTATAGCAAAAAACAAGTGACATACCCGGTATATATCTGATATTAATTAACAAATAAGCAGTAGGGGCCTACATGTCATATCACTCTGTCGAGTTGTTACCCTTCACAAATGTTGATGACAAACAATAAACAATATAATCACAAATATATTGAATTATATTTTATTATATATATTTATTTAAACAACTGATTCGCCAACACCATTATATTTACGAGTAACAGAAAGAAAAAGGTAACTATATATCAGTAAAGGTATATATTTATTTGAACAACAAATCCGCCGACATCACAGAAAGAAATACATTATTATCATTATTATCAGCTACATCTCTTGTAATATCTAATGTTTGATATTATAAGTAACATAAGCATAGTCTTTAAAAAATATAAAATATTTGTGGAAGTAATAAGTGCTAATCCCTGAAAACGCTAAATTGTGAAAGCCGCCGATATCACATTTACGGGAAATCGTTATTATCAGTTAGAGTATATATCTTGGAATATCGGATGTTTGATATTATAAGTAACCCATAGTCTTCAAGAAATATAAAATATTTGTATAAGTGATAATTCCTGAAAACGCTGACTTGTGAAAGCCGTGAGTGTTCGCATGAATGTGTTTTATGCGTCACCTGGTATCAGCGTGGATATTTTTTTAGCGCTGTTCACAAATCAAAGGAGGAGGTGTGATTGTAGGGTCACTGTTAAAGGGATTGAGGAATTTAGTGCTGGCAATTGTTTTCATAATCACAATTTATAAAACAATATACTATTATAGCGGGGGCAGTCTCTGAAGTACAATTAGGCATAACAGTGGATCGAGCGGTGAGATAACTAAAACTTAAAGGGTTGACTATAAAAATATTTATCAACAATAATTATTAACTATTTATAGTAATAGACTGGCGAAATGAGTACATGACTGACGTATTAATTGGTTAATTTAAAAAAAAAACCATAGCCGTGCACTGCTAAAGACTTAAAGGGTTGACCATAAAAATATATATCAAGAATTATTAACTATTTGTAACAATAGACTGGCGAAATAACAATAGCAAATAATATATAATATACGTTTTTAAACAGTGTCTTCTGTTATTATTCTGTTATTATTACAACAAAGATCTTGTTAGGCATAAGCCTAATATGCCTAAATTATATTTTATTCAAGTCAGATTTTAAAACATATCTTATACATTTAAGTGATCATCTTAAAAAATAATAAAATATCATTAAAGACAAGTTAATACAAACTGATCTTCAAAGGTGCAACGTGACCAACTCATCCCATGCCCTCCAACAGCTATATAACCAGCCCGCCAAGACCTATACCAACTCATCCCCTGATATACCGGCGGATGAGTTGGTATGGGGGATGAGTTGACTGTACACCGATAAAACACACTACATTAAAGTACATGCATAGGCTACATCATGTACATCCACAATAATTCCACAACCGCGGGAAGTTGACATTGTAACCATGATTTCTGTTCTTAATCAGACGGCTGCTAATTCTAGGGCAAGGTAATATTATCATATACTTTTTATCAAAATAAAAAAGAAAAGAAAATACAACCAGCATGACCAGTGACAATATTTTATAAACTTAATATTCTCATTGACTAACAATATACAATATTTTGATATCTTATTGCGTTGAACTATAATTTTGTAAAATTATTAAGTTTGAGTTGCATAGGCCCTTAAGCTACTGTTGTCTTTTTACAGTAATATAATATATAGTACTAAGAGTGAGTTAGTACCTGTACTTTATTGACGACTGTCACAAAGATATCTAAGGAATTGTACGTCTTGGAGATCCAAATGGTGACCGTGTCGTCTCAAGTGCCAAGCAATAACTGACCGGTATCAGCGTGTCCAGAGCCAAGCTGAGAGCGGCCATGTGACCTGTCGAAATAGGTCACTGGTACAAGGTACCACATACTAAAAATCCCTACACTCTACCCTATTTTATTTCAAAGAGTTGATGATATATACGTTATATTTCTAGGAAGCATATTGAAAAAGAATACTAGGCCTCCTATTATTTGTATTTATTACTTAGTGTGACTACAGGGGCTCATAAAGAAAGCATGAGTTTTGCATGAAGAACGTCCCTTGGATCAATTCTAATTAAATTAGTCTCTGTGTTGGTAGAAATATTTCGTTATAGCCAACTAAATTTAACAAAATGAAGACTCGAATATACATGTATGATATAGTCGAGAAGGATGGGCCCGTACTGAATGAGATATTGTCAGGGAGAGCACAAAGTTAGGTACGAAGAATAGCGTCGATACATAATATTATTAGAATCAAATCTACTTAATTAATATGGACTTATTTGTGAAGGGAAAACCGTGGGAATAAACCCCGGAGAAAAAACCCTTCCGCGATGCGACTTTAATTTCAACCTCATTGATAATTTACCGAAATATATTGGTAGCCCTATATGCCATATCTATAGCAAAGCGTACCATTGGTCAACTGGTCACTCATTAGGCCTATACTCCATAATATCTGACGCAGTAGGTCTAATATGATTTTCCGGGAAGAAAAGGATTGCGAACATCGGGTAAATGTGAACTAAGACAAGAAAAAAAACACTTCATGCATGTATTAGGCTTATATTTTATCACATATAACATATCGGCTGATGAGCACACCAGCGGCGGTCGTTCAAGAGTTAAAACGGTCATCGCGATAAGTTAAATGATCGACAAATGTATTAAACATGTTAAACGGTGTGTTGAAATAACAGTTAATATAACATCGGAGCGGCAGCGGCGCCAGAGAATGGCGGCCACCTACATACGATCGTAGACATGTTCAACGCTTTGTTGAAATGACCTAAAATCTGTGCGGCAGCGGCGCCTGAGAATGGCGGCCACCAACAGACACATTCACAATCTCATCAGAAATGACACATATTTCAGTGATATAGAACTACATCTAAATTATAAAAGTTGATTTGGACGTAATAAGATATAAAAATAGTACGCCCAGCCGAAGTTTACATTAGAGGATACCATCTATCCAGCCAGCTTTCCACTAATAAAAGAACAACGGCAAGTCGTTATCAGGCTATGAAATTTATGAAATTACCCTTTGCTATATAATATTTAGATGAAAATGTGATAATAAGATGGTAATTTAACTAATACATGATTAGCCAAGGAATCTCACTCGGCACTGTCACTTATCACGAGTCGCATACGCAGAGCTGTTTTTATGATGGGCTGCCACTCTGGCACCACAGAGGGGAAAGAAGCGGTTACAATCTCTTTCATTTTATTGCACCGTTTTAGATCATGCACTTCACCTGTGACAGCTAGAACTTGATGGCATACAAGAGATAACTTGCAATTTAGAGTTTCAATGTCAGTCGAATAGTCACAATTTTGAGTCTGAATGGTCTTCAACAGTGCATCTCTGTCAGTTCAAAGTTCTTGTATAACATTTTGATGCAAAGTGAGCAGGTGATCACTGCGGGCAATACAAGTTTTCGTGACATCATTATTCTCGTGTTGCCATTTCAGAGATTCGCGTAGCTGTTCAATCTCGATACGAGTCTCTGCGAGCATGTATTCACGTTGACGAGATTCTAACAAGATATCTTCACATCTCTGTCTCGTCAAATTCAAAGATCGTCTCAACGTTCGTATTGCATTGTCGCGCATAACCAGTATGTTTCTGCAATCACTATATTTCTCCTTCACGTTATCAATAGCAAGATTAAGCCAGCATACCTTACGTTTTAATGTTTCAGATTCTGATGTGAGAGTATCAGAGATGTCGGAATTTTGTTTATTGAGACCAGAGATTGTGATATTCTGCTTCTCTATCGCAATTTTACATTTGTCTAACTCTTCTGATAGCTCTGATATCTGCATTTTTTTAGCTAACAGCTCAGTTCTCAGAATCGTTTCTTGAAATCGAGGCTTTTCGGACAATTGGTCAATTCGATGAGACATAAGAAATTTATCTTTGCGTAAAATTGCAAGTTCGTCATTTTTCTCCCGTAATTCGGAAATAAGTTATTTACCCTCCGCAATAGATTTGTCTTTGAATCGCGCCAAACGCATAACCATTTTCTCTAAATTGTCTATCAATTCATCAGTCGTTAGAAAACGATCCCTATGATCGTCTTCGAGCTCGTCGATTTTACTCTGATAAAAATCAGCTGCCGACATTGTTGGTGTGAATGGTGAGCAGATAAATCGCGATACCAAAAAATCTCATGTAAATCAATGTGCAAATAAAAAAACAAAGCACAGAAATTATGCAGTATACCAGACAACAAAACTCACAGTGCAGGCAAACACTTATTAAATGAAGCCAGTCTACATAATTCAAAGTGAAGAACTGAACAAAAGTGTTAACACGTGGTCAACAATCACTGTTATCCGACTAATGTTATCACCAATGCTTAGCCCTCACTAAAATGACAGTTACTACCGGTATAGTAGCTAATATATAAATCACAACCATCAAAGAAAATTCATGTACAACGAAATATCAAATATGTCAACACAGTCGCCGAAAGGTGTGAACAAGAAACCAGCAAACAAGAGGCGACAATTCAACGTCGGGACAATGCTGTCCCACAGTTTATGATGTCGGGACAACTCTGAGCCAACATGTGTCAACTGGGAAAAATGCAGCCAGCATAAAAACTGGACTAGTGTCCAGCGAAAATGCTGGCACCCGCGAAAGCCGTCAAAGACGTGGGTGACACTTTCGGCACAAGGGCACATACACACATATAATTATATCTGACTGTATAGGAAACTTCAGTCAAACATACAGATCATTTCAATACAATATAAGAATATACATGTAATACAATAATCAGAAATATATATGTCATTCTCCCGATGTCGTACATTTCACACAAAACAGAGCATCATACAGTCACTCACATATTTAGCAAGTTGCAGTCGCATAGAAATTATGAAACAAAAATTATTGTCAAACAAATGAACATAGAAGTAATGCGTTGGAATAGGTTATTCTGCCGTGATTGACCATGCAGTCCTGACTACCGGCCGCGACAGGTGTGAACACAATGACATGTGGTGGTGGTCGCCAAACCAGCAGAAACTTACCAGGAAGCACGAGACACGATCCCAATATCGCTATAATGCTGGACCACAGTCTGTGACGCTGAACCAACACTAATACAACATTAGGCAAACAAAACGCCCTCACTGGCTAGAACCAACAACTGCAATACATTTCAATTCAATTCATTTCCAACAACTACAAACCGAAAAATCGACCGGGCTAATTTGGCACACAAACTTACCAATTCCAAATGATTGTATAAAATAAGTTACATATTCAACCAGATATGTGCGTAGGAACGCGACATGTCTGTGCAGAACATTAAAAATACAGAGGATGAAAAATATGACTGCCTTTAGCGCTTGAAATGCACACACTTGTAGCGCTAGCGATTGGAAATATTATTAAAACAATTACAGTACACTTTATGTCGAACACATGATATCACCACGAAAGTGAAATCATCGATATCATCACTCCCCTCTCAAATAAGGGAATAACGATACATTATCATGTGTAGCATATATCTACCCCTTCTATTTTAAAATAATTGTCAGTAAAAATCAAGACAAAAATTATTCAAACTGTTTGAGTCTCAACTCAAAATCAATGATAACTTACATGGTAAAATTACACTATAATATTAAATTGCTTTACTTATAGCAATATATAATAGCTATTTAACTAAAAATAATAATTGAGCAAACAAAACACGTGGTCCGTAAATTTTAGAGACAAAATTAATCTAAAATTTGACAAGTTATTAGATGTAAGCGTGGTAATACTTTACGTACACTCTGACACCAATGTTGTCTTTTTACAACATTAGAAAATATAGTACTAAGAGTGAGTTAGTACCTGTACTTTATTGACGACTGTCACAAAGATATCCAAGGAATTGTACGTCTTGGAGATCCAAATGGTGACCGTGTCGTCTCAAGTGCCAAGCAATAACTGACCGGTATCAGCGTGTCCAGAGCCTACTCTAGTTCCCAGAGCCACACTACGCGGCGTGGCCGAGCTTCATGTAGCCTCTGGTATGGCCCAGTGGCGAATGTTTGTGACTTGTTGCTATTTTTAGATGAAAATAGGGTAATCCCCGAATTCAGACATTTTAGAAAGGTCACTTCCCCGGATGAGAAGTTGTTCACAGTTAGTGCAAGAGCATTAGTGAAAAAAACACAGGAACCTGGAATAAAATTGCAGAAAGCTGATTTTTTCAGGAATGATACCTGGACATCTCCCCAGACGAATTCCGAAGATGCCCCAAAAATCCCCCTTGTGCATTTTTTTTTAATTCAAGATGGCCGCCACCATGTAACGCCATTTTCGAAAAACAGGGGTATACCCTAATTCTTCACCTTTGTAGTTAGGAAAAAAATATTTTTGTGTCTCTACTTATGTTTTAAGGCACAAAGAGTTGATACAGATGATCAGGAATGATATCAGCACTTTTCTCAATACCAAAAATCCAAGATGGCCGCCATATTGTTCTGATTATGTTAAGCGATCTCTTAAAAACACACGAAAATATGAGATATCTATCTCGTTGTTGAACCTAAAATGTACTTTTTGGCCAAACCCATGGAATATAACACTTATTTAGATCACCATTATTTTATTATATTGAAATTATCAACATAAATCCCACATAGTAGTTAATTAAAAATAACACCAGGTAACGCCATTTAAAAAAAAGGGTTATACCACAATCCCCCACTTTTGAAGTTAAAACAATGATTTTCGTGTCTCTACCTATGTTTTAAAGTACAAGGAGGTTATCCAGATGATCAGAAATAATATCAGTACTTTTCTTAATACCACAAATTCAAGATGGCCGCCATAATATTTTGTTAAGCGATCTCTTAAAAAACCCGAAAATATGCGATAACTATCTCGTTGTTGAAACTAAAATGTATTTTTTAGCCGAACTCATGGAGTCTGGAACTTATTTAGATGACCATATTTTATTATATTGTGTTTATCGACATGAATCCCACATGGTAGTTATAGTTAATTCTACCATGGTGGGTGACGCTTTGGAGTGTTTTCGAACTGCTTTCCCACTAGAAATGTAGATTGAGATTTGTCAAGTTAACAAATTATTCTCAGGTAAATAATGAAATTATTGCGTTTCAATCATCCGAGCTGTCACGGTTTCTACATGTTTGGCCAATACAAAAAGAACACATCGTTGTACAATATAGTCTAGATTTGTGAGATCCCCCCCCCCTTTGAACAAGCCACTCTGCACCCGCAACTCACTCTTTTTAGAACTCTTTCTGGGGCGACTGCTCTTTCAGTTTGCGTTGGTTACAAACGACCATGATATAAAATCCGTTCCCAGACTGTAGATTCCACACCCTCCTGTACAGCAAAATATGCTCTGTATCATAATGGAGTTTAAACACGAGGCATTCATCCAATGCTGTTTTAATATGGGCTGACCGTCTTCGACGCTGGCACAAAAATTAAACAGAATTGGATTAATGCCCCGTGTTGGCTGGGGCAGTAGGTGACGTTGAAGGGAGGCTTTCTAGCAAAAATCAATTACAAGATAAGGACTTGCGCCTCACACGTTACATGTACATGACATCCTTGATAATCGTCCTGTAACAATGCTCTTTTAAATACTTACTTTTGTCCTTGATCTGCGAATGTCAATATGTTTAATATCATGAAATATATCATTTAAATATCAGGATATTACATTTTGAATATTAGGATATATATATTTCGTAATGAAGTTATGGCATTGTATGGTGTTGTAATGAGATGTTTTTACATCAGAATATCGGAATGTACATTAAATTAATTGATGTCACGGTTTATCGTCAGGATATGATCTCTTTATGTCACGATAATATGAGGACAAGAAACATTAACGTCATGATATGGCTTTGTAATGTCCAAGTATTGCTCTTTATTATAGTAAAATGACGTTATAATGTCTGGATACAGCTTTAGAAATGCAGGATATGGTGGTTAAGCATCACGGTATGGTATTAAAGTGACAGGATCTTTAAGTGTATTGTCACGATATTAAATATCCTGATATAGCATATTAACATCACAATATGACATTTTAGTGTGAGTAAGTAAGTAAAATATTTGCTTTACTTCACTTTTCGGCCAGTATGGCCATTTAAGTGAAAATTCCAGGTATTACAATATCCCATATTGTATAGTTAAAGTAGTAAAGGAAAGACAAAGCCAATAAAAGCATGATCGTACTAAAATATTCAGTTTAAAGTGTTTGATATGATAAGATGACGATGCTCCAGGCACCTATATGTAACGAGTCTGATGACATGTTGTAGCGCCTGCACTACAACACAGTTTAATGAGTATAAAAATATCAGTATAAATAATGTAAAATATGAAGTTATTATAAAATGAACGACTTATCAAGTCACTATATCTCCATTTTAGTGTAAGAGGAAATGAAAGTAAAAGAGGGCAAGGCCACATGCTGTTCAAAGAGCATGTGTCTTAACGCTATCTAATTACTTTCCATTTTATTGAATCTTCCGAAGTGCTTTTGTTGTTGGCAGTTTTGGGAGTACCGGTATTTGAGCAATGTAGAGGCCTTTACTTACTAAATTATATTGCGATATATATGTTGAACTGACATGTGCCAGCCTGATATTGGAATGTTCTATGTCGATTCTGTATTACCATATGGTAACGTGCGTCTGTCAATATAATGTTATTGAAATGTTATACCTTGACATGACAATATAATATCCTGACATTAAAATGCCATATCCAGACTTCAAAGTGACAAAGCCTGACATTCTATGGTCACATTAAAATATTGTAGTGTCATATTCAGTCCTTATAATGTCACATTAGAATGCCGCCAAGCCCGCCATATCTTGATTTGATAATATCATATCCTATCATAAAAAATTGAATATCTTGACATTCAAATCTTATTGTGTGATATAAAAGGACAAAATCATGACGTTAAAGTGTCATATTCTGATAAATTACAATCCAATATCCTGGCATAAATATGCCAGATCCTGACTTCGAACTGTTTATTATACAATATTCGATATTAAATAGCATGTTTGTCATTATAATGACACACCATCACATTACAATGCTATATTGTGACCTCAATGTGTCATTTCATCAATGTATAAAGTCACATCATAATATTCAAGTACCATATCCTAATATTCAAATGTCATATCCTGACATTAAAATGTCATAGTGATGTTAAAATGATATATCACAAAATTGTAATGCATTTTGTGATAATATGATGTATATCTTTTCATTTTAATACAGCAACGTGATGTTTAGCCCCTATATACTGCCTTTATAAAGCTGTATTGAGCCATCATAACGTGATTTTGCTATATTAAACACCAATGTTTGGACATTATATTACATATCATGATATTAAAGTGTCATATCCTGATATCATATTCATATATCCTGACGTTAAACGTGTTCAATCTGGTGTAATATTGTACTTAGCTCTGTTATTATGTACATTCACAATAATAATCACAACTAATACTTAACCAAAATCGAAAAACATTTTATATAGGCCTACTATATAAAATACTTACATTGGAATTAGTCGCTGTGTTTGAAACTGGAATTTCTTACGCTATCTCAAGCTTCAAATGAATGAAAAATACCCTTATATTTAAAGATGAGAGATGTTAGAATTTTTAATCAATGATTCTGACATATGATATTTTGTAAATTTGATCAATCTATATCTATACTCCCATATGAAAAAGCAGTTGGTCATCGCTTAATCGTGGCACCTGCGCTAAAAGAGCTAACCAATATGGCAGCCGTGTTGGATTTTGTATTGATAAGCACATTCTATTTAAAAAATTGGTGATGGAAATATATTCTAGATTCCATGGCCCTAGAAAAAAAGTTTCAACAACATGATGATTATGGCATGTACGTGATTTTCTGAGGGGGGGGGGGGGACGCTTCACATAATGGTCGCCATCTTGGATTTGTGGAGATAAGAAAAGGAATGATATTATTTCTGATCCTGTTGATGAGCTTTTTGTGCAGAGTCACCAAAATATTTTTTTTTAACTGCAAAAGTGAGGAATTGTGGTATATTCCTGTTTTATTTTGGAAAAATGACGTTATATGGTGTTACATAACATTAAACTACCGGTATGTGGGATTTATGTTGATAAATTCAATATAATAAAATATTGGTGATCTAAATAAGGGCTAGACTCCATGGGTTTAGACAAAAAATACATTTTAGGCTCAACAACGAGATAGTTACCTCATATTTTCGTTTTTTTAATTAAGAGATCGCTCAACATACTCAGTATATCAATATGGCGGCCATCTTGGATTTTTGGTATTGTGAAAAGTACTGATATCATTTCAGATCATCTGGATGAACTCTTTGTGTCCTCAAACATAAGTAGAGACACCTAAATATTTTTTCGAACTGCAAAAGTGAGGAAATATGGTACACCCCTGTTTTTTTCGAAAATGGCGTTACATGGTGGCGGCCATCTTGAATTAAAAAAAATGCACAAGGGGGATTTTTGGGGCATCTTCGGAATTCGTCTGGGGAGATGTCCATGTATCATTACTGAAAAAATCAGCTTTCTGCAATTTTATTCCAGGTTCAACCCTAATGCTCTTGCACTACAGTATTGTATTTCCCCTCCGACGCATTTCCTATGACTTGACCCAGAAAATTATTCACCGGCCTCAATAGCACAGGCATGATGGTCACGTGACTAAGAGCCTTGGCCAATACCCGGCCATAAATGAAATTGGCCGGGCTCGCCAGTGCGTCAGTTCAAAAATGCTAATTGGGAAGCTATCAGGCAACAAATTAGGAGCTGCTGGACCTCCTTTTAAAAAAAAAGTCCTAGCCGTTCTGTCAATGAAAATTGGTTGAAACTAAAATCCATCCTAAATCAATGCCTGGACAAATTTATACCAACCAAAAAAATGACTTCCCCTCGGGAAAATCTACCTTGGCTATCCAAATCACTTCTCGCATCTATTCGGAAAAAAGCATCTCTATATAATAAAGCCAAGCGTACGAATAAAGCTGACCTTTGGGCAAAGTACAAATTATGTAAACGGCAGACCCAGCGTGCCATCAGGTCTGCAAGGTAGTCTTTTTTGAAAAACAAACTTTCTGAATCTTTAGAACAAAAAAATTCAAAACCACTCTGGCGTTATATCAAATCAAAACGTCAGGATGGAAATGGTGTCTCTCCTTTGAAGGAAAACGGCCAGCTGCATTCAGATAGCAGACGTAAGGCCGAAATATTAAACAACCAATTTTGCTCAGTTTTTACCTCGGAAGACACCACAAATATACCTAAACTACCCAGACCACCGAATACTGAAATGCCTAAATTTGAAATTACTGTTCAAGGTGTAACTAAATTACACGAGGGTTTAAGCGGCGGGAAGGCACTCGGACCGGACGAGCTCCCGAATCTGATTCTGAAGAATGCTGCCAACGAAATATCTCCCTTTCTTAAAATTATTTTTGATCAATCTCTACAGACGGGCAAATTACCAGATGACTGGGTAGAGGCTAATGTTGCCCCAGTCTGCAAAAAAGGGGATCGGCACTCTCCGGCAAACTACAGGCCGATATCCTTCACATGTGTTTGTGCCAAATTACTCGAACACATCATTTGTAAACAAATTATGTCCCATTTTTCAGAAAACACAATTTTAACACCTGTACAACATGGCTTTCGCTCAAAACACTCATGCGAAAGCCAGCTTTTGATTACAACTGATGAATTTATTCAAAATTTTGAAGGCAAGACACAAACAGATGTTGTTGTCTTAGATTTTAGTAAAGCCTTTGACGTTGTCCCCCACCAACGCCTCTTACACAAACTCGACCACTATGGAATTCGGGGAACAACTCTTAATTGGATTCAAAATTTCTTGACCAATAGAACCTAAAAAGTAGTAGTTGATGGCAGCTCTTCAGAATCAGCCAGTGTAAAGTCTGGTGTGCCCCAGGGTACTGTTCTCGGACCCCTACTTTTCTTGACCTACATTAATGACCTCCCTTCCACGGTCTCGTCGCAGGTTCGTCTCTTTGCAGATGACTGTCTGCTGTATCGCCCGATAAAATGTCGGGCAGATCAGGAGAAACTGCAGAGAGACCTATCTGCGTTACAGGACTGGGCAGATCGATGGGGGATGTGCTTCAACCCCTCGAAATGCTCGGTCCTGAGGGTGTCCAGGCCGAAATAAAAAAACCTGGAATTCCAGTACACCCTGAAAGGTGAAACATTAGAAAATGTTTCATCAACACTATATCTTGGTGTTTGCTTTAGCGAGACTCTGGAATGGGAGGCCCACATTAACAAAATTACGAGTAAAGCAAATTCCACCCTGGGCTTCCTTCGGAGGAACCTGAAGGCATGTCCCCCTAAATTAGGGAGACTGCCTATTTCTCCCTGGTCAGATCATCCTTAGAACATTCTTCAGCAGTTTGGGACCCCTTTAGACAAAAAGACATTGATAAATTAGAAAAAATTCAAAGAGCAGCAGCAAGATTTGTCACCCAAAATTATAGACAAACAGCCAGTGTGACATCTCTCATTCAGAACTTGGGCTGGACTGACTTGAAAACAAGACGAAAAAATTCTAGGCTTTTATGTATGTTCAAAATTTTAAATGAGTCAGTTGAAATTCCTATCAATGACCGTTTAATCCCAGCAGATAGAAGAACACGCGTGGTGGGCACAATCAGGCTTATAAACACATCAGAGCTAACACCACACTGGGACAAAATTCTTTTTGGCATTGAACTATCCCTGATTGGAATTCTCTTCCGGCATCTGCTATAGAATCGAAAACTGTGGCAGCATTCAAGAGTCAGCTGGTCGACTAGATCTGCCAGCCTCTTCCCCCCCTCCAGCCTGATACTCCACAATGGAGGGCTGCTGGAGGATTCACTCAAAGTCAAAGTCAAAAGTCCAGAGCCAAGCTGAGGGCGGCCATGTGACCTGTCGAAATAGGTCACTGGTACAAGGTACCACATACTAAAAATCCCTACACTATTATTCCCACTGTGTGGTGAACCGTCTTGTGCTGTGGGGAACGAGCCGCCCGTTTCTGAGACTAATCTTTTTTTGGTATTGCGCGGCCTGAATGATAATGATATCAGATTAAAAAAAAACTTAGTGGCCTGATATATTCAGTAGGCTTAATATTGTTAATAAAATCTATTAAATAATGTCCGAGTTGGTTTGCGACGGGTCGGACCCTATGCCAACTCGGACACTAATCTACCATTACCAAGTCGGACACTGCAGCAAACCAACTCGGACACTGTTTGTAGCAGGGTCCGAGTTTTTAGGGTCCGAGTTGACCCGGAACACCCTGTGCCAGATAAAGAGCAGCTGTTGTTAACTTACTCTCAACTAGGGCCCAGGGCCATTCATTTCTGTGCTTGGGACTACGTCTTCACGCGGATTGCAACAGATCACGTTACCACCCCTACTCGTGACATTCTTGCCACATAGATCCTAGTAAAACACTAAATATTTGTAAAAGCATTTATACAATGTTGGATCAGCACTGGGGCGGCGTTGTATAAATGTAATTACAAATGTTTTGTGTTTACTGGGATGTCGCTCAAATAAGATGGCCCCAGGATGGCCCCAGGCCACACACCTGATAGGTGGATGGCCTCAGGCCACACATGTGATACGTGGATGGTCCCAGGCCACACACTTTAAATAGATGGCCCCAGGCCATATACTTCAACTTAGTAGCCTATATGCGGCCTGCAGCCACACATTTTAAAAGGTGATGGCCCCAGGCCACATACTTCAGGTTGATGGCCCCAGGCCATATACTTTAACTCATCATATGCGGCCTGCAGCCACACACTTTTTAAGTTGATGGCCCCAGGCCACACACTTTTGGTTGATGGCCCCAGGCCACACACTTTCAGTTGATGGCCCCAGGCCACACACTTTCAGTTGATGGCCCCAGGCCACACACTTTCAGTTGATGGCCCCAGGCCACACACTGTAGGTTGATAGCCCCAGGCCACACACTAGGTTGATAGCTCCAGGCCACACACTTTAAGTTGATGGCCTCAGGCCACACACTTCCAGTTGATGGCCCCAGGCCACACTTTAAATAGATGGCCCCAGGCCACACATTTTTAGTTGATGGCCCCACCCCATACACGCTTAGTTGATGGCCCTAGGCCACACACTTTATTAGATATGCTCCCAGACCACACAGTTTCAGTTGATGGCTCCAGACCACACACTTTAAATAGATGGCCCCAGGCCACACACTTTTAGTTGATGGTTCCATGACACACACTTCAAATGGATGGCCGCAGGCCACATACCGGTAGCCTACTTTAAGTAGGCCCAGATAACACCAAGTAGCCTATGTGGCCTGGGGCCATCAACTGATAGTGTGTGGCCTGGGGCCATCAAATTAAAGTCTGTGGCCTGGGGCCATCTATTTGAAGTATGTGGGCTTGTGGCCTGGGGCCATCAACTGATAATGTGTGGCCTGGAGCTATCAAGGTAAACCCTGCAAACAATGTACGTAATATAACGTTCGTGGGGGTCCCATTTTCGTCATTCATGGATGAAGGTAACGAGGACGTGGTAAGGACGTAGTAATATTAACCCTAACGTCCCCAGAACGTCCTAATAACGTTACATTTATGCTTTACGCCCTAAGGTCGTAAATGGGAGTTCACAGAGTTACGTCCTAAGTACGAATGCTGTACGTTGTGGGGACGTTATTACAACGTGAAATTGTTTGCAGGGAAGTGTGTGGCCTGGGGCCATCAACTTAAAGTGTGTGGCCTGGGGCCATTTATTTGAAGTGTGTGGCCTGGGGCCATCTACGTATCAGTTGTGTGGCCTGGGGCCATCTAAGCATGGTTTATTAAAGTTTAAGTACACCTAATTTGGATGGCCCTAGGCCACACACTTTAGAATTAGTGGCGTAGTAAAATATCGATTTGAAAGTAGTTCTCAGGTTATAAGATGGCCCTGGGCCCTAGTTGAGAGTAGAAAAACAACGACTGCAGATAGCGATAGAGTTGCATATTTATTGAATGTCAATGGAGAAAATATAGTTAAAATGGCTAAATATTGTTTTGAAGGTTTTGAAAAAAGGAAAAATGCTGATTTGTAGCCTATTAATCTCAAGTTTTGCAAATAAGATAAGAGAGAAGGGATATCGGATGTTGTTATGGTGATTTTATTTTCATAAATTTTGATTTTGTTATGTAGGCTAGTTAAATTTTATTATGTCTTTATTTTGTTTCGTATTGTATTGACCATTTCTTCTGGTGAAAGAACAATAAACATATTCTATTCTATCCCTGTAATACACATAGTCTCTTAGCCGTCAAACGTAAGCCTTTAATACAATATTTTGGTATCTTATCACAAAATCACAGAGCGAGTCTGGTGCTAGATTGTTTGAAATTGTTTAGCATTTAACATTTTTTCATTTTTATCAACTTATGCATCATGTTCATAGACGAATACGAACACTTTATGAGGTTTTTGTAGATAAAATTAGAATCAAAAACTGATCATTATAATTTTATAACAGGGCCTACTGTAAGACTTCTGTAAACAATGATTGGGTGAATAATGTGGAGTGATACCTCTTCCACGCTGTCTGCAAGACCATTTTTATTTCACAAGCAATCTCACTTCGATTATGTGTTTTATGTTTCCACTCCATTACCCTTTAATTTAGGGCGAATCAAAAATATGTGATTATCTGTTAATCCTCTATATGTTTATTTTGTAGTGGAAATAAACTGTACTAGGCCTAGTGTATACTTTTATTTTTAATGTAGACTAGGCCTAAAGACTAGTAAAGTAAAAGTTTTGTGGCGGACGTGATTCGTGAGCGATAATATCCTAAATACATGAAATATAGCCTTATACTTAGCCTAACGTTAGTCTGTCCGACGGTGGAGGATGGTCCAAAAGGAAAGTTAGCTTTCTGATATCCAGTCAGTCAATTGTCAAGCGATTGTCACCAAATTTTGCAACCATTATTATCCAGTCATGTGGCAACAACCCCGAAAATTTCCCGAAATTACATTTACCCTTAGCCTTAGGCTTAGGCTTAACTGACAATAAAATATAATTTAACTTTTTCATTATCTCTGCTTGATTAATTTTATTCTACAGGGTCTTACAATTTTAAAAAGGCCTAATTTTTCAAAATCGGATAAGGAATAAAAAAGTTACGTCAAAATATGTATTTTGAAACAGGTTTTTTTTTTGTGTATGATAACATAGAGACACATTGAAATAAAATTGTAGCACTGTACTGAAATGCTGTAGCTGCTCCAAAAATGTTCAAATTTGGCACAGTGATAGAGCTCTATAAAAAACAGGAACAATATGCTGTTTAATTGTTTAAAATATCTCAAATAGTTTTTGAAAAATTGTAATTTTCGCCTATGCAAATTTGCCTTTTCTCCGGTATTTTTAAGAACCGCAGAGTTTTTGCAGGAAAAAGCCTCTTTTTACTCAAAAATGAAAAAATACATCACAACTTTTCTTAAAATTAACAATACTTTTTCAAATTTAAATATATAATAACCTGACATTTTTAGGTTCGGTAAATATTATGGAACGTGATTGCACATTTAATTATTTTTTTCGGTGACCTTGACCTTCAATAATGTCAGTGAAAGGTCAAGGTCAAATGCAAAAAAAATGCTAAATTTCACTTTATGCCAATTTTTTGTGGCCTGGAAAAAAGTATCTGCTACCCCTTTGATTCTCATAAAATTTTACAGACATGTTCGAAAATATATACTTTAACTGTACCAATAGGTTATTTTATTGTACTAGGTCCCAGAACAAAATATTTAGTTATAGAAGTACAAGCTAATTTTCAGAAATCTCTACATCGGGCGATAATACAGGTTTCGCCGTTATTTTTCTTCCAGACCCTAGTTCTAAGTTTAAACCATCATAAAAGTTATTTTTTCAAATAAATAGAACACATTTTTATGCCTTCAGAGTTCATAACATTTATACTGTTTTTCTACATGTACAAAAAACGACCAAAAAAACGACGTCATAAATTTTCTTTTCTTAGACCCCAGTTTCATGTTTACACAAGTGCCTACCTTAACGTTACTCGTTAGTTAGGGTGGTGGAGGGTATTTTCGCGCAGGGGGTATTTTCGCGCACCTCGATTGTTTTTTGCCCTAGGCCTAGTTCTTAAAGGGTTTTGTAATTTTTTTTCTTGTTTTAATTTTCGTTTGTTGGCAAACTTTTTTTTTCATCCGCCATTAAAATTGACTCTAGTTCCTTTTTATTTTAAGTCCCAGAAAATGCCGATTTTTTTGGCTTCTAAAACTCAAAATCAGTAAAATCACATTTTTAAATATTTTTTTTGCTGATTGTTGTATCAGGTTGAAATAAAAACAGACATGTGCCGGTGTCGTATTCTGAGGGTTCCCCCGTGCTGAGAGTTCCCCTTCCGCCCATCTGCGCATGCGCGACCATGAGCGGAACGGCTGGTATCTGTCACTCATATTCTGAGAGTTCCCCCCCAGGCTCACAGCTCCCCACCTGTCATGCTTTGCTGTGCTGAGTGCTGAGTGTTCACACCTCCCCAACGCCTTCAGCTGTGCTGAGTGTTCCCCTCTGGCTAGGATATATATTCCCCCTGCCTTGGCTAGGATATAAACCCCCCTGCCTTCCATATTGACCACATTATAGAATGTATAAAATATAATACATACATAAATAGTAGTTTTTACCCCTATAATAAAAACGAAATGTTCAAATGATTTTCTGCCTAATCCTATAGGACTAGTTTTAGGTTTTTTTAATGCATTTTATTTCAAAATTCAAGTCATATCGAGGGGGGAACACTCAGCCCAGCTAGTATGTCATATAGACTAGCTATTTTTAAATTCATTTTATTTCAAAATTCATGTCATACCAGGAAAATTCATGTCATACCAGGGGGGAACACTCGGCCCAGCTAGTTGTTTAATTCATTTTATTTCACAATTCATGCATAGGCTACTAAGGGGGAACACTCAGCCCAGCAAGTGTATGATATAGACTAGCTGTTTTTTTATTTCATTTTATTTCAAAAGTCTTGTCATACTAGGGGGGAACACTTGGCCCAGCTATTTTTTCCTACTTTATTCTATTTCAAAATTAATGTCTTACTAAGGGGGAACACTCAGCCCAGCTATTGTATGACATAGACAACCTAGGTTTTAATTTGTATTTTTTTTATTTATTTCATTTCAAAACTCATGTGATATTGAGGGGGAACACTCAGCCCAGCTAGTGAATGATATAGACTAGCTAGCTTATTTTTAATTTATTTAATTTCAAAATTCATGTCATATCGATGGGGAACACTCAGCCCAGCATTAATGTCTGATAGAGACCTCTTTAACTGTCTGTCTCAGCCACGCTAACACTGTTATACCGCCTACCTTTTTAAATAAGTAACTTTGTGATCTTAATATTATTTATATCATTGTTTTCAGTATTCAATAGGCTTTCCGGAGATATTTATTACATGTTTATATCACAAAAATTGACAGAGATAATAATTCGTATTGTGCTGGTTTTTCACACCTCGCTTACCCACTGACAAGGGTTATTTAGTTGTGTAATGCACCTTGTGAAGCCAAGGGTGTGCTAGGTGTTAACTGCACCGCATATAAATAAATATTTCGCATTGAAAACCCCATGGAAACATGGTTTTAAATTAATAACAGAAAAAGTATTCAAAGTACAGTAAAAATAATTATATCACTGGAAAGCATTTTCCGGCCATTATAATCTGATATGCATCCCGACGCTGTGCCCGAAATATTGAAGTTTTTATCTACTTAAAACACTTTTTATATAAGTTATTTTTTACTAATCGCTCTGTTCCAATTGTATAAATGCACAGCGAGTGACTAATAGTGTAGCAAATAATGTGTGCCTAAAGCACCCTGCCCAGTCAAGGAGTTTGATCAAAACTCTCAGTTAGAAGGGTAGAATTAGAGACTACCATTAGACTAGTACTTGATGAAAGGCAAGGTCTAGACCAAGATTAATTGTCATTAAATTATTAAGATATAGGCCTAGTGAAACTGAAAGTCAAATTAACTTGTAGTTGTAGCAGATGTTTTCGCCGATTTCTTAGTCAATTCTCAACAGATTTTCATGAAATTTAGCGAGGACTATTTGCCAGTCATCCCCCAAATACTGTGAAATTTTAGTTGAAAAATATTCAATAGATTAAAAGTTATGGCCTAGACCATCTGGCATGTTTCAGTAATGCAATTCAGGGCTTAAAACGCAATTTAATTTAACCAGTTTAATGGGTTCTTATAGACTATAGAGGCGCGTCGTAATTAGAAAATTAATAGGCCTAGTCTACATGAGGGGAACAACCAGCCCAGTATAAGACAGGAAGTAAACATTGCCGTAACCAAGGGTGACTATCATGCGCACCGACCCCAGGGGAAAGCACTGGACAGGGGAACTGCTGGCCGGCCACACCGGAAGGAATCCCAAATCCACTTGGAAACAAACTAGATCTAAATAAAAAATATATGCAACATGGGTCTCCACGCTGTTACACAATGCGGTGCGTGAAAATACCCTTAACTGCGCGAAAACTCCCCCAGAAACATAGGAGATTGAAATAATTTATGCTCCCTATTCCCAATTGACCCGGAAGTATATTTTGATCAAACCGGAAGTGGCTCAGACATACCAATCACAATACGACCCACAATTTTCATACGCGTCCATTCTCTGCACGCTGTGGGCCGTATTCGCTTAGGTGCGCGAAAACTACCGCTGCCACCCTAGCTTTTATTAGGTAACGTTACAGTATTAATTAGGGACTATACCCGCCGTCAGATTACCCTGTATCGCATGTTTTTCGCCGATTTCTCAGTCAATCCTTAACCGATTTTCATGAAATTTTGCAAGGACTATTTTCGAGTCACGCAGCGACTACCGTGAAATTTTCATCGGAAAATATTGTATAGTAAAAAAATTAAACCATCTGGCATGTAATGCAATTCAGAGCTTACAAAAAAATAATTCAACTAGTTAAATGGGTTTATAGAGTGATATCGTAATTACAAATTTACTACATGTCAAATGGTCTAACTTTTGAACTATATAATATTTTTTGATGAAAATTTCACGGTGGTCGCCGCATGACTTGAAAATAATCCTTGCAAAATTTCATCAAAATCGGTTGAGAATTGACTGAGAAATTAGTTACTAATGATGAAGCCATAATCTGATCATTGTAGAATTAAAAAAGTTAGCGGTGAAAAATGAAGATTCCTATTTTTTTTAAAGGCCTAATACATTCATGCTGCCCATTTTTCACAATTGTAGACATATTCCAGGCCTTCAGATTTAGCGTGCGCGATCGCGCACGCGCACCATAACTCACGCAAAGGTGAAGTCAGGCGAGTGAAATACAGCGCACCTCACATTGTCAGGCCTAAAAAAAATATTGTTTCTTTCCGATTTCTGACAGACCCTATCAAAACATATGCGATTCAAGCTTATTTTATTGATTTCCCGAAGTAAAATATTGCTTATTCCGTCAGATCACATATGTGACCTAAACTTATTTTATAGCTTTGCTCCCAGCATAGGCGATGTTTAATAGATTTATCTTTAACTTTATCTTGAAAGCGCCAGCGATCAGACTGCATGTCTGTTTAATAGCTAGCCCTGGAAGCTGGCTGCCTGACCAGGCGCTCTAACCTCCCAAATAGGCCCATTAGAGTGGCTGTTTTCGTTGTCGATATGTTTGTGTCAACTTGGTCAAACAACTTTTTCTACCTGCAAAAAAAAATGTCAACGATGGATGAAAATAAGACCTATCAATAGACTTTCTGTGTCATAGCAAAACAACGCAAAAGCGTCCACGACGCAAACACTGAACAGCCATTAGATTGTCCTGTGTTTGTATGGAACTCCCAGTATTACACTGATGCGCATGTGCGGCGGGTGTGCACTGTACTAATGCGCACGTGCTATTGTTTACATCTGACTGCTTGCCCATGGTTGTGGTGTAAGTTACATGTGTGTGAATGGCTATTTTTAGAACGACATATTCTCAGCAAACACGAGGCGCTGACGGTGCCCATGCTGATTTGATGTTGGGCCAGATTCGCAACCATAGGGTTAAAGTCTCATGTTTTTTTGATTGTATAGTTCTGTCTCACACATTTTGACTTTGAAATTATTTAAAACAACAGCCCTCCAGCTGGAGTATCAGGCCAGGGCAAAAACATTTGTCTGTGTATAACCCATCCTGTCACTGGCAGGTGTAGGCCTAGTTCCCACTACATTATGAAAGGATGTGCATAACCAAGTATTTAGCTCAATTTGTATGAGTGTTGCTTTGACAGTAAGTTCCAGAGAGCAAACCCCTGTAGTCTAATGCCGACCAGCACTAGAATTAATGTCATATCTATACCTAAATAGGCTAAGATCTCCGAAGTTCTAGAATATGCAGTGTGTTAATATTTCAAATTGCTAAGAGGTTGTATTTTGGGTCATCCAATTGAAATAAATCTGTTCACAATACAATACAACATGCACAATATACAGACAGGAGATGCATAGAAATGAATGTTACTTCAAATAAAATAAATCTCCGATTTGTTAAAGTGACACAAAATAAAAGAAAAATGAAGCAAATTTCAGCAAATGACAACAAATCGGCAACAAACATAATGACATGTTCTGGTCTTAAATGTTGTCGGTTTTTTTAAAGTGCAAATCCTATTTTTTAAAATTTCATTAACCTGTTTAGCATTGTGGTTAATTGTGGTGAGTGATCACTCACCTCACCACTTTTAGGTGAGCTTTTTTTCACTCGCCACCGATTTTCAAATCTGAAGGCCTGATATTCATATGATATTGAAATGATTATTTGACAACATTTTATTGTTTTCACTGCCACTGCTGCACTGGTCTAGAAAGATTCCATGCGAGATCAACATCAGAGATGGAGGGGTCTAATTTTAGACTCGGGTAGATTCAATAAATTTTTTAATTGTCCAATAAAATTATGCTGAGACTTTTTTCGTAACTGCCGACATGCTAAAATAAATATTTGACCACATTCCACAGTTTTCACTGAGCAAGAAAAATGCTGTGCTAGATCAAAATCTGAGCTAAATTATAAAAACGTCCAAAAGATGGCACCTCAATGTTGCAAACTGTTCTGGGGGTAACAGAATTCAAAACATCACCCAGACACTTGAAGTTTTTGAAGCAGCTGAAGAAAACTACTGAGATGATGTCGCTGTTGAGTTTTAATTTTTAGATACATTAGGGCACCCAGCGAGGGCCCTGCAATACACTTAGCAGTAGCAAATATACCACATATGCACATAGCAATCAGAAATTTGGGCATAGCCTCCGACCTCCGTTTTTTTTTCTCAAGTCTACGAGGGGGTCATGGAAGAAGAAAAATTTTGATGGATTCTCATCCTTATAACTATGAAACTTCCATTTTACCCTCGCTGCGCCCCATGAGGAAGTGCAGGGTAGGCAAACATTGCCTCCCCAATCTTGCTCTCAAGCAGCCTCAGCAGCATAATGGTACGGGGCAGGGTAGCTTCACTCATGCACTAATGTACACTGCTCACCCTAGACACTGCTCCTTCGCATGTTAAAATGTGCAGATGGTTGACGTCATACGTCCCCCGCTCTCAATTTCAAGTATTGTAGTAAGCTCGTGATTGGCCGGCTGTCTTGCTAAAAATACCCTGATCGGCTGGCGAGAATATTATGGTGGCGGAGAGGTGGGTGTAGACAGACACCTGTGTGGAGCCCAGCAAACGCGAGCATTTGACCCAATGCTGTTTTAATATTGGCCCACCGCCAACGGCGCTGGACCAACATTGAAACAACATTGGGTCGAGTCTTTGTGTTTGCTGGGAGAGCTGTCCGCATTTTGATACACGCGTGTCGTCTGTGTCTGGTCGGAACAGGCAGCACAGTGCTCTGTGTAGCACTAATGCTTCATCATGACTTCATGACATCATTACATCCCCCTTATAAACTTATCGTAAAATTGACATGAATGCTACCTATTGGGATTAAGATCAGTATAGGTGGGTTTATGTTTTGTTTGTAGCTTTATTTATTTTGTCATTCCCTCAGCTTCTCATTGCAGTCAGTTCGGACAAAAAATGAAACAGGATTTGTTCAGTTCACTGAAGGTATATGATTAGGCTGTAGGCTCGCTGTTGGTTTTATCCTTTCACACTATAAGCTGTGGACTAAAAAATTCACAGTAATCCTGGCTGTCTTTTCCTGTGCAAAACAGGGATCCAAAATTATCCAATCACATACAAGTTTTTTTGCCCAATCATAGAGCAGCTGTTTTATGATTGGCTGCATAAGAGTACTCTCTTATATGACCAATCAGAGAGCTCCTTAATCCATTGCTGTAGTCTCAATCTGGGTTCCCAAATCAGTCCTTTGTTTGCCAGCCTGGAGCTAGTTGGGGTACAGTCATTTTCCATACTTTTTTCAACCCACCTCCTCCCTCACCCAACCTCTCTTCTTATGTCATAGTAACATATTTAAGTTATATAAGGAGCTTATCCAGCAACATAAATGGGCATTCGATTGCCATCTTGGCCCCCAATCATGCTGTCAAGCAGCCTCAGCAGCATAATGGTACGGGTCAGGGTAGCCTCACTCATGCACTAATGCTTCCTCATGACTCAAAAAAATTACATCCCCCTTATGATGCTGGAGAACTCCCAAAAAGCCAATTGTAATATAATGAATAAACTGTAGTTTGAGTAATTACTGACTTGGTCTCATTTCATTTGTCTTTATATATCACAATCGTCTGAACCAAACATCTTCTAAGCACTTATCATAAAATTGACATAAAACAGGAACACGAAGCGTTATAACACGGTTATTACACAATAAGCTCATGGACCCCAAAATTTAAAACCCCTTTTCTAGGTTCTTTTCCAGAAAATTGTTTTATAGAATCCAACAAGGAGCGTTATACTCAATATTGGCTCAATGTTGGACCAGCGCTGTGTCAATGGTTCAAGATGTATTTGCTATCAGACATTCCACTATCAGTGGGCCATAATTCTTCTACCGTAAATTGTAGCCGCAGCTTTAATTAGAATGTAAATTCTCACTTTCAAGTGCCCAATGCTAAAAGTCCATTTGCAGCTTCTATTGCAGGTTTTGTGTGAAAAATAAAATCACCGCGCGTCTATCACTCTGAGGTGAGCTTCTGGCAGAACCCAACCCTTTATGTGCAATGGTCAAATAAAGATATGCCCAATGAATCAATTTAATGCTGACATTACTCCGAAAGTTTATCAACTTGTTTTCAATTTGAAGTTTTTAGTTTGACTTTCAAGACAAACGTCTGTCGTTAACTTCCTCTTTACATCTGTTCTGCCTGTGCAAAGTCAAAAGGCATTATCTGCTCCCTGGTAAACTAGGCATTTACTGCTTCTTAACTGGCTCCTCTTGCCATGGCGCTACCAAAAGGTCGTATTTGTTAACTTGTAAATCAAGTATATACTTCCTTTACGCTGATGTCACTGCCTCCTTCTTGTTAGTAACAGCATGTTCAATAGACAGTATCTGCACACTTGTGAAAGCAGATACTTGGTTTTGCTGTGAGCAAAAGCGCTCTATGTCATGCTTGTTCTAGGCAGTCAACATAATGCACTGACCCAATGTTGGTTAAATGTTGTGCCATTTATAACACTGTTCCAACATTAAAGTAACATTGTGTCAGTGTATCAAGTTGCCTGTGCCTCCCTCATTTTCCTATTCTAAGGCTTTAAAGTTGAAATCAATTTAAAAAAATATTTATTTTGTTTATAATTCAACATTGTTATGTCCATAATTAGAAATATATGGACATTTTTACATTGGTGTTTATTATACATTCCTACTCGCAGGTTTAGAGTTATCCATGTCGTAAAACCCATTTCCGGCAATTTTTATTTTATTTCATTTTATAAAGAAACTTTTGAAATTTAGAAATATAAATTTATTTTTAAAAGTCACAACTAGTATAGATGTTGTCTAGTGTCTCATCATCTTGGTCCAGTAAAATTTGGTAATGATTGGCAAAGCACAAACTGATATATTGAAGGGGTGTTTTATAACATTTCGGTAGCCTTTTTATGTATGTCTCAGAGGTGAACTGATCCAAGTCAAAATGTCTCTATATTAACTAATGGACTTGGATCACTTTACCATTGAAGAAAAGCATCAATTTTGAAAGTGAAAAAATATATGTTGATAAATAAGTCTTGCATTTTTTTACGAATGGCTTAGATATTTTAGTATATTATTTCCTATATATTTAACTTTCCCAAAATAAATCGAATTTTGGAGTTGGATCGCTTTACCTCTGAGCCATTCAATTAGGCCTATGTTATAAGTAAAAAGGGTCCACCAATAGGCCTTACACGATTATAAACTAAACCTAAATCACAAATTTTCAACTTTGGGTTGAGGGGGTAATTCGGAATGGTTGTGGGTCGAGGGGTTGTGGGTCGAGGGGTTGTGGGTTGAGGGTCGAGGGTTGTGGGTCGAGGGGGTTATAAAGGTAACCCCGATATTGACTTGATGTTAGATTAATACAGTTGGGCTAGCGTCGTTTATGCGCATCTAACATTTATGCAATGACGTTGAGCCGGACTTGTATGAAATTATACAAATTATGTTTTGTGTTTGCTGGGAAACTGACTTTTCGGCTATATAGACAATCAACAAAAGAATTAAAATATATGAAAGCCGAAATCAAATATAATAACAATACAATTTGTGACCTCCCCGCAGCTTTATTCAAATTATTTATGAAGTCATTTAAAATTTAATTTTAATCATAACAACTAAATTTGAAATATTAAAAATTTAAAAATAAAACAAAAACTAATTAAGATTTTTCAAAAATTCTTTCAATATTGAGACATAAACCATACGGCTATCGAATCAATTATAAAAAAAACAATTTTGACAAAATTGAGCTTATGGCCCTTTTCGCGTGGCGGGCCTTTTGACAATCGGGCCTTCTGACTAATCATCCCTACTTGTTTTCTGACTAACGGGCCTTCTGACTAACGGGCCTTCTGACTAACGTGCCTTCTGACTAATGGGCCTTCTGACTAAAAGGCGGACACCGGGTGGACGGATGAAAGGGTGAACCTATTTCCACTATCTCGGTATGTGCCCTATAGGCCTAGTGGAAATACAACACATTGAAAACAATGTATTATATATATGTGAAACATTTAGTCAGAAATAAACACATATCATTTGGTTTGATCTCATTCCGAAACATAACATGGGTATCTTTATAAGCCTAAATTAAAGTTCTTTGGACGTTATCTTGTGCCAAAGCATAAAGTATCCAATATGTCAGCTATAAATAATATTGAGTTTGAGACAACCATTAAAGTTAAATCATATTTTGATGTTTTAAATTAGTCAAATAATAAATTATCGTCACTTGAAGTGTCTGTCTCGTCACTTGATGATGTAATATTGTCATCCCCTAATAACTAAAACATCTGTAGTATCTGCACGAATAACCACATCATTATATAGTCCTACATTGTCAATTGCTTCTGTGTTACATAAGTAAGTTTTAACGACACATATGAAAAAATATATACTTAAACCAATATAGTACATCATCACCTTATTGGTGAAAATATTGCATTTTCATGCATTTTTTTGAATAAAGTGAAGCTAACAATCTTTTTTCAGCCGAAATGTGGCTTGCACATTCTTGATCCGCCATTGTATGTAGCAACAATACCAAAGGGCGGGGGCCTGGTGCCTGCTTGGAAAGTCAGAGATCGCAGATTCGTCTCCTGCATTGGCATTCCAAGTTTCAAAGAACAAAATGTTTCCTCCCTGTTCAATCGTAAAGATTGAATATTGTGGGCAGCCTACATGACCGAGAGATAAGGTGCTTGGCCGCAGACCAACATGGCTCAATTTCAAATCATGTGTCTTGAGGGCAGTGTCACCTCTTTCATATCACCATCCCCAGGAGGTTCTTCTGGCCCAGTTTAGCCTATATGTGAACAAATGTGGCGTAAAACCCCATTCATTTTATTTCATTACATTTTATAAAGCCAACTAACACCTGACTCGACGTTTGCCTGATTACATTACAGTAACATTGCAGCAAAGATCTTGTGAGTTGAGAAAGCCTTCATGGGTCTTTATCCTTGGGTCGATCTACAGTTAGTATTGTGATTTTCGTAATTTGCATTACGTAAGAGGGTGTAGTAAAAGTGCATTACGTTTACATGTGATAATGATGGATTAGGGCTGCTGTAGATTTCACGGCTGAGTAAGAAACATTAAAAGTTGATATTTTACAACTCTGTGACGATTTTGTTAGGCCTATTTAAGACAGAAGAATTGAAATTGAAGAATAAAGACTTCGTGAAAATTCCTGGCTAACTGGGGCCTATTAAAAGACCCAGAATAAATAATAATTGCACATCTACTCTTGTATGTACATATTTTTAGCTCCCGCCGTCACCGTAGGTGAGACGGAGGGAGCTATGGATTCTCCCTCCGTTTTTTTTGCCTATAACTTTGTAAGAAAATAAGCTAGGATAACAATTTTTGGTATGTGGGTTACTTCCAGGTGGCTAATGGACAGGTTAAAATATTTTTAATCTGAATTCAATACGCAAGGTTGCAGAGGAGAAAATTATGATGTGACGGCGTTGGGCCGTTGGGCCGTCCGTAAACAATTCGTTTCAGGAGCATATCTCTGAAAGTACATGTCCGATTGTCTTCAAATTTTACACACAACACCCCTAGGGGGTCTAGTTGTGCCTTTTGGGGTATTTGAACTTTGACCTACTTCTGGTTCAGAACTATGACCTATTTAGACGTTTTGACGCGCACTTCGTTTCCGGAGCAGATCTCGAAAAGTACTGGGCCGATGACAGTCATATTGCACATACATGTTCTCTAAGGTCCATAGTTGTGCCTTTTCAGGTTTTTGGACCTTGACCTTGAAGTTGACCCAGCACTTTGACCTAATTTATAACATCAGTAAATCCGACTGAAAGATTTTGCGGAATATCATGAAAAGCGCTCAAGATAGCTACACCATTACTATAAAACAAATTGTGAGGTTTCAGGAGAGGATGCATCTTAAAAAATTTCAAGTCGATAAAATTAGAAATGGCCGCCTATCGGCCATTATTCACCTCGACAGGCCTGATATCGCGGAATATCATGAAAACCGCTCAAGATAGCTACACCGTTAATATCAAATAAATTGTAAGGTTTCAGGAGAGGATGCATCTTGAAAAATTTGAAGTTGATAAAATTCAAAATGGCCGCCTATCAGCCATTATTCACCTCGGCAGGCCTGATATTGTGGAATATCATGAAAACCGCTCAAGATATCTACACCATTACTATAAAACAAATTGTAAGGCTTCAGGAGAGGATGCATTTTGAAAAAATTCAACTCGTCCAAGTTCAAAATGGCCGCCAATCGGCCATTATTCACTTTCACATGGCCGTTATTTGGTAAACCGTGCTAGATGGCTAGACCATTACTATAAAACAAAATGTGTGATTTCAGGAGAGGATGCATCTTGAAAAAATTCGACTCGATAAAATTCAAAATGGCCGCTTATCGGCCATTATTCACTTTCACATGGCCGTTATTTGGTCAACCGTGCTAGATGGCTAGACCATTACTGTAAAACGAAATGTGAGATTTCAGATGAGGATGCATCTTGAAAAAAATTGACTTGATCAAATTTAAAATGGCCGCCTTTTTCGGCCATTATTCATTTTCACATGGCTGATATTTGGTAAACCGTGCTAGATGGCTAGACCATTACCTGATTACTATAAAACAAAGTGTGAGTTTTCGGGGGAGGATGCACCGTAAATCAGCTATTAGTTAACTCGATTGGCCTGATATCGGGTAAACCATGCCAGATAGGTAGACCATTACTGGGATACTGATTAGGATCATTAATTTCAATGGAGGTTTGCAATCTCTGACAGACTGTCTAGTTCTTATCTTACTCTTAGACTGGGCTTCTTAGACCTAGTTGTCTTGCGTCTTGATTTTTGACCTAGACTAGGACTACATTAATAACCCTATACAAAATTGCTTAAATCAAATTCTAATTCGGAGCGGGAGCTCCTGGACTTATGTAGTCTTGTTTTAATGTTGGGCCAGAGTCTGAGACGCTGGCCCAACATTAAAACAACACTTACAGTGAACTGTTTGTTGGGTGACCTGGGTGATAATAAAGACTGCTGACATTTAATATGGGCGATACAATGATTTAGCTGATATGGGCCTAGCCTCCTCTGGAGGGGTACCTACATGTACAATAGCCAGAAATCACTGTTATAAAACAGCAGACTAATATGTGGAATACTGCCATGCAGGGCTTCCAACCCCTGCATGCCTCCTTTCACCTTGCGGGGTACCTGGGCAGGAGGAAGAGAACATCCACCAATTTCCCTTCCCCACTCACCCCTCCCTCTTTCTAAGTATAAATTTTGTTTTACTACCCCCTCTGCTATTGGGCCACCCCCTTCAGTCTTTGTTTTTGATGTTGGTAAAATCTCAATGAATGAATCAGTCAGGCAGTAACGTTATCTATAACTACCTATAATTAGATCTGCTTGGGATAGCTACTAGTAGCCCTGAATAAGGCTAAACAGGCTTTCCGACTTAGTCAATCGCCCACTATCTCTTGGTAAGGATCAAATGTATTTCTTAGGATTGCCATCTCTTAGGACCGGCCCATTTACTTGCTGCACTGAAGTCGGAGACTTCTTTAATTTTTGTTCGCAAAAACGCTGACCCTTCTAGTTTTTAACCTCTGTGTTATTGTGGAAGAAATAACAGGGTTCCCACGGTCATGGAAAATCATAGAAAACCATAGAAAATGAAAAAATAAAATCCGGGCCTGGAAAAGGCATGGAAAATGAACATTTCACAAAAAGTCATGAAAAAGTCATGGAATTTAGACTTTTTATAAATGTCAATTGTGCACAGTACTTTCGAGAAAAATGTATTGATCACCTTTTCTTTTGACACAAAATGACACTGGCAGTCCACTTCTGTAAAATATTTTACATGCCAAATGTAAGAAACCCGCCACACCCGGCTCTACTTCGTTCAGACCGCTGTGGTGATAGACATTTTTATATTCGTTTACGAAGTCATGGAATTCTTGAAAAATGGTATTGGAAAGTCATGGAAAAGTCATGGAATTTCATTTCCAGATCTTTGTGGGAACCCTGAATAAGTGTTTAAACAGAAGATTTGAAAATGTTTGCTCCCAAATTAAACAGTATTTACAGTATTTTTCACTCACTTAAAGTTGTGGGCTGTGACACAATTTCCAAGTGGGTGAAAATTTAAATTATTAGTTTTAGTTCTTTAACGGGTAATGATGATTGGAGGTTGAGACCTATTTCCATTTTAATACAACTTTTCTGTGATCAATATTAATGCTGATGTGCAATTTTAAGCATTCCTTAGGACATTAGAAAAGATCTCCTGTAAAGCTGTAAAAAATTGTTTATCTGTTGACAAATAATAGAGTTGCTAACCAGATGTGTCTTTTTGCAGAAAAAATGGTGCCAAGTTTCAGATTGCCAATATCAGCCGCCACTCTGGCTGTAGTTGGTGTTGCAGTAGCCTTCTTCCTCTATTTGAAGAAGAAGGAAAAAGATGAAAAGTGCAAAGAGGTATATTTATTATGTCAAGAGCTGAGGCAAAACGATGTAATTATGTCATGGGTGAAAGTGATAAAATTAGGGATTTATATAAATTTGTGGTTCAAGAGAACTTCATATGTGTGTGTGTTTTGTCTGTCCATCTGCAGATCACAATTACTTGTAAGCTTGACATGCTCGCCAATATTTACCCAGGCATAGTGAGCTGTAGATGGGAATTGAATTAGCCACTTCCTCCAGTAATATAGTAGTTGTGGCTAGCCACGATGGAAATTGTTTAGCATAGGGGGGCTTTATTCACACTAATCACAGCAAAATATAGGCTATTTCAGCTCATGATATAGCTGGGAAAGAGGATGGCGTGTGCAATACAGTGATAGCCCAGCTAACACGAGAGGCTGACCCAATGATGGGCTGATGCTGGCCCAACCTTAGTCTAGCAATGGGTCATCATCACATGTTTGCTTTCAGATAGGCCAGATGACACCCATCTCACAAACTTGACAAAGTGCGGCCAAAAAGCACAAGGCTTATATTTACAATATAGGCTTCCGCTACCCACTCGCCATACTAGCTTTGTGAAAAGAAATAGCCTGTGTTGATAAAAAACAAGTAAATTAGCCATCGTGGCGAAAAGGTAATTCCTGGGCATTCTCCCTGAGCACACGTTACATCACAGTACATGTATGTCCAGTCCTATATTATCGGCTCATTTAGCTGTTTCACAGTTGTCAAAGATTATCATTGTGATCAGAGAACGATATCTTGTTAGATTAACTATGCTGAACAATTTGGAAATTCCCAGATCTATGAAACTCTTACTGTACTTTGTATTTGTTGGTCATTCTTTAGCAGTTTTATAATCAGATGACCTCATTCAGACACTTGAGCAGTCGCATGATCATACTGGTTGTAAATAATGACCAACAGCTGTGCGATTCACATACAACTATGACGATTGACGATTAATCTGTAATTTTTAACTTATCTTTAAAGCAGCCCCTTGGGATGACATCAATTTTCGTTTTTAATTCCGTACTGAAGTAGTGTATCCCACGGATCATGTTTTTATTTTTTTCAGAATTTTCATATTTTTACAAATATTTTCAATCAACATTTTTATGAAACCAGAAGTAACCCAAACAAACTATTTTTATACCTGAAGGATGATTGAATGTTTTCACAGCATTGGGCCACATACTGATGGCATCGGCCCAGCGTTGGGTAGACAATCAGTGCTGCAGGTGTGTCCTCCTGTGTCCTGACTATAAGACACCAATTAGCGGCGAATGCTCTGATCTTACCGTCTGATACGTGGGAATATGTGATGTAATGTGCTGATTATTGCTGACTTGTTTTGTTTACATGATAATATACGTCCTGGAAATACAACAATTTCACTCTTTTTCGGTGCTTAAAAATTGTTTTTTGACTTTTTCTTATTTTCAGTTAGGATCAGTAGGCTATATAGCTTTAAATAAATTAAATTTTTAAAATTGACAACATTGGTAAATGTCTCATCCCAAAGGGTCCCTTTAATCATTGTAATGCTATGTGCGGTTAAATATTTTTCAAAAGTTTATTTATGTTTTCTTTCTATCTATAATTAGCTAACTGGTTTTGAAATATGGGTTTTTATGCATCAGCCAAATTTTGACGGATGCCTATAGTTGTCATGCAGCACTTCCGTCTGTCTCAGTATTTCATCTAGCCATTTTTAACATGGCTGCTTTTTGTGTGCACCATATTGCCCTTCGTGAGCGCTATGTTGCCCTTCCAATATTCAGACAGTGACACTATTATCACGTCATCTTTAACCCCACCCAGGGCAGTGTGCCAGTATAAAACATTGGTGAAGTGCATTCACACCTATGATGCAATGCCCAATAACAGCATATACATAGTGGTAATCACTGGCCATGTTTACAACCTAACTGAATTTTTTTATGCCCTTATTTGGGGAGGGTTGGGTGCTGGAAATGCCTAACTGGGTCAAATGGGTGCCCGGCTTGCATGATAAGGTACCCCAATGATAGGTGACGCCATGAGCCTTGTGAAAGCTACTTTTTCCCCGCGCATAAACATGCATGCAATTATAAGTGAAAATCGATTGTTTTAGGCATGTTTTCAAAAATATTCTTGTTCGTGCATGCACTTATATTCGAAAAATACATGCATGCACTGATATCCGAGAATTACTACGCGTACCATTGTGTAACTCAGACATACACTGCAGGAGTGAATACATGTAATATCGATATGTGTTCGACTTATAGAAGCCATTACTAGTATATATGTCCATAGTAATTGGAAAAGATTATTATGTTGATCAAGAAGACAAACTATGTTATTAGTTTTATTTATTAACTGGTATATATTACAGAGGAATTTCTCCATAATATAGATATGCGCCAACAGTTCAAGGCGTGGACAAATGAGGTGTGATATGACAGTTCAGGTAGTGTCTATTGCCTGGAGTCACTCCCGCAAGTTAAATTCAAAGTAACAGTCAGTGATTACTAATGTTAGCTTAGTTTAGTTTGGATTGGAATAAATTAAATAAATATGAATTTGAAGATGAAATACTGCCTGCCAGTCTTAGCAATATAATTTGTTTTCGCTACTTGAATACACAATAAACTTCACATACAGGTTGATCATGACTACAGCTTGATTGAGCTCACATTTGATCTTTCGATGACCGAGATTTTTTCGCAATCGGCAAATTTTCTCGTTAATGAGATTCACTCAACAATTTTCTGTGTAATGCTTCAAAAGGTATACCATTTATCTATTTCACCAATAGCTTAGTCAAGTCCGATAATGTGCATGCATCGGGCAAAAACCACGGTAGATATCTAGACCATATAGAACAAAATATGCAGTTTCAGAGAGGGTTACGCCCTGAGAAATGTCTACTGTTATACAAGATCTAATTCAAAAGGGCAGACTTTCAGCCATTATTGATTTAATATTAGTAATATCCATGCCAGCTGCCTGGACCATTAATACAAAACAAAATGAGCTGCTCCAGAGAGGGATATACATGAAAAATTTCAACTCAAATTTTTTTTTAATGGTCGACTTGCGGCCACTATTGACTTTAATATGAGTAATATCTGGAAAACCTTGCCAGATAGCTAAACCATCACCGTAGAACAGGGATTGTGATTAAGACTGCCTACTTGAAAGTCTTGAGATCGTTGATTCTAACCTTGCTCTGGCATTCAAGTTTCAAAGAAAGAAAATGTTTTTTCCCTGCTCACTCATAAAGATTAAATATTGCGAGGAGCCTACGTGACAGACAGATAGCAAGTTCGGCCTCAGACCACCAGGGTTCGAATTTCGAATCCTGTGTCTGGAGGCCATGTCACCATCCTCAGGAGGTTCTCCTGGCCCAGTTTAGCCTATAATTTATGTGCACAAAAATGGCCTAAGACCCCATTCATTTAATTTTAATATAGAAAAAAATGTGCGGTGTGAGAGAGGGATATGTCCTGAAAAATTTCAACTCGATTAAATTTATTATGGCTGACTTGTGGCCATTATTGACTTTTACCATGTGTTTTATATGTGTAATACATATATCTGGGAAATCATGCCAGATAGCTAGACCATTAAGTATATCTGGGAAATCATGCCAGATAGCTAGACCATTAAGTACTATGGAAAGACGTACAGTTTCATGGAAGGATGCAAACTGATAAAAAAACAAATAGATCAAATTTAAAATGACCACCGTTTGGACATTATTTATTTATTTTCGCATCTCAAAAAGTTTAAATTCCGTCCAAAAAAAATGTAAATTTATCCCCCTATCACCTGTCCAACATGACTAATTTTATATAAATGGTCATGACATATAGTAGAGTAAAATCTTAAAAGTTATAGTTAAAAGTGTGCAATTAGCCACAGTGGCTATAACAAGCAGCACACCAGAGGAAGCCCAGATGTCTGGTTGATTTTGGGGAAGTGTCATAAACAGCGGCACAGCATTAAGCTCACATTGGTTCGTTGTTGGTTTATCACAATATCTTCAAGTAACTTCAACCTGTATGTGTAGTGCACGAGTTGAAGCTATAATTTTAAAATACTGGTAGTACATGTAGTAACTAAAATCTTTCCTTTACCTTGAAGATTGTGGAATTTGCTCCTCAGAAAAAAGGACTAAAGGAGTGGAAGGAAAAAAGAAGACAGAGGATCAAAGACAATACTGGAATTAATGAAATGAGAATTTTCTATGCAACTCAAACCGGAACTGCAAAGGTTACATTTGTGATATTATTTATGTATATATATATATATATATATATATATGTTATATACCCCGTACTGTGATTTTCATTCGATTGGTCAGAAACCTGAAAATTTTACAAAAAATTGTGCATTAGGCCAGCCTTAAAAATTGTTTTTGATTTCACAGCAGCTAAAAAAGTCATGCGGGAGGGAGGGGTTTTTTTTTCCTGCCAGACCTTTAAAAAAATTGTTTCTGATTTCGCAGTGGGTAAAAAAGCCATGAGGGAGGGAATTTTTTTTTTCGCTCACCAGTGGGACAAAATTTTAGTTTGTCCCGTTCCCATAGCTAGGTAATGTAGCCTGATCTTCCTTTGGTATTGGTCGAGAACTCTGAAAAGGTTCATCTAGCATTTCTGCCAGCGCCATTTTCCAATATTTCATTTTGAATGCTCGGACAATTTGAGTTTTAGACAAAACCCAATCGCTGCGTGTTAACCGACTGACCGAGTATTTTCGGAAAATGGCAGGATGCCTTCGGTAAGACTCCAAAAAAATATTTGTTAGGGAAAAACGTTTAAAAAGTTTTTCACCCGCAGCATTTATACCCACCCGGCCGGGAAATCCGAAACAAGCTTATTTTTAATTTAGGCCTTATGCACTGATATGTACATTAATAGTTTGAGGAAGAGCAGTGAACCAGCAAGAATAAACATTATCAGCAGTCTGTTGATAAAACATGGTAAATTTTTTTGGCACCTGGACGTCTCTCTGTATGTGCACATTCCCTTGTAAACACAATTTTGTTATATTGTTCTGAAACTTGGCCAATGTGTTCACCATACAAAACTGCTAGATAAGTTCCAATATGACACAGATCAGATTCAAAGTGGCTGCTGCGCAAAAATAAGTAGCTTTTCCTTGTTTTTGACTGGCGGGTTTCTATTTTATTGTTCTGAATGTTGGACCATGTGTTCATCATACAAACCGATTAGACAAATTTGAAAATGGCACTAGGCAGATTCAATATGGCTGTTATTCGGACATAAATTGCTTTTGATTGTAAGCCCAATTGATTCTCAGGTTTTTATTTACCGGTACTTGTTCTGAAACTTCGCCTACATACTCATCCTACAAACTCACCAGTCAAATTCAATAATGACACAGATTAAAACTAGCAGACACACTGACATTTTAAATTTATCCTTTTGGTGATTGAGTCTCTGGTTTCTTTTACAATATTCAATTAATGAACCAGTTCTTTTGTGCAGAGCGCTATTCCCATCATGAATGACATATTTTTATTTGTTTAAATATTATTACATGTATTCAAATATTAACTTGTTTACTCTTTGTGTCAATGTCCGTATGATGCTACCATTTACTATGGAGTAGTGCACAGAGACATCTCGAATGTGCATGCAAGGATCCCCAATTCCTTTTTTCTCTAGAGCTGCCTTCAAATATGTTTTTTCTATCAATAATGTAATGTATGCATAAATGTAAGCTAAAGATAATTTATGGGAAGTGACACACAGTCCCAGATCTTAGCAATATTGGATTGATGTCATTAGTTAACCCAGATGTGATCTTTGACCCAGGGAACACCAACTCATTGACCATCGTTATATCCTCCACGCTGCATCTGTATCTTCGGAAGATGGCACACCATGGTCTATAATCGGATAACTTGATAATATCTAGTGGTTTATCTAGTAGATATGCACTGTTTAAAAAATATTTGCTATTAATTTGCTTGTTGCAAAAGTGACAAAAATAATGGCATAAATGTACAGAGCTATAAAAAAATTTTTGAATTTAAAAGGAATTTGCGGAGCAAGTAGCTGCTGATGCACAGGATAGAAATCTGGATGTAACATTGGTTGATCTTGCTGGCTTTGATTTAGAGGAACAATTTACTCTTGAGGTATGTCATGTTAATTCCAACTCCATTTCTCATGAAATACAAAAAAACACTTACTAGGATTTTTACCCCTCGGCCCGTTGGGCCCGAAGTGGTATTGTCTGTTATTTCATGCGCCGCTTCCGCACGCAGCCTTTTGGCTACAGTAGATCCTGTCACCAACAACCTTGCTTCTGCCAGACAAAAAAGTCGTTGGTCACATGAATGTTTTTTTGCAGTAAAATTTGCAGGTGCTGCGGCTGGCTCAATGTCAGGCTAATGACAGCGACATTCACCCGCCATTGACTGGTAGTCATTGTGGATCGAAGCACGCGGTTGCTACAACATTGCAATGCCTGTTTATATAGAAGTTAACCTTTTCATCATGACGATCTGACATTAAAAACAAAGTTTCCTCCAATCTGACATTGAAAACCTCCAATTAAAGGCACAGGACGACTTTTGAAATTTGTTATGGGCCATGCTGCAACACCTTTTTCAGCCCAAAACCTATTTAACCCTTACACTGCTATGGGAGACTACAGTCGCCCAAAATAAACCAAGCGCAGCCTGCTGTAGGCGGCTGAAAATTCGTTTTTTTTTTTTTACTTGCGTTTTGTGGTGTCTTTCTATTTGCGCTTTAAAGATAGCTAACTGACTGATTTTGTAATAAAATGCTTTTAATATCAGTTGTCCATCAAATTTTTTTTGAAGAAAAAACGGGCCAGATATTACTCAGTGAGAAACCACACATGTTGCAAATTTTATGCAGCAGTGTAAGGGTTAAGATGCCCGGTATCTTGAAAGGAGAATGACCGGCTGTTTATCAGAACAACCGCTGGCTACACTGATCACGCTAACAGAGCACACGTTATATAAGCCTAGATAGCTTCCAACCCTTTACAGACATGAGGCGTTCACATTTAATGTATAGGGCAGGTAATGTAGCCCTATAACATGTATAGCACTACAGTTGTTGTCATAAATTCCATGACAGCAGTGAATAAGCGTTTTCAAGCCGTTTCACACAATGTGTAGATAATTTAAATAGGGCATGATTACTTCTGAATAATGAAAAAGCCCTTTGTGTCGCTCACAAAAGGCGGCATAGCACTCACAAAGAGCAGGATGGTGCTGTCACATGTTGTAAATAACTAGATGAAAGACTGCCTAGTTACAGCTCCAGGTATATACCTGGCCCCAATCCCGTGTCACAGATTGTCTGCAAAAAGCTGATATAGTTAAGCCATAGTTGCGTCTTGTCATACTTTTCGGAGGATGGAAGAAACTTTTGAAAGATTATTACTGTATCACGCACATAAACATGCATGCAGTTATAATTTAAATGAATTTGCATGTTTTAGAGGGCCAAAATCCAAATGAAAACCTGCTGATAATTAAGTTTGAACGAATACTTGTTGTTCTTAAAACAGATTTGTAATCACAATATTATTATTATCATTATTCCACTGCTGGTTTTTGGAAAGCCATTTCTACTTCAGTTTTCAACAGAATCATTTCACACATTTACATCCTCAGATACTGAGGATTTATGCTCTAATTTTTCTAAGGAACTGCAGTAGTTGATCACATCAAATCCATATTTTAGGATATTTATTGCAATGATGTCAATGTGTATGAATGTTGGTTGAATGATGTACATGTCAGGTGATGCTCCATTCATTGCTTGAATGGAATCACACCAGGGAATGAGGGTCCTGTGTTTAGACCGACTGATTTAAAATACGTGTATTAAATGCTGCTTCACTGTCAGGCCATTGTCACAGATGGTGGCCCAGCACTGAGCCAGTGTTTGGTGTTTGGTATGGGCTGTTGAAGCTGTTTAATGCTACATTTATAATGCAGATGGTGGCCCAGCATTGAACCAATGTTGGGTGTAGCTACGGGCAGTGAGGCACTTATTTTGATAATTAAAATAACAGTGGTGCTTCCATCTCGCAAACAAATATATACATATTCAATTGAGCAGCATTACCTGATCATACTTACAAGTATGGCACAATCTAAATTGCAACCAAATCTCAGAATGTCAGCTCAAAAAATTCTTAGACAATTTGTCAAATCTAAAATGACCAACAAAATTTGCTTAAAATTAAAATTGGCCCACAAAAATCAAAATAGCTGCCAAAAAAACGTGTAAAAATTACGTCCAAACTTAACTGTTGCTTGAAAAGTCAATCAAAATTCGAATTTCTTTATAAAATACAATTCTTTTGAAGACATGGTCACAGCTTGATGATATTTTTCAGTTAACAATACTTACTCGTTTTTCACTACATTGTACATGTACATTTATGTTACTACAATGTATTACAATTCCAGGCCAATCCATCTATTGCCTTTGTTTTTGTGGTGTCAACTTACACCGATGGATTACCTCCAGAAAACTCAACCTGGTTCCACACATGGCTGAATCAGTCTGCTGCAGATTTCAGAGTATCTAAAGCACTGCTCAAAGACATGCGTTATTCTGTGTGTGCCATAGGAAACTCTGAATACAAGGATCATTTCTGTAAGGTAGGTACTTTTATCTGTATATGTCATGTCATATATTCCCCAACCAGAGCCTGCTTGAACAAGCTATTGTTTTAATTTTCAAATATATATTTAACTGCAGAATTGTTTGCATAATCTGAAACCTATTTTAGGCAGGAAAAGAAGTAGACCAATATTTACAGAAGCTTGGAGCTCAGAGGTTGTGTAGTCTTGGTATTACTGATGAGAATGTCAGTGACAGTAAACATGGAGGTAAATATGTATTATTATCATTACCTGTCCAGCTTATTATCCAGTCTTTTATTATTGTAAGTGTGATCATGGAACATAAGAAAAACAAAACAGTTTTAAAATACTTGAAAATTGAGTTATGAGTGACTGAAAATAGACTACATGTATTTTTAAATTTGTGCTCTAATAAATGCCCCGGGGCGTAAATTAGAATACCCCCTGAGATTACAGGGAGTATGGAAGCCTATTAAAGTAGTTTTGATCATATAGTGTACATGACCATAGGTATTATTTTCAAATCAGGGGGTTTGGCGTTTTTTGGAATATGTGCGTTTATTAGAATAAATACAGTAATTTAGTAATTTGAGCTTACCTACTGTCCTGCTGAATTGTTTGTTTCTATTTTTCATTCATTCGAAAAAGTATTTATATTAATGATGAAATAGAAATCTTCGATATTGAATTATTAGATTAACTAAGAATCCACCAAAAAACTATTTTATCAAATTTAGGGATATTTTTATTGATCTAAAACATACTTGAACACTTGTATATACGGATCCAGCAGCACAAGGGTTAAAATAGTAGTAGAATAGCGTAAAAAATATATTTATTAATTACAGTATAACCTGAGCTCACCGATCACTGCTATGAGCGACCTCCTGTCATTACCAACCACATTTTGTGTTTCCCGATGTTTTTTGTACTCAAAGTTCACTGCAATTTGCGACCACCTGTACAACACGACCACCGGCCACGTGTGCAAATGAGCGACGACTAATATAAAAAAACGTTGTTTCGACGTCCGAGCTATGTGGCCGGTTGCTCAGTGATCAGATTCACTATCATGCTTTTATGTTCTCACTGCTTATCGCGGAATGTCATAGCGGCGGTCGCCAAAATAAGTTTTTAGTTTCATTTGTTCCAAAATTAACTTGCCAATGAGCAATCATAAAATAAATGTGAAAAAAATTGTTCCCATGTCTGAGATACATTATGCCGGTCGGTGGCTCAGTGATCATATTCACTGTTATGCCTCTATTTCTATACTGTTATCGTAGTCCGTCATACCCAGCAAACACGAGACATTCACCCAATGTTGGTTTAATGTTGGCTCACCAGATGCGTCGCTGGCCCAAAATTGGGTAAATGTGTAAATGTGTTTACTAGATAGCGGCGGTCGCCGGATTTAGTTTTCTTCATTTGCTCTATTTCTATTTAATTCTTAAAATTAATGTGCAAAATCAATAGATATGGTCAAAATTTAACACTTGTCCCTTTATTTGAGACAAATTAAAATTGTTTATTAAAAAATTAAAACATCTATATCATGTATGAATGTATATAGATATGTAACCAAATGACAGCATCAACACTACCGTAATACCATTTACTATTTAAAACAGCATATGAAGCACATCATGATTAATCGTACCAATTTTAGATACTTTTATTTGTACAATGTTTAATTTATTCAATTCAGGAAAAGTTGAAGATTTTTGTATGTGGAAAAAAAAACTATGGCAAACATTATCTGCTCCTCAGCAATCAGAAAAGACAGTAAAACAAACCTGCGGGGATAACAGTAATATTGAGAGCAGCTGTTCTGGTAACTGTCAATGTACAAAACCAGAGGACGCAGAAGATGAATTTGATGAAGAGGTGGATATATTGATATGACCACATAAATGCACCATTCACAGTGCTACTGACGCTTTTTGTGGAAATTGAGTATTAGCCCTCATTTTTAAATATAATGAAAAATAGAGTGTACATGTAGTAATAAATGAGTATAAAATTGTGTATAATTTAATTAATTTCATTGAGATTTTTTCATTCTTAATTGAGTGATTCTGCAAGTACACAACCCATCTGTAAAACTGCAATTCAAATGTATTCCTCAGCCCTTATGTTGGTTGGACCGTATATATACCGTATTTTCCGATGTATATCCCGCTCGTGTGTGTAGCCCGCAGAGGGGTAAATTTACCAGCAATTACAGGTTGGACCATAGATACCCCGCCCTGATGTATAGCCCTTGTGTACCGGCTCTCGATCTACATGGTCCGCCCACAACACTTAAGCGTTGTGACATAACATATTATGTCCTATGTCTAATTTTGGCAATAGAGTGCGAAATCTGATATCTTTTTAGTATGACTTTAATTGATAATTATCTGTGTGATGCAGATATTCTATAATGCAATAATTAAAAATATGTTGGGGTCTTAGTCTATTAATGGCGGATTATAAGCCACGATGAATGATGAGATAAAGGACCTGAGACACGTTCGTGTATCACAGAGCATGTATGCATGTCTGTCAACACAGCCTTGCCACCCCGTGTATTGTAGTATACCACCGTTGTATTCAATGCAATTGCCAATACACCTATCCCCACGTGATACAATATACTACCAATTATTTAATGGCTGTGAAGTCACTGTTTCACAGATATCTAATCGATATCCATGATTTCTGTAAAAATCCGCATAAAGCAATAGAATGGTAATGTCATTTACCATAAAATATTGTGATATTGAATTTGAAGACTATTGGCAAATACCAGTTACCAAACTTTGAAAATGTGCGCAAGGCATGCTGGTAGTCTTAGATATGATTACTAAACTTACTTTACCAATATTATTGATAAACAACCTTATTTTACTCGGAAGCTCTTGTAGGAAAAAAAAATTGAACTTAAACTTTGAAGTCGTTTTTCTCAAAACTATAAAACATGCACTTAATAGGTTTTTGCATGGAGTCATTCACTTGATGACATGGCAATATTCTGAATATCGGCCTGTCTGAGTGGCAGCATAACACTGTGTTATATGTGGCTAGATAAAACACTGTATTGTACTTGTCATTGCGATTTAATTTTTTAATATTGTGTAATTGAAATTGTAAATGAAAAAAGTAATTGACTCCAGCCCTGATGTATTTAAAGTTAGACTACGAAACCAGCAGTGAAGAGGAAGAATGGAGTGAGGAAGAAGACTCTGTTTCAACCAGTGGAATGGTAGATTTGGAAGATCTTGGAAAAGTAGCCAAAAATCTTCAGAAAGCCAAGGTACATGATACGGTCAACTTATTTACCGTATGCATCCTACATCAGACGACACTGGACCAATGTTGTACCAACACTGATTCAACATCTTGTGTCCGTTGGCTCAGCTAATTTTATATCATTAATATTTCCTTGTAGGCGCGATAGCTTTACAAACTTTGCATGCATTCGGCTGAAATTTACTGTTCTTGTTGGTACAGTGTAATAAGCAGTTCCATGACAAAATTTTAAAAGGTTGAAAAAAGTTTAGATGGATAATTTTTCTCATTTTTTTTGTTAATGTTACCTTATGTGCCCGATAAGTGATCAAATTTCAAAAGTCTGTTAATCATCATAAAAAATGGCCAACTCAATATTAATCTAATTTTTTGCCCTCTCAGTGGGCTTAGTCGGTGGTGGGCTATTCTTAAGTGTACATACTCTTCTTTATGATTATATCTTGTACTATTAATTTTTCTGTAGGTGCGTAGATCAAAAGAGGATGCTAAAAAATCCACTGGTAATGAAACTGAAATGATAACACCTGCACTAAGGAAGGCTTTGACAAAACAAGGTTACCGTCTTGTTGGTTCACATTCTGGAGTCAAGCTTTGTCGATGGACAAAGGTATGGGAAAACTACAACTGCAGATTATATTTTATAAAGTTTAGCCCTGATGTTTTATATAGTTTAGCACTTTACAAATGATTAACTTTACAAAAACGTATTTCCACTTCATTTGAAATTACTGCCATTTCAATGTGGGACTAGCTTTTGACTCGGATTCTAATCATAGCAAAAATCACTGAAAGGGTTAAACTGAAAAATGAATTCTTCAGTCTATGATGTTTGACAAAAGGTTGAGTTCAACCATGCTTGTTATCTGACCATGATAATTTGAGTTTGAAACTAAAAAAGCAGTGCAGGGTTTTCAGTCGTAAGTGAAATTTTAGAGGATGAACCATACCAGGAAAAGTAATTGAAATATCCGGGAATATTCAAATTTATATTTGACAATTTTTAGAACCACCAATTTCAGTGAGTGCATGTAGATGTATATGTTTCTTAATTACAGTTTGTGGCTTATAGAAAATTTAGGGCAGGTGGTAGGGTATCAAATACAAAGACAGCTTAGAGCTGCTTTAATACTTTTTAGCAAATGTCACACCTAGTGTCAGGGAAATAAGAAATGTGAAAAGTTAATTTATTTTCTGTATTTTAATCTTAGGAAAAAATATTCTCCACAAAAAGTCCTCAAAAAATTATACGATTTTTTTTACAAGGATAAAACAATTTCATATGCAATTATTTCTCCTTTAATGGTGGGTGATAACTCATCCAAATTTATTAATACTGTTATGTTTCACTAGTCTATGTTGCGTGGACGAGGGGGCTGCTACAAGCACACTTTCTATGGCATTGAAAGCCATCGCTGCATGGAGTCCACACCTAGTTTGGCTTGTGCAAACAAATGTGTCTTCTGTTGGAGGTGAGTTGTCACTTGAACAGTTTTTCAATTTATTAAAGATTAGATTATGCAGTTAATCGCAATATTACTGATATCCCTATTTTCTAGACATCAAACAAATCCAGTAGGAACAGAATGGCGATGGAAAATGGATGACCCTTTGACTATATTTGATGGGGCTCTTCAAAATCATATTAACTTGATACGAGAATTCAAAGGTACATGTAGTTTATTGGAAACTGAAATTATCTCCTAGTTTACACATTAGAACAAGTATGGTGAAGAATACTAATAATTCCAGTAACTGTTTACAATATGCTGGTTCACTTTGCATCTATGTCAATTATTTATTAATGAACTGTATGTCTACTGCTCACCGTATTGATAATGCGGCTTGATGATAAAAATATTAAAGAAAGGCATAGAGAGATATAAGTAATTTCGCTGAAAATTTTGGTTTTTATTCAAGTAAGCCAATAAATTGATCAAATTGACTGATTTAGTCTATTCATTTCTTTGCATTTGTATATCTACTGTCATATTCTCTAAATTAGTGACAACAAAATATATATCATTTTAATAAAAGTCCTTGCTTGAAGATGTTTTAAGTTGTTTTATAACTATGTGAAAAGTGTTTTTGTCTTGTCCAGGTGTACCTGGTGTTAAAAAAGATAGGTTTGAAGAAGGACTAGCTCCTCGTCATTGTGCCTTATCACTTGTTGGTGAACCCATCATGTACCCTGAGATCAATAAATTTATCAAACTCTTACATGGGAGACATATTTCTACTTTCCTAGTAACAAATGCACAATTTCCTGATGCAATAAGGTATGTTGAAAAATTATCTTCAAGAATTATCAGAAATTTATAGCAGTATTCATGTTCTTTTTAAATTACCATATATTCTGTTCATGAACATTGTGAGGACCTTGTACATTTGTTTTTAGCCTTTTTTTGTAAAAAAAATTAAATAGAAATTCTTACTTCAGCTATGTAGATTAAAATTGCTTTAACTGAAAAATACATTGTTGTCCATTTTATTCTCAATTTCTAATTTGTGATTTTGTAATACAACTCACCTGTGCGATGTTATGCTTGTGCAAGATCACAACAAGGAGGACAATACCAATTAGTTGCTTGTATGTAACACATTTAATAAGGGGTGTGACCATACCCCGAAAAAGACCGAAAAAGACTAGAAACCCCGAAAAAGACCCGAAAAAGACTTTTTTTCAACCAAATTCTGTTTATATGTTACTATAATCCTATGTTATATATTAGTATGTGTTCCAAACATGTATTTGCAAGTTTATTTTATGTGAATGATCGTAATACAGTCTACAGTAGCTTTAATGGGTAATAAGCATATATACAACGTATACACTAAACTTACTCTTTATAAATTTATACTAATGTTATCAGTTGAATATCATATCACGAACAAAATCTCTAGCTAAATGAACAAAATGCTGTGGGTTTGACATTAATATGAACATTGATACGATGCTAAACTTGATGTACTTATAGGAATGATAATAATGATGACTATAATTAATGTTTAAATGATAGATACTTAAACATGTTAAACACTATATTTAGTTAATACGATATGCATTGTGAAGGTGTTATCACACAATCTCAGTAAAATAGGCCTACTCCAAGTATATCAGCCAGCCACCCACAATATAAAATATTTCGTTGTAATAATTGTACACATATGCGCTCATATAATTGTGTTCTTTTTAGAAGGCTTACGAACAAAAACGGGACAGTGAACCAATGTTTTTTTCAATGTTGGGCGACGGAACAACATCGGCCAACATTGGTTTAATGTCGCAAAGTGGGCGGTCTGGGTTCGCACCTGAACAACTCAACACCTGTCACACATAACCCTAGCTCTTTGTTAAAGTGATTTTACAATTTAGATGTATTATACAGCGCCTGTAGACGTTAGCAGTTTTAACAAACCCGTCGTTTATATAGATATATTTCGTTGTATTTAAAGCATTTATATTATATAATCTCTCACGGCAACATTTAATTGCCATCAGTCTGTCGCCGTGATCTCTTCAAGCAAGGCAACTGATACCATGACCTATTAATGCGGTGTTGTATATTACTGTTTATTTCACATTAAAAATAAGCAGGATATATATTTAAGCATATATAAGTGCATATAACATTTGGTTCGGCCCACAGTCACGGTATTTACTACGCCAGCCAGATCTATAAACAATGCAACTATTAGTAGTAGGCCAGCTAGGTTACGGTTTATTTAATGTATTCTGCCATCAAAATACGCCGGATACATATTTAGGCATATAGAGTAATATCAAATGGTATATAGTTTCTTATAATATAAAATTCGGTTGAAAATAAAGTCTTTTTCGGGTCTTTTTCGGGGTTTCTAGTCTTTTTCGGTCTTTTTCGGGGTATGGACGCACCGGTTAATAAGTACACCTTACTCTCATTGATCACCACTGGCACAATAACTGTCTGGCCGTCTGTGTACATTAACAGTACTGGAGCTTAACAGTTCTCCTATTGTGACGGCACGTTACGCAACATCTACAGCCCATTCTTTGCTCTGTATACACAAGGCAGATGAATACGGCACAATGCCGGGCCAACGTCTCAAATAAAATAAACTTTATTCCGAGAGGGCATACCATTTAGCGCTAGAGCAGTGGTTAGCAATGGACAATCACGATGTTGATCCAGCATTGAAACAGTGTTGTGCTGTAGTCACGTGATGACGCTATACTTTAACTATATCTATTGTGACCTCAAGAATAATGTACAGTAAGGGAAACAATATAATTCTCGTCGTATCTCAAGGCCTCGTGAATATACGATACAAAGCCCACCCTCTCGTAATACCTGTCAATCAAACTGTTCCAAAGCGTTGATTGGTGGTAGGAGAGCTCAGCCCGTCCCTATCTCGCATAACACCGTGATGCCCGTGAGATCGTGCGTGATTTCGTCCATGCACAGGGAATGATCAGTGATATAGTCCACATTCATACATGATAAACAGTTTTCTAATTGTTGCGTCAATGCTGGCATAACATTTTTAATTTGGGCCAGTGCTGGCTTAGTTTCAAGAATATATATGTACACCTCATTTTTTGCATGAAACAGAAGAGTGTATTTGTTATAAAAACGTCTAGCCTAATCACGCTTTGTGTGATCCCATAGCATTCACAGGCTCGGTGTAGATCACTTCGCACCTTTCATTCACGCCTTAAGTCGCACTTTAATCTGTTGAACATGGGGTGATTTCACAGAGCCCAAGATGTCATCATATCTGGCGAGTAGCCAGATGGTTCTAATTGCGTTCATATAGAAAAACATGAGACTAAATAACTTGCCCACCCTAGTGTTATATAATGAGTGAATTTTCAATCGAACTGGCATATTTGCTTTGACCACGAAACAGACAGCATCGCTTCAAAAATATTGTACACAATTTATTTATTTAATTAATTTTGCCAATAAATGATAAATTAATTATTGTCTATTTCCAATTCATTATTTATTCCGTTTATTTGTAATAAATACAGAGTTATATCTAGCACATAGCATCCACCACTGCCGCGTATAGCTTGTCCATATAGACCCAATGTATGGACCATCAGCGGCAGAACGGTCGTCCCGCTATAGCGCGATCCACTTATAACGCGATCCCATTTTTTGGACCCCAACTACCGCGTTATAACGGGATTCTACTGTACATTTTATTCCACCTATAAGTTACTATTGGACACTGATGTAACAATGCTACCCAATTCTATGTGTTACATCTACTACTAATAGATTAAAATATTACAGTGCAATTTTTGGTGTCAAATCACTAGATAAACACCTACAAATTAAGCTGCAGATTGATAAGTCTTTTTAGATTTGTTGTATTGAACAATATGTGTTATTTTTCTAGTAAGCATAAAATTGGAAATTGTCCATATCAATCAGTATTTTTGTACAATAAAATACGTTTACTACTTTTACATAATATATTTCTGACTGAACTCTGACAGAGACTTGGAACCAGTGACACAGTTGTATGTGAGTATCGATGCATCCACGAAGGACAGCTTGAAAAAGATTGATCGCCCACTTTTCCGTGATTTCTGGGAACGATTTTTGTCAAGCTTGCAGGAGCTATCACAGAAAGTATGTTACACATGTGCCACAATGACATTGTTAAATTGCTCTGATCTATTGAGAATAAATATTATACAATAAACATTAACTATGGATTGGCTTGAATTTCATAATCTCTGATCACATAGATTTTGTATTTATGACAACCCAATTTTCACTGATAATTATTTAAGAATACACTATTTTATATATTTTTTCTGTATACATTATTATGCTGTAATGACAAACAACACTAGACTGCGTTCTTTCCAGGTAAGCCATTATGCTGTTTGCAATTGTATGGTAGTATGACAGGTACCGTCCTATGATAGTCACTGCTGCACCAAAAATTAGAATATTAAGATATATTTATATGGCATGTTTTAAAGTGTCCTTTTCAATACATCTCTATATTAACTAAATAAAAAACTTGCAGACTCTGCGGGTAAGTTAATGTACATAGGGGGCCTACATTGTTCTATCTTGTATGTTGCCTGTGCACAGTAAATTTTGACCCCATGCTGTTTTGATGTTGGACAATTGTTGTCATGTAGTTGCCATATTAAAAAAATATATAGTAGATGTTGGTTTTAGATCCATCTGTCAGTTTCAGCGCACTGGCACCATAAACTACCACCCCAATTGAATGTGACACACAAAAATAAATTTTAATAGGCGAAACACACATTTTTACGTTTGGAATTTTCTATTGGGGTTATAATTATAGATTTTCATGAAAAAAGTTTTTATCTCATTTCAAAAGGAGCTAAATAATATTATAAACAACATAGTTATCATAATATGCATCATTTTTATCACTTGATATTAACAGGGGCAACGTACTGTATATCGACTTACACTGGTTAAAGCATGGAATACTGATGAGATGGAAGCTTATGCAGATCTTGTCAGAATTGGTAAACCAGATTTCATTGAAATTAAGGTGAGAAATACTTAAATGTACTTAACATGGTTTCATCTGGGTTTCAATCGGAGCCACCTATCATTGAGGGAGATGAATAATGCTTGTTGGGCACCTAGTTTAGGCAATTCCTGTCAAACAATACTATAGTCAACTGTCGTCGACATCAGTGTGCTAAGGGTTAATTACTTATGCCTATGTAAACATTGCTAGTGATGACCACCATGTACATGCGGCATGCCATCCTCAGGCATTATGTCGTAGGTGAAGATGCACGACACCGTTGAATGATTGGTTCAAGGTGTTTTACACAGGTTTAATTAGTCACTATGTTCTGGGTGGGGTTGAATGTGACAGGACAATAGTTGAAAGAGGTATGACGACTGCTAAATATTCATAATGCAAAATGGCGTGCACAAAGGGTAACATGGTGCTGCACCATTTTAGAAATGCCTAGATGAAACACTGCTTAATACTGATGAGTTGATACATGTAGATAGAAAATGGAATCTAAGTCCGATCATGTGGAATTGTTTATTTGTTATCAGGGAGTAACTTATTGTGGCGACTCAAAAGGAGCAAGTCTGACAATGCAGAATGTACCATGGCACAGGGAAGTAGTGAGCTTCGTACAACAGTTAGCTGACCTCCTACCGGAGTATGATATTGCTTCTGAGCATGAACACTCCAACTGTGTGCTTGTTGCAAATAAGAAGGTCAGTTCATAGTAGTGATAGAAATTAGTTGGGATTTTGCGATCAATAATTGGTTATAAACGGTTGGTTAACCTACTAATGATCACAGATAATCGGTTGACTACAGTTCTGTTTAAAAGGCAGGTAACAAACGAGTGAATAACAGAATGTTTAACAATACTACCAAATGAGAATGTAGTTTAATCTGTATAATGCATGCAACTTATATATTTTATACTTAGAAATAACACTTAACTAAAAACTACAAGCAATCTAGAGATGAGAATATTAATAATTTTGAGCAGTCTAATTGAACAGAAAAATTTGAAGCATGAGTCTTTTGAACATTTGACAATTCGACTACTTAACCATTTAGCCTGTTGAAACCATTTATTTTTAGAAACTAATCAGTTAGCCATGAGAAATTGCAACTGAAAAAAATCAACATTGAATAATGAAAGAAAGACCATCATTTATATGGTAGTCTAGTAGCCAGCTATGACGTTAGTGGTAAACACAGAAATGGTTGGTACCACAAAGTTTTGTGTTTATTAATTTATGGTCCACAGATACCATTTCCGTCGTATGAAAATTATTTATTCAAAATATCTGAAACATTTTATTGGCTAGTCAAATCATAATGCTGTAATCATGATGCTGATGCTTAAAATACAAGTAATAAATGTTCATCTTGATCGACATGATGCTCTGTGAAATTTTGTTAGGCAATAATATTTTATTTGTATTTATAATCAATCATTATTATTTATGTACAAAACGATCAATCAACGATTATAATCAATCATCAGTCAAAACATTAGTTTATAGTCGGTTTACAAAATACATAGCCCATCACTACATGTACCAGTTTTTAGACCTCAGCCGTCTGTCTGCAACTTCTAGCACTATTACATGTTTCACGTTGCTGGAATGCACATTAAACTTCATATAGAGGTTAGTTATGACTAAACCTTGATTGAGTTCACATTTGACCTTTCTGTGACCTATATGACCTTGATTTTTTTCTTGGCAAATGTTTTCGTTAACCCATTCACTCAAAAATTTGAGTATCGCTCCAAAATTAATACCATATATCTATTCCATTATTTATAGCTAAGATGAGTTCGATAAAATTGGAGCACATGGCTAGACCATTACTATAAAAGTAATATATAATATAATAAAACTAAATGGGCTGTTTCAGGGAGGGATATGCCCTGAAAAATTTAAACTTGATCAAATTCAAAATGGCAGACTTGCGGACATTATTGACTTTGATATGGGTAACCTAGAAAACCAACCCAGATAACAAGACCAATACTATGAAACAAAATGTGCAGGGATATGCTGTGGAAAAAATTCAAATGCGGCTATTATTGACTTTAATATGCGTGATATGTGGAAAACCATGCCAGAGAGCTATACCATTACAATTACAAAATGTGCGGCTTCAGGAATGATGCGTTAAAAAAAATCAACTCTTATCAAATTCAAGAAGGCAGACAGGCGGCCATTATTAAACTTATATGCGTAATATCTGGAAATATCTGTATAATATGACTAATTTGAAATAAATCGTCATGAGATAAAATTAATAGAATTTTTTTCAAATTAAAAAGGGATTTTTGTAGTTAAATGTCTCAAATCAATTTGTTATTGACCTCACATGCTATGACATTTTGAATTATTGTAGTTTCAAATTGATGGCGAGTGGTGGACATGGATCGATTATGAAAGATTTGATGAAGTAATAAAGAAATTCACAGAATCAAATGGAAAAAAGACATTTTCTGCTGCTGATTACATGGCTAAAACCCCTTTGTGGGCAGTGTATGGAGCTGTCGAGCAGGGATTTGACCCTACAGAGACAAGATTTTACAGAAAGAACAGGAAGGATATTGGTGGCTGCTGAAGTGCTTAATACCTATTCACTATGTGTAATGGCTATTCCATTTCAAAATGTGGTGGGGGGATGGGTGCGGTCAGTATGTTTAATCTAAATCAGGAGAAAATATTTAAAGTAAGCGAGGGTGGGTGGGAAAATAATATATTGCAATGTGTCGGATGGGGGGTAGAGATTTATTAGAACGTGGGGCGGGAGTAAGGTTCGAAACCTCTGCCACCCATCTTCATCTATCAAGTTGTTTGCTACCGGCAGACTCCTTGATATCACGTATATGTGCTATGAGTATAGAACCCCCCTCTTCCCTGCCCAGCTCCTGCAGGCCAGACAATCTGACCTGAGTGTGACCTCCATACCACAGTCAGTAAACCGATGACGTCATAATGAATATTCATGATGCTCGCACCCCCTCCATTTCGTACAGGCCTCAAACACACCTGTTGTCAAGGTCAGACTGGTAGTCTGACCTGACCCTGCATAGCTCCTGCCAGAAGGGACATGGCATTACCCATCATTGGAGGCACTTGATCGTACAAAACTGGTACCTGGTTTAGGCATTTCCAATACCCCCCCCCCCCCCGCCCTCTAAGTTAAGATTATAAACAGAGCCTAGAAGAATCAATTATGTATGTAAACTTTACTTGTTATGACCACTATAACCGCTATGTGAATGTCATAAGACATTACGTCATAGGTGTGAGTGCACAACACCAGTGTGTAAGCGTAATCAAGATGTTTTACCACATTCACAACAGTTACACAGTCACAATGGGCTGGGTGGTATTGAATGCAACGTCACAATAATACAAAGGGGCATGGTGCCTCGAAGGTCGATGGCGCTCATGTCTCACATTTTTGATATGGCTAGATGAAGCACTGCCCCCCCCCCTTTTTAAATGTGATAGCCCTAAGTTAATCCATCTCAAGCGGTGTCATTCTTCTTTACATTGTATTTAAATTTAAATAATCTAGCTCTCTTTGCCACAACAAAGGGAGCACAGGGTATGATTTCACTATATTATTTTCATGAGAGGCTGCAGTTAAAGGGACTGGCTCAGGCTAAAATCATACCAAAATCGGTGATTTTATTTTGGCTTATTATTATGACCATATGATGTAAACATGTCCATAGACTGGAACTGTAAAGTTTTTTATTTGTGTGCTGCGCATTTACCAGTTAGGCTAGATATAGAGACGAAATTCCTGATTTCTTATTTTGGACAACCATGCTGACATGTTTACACTATGGTCATATTATAAAGCCAAAATAAAATCACCGATTTTTTAATGATTTTAGCCTGAGCCAGTCCCTTTAATTAGCAGATTCTATATTTACCATATAGTTGTTTGCTTGTCAGTGGATGTTTGCAGATATGCATACCATATTTTAGTCGCCAAGTACATTCATGCTAATTACTATTTTAAAATAATATGCCTAAATATTAAATTTCGATTGAGCTGATTTAATAATTAATTTTCTTTATGATTTTATCTAATATATTACACTGTTGTGCTCGGATAAAGTGTTTTTACTACATGTTTGAATACTCGTGACATAAATCTCTACATTTTTTAGGAAAAATACGTTATTAAAGATTGATATCATCACTTATAGACTATAAGCCTACCATTACGTCAATATTATTGTTTTATGTAAATGATAGTTAAAAAATAGCTGAAAGTAAAATTATAAGGCATTCTAAGCTGTGGACCTCGAATTCCTGTATCGAGATTTCAGATTTGTGTTATCTTTGTGTCTCTTCACTCCAATATTGACTTCCAGATTTAAACAGGAAGCTATAAACTTTCATACTGTCTATTATCTGGTCTTAAATAAATGTATAAGTACATTAATTGAAAGTTTAAGAAGCGACTAAATGAAGTTGGACACTGCACTGAAGTGATTTAAGTAATTAGTATATTTTTACAGTGACGAAGACGGGAAGTAGACTTTTGACGAACATAATCAGTTTTAGAGACAAATATATCAAAGACAAGCATAACCATAATGACTGTAGACCTATGTCCTCTAGTAGTGAATAAATTTCCATATTTTTTTCCAAACATGCTGTTGTACGAGTTATAATAACCAACACGGAAAGCATGGGAGCCACTAGTTTGTGGAGACTCTGAAGGATTGATAGGTAATCCAGAGGATTGAGAGGTAATCAAACCTGTCATGGTTCTTCATATGTTTAAAACCCTTTAAGCCCTCACAATGCATTAAAGCATCGTTTTACTTCCCTGAAAACAGATTTAATTTTCCTACAACAAAGAGTTTTAGAACGAAAATTTCGATAAAATTGCTTTATCAATACATGGCAATTTTCTTTAATTTTTAAACCACACCAAATCATCTTCATCCACTACAAGTCGAGAATTGCGACAGCAATTCGCGGCTTGTAGTGGATGAAGATGACAGTGGTGAATTCAGGCTTGAAAGGGTTAATAAACAGAATAAAACATCTTTGTCTGGAAATTGGAACTCGTATCGTAATGGTCAGAGCGTAACAGTGTTGTTACAGCTCTGGCCGTTACGATACTGGTTCCAATTGTCAGACAACGATGTATTATTAGATAATTTCACACAGTTACGCAAAAACACACCTATTGGAGAAGGGTAACGCTTCTTGGAGCAAAATGTACACTTTTTGCCAACAAAATTTACAACTTTGATGGAAAAGAGGTAAAAGGTGTGCATGGAACAATAGTATGTTATCCCAAACTACAGTGAAAACAATTTTCAGAACTGGACACGAATCGGTTAAAAATACTTCAGTTTCTTAACTTTATGCGCTTTATAAATTGACATATTCTGTGACGTTAAAGGGACATGCCCAGGTCTAAAATAATAAAAAAATCGATGATTTTATTTCAGCTTAATAATATGACCAGGGGCGTAGCCAGGGTTATGAACATGTGGACGCACAACGCTAGGGGTACAGATTTACAGAGCTTTTCCGAAACGGGGAGGGAGTGGATTTTCCTTAATTCATGGCTGTTAACCGCTGCGCGCAGCCCAGCAGATACGGTGGGGGGTCCAGGGGGGTCTCATCCGAGTAAAATTTGAAAAAAAAGATCTCAAATGGTGGCATCTGATGGTATTTGCGGTAAAGATATTGATTTATAAATTTTGAGTCTTTTTAATATTTTTTGTAAAATTTCAAAATTGAATACAGCAACAAAATTTTAAATTGAATTATATCAAATTATAATATAATTTAAATCATTTTACTCAGTGATTACATATTTAAATTTACTGATTATTTTCGGTCAAGTACGATTATCCATAGATAGCCTAAACTTTTTTAAAAACAGACATGGCGGATCCAGCATTTGACTATGTAATCTACGACGTAGGCTAGTGTCTTTGTGAGAACGAATAATAGCTAAGCTGGACATTCTGTGATTGGTCATAAGGGGGCCACCACTCAATCGCCAGGGGGGGGGGGGGGGTGGAGTGTTTTTGAAGTAAATATTTTGAGATTGAATTTTCATGAAATAAATAATTGTCTGAAGGACATGTTGTAAATAAAATATTTAATGGCCCTCAATTTTTCTTAGTCATACATAATTAGAGGCTAGAGTATGTGGAGGGGTTAAAAGATGAAATAACTTTTATTTGTAGGCATACAGATCTATATCCATGATTTTTATTACTATGCCAGCTGCCAGACAGTATACAAAACAGATAACCTTACACGAAAACGAAATTATACACTATATTACCTGGTTACATGATTCGCTGTGATAGGCATAAATTAGCCCTGAGCAAACATGAGATTTTGAAACAATATTGTTTTAATGTTGGGCCAGTGTCGTAGACAATGAACCAACATTAGTATAACATTGGTTGAATGCCTGCATGGGATTTCACTCTTGTCACCAGAGTCTTCACGTCTGAGAAGCTAGTCAGTGTAGCATGGGATTTATGCATGTATACACACAGACCTAAAATGATTTCCCCGGGTAAAACGAATGTAGTAATCCACGGTCCCACATCTTTACGGTGTGGGCTCGTCCACGGCAAGTTTAGCGGCACTATATATAGTCATACATGACATTTAGGCCTATTGCATTTTTATCCTACTTTTCCGGCGTTTTATGCAACACCACATAAATAATAGACTGCTAAGTGCGCATGTACATGTAGGCTAGTCTGCTAACTTGTTGCTTCTTTTCTTGATGGGTCATATTTTTTTTTTACTCTCCCTTACAATGTGTACGCACGTGCGTACTGGCGTACGGCTGGCTACGCGCCTGATGACCATATGATGTAAACATGTCCATAGACTAGAACTGCAAAGGTTTTTAAATTTTTGTGCTGCGCACTTACCACTTAGGCTAGATATAGAGACGAAATTCCCGTATTTCTTATTTTTGACATAGTTGTCAATAATTAGAAATCAGGAATTTCGTCTCTATATCTAGCCTAACTGGTGAATGCGCAGCACAAAAATTAGAAAAACTTTTGCAGTTCTAGTCTATGGACATGTTTACATCATATGGTCATATTATTAAGCTAAAATAAAATCACCGATTTTTTTATGATTTTAGATCTGGGCATGTCCTAGGCTTTTAAGTTTATCGTATGTCATTGGTATTTTATTTGCTTGTTTAGGCCTAAGTATTTGTGTAGATAAGAGACCTTTTAAATGTTGTATATTAATTGTTCGACGCCTATTGGACCAATGTGAACAATCGTATTGCAACTATGCTACGGTGAGGATTACCTTGTTTTAAAATTTACCCTCCAATATTGATCCAGCATTGGGACAATGTCTCTTTTTGCTGGGAGAAAACCGCAGACCTGTGCAGATATCACCCATGTGTATAATACAAGGCTACACGGGGCGGGTGTGGTTGTAGTCCACATCCATGTAGGCCTAATGGGGAAGCGGATAGACGAGGTGACTGGTAGGCATAATAACACACCCTTTATCCGGAGTTAAGCTATGCGGTCCTGTGTGTATGATACTATGACTGAGAATGATGAAACCCGAAAGCAAGCCAATTGACGAAAGCAAGATCCCCGCACCGAAAGCAAGCGTTTATTAGCAGAGTTCAAAACTTAAACCTTTTTTATATTGATTTATTATGTGCATATAGCTTTATTAAATAATGTATATACAAATATATATTTAGATCGTTATTTGGGGAAAAAAAAGTATTATAACTATTACCAGCGACGAAAGCAAGATCCCCGCACCGAAAGCAAGCCTTCAGGCAGAATTCAGGTGATAATAATAGGCTAATATTTCTTATTTTTATATTGATTTATTGTGTGTAAATATCGTTAAGAAATAATATAGATTAAAACATATTTTGATTGGTAATTCTCGAAAAAAATATAGAGTATAATACATGTAACTAATACGAAAGCAAAATCCCCCACCGAAAGCAAGCCTATACAGGCAGAATTCAGGACATCATCATAATATCTCTGAGGATAAATTTACAACTGAATTAATGTAAGAAATATAATGTATAAATACAAAATAATTTGATCGATTACTTGGCAAAATGTGGTGTTGTTTTAAATAATATTGGCGACAAAAGCAAGATAGATCCCCCACCGACAGCAAGCCTTTATCGGTTGAATTCGGAAAGTAACATTATAAAATTATTTTTCTATCAGCATAGCATTGATTATGATAATAACATGTTTATTAAATATTTCAGAAAACGAAACCAAAATCCTTCCCATGAAAACAAGCGTATAAGTTGTATATAACATTGGGCATTCATTTCAAAACTCTTGTCCGATTTAGGCTTGTTCAATAATTTGACACAAATGACTTCTGTCTAATAAAATATACATGTACCTTTATCTGTTCTTCATAGCTTCATATTTATGATTGTTTCAATAAATAATTTGCCAACATCAATTATTTGATTAAGCATACGTGAATGCTTATTTCTAGTTTATTTTTGATTTAGTAACACTTAAAAGTGACCCATACACTATTTTATAGTTTTATTTAAGTGAAACACCTATTACCCGGAACATTATCAGTATATCTTCCATGTGAAATAGTTTTACTTCAAAATATGAAAAAAATGAAAAGTAGAGAAAAACTCACAGTAGACCCAGATATATTCCATTATTTCCACTACATGAACATGGTTACACTACAGTAGTAAACTGTAGGTCGTCTTTATTATTCTCGAAACAAGGATGTGATCCTTTTTGCACATTCTTTTATTGATATATTCAAATAAAGATATACATTAAAATTCATACGATTATATTATATACGTAGAATGTGAAAATGTCTCCAGAATTCAAAGTTCAAACAAAATGTGTAATATAAAATAATTGGTATTTTTTATCCCCCGCCCGTAGGGGAAGGGGGATTTTGGTCGCGCCAGGGTTCTGTCCGGCGTCACGTTTTTTTGTGGGCGCAAAAACTACTGGTCAAATCTTTTTGAAATTTTAACATGACATTCGTAGCAACATGGGGATGTGCAAGTGATTTTTTAGAGATGCTAACAAAATTCAAAATGTCCGCCAGAGAGCAACTCTAAAAATTTTTGTGGGTGCAAAAACTCTAAAACTTAGTCAGAAATTATTCAAATTTTTACTATCACATTCCCCATGATATGGAGATGTGCAGGTGACTTTTTCAAAGTTTTACTGAAATTCAAAATGGCCGCCACAGATCAACCTAAATTTTTTGGGGGGTGTGAAAACTCAAAAAATTTCTTTGGTCAATTTTTTTTTAATTTTAACATCACATTCCTAGCAACATAGGGATGTGCAAGTGATTTTTTAAAGATGCTACCAAATTTCAAAATGGCCGTCAGAGGTCAAGTCTAAAATTTTTTGTGGGCGCAAAAACTACAAAACTTAAGGAAAGAAATTATTCAAATTTTACTATCACATTTCCCACGATTTGGAGATGTGCAAGTGATTTTTTTTAAGGTTTTACTGAAATTCAAAATGGCCGCCATGGATAAACTTCATATTTTCTTGTGGGCGCAATAACTGAAAAATTAAAATCAGTAATAATTCACATTGTACAATCACATTACCCACCATCTGGAAATGTGCATGTGATTTTACTGAAATTTAAAATGACCACCACAAATCAACTTTTTAAATATTTGTGACCGCAAAAAGTCTAACCTAATTTATGGTGGGGATGATATAAGACTTCAGTCCTCTTGTTATAAAACGTCTTTCACTGTTTTTAAAAACTCGTTAAAATGATAATGCTCTTGATACTCCTCAACATTCAGAACGGCAAAGTTGTAGGCCTCTACACACTCTAAGAAATATATTAAAGTTAAATCAGCGCTCTGCAAAAAAGTAAGCATAGTGGATTTTGATTGGAATCAAAGCAATAAATAACATCGACAAAGCAGCATGATATATAAACTGAATTTAATTTGGCCTAACAAAAGTCAAAAGACATTTGATATTATTATTCCACGATAAAGATATGTGATGCAAAATGAAGGTAAACACTGCAATACGTCTTTAATACATTAATGCATGACATATAATCTGTATTAAAAACTTCAATAATATAACAGATAGGGAAGACAGATAAAGCACCATAACAAAATAATATGACAATGTCATAAAAGATAGGTAACAATGTTTTCAATATAGGCACAGCCTGTTATTAAAATTATTCATTGTCCGTAGCTAGTCAATGGGAATTGCATCATAATATAGAAACGAAAAGTGAAGTCTCGTCAACATATAGGGCAGAAAAAGACATTTCAGACATGACAAAATATATTTTATAGATCCTCATCATAATAGGAGAGTTCGACATTGAATAATACAAATCAGATTTAATTCGTTCGATTAACATTTGAATGAAGTACTGTAACGGTAGTAGAAAAGACATACAACAAAGAAACAAAATGCTATTTTTTTAATTTAAATGTTATTGGTCTGATATATCCCTCATCTGTAAAACAATATCTCGGCAAACATAAACAATTTGTATAACATTTATACAGTGTTGGACCAAAGTCGAAGACTTTGGTCCGTCGGTATACACATGTTTTGTGTGTGCTAGGATAAGCCTACTCTACTAAATTACTTCGGAGTTAATACTTTTATCAAAACTATACTGGCAAAGCACCATAATTACACATAAACATTGCAAAATAAAGATATAACAATTAGCAATATTATGCTATCGTGTACAACATGACATTTTATTAGAAAATGTATATTTATATATCACAGATACGTCATAGACTATAAAATGTCCTGTTTTATGTAACACATCTTCATTGAAAATATGTGCCCTATCTAATGGTGTGAGGTCAATCATTATGCCACCTAGTGGACCTTAAAAAAACTAAGCAAAGAAACATAAATCATTATTATCTGCTACATCTAATACTAACATCTACACACACGTATAATGTGCCTCACACCAAGTAAAGTGGTGGAACGGATTACCTTCCATGTCAATCACCACAGAACAGCACTGACTTCAGTGTCTGTCATCTGCCACTCAGCGGCTTTGTAGTCCGAATTTCATTTTGATCATAATGATATGATCGTACCATCAAACAGGCACAATTGGTCATCAGAAAAATGTGAATCAGCTGCGTCGGGCTGGCATATTCGTACCCCTGGCCATAACGCCAAAATTGAGTCCCAATGTTGGAGTTATAACAATTCAGCATTGTATAAACAGCATTCACGATTAACAGTCTCGACAATCAGGTTTACCAAAGATTCACCAATTAGTTACATATAGCATTGTTTTTAATTTCGTTTTTTTAAGGTGTAGTAGCAGAGAACACATTACTTCTTTATGTAGCGACGGTTAAAAAAAAGTTATGTTAACCCTTGAAGCGCCAAGTTACATAATTAAATTTTTACCACTTTAAGTTGTGTCTCGCTACCGCAACTCACAATTACTTACACATGTAGTTTATATCAAAACATGTAAATCTGGCAAAATTAACAAACAAGAACATTTGAAGGGAAAGAGTAAAAAGGTTGAAAACGTCTGTGAACGTCGCTTTAGGGGTTAAGTTTCAGCTGTGTTTAATGACCGCATATAAATTTCATTTGTACATTAAATGGCGGTTCTTGGGGTCAAATACGTGTTTGATGGGCAAAAATTTCATTTCTCAAGTATTTTTACACACTTAAAGTTGTAGGTTACATTTGCGACACATCAAAGGTGGATAAGAAGCTTATGCCAAGGAAATTAACTAAGGCTATCACGGTTACAAAGGATCAGTGTTATGTGAATCTTGACTATTATTAGAGGCAGATGTTCTCTCCAGGTCCTTGGCCAGCTCATGGGATTCTGTCAACAGTTTGGTTAACTTAGAAGCTGGAGACTCAAACTGAAAATACAATGGATATAAATTATGATCTTATCAAATTAAATAGTCTAGGTGATTATTCCATTCGATAATAGATTATATTGCCACATATTCAGTTATCATTTGTTCATTACATCTCAAGGTGAGAAATAAGTCAACTGATCATCAATACCTCACTGCATGACTAGATTAGCAGTAACTTCGAAAATGTAGCATATCCAATTCAACAATGTTTTGTTGCTGGATTACTGATCTAGAAATAAAAATATTATAACCCACTAGCTTCAAGGGTACAATGACAGCAAAATCATATATTTGTCACTAAATTTCAATAATGGAATGTGTAATTCACTCTCGGAAGTTTATTTTCTAAGAGTTTGATTAGGGAGTTTCAACTGGGCATCTTAGATCACAATTACCAATTATATTCCATTTACTATGTGTCGATTTGCTCCATCAATTTCCGCCTCACATTGAATACAATTAACAGAAATATCTAAGTGTATTACATGAAATAAAATCTCAAAATGTCTTTTTTTTCTCTGAACATTTTTAATGCTAATCACGACGATAATCGTTTTTAATTTGTTTTTACTAGCAGATTATAAATACATCACAGTTCTTGGGAGTAAAATGTGTGTTTAAATAGCAATATTTGCCAATGTCTGGTCCCAAATTCGACATTAAGTCAAGTAATTTTCACCCACTTGATGTTGTGGGTCGCGGTAGCGAGACACAACTTCAAGTTGGTGAAAATTTCAACATGATAGCTTAGCGGGTGAAAGGTTAAATGAACTTGATGTAAAATAAGCCATATGGGTGACATTGGGTGCTATCTGTTAAAATGGCGTGTATGAGGAAAATGTGTGTGTATGACAGACTGGATTATCTACTATATATTATAGTTCTACTAACCTCCGATTGAGCAGAGTGTTCACTGACCGGAGTACTTGATCTTTCTAGGCCGGCATTTTCATCAATGTCAACTTCACTTATATTAAGTTCAAGATCATTCAGATCAGTTGGTTTCTCAATAACAGATTTTTTAATTGGTGATAGAGTCTCTGCGTCATCAAATTCACTTCTGATATCTTTCTTAGGTTCTTTTTGAGGAGTGCTTTGATTATCTGATGACCCACTTGAACATCTCTTGTCATCCTTGCTAGATGGGTACTCAGTAGTATCTATTGAATTAGCTTCATTGATTATTGGGGATTGATTTGAATCATGTTGAAAAAACATATTTTCCGGTTCATCATGTGGCAGCCATTTCTGATTAGACTCGATAGTATAGGTAGCTCGCATCTTGTCTTCAATCTTCATGTTATCGTTAGAGACAGATCCACTCCCTGTTGGGGTACCAGCAGACGACCTTCCGTTTGTTTGGTTTGATTGTGCTGATGGGCTATTATCATTTGGCTCGTTCTGTGTTGAATTATCTTCCTCTTGGTGGCTTCTAGGTGACTGGACATCGTCATTTTGAAACATACCATTCCCATCAATAACTACAGCATTTAGTAGTTCCATAGTTTCATTAATGCTAGAATTGGTTGAAGTTTTGATGGTAGTGTTAAGAGAATTACATTGGCTATCACCTTTGCTGTCCTGTTGTGAACTTTCTGCCATGTCGTTAATAATATCAGATGTACCCCTATGCCTACTGCCTATATCTTCGTTTTTATGCTTACCAGTTGTATCGCTAAGATCACTGCCTGTATCTGTTAACACAGGTCCCATTATAGTAGAAGAGTGCTTTATTTTCTCGTCTTTAATGTGCATGGCGTCGCTGGTATCCTCTGTGTATTGTAATGCTACAGCTTCAAGTAAACTATCTGTTGTATTTAAACCATCAGACTGCGGGTCAATTCCTGTTAAACTGTTCTTGCTTTCAATCGCTGCAACATCAGAATTACAATTATCAAAAGGCGTATTTTTTGTTGGAAAACTAGTCTTCCTTTCAAATGGTGTAACAGCTCTTAATACGTTACTTTGTTCTGACACGGTTGGTTTTTTGTGTTGTATGACGATATCATCTATCTTTAGTGGACGTCTGTCCATGGGATGCCTACTTCCTGTACCTGTTCCCACGTTGGCACTGGATAGTGTCCTCGACTTTATGTCTTCAATGGTTGGTTTAGGATGAGTATCACAAAAGTACTCCTTTTTGTCAGTATCATGCTGTACCTTGTAAGAATCAACAGATTTATCAACTGACCTGGTCTTCATCTGAGGTGCATAATTAGGTGAAACAGATGGCTTCGTCTTTTTGTAAGATTTTTCCTGTCTTGCTTTTCCAACAGCAGAGAGATAAGGGTCTAGATTCGTTAAGTCTGATGACAAATTCAATATTGTATTTACCGGGTCTACCTTTAGTGGATATGTATAACCAGTGTAAGAATCATATGGAATTCGTGAGTTTTCTGTGAAATGAGACCTATAATTGGTGCTGCCTGTTGTGTGAATGTCATCCTCAGTGATATGGCTGTTTTCTGACAAATTTAGGGACCCGTTCATCTTAGATGGTGTGCGTGTATATTTGAGCTGATTTTCAGATTGTGTTTTGCTTTTCTTTGCATTAAACCTGTCAAAAATAAAGTAAGTATAACAAATGTTTTGTAACATAATAAAAATATCAGAATTATTTTATAATATTGTTTATTTTTTTCATAATATTACAAAAATACACAAGATTATCGGAGCATGCTATGTTTTCTAAAAAAAATAGTTATTAGTACCGGTAGTTAAAACAAAACATGTTAATGGAAACAACTTAATTAAAATAAACGTCAGAAAACAATAGTATTGCAGATTAGTTGTCATTGCTGATAATATATATATATAATATACAAATATTATTGAATAATCATAACAATGCTAATTCAAACTGTCAGTTTAAATGTAACTAATTTTTTATATTATAAATATCAAGTCAAAGTTGACTGCAAAGTATACAAGTTGTAGATTAGGCTGAGAATAGAATGTTAAGTCAGGTGTCATACCCGCTGACCGGTACAACAGCATTATGCTTTGCTAAAAGTTCTTTAGTGTTCTCCAGATTTATATGTAGTAAGGAAAGATCTCTCTGTTGTCTTTCATATAGCTGAAACAAATTTTAAGGTGAAAAAAACGTATTATTACATCACACTGACAAAAATCAAAATATTTCAAATAGAATCTACCAATAAGTTGATAGGATGGGGTTGGATTGCAACCCCTACAAAGTATACCCAGGCGGCAGTAATGCTATGCCAAACATGGGACTGTGTTAGGAGAACAAGAAGCTTAATATTTGATAGATATTTGTTTTTTTAGGATATAAACTATTTGACTTCTTTTTAACCTCCCAAGGTCACTTTTTACGAGTGAGCAGGCAAGAAATATTTTGTTTCTTTGAAACCTGCATTCCAGAGCTGGTGGCGAATCTCCCAGCTCCAGTGTGACGAAGATCAGCCCCCCCCCCCCCCACCATTGCTGCTTGAGGATTGAACTGCAACTTTTCATGCCTAACATAATTGGATTTTTCGTTTTTAAATTGATTACCGTTTTTTTAGGGATATAAACATAAGCATTATTCAATTCAATTCCTGTTTCTTACTTTTGGTGCCATCAAATTTCAGCTTATTTTATATAACTTTGTATCTTTTCCACTTCATATATCAGTGGCAGAGAAGAGAGATATTTCACCATTTAAATAAAATCTAAATCGTTCTCACCTCACATTTTTACACAAATTATTTACAATAATACATTTTACTCTTTAGAGATAGCAATAAATGAACTTAATTGATAATTAATACAAATTAGTTAATTTTGTATAATTAAACTGCCCAATTTATAGTTTGTAAACACTGCCCAGTCACCGCTGTTGCCCTCTTCTAATACTAATTTGCACTTTCGTTCAAATGATTTTTGCTTTACGTAGTAAAGCAATAGAGTCGATGCGATTTATCGGCGCCGTAATTTCGACGTCTCCTTCTTCTGAAACCAGTAGAATCAGGCACTCTACAGGCACTGAACATTAATTGTTCATGAAAAATGCGAGACTGCCATAGTTTTGATGAAAAAGTGACTTTTAAATGGCTCATGTTCGCAAGCGGTGTGTACACTACTAGAACTATAACATGTATAGCGTGTTGACTGCTGTGCAGTTACTGGTAGAGTGTACAGAAACATACTCAATACAGACTGTGCCTGTGGGGGTTGCCAGCAATAGAAAGCCGCTGCCCAGCTAGCACGAAACATTGAAACAATGTTGAAGTAATGTCGGTCCACTGTCTATGCCGCTGGCCCACCATTACACCAATATTGGGTCGACGTCTCGTGTTTGCTGGGAGGCATGTATACTACCAACACAAGACATTGGCCCAATGCTGGTTCAATACTGGTCCACCGTCTGCTACGCTTGCCCAACATTGAATCAGCATTGTGTGAACGTAGCGTGCTTGCTGGGTACGACACCTGTCGGCCTGTATACATGTACTTAATACAGGACACTGGGTCCTGCCGCAAATGCGTGTCTCCCAGTACCGGTTGCGTCTCCCAGTACCGTGTCACACACATGACACACATGCTGCCGTCTGTCTACAATTCAGTAGTCCCCCTCTGATACGACTTTCATACTGCCAGAGAACCAAAGTCACATCCAAGGGGTAGTCGTATCTGGGAGGGTTGAAAAAAACTCTAGAAAAAACTTTAAATGGGCCGAATTTGATGTTTACGACAGCCCCCTTCAAACACCTCCATTCTCGTTGTGACACGATCAACGCAATTGACAGTCTGTGTTAATTGCCGGTTCTAACAGTAACACGTAATTCAGAAGTACTGGAAGTGGCTTGTGTTTTCATAAGCATTGAGGGAGTGTTTTTTCAACATTTCAATATAGGCCTATGCTTTACTGTACAAAACATGTGACACTGACTGTGACGGCTACTTTAAATTGATGGCAACGTCAAAATTATCCCTAATAAACATGCCAGGTAGGGAGACGCAGCTGGGTCTTGTTTATTATATATGTGCATCGATATGTGATCAATATTACATTACCAAATAAAAATTTCAAATCAAATGTTATGGTTGATGCCAGGATGTAGACTGTATTATCATTGAAATATTTAATGGCAAACAGGCGAGGCAGACGTCTTCTATGTTGACTAAGATGTGAAGTTAAACAGACAAAACCGACAACACTAGCACAGATATTATCTTCACGTGTATACACTCTCGTAATGCACGTGGTTGTGAATATGATCGGCGCGAGACGTTGGTGCAGTGTTGTTCTAATGCTGGGCCATCGTCGTCAATAGCGGCATCGGTTTGGCGTCTCGTGGCGGCGTACCGCGTTTACGTCTATTCCTCATGATGATGACTGTTACACCTGCCTCATTTTCTAAATCAATAACTTCGCGAGTTTAGGAGCTATCATTATCTAATTTATATCATTATCTTCAGCATTGAATAAGCTTTCTGGTGATATTTATTACATGTCCGTGCGACCATAATTGAACAAGACTACATAAGTCCAGGAGCTCCCGCTCCGAATTAGAATTTGATTTAAGCAATTTTGTTATGGGTTATCAATGTAGTCCTAGGCTAGGTCAAAAATCAAGACGCAAGACAACTAGGTCTAAGAAGCCCAGTCTAAGAGTAAGATAAGAAGTAGACAGTCTGTCAGAGATTGCAAACCTCCATTGAAATTAATGATCCTAATCAGTATCCCAGTAATGGTCTACCTATCTGGCACGGTTTACCCGATATCAGGCCAATTGAGGTAACTAATAGCTGATTTACGGTCATTTTGAATTCGATATAAATTAGTCAAAAACTTAGGGTGCATCCTCTCCCGAAACCTCAAATTTTGTTTTATAGTAATGGACTAACATCTAACACAGTTTGCAAAATATTGGGCATGTGAAAGTGAAAAATGGCCGATAGGGGGCCATTTTGAATTTGATCGAGTCAGAATTTTTCAAGATGCGTCCTCAGCTGAAATCTCACATTTCATTCTATAGTAATCGTCTAGCTATCTAGCACGGTTTACCAAATATCGGCCATGTGAAAGTGAATAATGGCCTAAAGGCGGCCAATTTAAATTTGATCAAGTCGAAATTTTCCAAGATGCATCCTCAGCTGAAATCTCACATTTCATTCTATAGTAATGGTCTAGCCATCTAGCACGGTTTACCAAAAACCGGCTATGTGAAAGTGAATAATGGCCGATAGGCGGCCATTTTGAATTTGATCTAGTCAATTTTTTTCAAGATGCATCCTCTCTTGTAATGAATGAATGAATGAATGAAATCTTATATAGCGCATGTATCCAGCCGGCGGCTGTTCAGAGCGCTGTACATCGAGAGTAACTTGGCAAGGCCTGTTATCATTCAAATTCCAACTCAGTCTCCTGGGAGGTATACAGCTGAGCTGCCATTGAGGCGCATCAAGCTATTTTCATTCCAAGCAAATTCGCCTTATGTGCCAAGTACTCACACATTGTGGATTTTCTGGGGTCTCGCTGGATGGAAACTGCGCCTACGTCCATTGAGGTTCTTTTACGTCCAACTCTAGGTCAGTCAGACGAGCCATCTGATTTACGTGGTTCTCTGAGCCCCACGAGTGTATACAGCACCTGGCAGTCACCAGGCGGTCACCCATCCAATTATGAGCCGGGCGCGACGTTGCTTAACTTCAGTGATAAAACCAATCATGATGAGCGAATGCCGTATTCCGTATACCGTATTCCGTAATCTCACATTTTGTTTTATAGTAATAGTCCAGCTATCTAACACGGTCTACCAAATATCAGCAATGTGAAAGTAAATAGTGGCGATAGGCGGCCATTTTGAATTCGATTGAGTCGAAAGTTTTTGAAAGGCATCCTCTCTGGAAACGTCACATTTTGTTTTATAGTAATGGTCTAGCTATCTAGCACGGTTTACCTGATATCAGGCCTATCGAGGTAAATAATGCTGATTGTCAGCCATTTTGAATTCGTAAGTTAAAATTTTTTAGGGTGCATCCTCCCCCGAAAACTCACACTTTGTTTTATAGTAATCAGGTAATGGTCTAGCCATCTAGCACGGTTTACCAAATATCAGCCATGTGAAAATCTATAATGGCCGAAAAGGCGGCCATTTTAAATTTGACTAAGTCAAACTTTTTCAAGATACATCTGAAATCTCACATTTCGATTTATAGTAATGGTCCAGACATCTAGCACGGTTGACCAAATATCGGCCATGTGAAAGTGAATAATGGCCGCAAAGCGGCCATTTTGAATATTATCGAGTCAAATTTTTTCAAGATGCATCCTCTCCTGAAATCACACATTTTATTTTATAGTAATGGTCTAGCCATCTAGCACGGTTTACCAAATAACGGCCATGTGAAAGTGAATAATGGCCGATTGGCGGCCATTTTGAACTTGGACAAATTGAATTTTTTCAAAATGCATCCTCTCCTGAAACCTTACAATTTGTTTTATAGTAATGGTGTAGATATCTTGAGCGGTTTTCATGATGTACCACAATATCAGGCCTGTCGAGGTGAATAATGGCCGAAAGGCGGCCATTTTGAATTTTAACAACTTGAAATTTTTCAAGATGCATCCTCTCCTGAAACCTTACAATTTATTTGATATTAATGGCGTAGCTATCTTGAGCGGTGTTCATGATATTCCGCAATATCAGGCCTGTCGAGGTGAATAATGGCCGATAGGCGGCCATTTTTAATTTTATCAACTTGAAATTTTTCAAGATGCATCCTCTCCTGAAACCTCACAATTTGTTTTATAGTAATGGTGTAGCTATCTTGAGCGGTTTTCATGATATTCAGCAAAATCTTTCAGTCGGATTTACCGATGTTATAAATTAGGTCAAAGTGCTGGGTCAACTTCCAGGTCAAGGTCCAAAAACCTGAAAAGGCACAACTAGGGACCATCGAGAACATGTATATGCAATATGACTGTCATCGGCCCAGTACTTTTCGAGATCTGCTCCGGAAACGAAGTGCGCGTCAAAACGTCTAAATAGGTCATAGTTCTGAACCAGAAGTAGGTCAAAGTTCAAATACCCCAAAAGGCACAACTAGACCCCCTAGGGGTGTTGTGTGTAAAATTTGAAGACAATCGGACAAGTACTTTCAGAGATATGCTCCGGAAACGAATTGTTTACGGACGGCCCAACGCCGTAACATCATCATTTTCTCCTCTGCGACCTTGCGTATTGAATTCAAATTTAACATATTTTAACCTGTCCATTAGCCACCTGGAAGTAACCCACATACCAAAAATTATTATCCTAGCTTATTTTCTTACAAATTTATAGGCAAAAGAAGAGGCAAAAAAAAACGGAGGTAGAATCCATAGCTCCCTCCGTCTCACCTACGGTGACGGCGGGAGCTAAAAAGTTAGGTATTTCAAGTGGGATGTTTATCACAACTAGCCGACACACTTACACCGTTGACGTCCCCTGCTAATTAGTGTTGTAATGCACCTTGTAAAGCCAAGGGTGCACTGGATGTTAACTGCACCGTATGTAAATACATATCTGCAATTAAATCCCATTTAAACATGGTTTTAAATTAATAACAGAAAAAGTATTTAAGATACAGTAAAAATAGTTATATCACCGGAAACCATTTTCCAGCCACTATAATCTGAAATGCGTTCCCAATGATGTGACTAGAATATTAAAGTCGTTATACATTTAGTCAGCTGGAAACATTATTATAAAAAGTCATCTCTTGACAGTGTAGGGCTGACAGACATCTGCAGACGTGACAAAGTCTGGGAACAGCTAATTTCAAAAAGTCGTATCTTTAGAAGGATATCGCTATCTGATGCGGTGATTTGAAGCTATCAGTACACATCTTCACAGTGTATTGACCAAGATTGTGTCAATGCTGGCCCACTTCATACGACGCTGTACCAGCCTTAAGCCGACAGTGGCTTAGCATACTATCTACTGTGCTGTAATCGATGGTATGTACACACAAGCAATATCTTCAGACCGGCAGCTCATGCCAGGCTGACAGTGCCACTGAGCAGCTAATTTAAAAAAGTCGTATCTTTAGATCGCTAGGTAGTGCCATGATTTGAAGGTCGCATGTCGTGGGAGAGGGGAAGTCGCATTTAAGGTGTGCTTAACAGTGTAAAGCACGTTGGTGCTCAGAAAAAAAGTCGCATAATAGGAGAAGTCGGATCTGAAGGGGGTCGGATCTGGAGGGACTACTGTACTGTATACCTCATTATATTTGCGGCCCATTCCATTTGGCGACTTTCACGATTGGGCATTTTACCGCGGATATGGTCACTAGTCCTAATTACATACCGTGTGAAATGATCTGCTGTGAGAGTTTTATGGACGCTAACATTGTGTTGGGACTGATTTCTCAAAATATTATGGCCACCAACTTATTTGGGCATACAGTACAGTACCCCTAATAACACACAGCCGGATCCCAGAGCATGATCCAACAGCAGTATGCTATATCACCGCACCAAGCATAATCCAGCCAGCCAACAGCCACAATTGGCCTCTGCTCAGCTACATGTGTATGTGGATCCAATGAGTTGTAGGCCTACACGCTTCAGTGATCTGGCGACATAAACAGGGATAGTGTATGTCTTTGTGTGGTCATAACATCTTTGTCTGTTTATACACAAAATTACAAAACCATGCAGTTATGTTAAGCACAGAACCGCATGGTTCTCGTCTTTGTCTTATGTTAGTTGATAGTTTTAATTGATTTAAATAATTTTGTGTAATGAAACATGCCACTAGTTTCATGTTAAATACAGTCTCATTTGTGCTAGGATTAATTTAATTAATTGTGTAAGAGTTTATTTTAAAAAGTAGATATTAGACATCAAAGATGCAAATAGTCTCTCAATAGAATATGATAATATTTTCACCTAAACTGAAATAATACCAGCATCGTTATCTTCAATTTAAATACAAATAGGGCTTACTAACCAGCAACTTGGCATGTTAGCAGCAGGAACATACCTATCTGATAAAAAGTTAATAACAGATACATACCTGTCTAAGATTGTTAGATTCCGCCTCACAACGCTCCTGTTTAGATTTCTGGAGTTCAAGCAGTTGATCTTTCCTTTTTTCTCTGTCACCTGATGCAAAATAAAATGAAAATTAGAATGAACTTTTAACAACTGCATCACCACAATAAATAACTATTTTAAAGTATACTGTTGTTGTTTAATTAGTTATAAAACATAACAAATAGTGTACCGAAACGGGATTCTACTCCACCGGTAATATCATATTTTATCTTACCAGTCAGAAAAACTTCTTTTTTCAGAGTCGCAATCTCTAATTTCAGCTCCTGAATCTGTAGTGCTTGACACTCTTGATTGTGAAAACTTTTGCGATATTCAGCTGGAACATACATAGGGAGCATTGTAACCTCACTTGAGTATAAACTTAACTTAACATTTGGACCACTTAGCTCCAGATACTAGGATGAATTTTTCACCTAACAGCTTCATTAACCTTTAAAGTGCTCAATTAAATCATTTAAATTTTCACGCACTTGAAGTTGTGTCTTGACTCACAACATCAAGTGGGAGAAAATTACTCTTCTTCTTTTGAAGAAGAGTAATTTTCTCTCACAAAGAAAAGCTGTTTATGTTTGAGCGGCAGACATTCTGATTTGAGATATTTTCGAACATTTGTCTGGTGGGATTGTATAGTGAACTTTGTATAGGCCAACTTTCAAAACAATCGAGTAAAGTAAATGTAAAGAAAAGCCGTTTATGTCCGAACGATGGCCATTTTGAATCTCATCCATGCCAACTTTCAGAACAATCAATACAACAAATGTCATCAGGCTAGGAAAAGTACAATAATTTTCAGGGGGGTGCAAAAAATAACATGGGTGGATAAATATACACAAACTGTCATAGTGGCATGCGAATATATTCATCCCCTTGAATATTCACGCATTGGTCTGAAAGCATTAATTTCTTACAATAAAAGTCCATTCTCGAGATTGCATACCATAGCGGAACAACCCAGATTAAATGGTAGGGCTGAAAAAGAGAAAACTTTTATGTGTTGACATCTGATCCCCCAGTGTTTATCAAGCTCTGCAGCAGATCAAACCAATGGCAGGCAAGAGTATGCATGTGTGGTAACCATTAAATGAGCATATACACTTTAAAAGGCTTTAGGTGTTGTGTGAAGCAAGCAGATTTGGACCACCTACATGGAAAGGTACAGAGCACTTAAAATTAGCAACCAATTGTGGATGGACTCTGTCAAACTTCTAACAGGTTGAAAACAACTGAATCGAATACGAAGATAAAATAAAGTTTTTTTTGTGAAAAATTAATAGTTTTTAGTCTTCAGTCCATGCATGAATAAATTTCTGTTCCACCTTGACAGTGTTCCCATGTATTTAGGCCTATGTACCTATTTTTCACAGCCCTAAATATATTGTACTTTCCCTAGCCTGATACAGAGGACGACAATACCAAATCTTTAATGTTGTAAAAATTTTACCACATTTTTAATGACTTATTAATCAAAAACCTTATTTTTGACATTTTTAACATATTAGTAAATAAATATCCAGATGTGTCTGGCTATATTTACACAGATTTCATGTAGTTGTAGAAATACTTGGGCATTTGTTTCACTAATTATATTGCAAATAGATAAATCAATTTGTATATATACCTTGAGCATGTTCATTTTCTCGGACAGCATCAGAACATTTGTTTTTCCAATCACTGACTTGTCTCCGCAATTCAGATTCTTGATCCCTGCTTTCATTGTACTGTGATTGCACTCTTTTATGCTTTGCATTCATTTCAGCGACACGAGACATAGCTTCAGCCATATCTCTATCCTGAGAAAGTGATAAATAAATACATTTTTAAACAGTATATATAATAATTGCTACTATATTTCATGTATTAAATTAGAATTATAAACAAAACCTAGTATAAGTACTTGCATCAGTTAAGTACCGGATGACCAATAAAAACACACCTGATCGGGCATTATATTACAGGTGTGAATGCACAACACCAGTAAATGAGCATTCATAAGGTGTTTTACAGGTTTATTCTCTGTCACAATGGCCTGAAAGGGGTTAACCTGTATCTTGCTAAGTTAATTTATTTAAATTTTCAAACACTTGAGGTTGTGTCTCGCTACAGCGATCCACAACCTCAAGTGTTTGAAAATTACTCATTCATATTTGGTTAATTTTATAAATATTGATGTTTAAACAGTCATTTAATTCCCAATTGCCAATCATAATTTCACAACATAAAACATAGTCAGTTGCAGCATGGTATTCTGTGGAACGCAGTGATATCACCGGAAACTGTTTTGAATGGCAACTCGGTGAAACCCCTCCCCCATAATTCATTGCATTAGCTAGTTTGATGAAAACAAAAGAGGTCAAGGTCATTGAGTTTCACAGAATTACCATTTCTTTTCAAGTGATTATATTTTTTGCATAAGTATGTTTGCATGCACCTCATTATATTAACTGCTGGATAAATTGGAGATTTAAACATATCCTGCTGATCAAGGCTATTGTCGTTTTTAATAGGTTTTATTTGTCGATGAAATCATTGATATTGGGAAGAAAATGTGTGTTTAAACACCATGATTTGAAAAGGATAGATCTCAAATTAAACAAATATTTTCACCCACTTGACGTTGTGGGTTGCGGCAGCGAGACACAATTTCAAGTGGGTGCAAATTTTAATAAATTAACTAGCATTAAATTAGCAATATTAGTAGGCTTTGAATTGCTTCGCACTGAATGAGCTGTACTCTTCTCATACACTATTGGTCAGATACTGACTAAATATCATAAAATAATATAGCCAAGCATAGCAGCATAGGTGGAAGTTAACCTTTAAAATGCTAATCGCATCTACATCTATTTTAAGACTTTTTATTTAATCTTGAAACAAAAACATTTGAAGGAGAAATGAGCATTGAATTGTTAGATAAGCTTATATTTTCATTCCAATTGTACAAATATGAGTAGTCTTCACCCACTTGAGGTTGTGTGTCGCGGTAGTAAGACCAACTTTAAATGGGTAAAATGTAAATTATATAATTTAGTGCTTTAACGGATAAAATAAGCTAGAGGCTGATACTGAATGTCATATTTACAAACAGACAAGAATACTAGCACAGCAATAGGCCGTTATGGGCAGCAAAACAAAAGGCTGCATAGTGTAAAATTCATCTGTTGCTGCACAATAAATTAATTTATCAGATATAATAATATATATACCCATAAAATGTCTAATTGTAGCCGCATCTCTCTAATAAAAGCTGCAACCCAAAATTTTACTTTTTTCAAACATTGTTTCCAATCCAGCAAAACTCCATTGGAAGCATGGTGAGTTTGGATTTTTACTAGAGATTAAAATATTTTTTTCCGTGTGTAACATTTTACTTAGAAGAAGCAGTGGTTGGCCAGCGTTCTGTTCTCACTGTGTATCATATTTTCACTGTGCACGTAACGGAGTCTCTGAGACAGGTGGCAGATGAGTCGGTGGTCTGCTGTAAACGTTCAATATTTTCGTATGTTTCCATTACCCATTATGTATATCCTAATTGGTTAATGTCCTTTAAACTATGTGAAACTGGTAGCATTTAGCACATTACTTCTCCAGAAACATGAAATAATGGGTGATATTGAGAGAGACATGCTCAACAAGCGATCAAAGAGCAGGCTGGTCAGCAGTGGCAGGAGGGATGCCACTGTGGTAGGTCTAGTTATCGTAATACTGATGGTTTAAATCCCATAGAGTTGGAAAATTATGACAGTTTTCCTAATAAATTAATATATCTCCCGGTGATCCACGCTTCCCTACTGCCGGCACTAGTTATAGAGCCTACTAATCATGAATAAAAATGCGAAGAAATCTTCAAAAAATGCAAAGTACTGAGAACAATTAAAATTAGTTTTATTTCCAAGTGGTATTTTGTCATGTAAACAAAACTGTGTGCATCATACAACACTAAATATCACAAATACCCACAGTCTCAAACGTGGGATCCAGGGCACTTCAAAGACATTAATGGGAAAGTGTGGGATGGGGGGATTCCCCTACAGCACTGATTGTCTGCCCAAACATGCAACTACTTTGCCTGGGTTTTATCTGGATTCTTAAAATGTTGATTAAAATGTTTTTAAAAATCTGAAAATTTTGAAAAAAATGAAATTATGATTATACGGGTATACTACTTCAATACCAAACTCAAATTTAAAAGTCACTTTAATTAATTTGAATTATTTGACACACATTAACAAACAATGGCGTCTGTCTTTCATACATGGCATTGAAATAATTTCGAATAAATTACTAAATTTTATGTTCACGTACATTGAACAATATAATAAACACTTTTATTATAGACTTTTAATATCAGTCTACCAGGCTATTGAATAGCATTGACTCTCTCCTCTTCTCTTGCTATAAATGCCAATGTACTGACACCTGACACTTGAATATCGTCAGACATGTCTCTGAGCCTGGTGCGTCATATCTGCCGGTGCGACCTGTCTATGGTTCGAGCCTAATCTTGAGCCTGGTGCGACTTATACTCCAGTGCGACTTATAGGCCGGCAAATACGGTACATGTAAAAATTATCATGACTTTGATTCATACTACCCGCAGACTGAGCCTCCATCAACCAGTTCCCTACATGCCGTGGTCAGCCCCAAAACAATTTTTTTAAATTAAAACCTCCAATACATACAGTACAAGCTGCAGGTCGAGCTCCGAAATATATGCTGGTGGCTTTTGCGATTTTTCATTCTAATAGTAACAGCGGCTTCAAATAGAAATATTAAGGTAATTATTTATTTATAGCTGTGTAACCCTACCTTGAGTTTCAGGACTGAGAGTAACTCTTGTTCCCGAGCTTCCATAGTACTGATAAAATCAGACATTTCATGAATAGAATTTCCCAGGCTCCGATTTCTGCCCTGTATCAATAAATAATACATTCATTTATAACTTAACATTTTGTTACTTGAAAGTCAAATAAATTGTTAAAATGTTTAATGCCCATAGCATCTGTCACTATAAATTAGTAGCTTGCTACAGACATAAAGGCACCTCAATATTTATGTAACAACCACATGTGGCCTTTTAAATTTATGTAGAATCTTTGAAAAATCTCTTGCATATCCTCACATTGTGGAGAGTGATTGTAAAATAAGAATATGCCCTGTACCTACCAGTATTAGATGATATTTGCTTTTAAAATTGAAGCTCTTGGCAATATTTACAAGGCCCACTATATAATAAATATATACAGGTGCTCACTGCTGATTAATCAGTCTGATTTAACTATCACTGAGAAAGTGAGAAGAGTCGGAAGACATCAGTTTTGTCATACAGGTCGGACAGAATTATTTTGTGTTTTATCAGGTACTCATGCCCTCATGACAGTTTAGTTCCTGCATGAATGAATATGGCTCATGGGTACATGTACATGGCTTAAAGTGGGATTAGCCATGACAACATTCTATCATACATGCTGTCCACCTCCCACCCCCCTCAGATGCCGACTTCAGGTGTGATGCTCATTAAGCACATATATTATTGATTACCCAGTGTATTTTGCATTGTGTTAAAGTGTAAAGTGTATGACACATCAACAGTTCATAGCATACACAAGATCAGCTTTCACACACGTACCGTCTTCAAGGCTGATCTTGTGTATGCTATGAACTGTTGATGTGTCATACACTTTAAACTTTAACACAATGCAAAATACACTGGGTAATCAATAATATATGTGCTTAATGAGAATTTGTGCCAGATAACAAATGGTATAAGTGTATTTTTACAGAAATATTTGATGGCCATTTTTTCCTCAACTGGGTGAAAATAAGATAAATGTACATGATAACCAAATGAATCCTATAGGCAGAAAGTATAAACTTGCGCAGTCTAGAGCTAACAATGGAGCTCACAAAGATCTCTTGAATGGCAGCATTTTAGATCTGGCTTGATGAAACACTGAGTGTTATAATACAAGATTTGCAATATTTCTTCATATATATTCACTCTTCATTGAAATTATTTTAATAAAAATATTCAAATCATTGTGCAGTAGATATTTTATTCTAAATTACCTGTAATTCTTCCAAGAAAATATTTTGTTGTGTGTGACTTTGGGATATTTGTGTTAGCTGTTCCTGTGTATTTTCCAATGCAGATGATTTATTGAGATCTTCATTTTCAGCAGCTCGAACACGACTGGACAACTGACGTACCTCTTCGGTTTTTCCTTCTAGTTGTCCTGTAGAAATATAATGTTATACAGTAAATCATTTATACCAAGTAGATGTCACTAAAGATAACAATGTCCCCTCTAATTTTGTCAGTAAAAAGCAATGAGAAAGACAAAAATGACTGGTAGGAAAGATTTCATGTCATATACAGTATATATTTTGCTCATACCCCCTCCCCCAGTAAGAATACCCAGTAAGAATACTATCATTTAACCTTTACAGTGCGGGCTCGACTTTAGTCGACATAATCTGACGTCTGCAGATCCCTGCACTTTGAGAGTAAAAATATTTCTAATGGCCATAAAATATTTCTAATGGCCATAACATAGGTATTGAAATGAATCAGAAAGAACTAACTAAGACATTTGTGCTGATTTCAAATTGAAAAAAAAACATTTGGTTGCGATGTATTTTACAAATTAATTCAGCGCTTTAAGGGTTAAAATTATGTTTTTGCTATGTACAACATAACATGTACAGTACTGTGCAATTGAAACGTGTCAGAGAATGCCAATTCATTTTCTCTTTGCATCTGCCAATTATGCAATTGCGAATTCACACTTGAGAAAATGAAAATTTAGCAGCCTGCGCTGAAAGGAATTTCACAAAACACTAAAAGCTTTTTAGCATCTGCTACATTCATTTTCTCAAACCACTAAATGCGAATTTGTTTTTAGCAATTTGCTAAATGCGAAATTGTTTTTAGCAAATCGCTAAAATGTGAACTTGTTTTTCTCAAAACGCTAATCAGTCTTGAGAAAAGACGCTGTGCTGAGCCAGAGCTTTGTTTGTCTCCACCCGTATCTGTGTCTGCAGTTCTAGTCTAAGTATAGTTAGATAATCCACACAACACGTTGGGGGCTGCTCTATGTTCTGAAGGTTCAATGTTCCGAAGGTCCTATTTTCCGAAGGTTCTATATTCCGAAGGTTATATGTTCCGAAGGTTCTATATTCCGAAGGTTCAATGTTCCGAAGGTTCTATATTCCGAAGGTTCTATTTTCCAAAGGTTCTATATTCCGAAGGTTCTATGTTATGAAAATCCATTGCCAACACTCGTTTCTACCAACTAAATATACATGGACCAGGCATGAATGATGACTGTGCATGCGAGAAGTTGGGGGACAACTCCGGGCTAGTTTAAAGCAGGTCCAACGTCTGCAGTGCAGGGCCAGCAATAAATTAACGAAACCTTGACATGGACACTATGTTTGCTAAGATCTCAGCCATTTCTTCTACTTAAAATTACATATTTTTTGTCAAACATTATGTGATTTAATGTAGATATAGACAGGTTCCAATAAATTAATTAATTTTTTTTTCCATTGCCAGCGTGCATCATTACCACCAGGTATATTTACTTGTGAAGGTTGGAACATATTTATGCATATTTAACCACCACTCAGCCCCAACAGTCAACAGACAATATTGCCTTAAACCGCATAAGATAAGAGATTTTGATATTTCTACATCTATATCATTCGTTTTTATAGGATCTGTCGAACAACGTACCTCCTAAAATACAATTTATATCTTTCTTATCTACAATTTAATCATCAAATTTTATCAAACCTCATTTAAACTCGGAAACCCACTGGGCACTGTGACACGACGTTGCCCAATGGGAATTGACAAATAGTCACCTGTACTTTCTAAACATAAGAACTTCTGAACAAATATTTCAAATATCAAACGAATGTCAACATATTTTTGCTTATCCTGCCAGCAATCGAACTGAACTAAAATGAGTAAAATATTGTCAGTGATTATTATGACCATATTATGATAATCAGATCAGTGATAATTAGAAAAATAGCACTGCTACACAAAAAAAATCTCCACTGATGTTTTCCTACAAATAATTATTATCATCACTTCATCAGGGGCAATTCTGTGAAACGCAGTAACGTCACAGGAAACACTTTGTGTGGCTACTCGGTGAAAATAGGGTTGTATAAGTGGACGCCTTTATGCACAACTGGACTAACCCTCAAAAATTCGTTTTGCGATAAATGCAGTCTTCTGTAAAGTTAAGTAAGCGAATGAGAAAAATATACGACATTTACTTTCTCTATTCATGGAAAAAAAACTGCCTGACTGCCTCATATAAACGGTGGTCCAATTGTGCATAAATAACTGATCTACTAAAAGCCAATAAAATACAAAATCAGTCACTGTCAGTTAGCCATCTTTGAAACGCTGGAAGGACACCACAAAACGGAACTGAAAATTTTTTTTTTTTTTTTTTAGAATTCATTTGGTCGGGCAGCCGGCATTTCCGGCACTGTGGTGAACCATGGACCAAGCCACATTTAGTGTAAATTTCAAATGTTTAGAAAAATACAACAATGAACATAATTTATTATATATTCCCAAAATCTTCTGTAGATCTAGATCTAGTGGAACAGCTTCAGTAAAATACGGGTAATTTTTATAGCTTAGTTGAAGTCACAAGAACTGTTGGGCCGATGGAAGAAACAAACGTGTAGGTTGGTCCAGCTGTGCATAAATCTATCCTACGATTTAACATGTGATGGGTTTTTTCACGCCACCAGGTGACGTGCTGGGTGTAATTTGGACTTACGTTTTTTTTTTAAAGGCTATGCATAATTATTACTCTCACTTGGCACACTTAACTCATTTTTCCTTTTTTGGGGGTTGGCCCAGTTGTGCATAAAGACGTCCAAGTCCCCCTCCTCCATACTTCATTGTATTAGATTGCTAGATGAAATTATTGCAGGTCAAGGCTATTGAATTGCACAGAATGGATCTAGGGAATTCAGAACATTGAACCTTCGGAACATAGAACATTCGGAACATAGAGCCTTCAAAATATACAACCTTCGTAATATAGAACCTTCGGAATATAGAACCTTCGGAACATAGAACCTTCGGAACATAGAACCTTCTTTGCCGGTGCCCTAACCACAGTATAAGCTGACTGCTGCTTCCTCGCACGGTCTTCAACAATGATAACGTAGTAGGGAATGCCCTAACACGGCAATGACAGCTCATTCCAGTGGGAAACACTAGTGATGTTACTGGTGACCTCCTGGCAATATGAGTGCATGTATACACACAGTCGATCCCCGGTCCTGACCAAAACAAACTAAAACTGGCGGTATGATCTACAGGGCCCGATTGCAGGAAACAAGATCATCTTGTGTGGGTTTAAACCCGAAAATGAGATCAGCTAATCCCTTTGATTAACTCGGTTGCAGGAATGTAAAAACTTTTTGATTAGATGATTGCTATTTGATCCGAATTTTACTAAATATCCGACATGATTCCCGTATCAAGGAAACGTGTACCATATCATACATAATCAATTTGATATTCTTTAGAACGGACAAATCACCTGACTAGGCAACTGTCAACTGTAGGGCCTAAAGAACCATCAGGTTATAGGCTACTAGACTAACCTACATCGGACATTTATATAATCCATGACCATCGAATAGGCTATCCTATTAGTAACATCTAACATTTTACATGGAAGACATTGAAATGTTTGGGGACTGTGTCATGAATATATACACTATATATGCGATAGATGTAGATGTTATGTCATGTAGGCCCTAGTCTACAAATTATTAATTTTGCATCAAAATACAATAAAACCTAATTGACCTAAGAAACAGCCTTAATTGCTGTCATATAGCATGATAGTAAAGAATCTATTTTTAAAATATTTTAGGCCTATCACAATAAAGAGCCTAGAAGAATACACATACGGGACCAAGCTCTGTATGGGGCCTAATAACCTTAATTATTTTGACATAGGCATATATATAAGAAAGCTGGCCTAATGATCTCATTAGGCATATACGTAATGTTTGGCGTTAATAAGCCTACATAATAGATAATTAGCCTAAGGGAAGTTCTTTATATTCTAAGGCGATATTATCCTTCAATAATTATTTAGGCCTACCATTAAAACCGTTTGGGAAGTGATATCAAAATTATGCCTAGGCCTAGTTGTACCAAATAGTAGTCTACCATAGATCTACTCTATTTCCTTGATAAATGTCCTATTAATGTCCTATTCTATTTTTCGTTGTTGTAGAATTTACTGAAATCATCACATCTAGTCTATGGTAATATGGATCACATGTTAATTTGATACATCTCTTGTGAAGTTTGGAAAAGATCAAAAAAAAAAAAATTAAAATTGCAAATGTTCTGCTGGGGTCTATTAAGTAGGGTTAACCATCTAGTTACAATGACGAGCAATTACATTTTTAAAAATAAAAACGTATAGGCCTAGACTGCATCATGCTTTGTCAGTCACTTGTACTGTGGGCTACAGTGACACAGGCGTGACCAATCTGTAGTCTATAGTGTGCTGATGTATACAGCTACATACATAGGTGTTCTTGATTAGAGCTGTTTTTATAAGGTAGGCCCTACTGTAGTTTATAAAAAGTGATACCTGCGCCACACAAACTAATAATAGGCTACAAACTGCCCACCACTACTACCACAGCAGACTTGCATCACCATTGGCAGAAATAATTTCCTCAAATAACATTACGTCTGCTGCATAATGATATTTTATTTTTTATAGCCTTGATAGACGACTAGCCTAAGCCTATTCTAAATGTATTCGTCTTAATCAATGTATATCATAGTTTGTGTGCTAGCGACTCTAACCTGATCGACATAAATCGATTCAATATGTCTCATATTTTGATTGGGCACTAATTTCGGTAATATATCAAACTCGGTTTGTCCATAATTCATAGTTTTGAAGTCGTTAATCTTGACAGGTATTAACTTTAAACCACCTCCAGAGCAGGGTTAAACCAAGAATATATACTTACGACCATTTCTGATACCAGATTAACTTTAATCACATTCCTGCAACCGTTCATCGGATTAACTTGTGGAATTAGATCATCTTTTGGGTTAAACTCTTTCCTGCAATCGGGCCCTGCAGATTAACTGGATCGTGTCACCTCAATCAATAATGCACTGCTGCGAAAAAGGAACTTCGCAAACTGCCAAAATTATATTCGCAATATATATGCAAAAACATAGATTTAGCAAGTGCGAAATGCAAATTTGCATCAAACTTGCATCAAGTTTGTATTTTGATTAACAGCATGCTTTTCAATTCGTATTTAGCATAATGGAATGTGAAAGGGAATGCAAATTCGCATTCTCTTTTCTTCGCATTCGTTCTCGCTTGACATTTTTCAATTGCACAGTACTGTATAGCAGAAACAAAGGTTCACTCTGGCATTACCATTAGAGCAAGAACATTACGATTTTTAAAGCAGATGCAGCGGACACCCAACAAAAAGAAAAATGATTTACTGTATGATACCCCATTAAATTGCCGCCCATAACATTTAGCAAAATGAATCCGAGACAATCTCATAAAATTTAGCGAGCACAAGTCTGACATACATGTACTGTCATTTCATACAGTATACATGTACAAGTGGTAACTAATTAGTGACCATAAATAGTAGAAATAAAATATCCCCAATTGCAAAAGTTGCCAAATTAAATGGGAGGTGAATGTAATGGGGTATACAGTATATATTTTGTTCAAACCCCACCCCACCTCCTATAGTAAAAAATACTTTTTGAAACATTTTACTGCTTTAGTATTGTAACAATATTTTTCAAATTAATTGCCCCCTCACCAACTCCCCTCAAAAACATTGATTATCCCAAACATTTTGAGTGGAAATAATGATTTTTAAAACCCCCTTCCAAAAAACAATTGTCCTTCTCTCCACTTGTCAGAGCTATTGGTAGGTTGCACACATGGCAACATTTCAAGATTACAAAGTCATGGAGATCTCAATTGTTATTAAAATCCTCAAAATCTTGTCTGAGCTATCTGGCTGACCTAGGTCACTCGTAAAAAAATCAGAGCAATCAGCAATAAATGAGATGTAATAAATTGTGGGTGTGGGGCAAGTACCCCCGAAAAATGTATTGCCGTTTGAAAAGAATATCAAATCAGTTAGTGTCAATCCCTGTGCACAGTTGGGTCATATCCTATTTAAAGACATAATGTATACTGTCCATAGAATCTGCCAATCATGCTGTCATGACAAGGTCATAGAAGATTAAATACATGAATGTTTCCTTTTTTAGTTCACTTACAACAACAGAATGAATAAAAATTTTAGGGAATTACGGAATAAAAGGAATAACTTTTAAATACCACGTAAATCAGCACATCGTTCTTCAAGACTTAGCAGACGATGTCGATCTTGTTCCCAGCCCTTCAGTTGTTGTTGGTGGGCTGCAACCATTTGATTTAATTCCTGATCTCTCTCACGTAGTTCCACAATCAATAACTGCAATTCTTGCCTCTGTTTCTGTATTGTGCTGTTTTCAAATTCATTTAGTCTGCTCTGTTAAAAATGTAGCAACATGTTGTTCAGTACACATCATAGTGTTGTAAATGCAATATTATACATAAGGGCTCAACATTAAGGCTTGTCGCTTGTCCGGGGGAATTAATATTATAATTCGGGAAAGTTGCCAATATAATTGCTTTGTCTGAATGGAAAAGGCATATTTGGTGAAGGACAATATTAAAATCTGAGATTTTGCAATGATTTACTCTTGTCACCTACCACCACAAATTTACTTATTTTTACATGGGATCAGTCATTTAAAATTACAAGGCAATGCCACCTTCCTCCCATTAAGATTTGATATCTGTATGACAGGGATTTTTGCAGTCCTTTATGGACCATGGCTTCAAATTGTGCTTTATAATTATATGTGTAACGAAAAGTAGTTGTTGCTTGTCAAGAATGTTTTTTCAAAAACATGGACAATAAATGATTAAAATAATATATGGGCTGATATATGATAAAAAAGCATACATACATGTAGGTGATGTCGATCTTGACGATATGAGTTTATTAAGTTGGTGCTGCATCAGATACCACTGCTTCATTTTTACTTGGATGAATTTGTCTTATTTTTGTCTTATTTTTTTGAAACAAGTACAATTGTGATTTGGACAGGTGGATTTTAATAGTGACTAGTCTGAGATGGACAATCCTTAAATGTCAAAGCTTGTAGATTATAAATAGTGTAGGCCGCCCTAAGCATTATACAAATAACTTTGTCTCAATTATGAGACTATGAGTCTGCCAATTTGTCAAGTGTATGTCACCTTCATTCTTACCTAGTATATTTTTGTCTGACCCATGAATTCAAGGCCAGCAAACCACACATCAATGTCACAGCAATTTTAAATTCGTATTGGAAATGCAAAGACTCCACCATAAAAATGTACCTTTTCAGTGGATGAAATGCTTGACAAACTATTGGCAGACAAGTCCACTTCACAGGCAGCTAAGGAAGCACTTAAATTTTTCTTCACATTCTTCAGGATTGGGGATAAGCTATTGTTCATACTGCCATCAGTTACAAAATTCTGAAGAACAAAGAATGATAATTTAACTAGAAATGTGTTCCCGCAAAATGGCAGAAATGAAAGCATCCCGTCTAGCATTAGTTTTAAAAGAAGACTATTTGTTGAGCAGGTGATAATGGTAAAATATGGCAGACAATAATGCAAAACAATTTCTTGCATGGTTGTCCATTCTTATTGTTCGTGATAAAACATAAATGTAATAGTTTGGATATGTTTGGGACTTAAAACAACTATAATACTATGAGGTCATAAAATAATCAGGTCCTCTACGGATCAAAGTCAATGATGGTCACAAATCTGCCATTTTTGAATTAGATCAAGTTGCATTTTTGCGGGTTATAGTCCTCCTTGAAACCAAACATTTTGTTTTATAGTCTAGCTATCTGGCCCAGTTTTCCCGATATTATTATTATTAAAGTGAACTAGATGGGACAGTTTTCGGCATGAAAACATTAAAAACAACCCTGTCAAATTGGCCTGGAAAGGACTAGAAAGGTAAAGTGGATAATGGCAGTTTGCCAACTCGAGGTGTTGGCAGGTTGCCAGGTCCACTCAGCGACCAGCCCTAGAGGCGTCTGAAAATTCTGGAACTCCCCCCTCCCCCCCCCATGGTTTGATAGAAGGGGAGCTCCCACTGACCTGGTTTTGACCACTGCATTATTATCCAAGCCAGAGACGAAGGCTAGCAGTGTCTACTGGACAGGCTGTAACAGCCATTTTGTTTTTAAAGGATCCATACCAAAAGTTATTCAGATCATCAGAAATACCAAGGAGCTGAACAACTCAACCAAATTTGAATGCAATCCAACCAACGGTTCATAAGTTATCGTGCCCACAAACATTCCTTAGGTGGCCATCTTGGAAAATGGCTGTTTATGGCTCGGTGCCCCCTAAAAAATATGTCAGTAGAATAGTCACCTAAGTCCTATATGTAGAAAATAAATATGTAAAAAAATTAATTAGGTAAAAAAAAGTTCACCCCCCCCCCCTCCCCACCGAAAAAATACCCTCAAAAAACTCTCATAAACTTGGAGAGACTACTCCAATATAGAAATTTAAAAAATGAGAACAAAATGACCCCCCATCCCCACTATGTAATTTTTTATTTTAACTAACTGCTGCAGCCATCTTGTTCCTGATGGATTCATCCCAAAAATTAATCAGATCATCAGAAATAATTACAGAACAACCAAATTTTTAATGCAATCCAGCCAACAGTTCATAAGTTATCGTGCCCACAAGCTTTTTAGGCGGCCATCTTGGAAAAATGGCTGCTTATGGCTTGGTGCCAAAAAAATGATGATGAATTGCCCAGGCACATAGGTCATGTCTGTAAAAAATAAACAAAATTCATCAGTTAACTTTTTAGTAAGAGCTGAATTTCTGACCGTACACCCGCCTGCCCTCTCGACAGTCACGCATCCTTGCAATGTTACGTGATTATCGTATAGGAAAGGATAACGTCTGCACTGCCACTGTATTCAAAGTCAATAATGGCCGCAAGTCAGCCATTTTGAAATTGATCAAGTTGACATTTTTCAGGGTATTTCAAAATGGCTGACTTGCGGCAATTTTTACATGCGTAATAACAATATAAATGTTTAATGTAATAACAATTTTTCTCACTAACACACTACCTGGAACCGCATATTTTGTTTTATAGTAATAGGCACGGTTTGACAGATACATGTATCAGGAATAATAAAGTTAATTATGGCAGATAGTCTGCCATTTTGAATTTGATCAAGTTTAAGTTTTTCAGGCCATAACCCTCCCTGAAACAGCACATTTTGGTTTAAGAACGTGGTTTAAATTTGTATTGTGTTAATGAGAAAAATTGTTGATCAAGATAGAAAACAAGAGCACACTCGATAATAGCCCGCCGCCGAATAATGATAAAGAAAGTAAAGACGAATGTCATCACGTAAATAACAACCCAAGATATAAATGGTATGTTAAATAAGATAGATACATGTATAATATGATATACTATATAATACTTGCATAGACTACAAGCAGATCTATAAAAAACCAGCCGCTTTTCAAGTTATCGCGCCCACAAGGTCAAATTATGGACGTAAAATAAATGTGAAAAATCGCAATAAGTCGACCATTTTGATTTTTTTACCGGCCATTATTGAGCTTGTCCAAGAACTGCTTATTAGTAACATGCATAACAAACTTGAAGAGGATACTTGTGAAAATGTTGAAGTTATCGCGCCTACAAGGTCAAATTATTGACGTAAAATGAGAAAAATCGCAATAAATCGGCCATTTTGAATTTTTTTTCAGCCATTATTAAACTTGTCCAAGAACTACTTATTAGTAACATGCATAACAAATTTGAAGAGGATATGTGAAAAACTTTTCAAGTTATCGCGCCCACAAGGTCAAATTATTGAAGTAAAATGAGAAAAATCACAATAAATCGGCCATTTTTTTTTTTCCAGCCATTATTGAACTTGTCCAAGAACTACTTATAAGTAACATACATAACAAATTTGAAGAGAATATGTGAAAAACTTTTCAAGTTATCGCGCCCACAGGGTCAAATTATTGACGTAAAATGTGAAAAATCGCAATAAATCGGCCATTTTTTTTTTTTCCGGCCATTATTGAACTTGTCCAAGAACTACTTATTAGTAACATGCATAACCAATTTGAAGAGGATATGTGAAAAACTTTTCAACTTATCGCGCCCACAAGGTCAAATTATTGACGTAAAATGTGAAAAATCGCAATAAATCGGACATTTTTTTTTTTTTTTGGCCATTATTGAACTTGTCCGAGAACTGGTCATTAGTAACATGCATAACAAATTTGAAAAGAATATGTGAAAAACTTTTCAAGTTATCGCGCCCACAAGGTCAAATTACTGATGTAAAATGTGAAAAATCGCAATAAATCGGCCATTTTTTTTTTTTCCGGCCATTATTGAACTTGTCCGAGAACTGGTCATGCAATAAATCGGCCATTTTTTTTTTTTTCCGGCCATTATTGAACTTGTCCGAGAACTGGTCATTAGTAACATGCATAACAAATTTGAAAAGGATACGTGAAAAACTTTTCAAGTTATCGCGCCCACAAGGTCAAATTATTGACGTAAAAGGTGAAAAATCGCAATAAGTCGGCCATTTTGAATTTTTTTTCAGCCATAATTGAACTTGTCCGAGAAGTGGTCATTAGTAACATGCAAAAAAAATTTGGGAAGGAAACATGAAAAACTTTTCAAGTTATCGCGCCCACAAGTAAATGTTAACGCCGACGACGCCGAACTTCAATTGCAATAGCCCACCTTTTTTAATTAAAATTAAAAGGCGGGCTAAAAAAGGTCATAGAAAGGCAAAAGATGAACCCAATCAAGGTTTACTCATTCAGTTAACTTGCATAAGAAATTGGGAACACATTCCAGTAACCCAAAGAGAAGAGCCCACAGTACATACATGAATCTTTACACCTGATGTGGAATGGTCGGATTCCCTTAATCTGTGAGAATGTGATGACCCAGTTGACATCAGCTTGTTACCTGAAAAAAACGTGTCAGAAAAACACATGCAGCAGTGTAAGGGTTAACATTATAATGGCTAGATTGGCTGTATTTTTTTAATTAAATTGTACATATACACATGATACTTACAAGTATGTAAGGAAATTTCACACACAGAGGTGGGTAAAGTTTACGCTTTATATATGTGAAGTGTTAATTGCTACTGCTGTATTTTTTTAATTAAATTGTACATATACACATGATACTTACAAGTATGTAAGGAAATTTCACACACAGAGGTGGGTAAAGTTTAAGCTTTATATCTGTGAAGTGTTAATTGCTACTGCAACTCTCAACTTGAAGATCGCCCAATTCGATAAAATACCCAATTATGTATTAAATTGTACTCTTAACCCTTGAAGCAGAAAGAGCTAGCTAAGACATTTATGATAATTTCAAATTGAAATTTAAACCCTTTGGTCTCCATGATTTATATAAATCATGGAGACCAAAGGGTTTAAATCTCAATTTAAACATCAAATTTATACAAACTTAATTCAGAGTTGTAAGGGTTTATGTGCTGGTGTTATGTTATTGTTATGGCTGGTGGCATTTGCTACTAAATTAACTATTCAAAATATGTTAGATGACCAGTGTTTCATCTAGAATTCAGAAGGGGCATGGCGCCACCTATCATCGGGGGCACCTTATCATGCCCGCCGGGCACCCAGTTGACTCGGTTGGGCATTTCCAACACCCACCCTCCCCAAGAAAGGGTACAAACAGAATCAGGTAAGTATACATAGACATCGCCAGTTATTACCACTATGTATACAAGTCGTTATTAGGTATTGCGTCATAGGTGTGAACGCGAGATATCAGTGATTGTGGTGTTTTCCACTGTGACAATGGCCTGGGTGGATTAACTATGACGTAACAATAGTTCAATGAGGCACTTCACTGTCTGAATATTGGAAGGGCAACATGGCTCACATGAAGGGCAACATGGCGCACCTGAAGGGCAACAAGGTGCACATGAAGGGCAACATGGCGCTCACAAAAGGCAACATGGCGCTGCGCCATGTTAGAAATGGCTAGATGAAACACTGGATGACACATGTATCCGGCACTAGCAGGGTTAAAAGTACTCAATGAATGGAGAAAAAATATAACTCACCAGGTGATTTGCCAGTGAATGAATCCATCTCACTTGCGGTAAAGTCAAATTCTCAATTTTAAGATTCAGTATCTTCACAGATTGTAGCTGCTCAAATATCATGCCATTTTCAAGCACATGATAGGATCTGTATAAATTATTAGCACACAGAATATCATTTACAAGATTAATGTCTGTGCATGATTTGAAGATTATTATGAAAAATTACTCTTGTTCTGTGTCAACAAGGCGATAATTCTCTGAAATTAGGCTGAAAGATGAAGAACATTCACAATATTTTCTCATGTATTGAGTCAGATGTTACAAAGTTGCAACATCAGAATGGGGAATAAAAGATCTAACTAAATTATATTCAAAATACCACGCGGGTTTCTCGATTGATTATACCTTAGCACACTCTCTAGATTGTGTTAAATAATATAACATAATTTGTAACTCAGACAGGTCCGCAGCTATGTACACAGGCAGAGAGGAGAGTGGATTTGACAGCCAGATAAATCTTTTTATTTTTCCTCATAATTCAACAGTTTTCAACCTATTAAATTATTGTATTTAATTTTTAACCCAATTCTAGTTGTTATTATCCAGGGTTAATTTCACCTAGGTAGATATTTTATATACAAAAATGAATGATAATACTATTATCATTCATTTTTGTATTTAAAATACTTATTATTAATAGCGCTTCGTTCACTACAGTATATACTCATTTTTTATACATATAATTATTAGTTATGTATGGTCACTTAAAATTGTCCAACCAAATACGTAACATGTAATAAGGAGCTAGCAATTACAACTGTAACAGTTTTCAGTACAGTACAACTTGCTATCAGCAGGCACTCTTATGAGCAGCCAACCTCCTATGGGAGGCCACTTGGCTATTCCCCAAATAGCATTTTGTATACAAATGAACCTCCTATGAGCAGCCACCTGCCTTAAAAGGCCACTTTTCTTGTGTCACAAGGGTGGCCTCTCATACCAGGTTCCACTGTACAGTGAAAGTCGGTCCTAGCAGTCACCACTAAGGCTGGCGCAAAAACCCAATTGACGGTCACAAAACCAACTTCCCGATCATATTTTCACTGTTAAGATTCTCCAATGACCAGTCACCGCAAACGCAGATGCGGCCAGTTATTTCGCGATTAAAAATTCATTTTTAACCTGGCATAACGGCCACATAGATAATTTCTAAATGTAGTGGCTGCACAATAATTGATTATCCAATACTAAATGATACTAGTCAACTCCGGTCCAGTAACGTTAACGATTGACATTTTTATACTTTTTATCAATTTTCAATGCCTTGTAAGGCTTGTTGACAGCTACTAGACCTGACTTCTGTTTTAGATTACTTCCTGTCCGGTCAATCTAATACACAGATGTCAACGCTTCACATTTTTACTATTATTATAAAGTAAAACGCCACCTGGTCAATGTACGTTATACAGGGCTACTCTACTGGCTCACATGGCATTTCAGCATAGCAAAGCTTGACCTCATAATTTCTCCACAACTAGACTAATAGTAACTTTTTTTTCAGAGTGACCACTTGTAATTAATAATAATAGAATAGGCATAATTCAAACACCACTGCTACACAAATTACCACAATCAAGTAGAGGGTGTAATATTTTGGACAGAGCATGCAGGGAGGGGAATTCAGAACTGGATTTATTCAGCTAATAGTAAATAACTTTAGGTCACATAATCACTTAAAATGTGCAAATAATTATTTTACCTGGGAATGAGTGGAATCTATGTTTGATCATGTAATAGCTGCCTGTCATATGACCTGACATAAAAAAAAAACAGGGTCATGACTACTATGACCAAGTACTCAACAATGGCTGTATCACATCAGCTCAGAGATCAAGGGTCAATTTGTAATCCCCTTCCATTCATGTTGTTTTAAAAGAAATAGATGCATAAATATTTTTTTCTGTGTGAATATTATTATGTATATGAATTATATCTTTTGATATTACGGCAGATTAAATCTTCTGATATTATGGTAGGTGAAAATAAAGTTGATTTTTTTTATCCCCTCCCCCTCTCACTCTAATTTTCTCCCAGTTACACACACTATTTTCCATCCATGTCTTGACTACCCTGAAAATTTAGAAGTTAGACCATTTGACATATAATAAAATTCTGAAACGAAGCTAATTGGTTTATAGAGGGCAACATTTTTATTAATTTACTACATGTCAAATACCTTAATTTTCAGGGTTGTCATGACATGAATGGAAAAATAGTGTGTAAAATTTAATGAAAATTGGTTGAGAATTGACTGAGAAACCGGCAAAATTCATTCACCACGGTTAATGTGAATCCGACTATTGACTAACTTAAGTTACAACAGTCTGTTTCACCAGATCCTGGGGGTAGCCTTTTTTCAATTTGCTACGTCATTCTTTAAAAAATTTTACCAAATTTTTTTTCGGATCATTTTTTTTTCATCTTCCTCCAACATCCCTGAAAATTTGGTGGTTTTTTTTTGTGTAGTGAAGTTGGACCATTTGGCATGTAATAAGTTTTCAAAATTACAGCTCTCTTTAACACCATTACCGTGAAAGAAGAATTCTATTACATGCCAAATGGTCTAACTTCAAAATACACAACAAAATTGCACCAAATTTTCAGGAATGCAGCACTCGAAATAAGGCCTTTGTGGCAGACAATCAATAGCATTTATAAGTATTTAAAAGTGAAGTGACTGTCAGGGTTGAAAATTGTTATTACAGTGGTGAGCTTCCACTTGTTGGTTAACTGATTTAATGTTTTCAGAAAATTGTGGGAACAGGCTGGGTCGTAGCTATATATTACTTGCGGACAATCTGAAATTTCAGCGGACAACCTGAAAATCTGACCTGATTGTCCAATGGACAACCTCATTTTCAACCCTCATTTTGAACGCTAGAATGTTAGGGGTAGATGACGAAATTATCCTAGAAAAATTTGGTTAAAAAATTTTAAAGAGCGACCAAGCAAATTGAAAAAGGCTACTCCTAGGATCTGGTGAACCAGACTGTAGTAGAGTAATGGAGGGTATTATGGGCTGAGGCAATTATGAGCCTTTTTTATATATTAGGTTTAATAGTTCAATTCTGTGTGGCACCAGTATTTTTCTTTGACCAGGCTATCCTAAGCCTTACCCAACTTATACACACCCAAAAAATTAAATTCAAATGGAAACTTTCACTCACACATCGAAATAGATCTTTAACATCAGTTTGTGAAAACTGAAAATACCCCTTTTATCATATATTGTGTTGAAAAACACCAAAAAATTAAATTCTCAGTTATTCTTGGAAAAATGGAAAAAAAAAAAAAATGTATGTAGAAAAGAAGTCAATAGTTGACAAAAACTGTTTAATCTTCACATTGGAGTCAATTTTTATCAATATAGCACATCTTTAGCAAATCGCACATAATACCAGCAGAATTTTGTGAATGCTGCAATTATGGGCTGCTGCAACTTCAGAGATAAAACTACCCATGAGAAAAAAAAATTTGCACTATTTTTTTCAAGTTTAATCATCCATATACTACAGGCAATAAAAAAGTTCAATTTCAAAAAATTTAAAGTAAAAATAAATTTCTTACCAATCAAAAGGCGCAAAGTGTCCATTTACATGTTTTTTGTGTTTTTAAGCTAAACAAAAAGTCAACATTACTAATAAGTAACAGTTTACCTAAATAAACTATTATTTTTAGATTATCAACTATTTTTGTTCCTTTTTTATTCAAAGTAAACAGAAACATATACAGGAACATTATTTTTATTTTAAAAAAAATAATTATACCCTGGGTCATGCTTTTTCAACAACAGCAAAGTGCAGCCCATAGGCCTAATACCAGCAACAGCAGTACATAATTGCAGCAGCCGACCATAAGTAATTGCAGTAAAACCGGAATATATTCATATATTGAATGCTCCTTTGTTTTTGTACATTTTGCCTAATAATGACAATAGGACATTGCTGCAGACTTGCATTTATCCACCCATACCAAAAAATGATAAATTAAAATTATTAGAAGCATTTAGGTGTTAACCCGCCCATAATACCCTCCATTACCTAGTTAGAAGGATCTCGCCCTCTACTATGTTCCTGGTTCAGGGCTCGAAATTGGCCCCGTCCAATCGTCCGAGAAGACCAACAATCTGGAAGGGCGAGTTCAGTTTCAGTGAGCTTGTCCTACTGGAGAGTGCCCCTGCTTGACAATTATTAGGAAGGACAAGTTATATTTTTGGGAAGGACTAGTCAATTTTTTAGCTAGTTTTCCGACTGGACAAGTGGAAATTTAGTCCAATTTCGAGGCCCTGGGCTTAGAAAGCAGCATGTATCTGAAACGTAAGATGCTCACATCATCACAAATGGTTAAAATGGCCGGGGGGTGTTTTAAAAATGCTCTCACAAGATAAATAACTGATGGAATGTTTCCAAATCAGCTGAGTGGATGCATAAATGGTCACTAAGTTCGGTAAACCCAATTGAAATGCATTTTTAAGCCGTATTACTATAAGGGGTTAAATCGATCATGAGTCACCGGCGACCCCCTATCTTACGGTTCAGATATGGAATGCTTGCTAACCGGTAACACGTTGTGGAGGGTGGCGTTTGCTGACTACCATTACCATGATTACTCTAATCTAGTCTAGATCTACTAACAGTAACAGTTAGCCTATGAGTACGAGGCTACGACTACGACACTCGACAGTCGTAGACTACGTCACGTGCGTCAGCCGGTGAGGTGAATACCGTTAGGACTTTATACCCCAACCGACCCAAACCAACCCAAACCGACTTGAATCAACCCACCCGGCCGATATGCATTCATTATATTCAATATAAGTGATTTAATTTGGGCTATTGTTGTACATTATGCTTTATTTAATCCTTTCTGTCCGGAAATAATACTATAATTTATCCCACTAGACACTATTTTGCGGAAATATAATACCCAACAGGGAATCGACTGACGGCCATGCTTGCAGACGGTACGGCCTATTCACCAGATGGCGCACATGTATGTCATCTCAAACTCCGGTTTTACAACACAATGCAAAACTATTTATTATACAATGCAAAATGATACATTATAACTGAATATACATGCTAACAAACACAACTAATATTGTAATGGACAAAATGTGTGACAATGATTATACCTGTACGATAACTCATATAAAACAGTCAGTATAGGCCTACATAGTAACATAAACAAATAATAACATTTTTTGAACAAAATCGAATTATAATATAGTCATTATACATAGTAGTAACATATATATATATGAATAATAAAAGGCTTATTTTTATTAAATAAAATCGAACAACAATATTTTATATGACGGGACGAATAATATAGCCATTATACATAGTAACATATGCAAATAATATATTTTTTATTGAACAAAATTGAGCAATAATAATAAAAAAAATAACTCTCATAACTAATATATATACACACTAAAATATACTACGAAGACACAACACTATTTTGATAAATGAAAGAGCGTTGTATACCGATAGTCTAGTCAAATAATAGGAATAGTTTTTATAATAACTTATTATACTCGCCGTCAAATTACCCAGGATCGCATGATTTTCGGCGATTTCCCCGTCAATTCTAAACCGATTTTCTTCAAATTTTGCAAAGGTCATTTTCTATTCAAATCCTAATAGCCCTGAAAATTTCGTGAAATTATATAGAGCATTTCAAAATTTAGACCATTTGACATGTAATAAAATGAAATTATGACGTTCCTCTTTAACCCCATTAAACTAATTTTAGAATTTTATTACATGCCAAATGGTCTAACTTTTGAAATATTAAATATTATTTTGCGATTTTTTTTACCCCTGTTAGGATTTGAATAGAAAATGGCCTCTGCAAAATTTCAAGAAAATCGGTTCATAATTGACGGAGAAATCGCCGAAAATCATGCGATCCTGGTTGATCATTTTTAATTTGACGGCGACTATAGTTCTGGTTACCATACATTTACAGCATACGGAATATTAACAATGCTCATCCATAAAAAAACATAAGCATTTTATATCCAGCTCATTGCGAGTTCACAGCTTACCAATCCAGTGCTTCAGCGGAACTCCTGACTTCACAACTCAACTGTTGTCATCAGCCTACTGCCGAGGTGTGACTTCCTTCACAACTCAACTTGTGTCATCGTTGATCATGAACAGCAATTGATGGTCACAGCTGAGAGTGAGATTACAACTCAGCGTAAAGATTACAACTCAGCGTGACACGGGGTCATTCAATTGAAGATCACAACTCATTGTCGCACCTGATGTGGATCACAGCGGGCAATTGTGAGATTCAATTAGTTTAATATTAATTAATGGGTAGGCCTATATTAGAATCATACAAATATATTCAAGTAAATATATTTTTTATGAACAATTCTTATCAAAGTTGTATATCTTTCTGTTTTTAATAGTCACTCCTCTAATAGTAGCCATATCATCAGAATCATATTATTTTGCCTTACTTCTCAGAAATACAATTAGTAGAATATGATTGGATTTTTTTTTTTTACACAAATCACTCTCAGACATGATATTGAAATTGGGAGAAGTTGTGAATGGACAATATCGGGAAATAGAGAGAAGCTTGCTAAGCCTTGGCGATTTTTATCTGAGTGACAGTCGTACTAACTTTGCAGTTCAAAGAGCCATCTGGAGTGCAACTGAACTCACCAAGAGAGAACGACATGTGAGCCGCTTCCTCAGACATATCACACCACACAATTCAAAGTTTGTGGTGTCTACGGATGGTTCAAGTCTATCCGTTGCACCTAAAAACAGAGACAAAAAACCTGCACAAACAAAGAGAAAACGTGCTACAAAAACAACAACAGTCAACAAGAAACACAAGTTATAGACATTGTAATTGTTTGTTAATAATACATTAATTCATTCAGTTACATTGATTAATGATTTATTGTATATATTTTTTTTCTGTATCATGGACTACTGCAATGACATCGATCATATCAATAAATTGTGATTCAATATATAAATCGATACATTGTACAATTACACAATTGTTATATTATAATTATTATAATATTATGCCTTGAATGATAATAAATAATTGAATGTATGTTATTCATAATGATCTTCTGTATCATTTCTGTCGACCTCACTTGGTTTAGCTATGCCGATCATAGCACCACCTGGTGACTGTCAGTTGATCACTCTTGTTTCTTGGTTTGGTCCGGTTTGACTAAGATTTAATCTAATTTAAATACGTTTTTTAGATATCTTATCTTTAAGTTCGGACATATATGACACAATATATCATAGACTGCGAGAATAAGATTAATAAAAGCCTATACTATTGACTATAATTATCGTTATCAATATTATTTCAGGCCGATTGGGTTGATTCAAGTTGGTTTTGGTCAGTTGGGGTATAAAGTCCTACCAGTGAATACCCATGTCAGCAGGTAGCTGTGTATTAGTACTATTACAACGGCCTATGGCTATGCCTAGGCTATGGCTGGGCCTATGGCTATGCCGAATGCCAGTTGTTTCGGCCCCTTTCCTGTTCGGCCCCTTTCCCGTTCGGCCTCTTACCCGTTCGGCCCCCTAGTATACATAAGTCATCAGGTCAGAGGTGTCGTGGGTGACATGGCATGTTGACCTGTTTGGCCCCTACCAACGATCACCTGCCCAGCCCTGTGAGCTCACAAGTGCGCTAATAGTAATGGTAATACATAAGCTGTCCAGCACGCTCCAGCCTCTTGTAAGTGAGATGACCTGTTCGGCCCCCATCAGCGATAGCCTGTTCGCTCCTCAGTCTAGCCCTGTGTGTAAGTGCTGTCTGGCATACTCTTGTTAACGTGTTCGGCCCCCTAATTAAAATATTAAAATTTATAAAACATTGTCGTAAATCTAGTGTTGTCAATTATAAGTAGCACAATTATTCATAGTGATGATCAATATGTGAAATATTTAAGTACAATAGTCTCTATATGTAAATCAGCAGACAAAGTGTCATGCGGCACTTAGACATATACATGTGTAGGCCCTATAGCTGGCAAAAATCGCAACTGGCAACTGAGATTCTGGCGTAATGCAAGGTAGGTCTAATTTACTGACAACTAATCATGTTGTAGGCCCTATAAAGCTAGCTATTGACGATTCAGAGTCGGTACCGGTATTTTGCATGAGTAAAATCGGCCGGGCATTGATTAAATTATGTGTATTTTAAGAATATTAGAAAAAAAAAAGACAGATATAAATAGTACAAATAAATATGTGCGCAAGTATGTATAGCCAATTATTTTGGGATGTTGACTATATAATATGTACATGTATCGTCAACATAGGAATATAAACAATAAATAAAAATTATTATCCCTAAATAAGGGTAGATAAATGGTATATAAAATCAATTATTATTAGTCAGAGGATTAACGCTTCAAGTTAACACTGGCGTCCAGGCGGGACAATTAGTGGCAACACATTCTGAGCAGAACGAGTGAGTAGTTGTTGAGACTACTATTGCTCCTAAACATGTCAAATCGACTCAACAAATCATAACAACACGTAAACACGACACTTTGACCCACTGCTGGGCTAATGTTGGCTCAGCGTCGTAGACGGTGGGACACAATTGTCCCAGCATTGGGTCAGCGTGTCGTGTTTGCTGGGATATACCTTACACGATACACGTGTTGGCCCAGTTTCTCAGACGATGGTCCGTCATTGAACCAGCATTGAGTCAGTGTATCTTGTTGACTGGGAGGGTAGGGCAATACCATGTGAGATTTCAAATAATATTCCATTATAGATCTAAAATATAACATTATTTTAATATAGACTTAGGTTAAATAAAACACTCTGTTTATAATATATAGTCACCGACTTGCTCTTCACTTCATTCGTGTTACTCAGACATGCATAGACATATGCCCCCCCCCCCCACTATAGTCTATACAGTTGACATAAATAGACATGTATAATCACAACAGACATTTTATCACGTTATTTGAAACAATCGCGTTTCAATTTAGAAAGATCAGGCTGCGTATATTTCATATCTAAGCCAAGCGTGTTTTTTTATTTAAAAGTCATTTATGTAACTTAATTAATTTGATGACATGATACAATGAGTTATGATGAAATTTATGTACGTCGGAAAAGGTGAGCACTACTACAGAGCAGTTTGACACAAGTTGAGTTGTGAAGGGAGTCGCACCTCGGTGAGCAATAGGCCAACCCTGGAGCAAATGACATAAGTTGAGTTGTTAACAGAGCGATATCTCGGAGAAGGTGATGTTACTACGAGCAGATGACAACTGGTGAGTTGTGAAGGCTGGAGTGAAAGCTTGGATTGAAACTGTAAGTGATAGATTGGTAAGCTGTGAACTCGCTTACCAATAAAAACTGGGTATTTCGACTCAATATAATTTTTATAATATAAATGTAAGAAAGAGCTGATATATATTTAAAATTAGTTGTTTCAAAATATATGAAATGATAATAATCGCGGCAATGTCTACACACGCAATAATCTGATCGTGCTTAAAGGTGAAATGACCTGCTTCATTCGTTTACAAATTGTGAATTATTGTATAATATAATAAGATTCATAGATAAGTAAATATGTTTAAGGCCTATATAAAGGCTCATAATATATCAGTTCTAGTTCCCAACGCAATAGACCTATTCATTATAGGGGGCCGAACGGGTATAACGTACGTAGGGGCCTACTTGGGGGCCGAACAGGCAATGCTTGGAAGCCAAACGTAAGGATAAAAATGTTAAATTAGTGGTTCAAAGAATCAATAAGATAATGTTCAGTAATTTGAACTAACATTGGAAGGGTTGTTTTAAAACATCACGGCGTTTCGACTAACTTACTAAGGCAATTTTTCTGAACTTTCTGATTTGTTCGAGATTGTTCTAGGGCTGAGGCTGAACATAATTACCGATAAACAATTTTAATGATTATATTATATGTTATCTAGTATTATTCCGGCCTGTTTCCACAATGTAGGCCTAGGAGCAGATGAGCAGGCTGTTCAGACAAGTAATTTTCAGCCACTTGAAGTTGTGTCTCGCGGTTCAGTGTAGTAGTAGTAGGCCTATAGTATAGCTGTATGTACCACGGTAGGGGGCCGAACGGGTAACGCTCTGACCACGCTGACTCAGTGACTGACAGGCCAGGGGAAGCATTGTATATTAGGGGGCCGAACGGGTAAGAGGTCGAACGGGTGAGGGGCCGAACGGGAGGGGGCCGAACAGGTAAGAGGCCGAAACGACCTGATGATATCGCTATGCTGTATGCGAGCGCAGCGAGCTGCTATAGCGCTAGTCAGCAGGTGGAACAGGCTGTAGTCTACAGTACAGCATAGCCTACGTTAGTTGAGTGTTCTCGTAGCGCAGCGGTATCGTGAGTTGACAGCTTCAACTAAACCTACGTACACCTACACTGTAGGCTATAGATCTAACGTTAACTCCTTCTATTATCGACCATTCCGGAGACATCAGTCTGATCAACATGAACAACACAACAGTACGTTTAACTATGTAGATCTAGTCTAAATTATGCTAACTGGCTAAATTATGAATTTAATTAGTCAGTATAACTGTTTCGTACAAAGATCAACTTAAATTTAATTGGACTAGGCTACAATTAGGCTGCACATGACCTGATGACATTCATTCAAATTATTTGTTTACACCGCCATTCATGTTTGTACTAGTTTTTCAGGATGGTGTACCATGTGTACTGGGCTGTGGGTATACATTTGATATTTTTATTTGCAACAATAGCCTGTAAACACATCATAACTTTGGTCTTTAATTGTATTTGATCGTAATTAGGCCAATCAGCATCTGCAGACAAACATGAAATTACCAAAAATGATTTATGACATGAATAGGAATTGATGTTTTCGGCTTGAGCATGGTCACAAAATTTGCAGTGGAAAGTAGTTTGGTAACGAAATTTGGTAACAAATTTTAAAAAAAACGCCATAATAGTGCATTCTGTTTCAGAAAAAAAAATCAAAACACTCACACTGTGGATAATACAGCTTATTAACTGGAATAGAATGTGTGTTATTGTTTTAATATTGTTGATTTTTACATTACAAATTAGGAGAATAGCCTTCGGATAATGTTTGTATTTTTCACAAAAAAAGATTTCAAATAAATATGATTTGATTTGATTTGATTTGGATAGGCCTATATAGTGACATTCAATATCATTACATTATTATAAAATGAATTTTATTAGTTATGTAAGCCTGACGTATTTTTGGTAACTTATTTTGCATTTTATATAAAATATTAACCAACAGACACGAAATAACACCAACTCAGTATATACCGTAAACTGGTGTGACTTTGGCCCACTTTTTTATTGTTTTAAATCTAGAGTGCTTATAATTATATTAAAGGGACAGGCCCAGGCTAAAATCATCAAAAAATCGGTGATTTTATTTTTGGCTTCTTAATATGACCATATGATGTGAACATGTCAATAGACTATTCGAACTGCATTTTTTTAAATTTTTCTGCTGCGCATTCACCAGTCAGGCTAGATATAGAGACGATTTCCTATTTTTGACATGGTTGTTAAAAATTAGAAATCAAGAATGTCGTCTCTATATCTAGCCTAACTGGTGAATGCGCAGCACAAAAATTTTAAAAATTTGCAGTTCTAGTCTATGGACATGTTTACATCATATGGTCATATATTTATCGTCTTGTTGTATTAATAATAAGAAGTCAAAATAAAATCACCGATTTTTTTATGATTTTAACCTGGGCCAGTCCTTTTATTTAATGTTTCTAGTGAATGTAGCCATATAGATAAAGAAAACTAATTATAAAAAATAAATTATAATTTGAGGTGACGATTCTTTCACACTTTTTTTTTTTTACTTTTCAGGGTGGGCCAAAGTCACACCCCCTTTGGGTGACTTTGTCTCAAGAAAATAGGTTACAACTTCGGTAACTTTAAAAAGTGATTTTAAACATTGATATAATGCTTAAAAAGCACTTGACATTTTGACGTAATTGTTTTATACTTTTAAATAGTGTAATTTCGGGAAATTTAAATCTTCTGAACTAACTGAAGTAATAAAATTTAAAATCTGGGGAGTTTATGATCCCAAGCTGGGGGTGACTTTGGCCAAAAAAATAATTACCTTGGGGTGACTTTGACCCAAAATATTACAAGGTGATTTTAAACAGAGATATAATGCTAAAAAATAACTTAAAACCATCTCACGTAAATATTTTGACATTTAAATACGTGAATCTTAGGGAATTTAAATGTTCTTAAGCATTTCAAGCCAAAGCTATTCCATTTTTTTTAAATATTGGGCCAAAATCACCCCAAAAATACGCCTAAAAATAATTTTTTTAAATTTTGTGTTCATAAAATTTACTGAAATAGTTGTTGACTAGGAAAGATTGTGGGCAAGACTGCTGAGGACATGAGATTTCATTATAGAATAATACGTAGATCATTGTGTCTGCAGAACTACATGAACAAGTATAATTTTTGCAGGTCTATAAAACACGTGTTTTGACCTGTTGACCTTCTTGGCGATGCCTACCTCTGTACGCTACACGTAGCCAAGAAGAAAAGGGCATGGTGCAAACACAAACATATGTATAGACCAACAGTAACAAAACAATACAACTGTCATAGATAGTTATGTCGTGACGTCATAAAATAACTTTTTTTTCATTTGGGCCAAAGTCACCCCCTAGGGCCAAATCACCCCAGTTTACGGTATTATAAAAATAATCAAACATGTGCTAATTTTTACTCGTGTCACCTCAGACACTGGTAATTATCCCCCGATCAGCTAATATTCACCACCAGAGGTCAGAGATTTCACAGCCACTTTCTGTACTGCCGCGTCTAGATGCGTGGGAAAAAAGCTCACTTCTTTCAGAACGATGGCCTCACAGAGTGCAAAATAACCTGATTCATGTTAACACCATTAATTGACGCTTCTGAAAATGAGATAAAAATATCACGGCTAAACATACACTGATATATACCATACATAGTAAAAATTGAGCTTAGCTCATACTTTTAAAAACTAAAAAAAATTAATTATCAATAAATATAAAATTGAAAGTGGAACACTCATTTATATACCCTCTGGTTTGTATAACGAGCACTGCGTACACAGATTCCCATGTGTTGGCAGCAGGTGGGCAGGTGTGCACCTAAAAACAGACCAATAACGGGTCTACCTCACCGCAGGCGCTCGTGGGGACACCCGAGAGTGAGTTTCAAAGTTCCCAAGGTCCGAAGTTCCGAAGTTCCAATAACTTCAAGTTCCGAAGTTCCCAAGTTCCCGGAACTTCAAGTTTCGGAACTTCAAGTTCTCAAGTTCCCGGAACTTCAACTTCCCGAAATTTAAAATAACATAATTTGAAACAAAATCGACTCATTCTTATCTGGGGCTTGTAACCTGGGGGTACCAGGTTCGAATCCCGGTCAGACTGGATATGTGTCATCGTGGTTGTTCATATACAGTGCTCCAAACTGTTCAAAGGCATGGAGTGTAGACCCTACAGTGCTCTCTATGGTACTGTGCACTATAAAGAACCGTTAAAGTCATTTGAAATAAGGGAAGGGTACAGTCCCGGCTTCGGGCTGCCTTCTGTTGCGATATTGCCTCAATGTGCAGAAAGCGACGCAGTGCAATATAGTAAGTCAACAAACACGAAATGTTTAATGTACCTGCAACTGTCGAGCATGTTTTCCCTCGATTTCTCAACCAATTTTCATGCAATTTTGCAAGTACTTCACTATTTTCGCGTCCCCCGCCAAATACCATAAAAGATTCATTAGAAAATATTGTATAGTGCAAAAGTTAAACCATCTGGCATGTGATGCAATTCAGGGCTTGTGTTTACAGAGGGACGCCCACGGTCATAATTTGAAAATTACTACATGTAATATGGTCTAACTTTTGAACTATTGAATATTTATAGTAGGCCTATTATCTTACGCAGACTGTGTTCATTTCAGTGTATTAATTTAATATTGGGCCAGCTCCGCAGACGGTGGACTAGCATTAACCCTACATAGGTCTACTGGCTCGTCACCGTAGGCCCCTATTTTTTAAGATGGCCCAGCATTGGAATGGCTTTTACAATGACTGACCTATCATCAGAACTAATCACGTGTAAACCCAGCATTAAGACCTTGACCCAATATTGGTTTTAAGCTGGCCTAACATCAGACCAGCATCGTGTCAACATGATAGTAGGCTGCATAAGGTTTGACTCTGCTATTAAACATACTATGATCGTGTTTAGCGTGGTTTAACATGGTTTATATCCTGGATCTGGGGCTCGTTTCACAAAGAAAATCGCATCCTAACTTTCAGTCATTTACAATTAAAAAGTTAAGATCTTAAGATGATCTTTTTAATGATAAATGACCTAAACTGGGTTAAAGTTAGGATAAGATTTTCTTAGTGAAACGAGTACCTGACCAGCTGACACACCGGAAGAAGATAAATATATCCCACGCGATCAAATGTAACGTTATTGGGACGTTCTGGAGACGTTAGGGTTATTATGACTACGTCCTTAGCACGTCCTCATTATGTTCATTCATGAATGACGAAAATGGGACCTTAACGAACGTTATATTACGTACAGTGTTTGCAGGGATAACAGAATGATATTATCTCACTGGCTTGCGAGGTCGACGGTCACAGCCCGCCGTCATTTGACTGTCTATAGTGGTGTACAATCAAATTGTGACACTGAAACAGCGTCTGCCAGCCACTTTTACTATTTTTTTATGGTCACGTCAAGAAAATATAAACAATTAAAAACTCAAAGCGAGTTGGTATAAACAGTATAAACAGCCGCCATTTTGTTTGAATTTTCGATCGTGCCTAAAACAACATCCAGCTTAATCGATCCTAGGCGTGTATAGTCCTCTCCGAGGCCGTAGTAGTAGTAGTAGTATGTTTATTTACCTCCTTTCAAGGAGAGCATACATATACAAAGTTTACATTTTAGTTCAAAGGTGCTACAAATATCGAGCAAAATACAAGAATTGCGCTTTTAACATCTTAAGTGAAAACATACATGGTATTAATTTATTTTACATCTCAGAAAATATATAGAATATCCCATTAGCTTAAAGTTACTGTACAGTGTTTATATTTTTGTTATTTTTTATTCCTTACTTTTTTTATTATTATTTATTTTTTATATTTGCAATATTAAACAGAGAACAGAAAGGTGTATTTAACTTATTAAACCGGCATATGATCATATTCACTTACACTATATATGTGTCTGTACAATTTTTATATTTTTGTCCTTTTATATTTTGTATTCTTTTCTATTTTCTTATATTTTCAGTTTAATTCAATAAAATAGGCTGTGTACATCTCAGCGATAAAATAAACAATCGATTTGTATATGTCAGCCCATTCTTCAACAAATTCGCACTGGAGACCTGATAACAGGAAAACAGTTTTCTGTCTATTGGAGAACATTTTAAAACAATCATTCATAGCTGCGGGCATACATCTATACACTGTTACTAGAAGAGGCGTTCTCGCTGCACTTAGCTCTGTACATTCAAATAAAACATGACACACATTTCCTAGATCATGACTATTGCAAAGTTGGCATCTGTTCAAAGGCTCATATGTAGCCCTGTTCAGACGCACAAATTTACCTTGGCATATCAGTTGTACCATTTTCATTATTTTCTTAGCTAGTTTCGGAATAGCATTCGAAACTTTCCACCACACACTAACATTCATATTTACAACACATTCATTATATAATTCTAAACTCCTATACATGTATCGTTGGGTATTCCACGTCATAGTTACTTCTTCAATCACAAGTTTATTCACAAACAATTTGCACTTAACAATGCTCATACCCTGACTCATGGTCATCAAAAGCTTATCAACTTTGTGAAGTACACTGTATCTTTTAAAAGTTAACAAGGCGTTATAAACTGGTCCATTTTTGTTTTTATTAGGGACTAGTTCTTGATTGTACATGAGCGATATAACTCGAGTCATTATTACTTGCCTACTTAAATTGTTTGATGGTAACAATAGCACTCAATACAACATAACCAATTGGCTGATGTGCAGTAATGGTGTGACTGATAGCCAACCAATGTTGGCCAGAGGGACTGGTTTTGCTATATTTCTTGGAAGTCTCTGTATACGACAGGCGCTTTCAATCTGTACTTTTTCTAAAATGTTTATGTTCTTCTTAGCAACATCACAAGATTCTAAACCATACATCATTTTTGGTACACATACAGCTTTATAAAATTTGGATGATAAAGATCGAATTATCGGGGTTTTTGAACCACCTAAACTTAAAAAAGTATTTAGAGTCTGAGTAACTGACGCAGCGCGCTTGTCTATTATTTCTTTTTCATTCGACCCATCCTTACTTAAGGGGACACCTAAGTACAGAGTATTTTCAACCTGTTTGACAGTAGATGTACCAAACACAACAGCCACTCCTGGTTCTTTATCTTGGCCAAACATCATATATATACATTTCTGTGGATTAAATTTATACCTCCATTTGTGTGCATGTGTTAAAGCTACTTCCAGTAATATGGTCATTGTACGTTTTGATTTTGCGGTCACAACCACATCATCAGCAAAGGCAGGTGATCCAATTTTGTGTTGGTATACCTTTAGCGTCATGACATGTTGTTTTAATTCTTTAAGCAGATCATTGTTAAATATTTGATATAGGCGCATATAGAGTGGTGCCCCCTGTATCAAACGGATCTGAGAGTACTCCATTAGCGAGGACCATGCATTTAAAATTTTCGTAAGAATTGTATATCATTTTCCATATTTTTCCTCTAAGACCGATATCGAATAGTTTGAACATCAGGCCTTCTTTCCATACACTATCAAAAGCTTTCTCAGCATCTAGCATACCAACATACAGAGTTTCGCCTCTCTCCCTATAATACGAAATAATTTCATTTAACAGAAGAGCCACATCTTTGCTTAAACAATTTTCATAGAATGCTCCTTGTAACTTATTAATTTTTTCGTGTTCTTTTAACTATGAATCTATTCTAACTAGTAAAACTTTTTCATACAGTTTATATAATACAGATAGAAGTGTAATAGGTCTCTGATTAGCTTCCACTGATCTGTCTTTCCCCCCACCTTTTGGGATTTGGATGATTATCCCCTGCTTAAAACAGTCTGGTATATTCTCGATTGTAATCATTGTATTGAAAATAACGCTCGTCAGCTGCATCGCTTTCGTACCCATATATTTCAGATGCTCATTAGTCAGGTTATCGCTACCTGGTGATTTGTTGTTTTTTAAAAGGCTGCATTGGTCGGATACTTCTTTTATACTTATTGGTATTTCAGTCACTGGGTGATTATCTTACTCATCGCTTAACTTTATTTGCCCCACTGTCTTGGTAATTTGCTTTTAAAATTCGTCATTATACCCGTCGCCGTCCACTGGTGCTTTAAATAGCTTACAGTGAAAAAATTGCCAGTCATTTGCTATATCAGTGGGGTCAGTCAGTGTCTCTCCCGACTCGGACTGCACTGGAGATTCACGCACTTTATTCTGCAACCCTTTACGACACTTATTAATATATTGCCAAAAATACTGCTGGTCTAGTTCGCATTTATTTGCCAGTTTTTTTTTTATTTGAGATATTTTAAAATTGTGTTCTGCTCTTCTTATGGCCTGTCTGAGCGCTGTCTTGTTAGTTTTATATTTAATTAGTGCAGGATCATCAACGTAAGCAGGACGACCAGCATTAACCCATTGGCCAGAAGGCTTAAATATTTATTCCAATATAGTTTTACGTGTTTTTTTAATTTTTGAGTTTTTACATTTTTTTGGGCTATTTCTGTCATTGAATCTACAAAGTCTTTAATTATAGAGTCCAGCTGTTCAGCATTATCTATTTTTAAATTTTCAACACAATTAGCACCACATTTATTCATTATATGGCCCACTGCGCAATCCAGTGGCTCTGTATACTGTTGTTTGATATACGACATGTCACACCTGTGCCATTTTATCTTTTCTCTAAATTTTTTTCGCTCATTATTGAGACTAGTACTAAAATAAGAAAATGAAATATTAATTGCCAGATGGTCGCTTGTGTTTATACCGCTGACATCACCATATACAAATGATTTAATGTTGGCATTGCCAACCATACTGGACCTGACTACACAATGGTCAATATACGATCTATTACCTCGACTGTCCTCAAAGGTATAATTGGGTCCCGTGCACTCTGGTGACCAGTCATGCATGACAAGATCATTTTGTTCAACAAATGCCGTCAGCTTGGTGGCATTTACCGAGTTTACACCCCACAATCTGTTATTTTTCTGATTTCTTTCACCAAAATGAGCATTAAAATCACCTAAAATTATTAATTGACTACATGCAGCGTCGGCAAAATTGACAATTTCCTGCAAGTGCAATAACTCGTTATCATAGTCAGACAATACACTATTTTTATGAGGCATGTAAACACTGACTATTACCACATTATGAGTATTAAACATAATTTGTATCGCACATATTATATCACTACCCAAGTTATCAAGTGACTTCACATTTGAGGCGATTGACATATTCCAAAACAGAGCTACTCCACAGTGACCAAACTGTTTTCCACATTTGCCATCATCTAAATCACGACTCGCTCGAGCTGTCACACAAAAATTGTTGTCAATCTCACCAAGTTTCCATAACTCACAATCATATAACATATGTTCAGATACTGCTATAATATCAGACTTGCTCATTAAATGTCTTAAATATGGTTTGGCCGTAACCAACCCCCTCATATTCCATGCAGGGCATATTACACCAGTTTTTGTACATTCAGACGCCATTATTATTTGTTTAGAATGAAAAATATATGATATCAGAACAATAATAATTAGCGATATAACACGGATTATGAACTTTATATGTTTGATATAGTACATTGATTATCACTTATTGAAGAATCACCAGGCGTCACCATATTCACCACCGTTATAGTAATCATTATGTTCATTGTCTCTATAGTCGTACTTCCTTGTTTTATATACCTGCCAAACTCTGCACTCGATATGGTCTGGCCAGAAATTAGTGTCAGTAATTTTCCAAACAGAATTGTTTGGTACAAATAGCTTACATCCAACACTGTCTACACAGAATCTATTTCTTACCACCCTTATATTCATAACCCTAATTGTTTTATTTTTATGTTTTATGTAATTTTTTTGTCTTTTATGACACTATCTGACTGCAGGTGAAGCCATGATTGATAAGTCAGCTGAACTAACTGGGCCGTGGATTGATGTATTTGCTTTATCCCAAAAAAAGCAACATGGCGGCGACTGAGAGCGATCTCGACCCCAAGGTCCGAAAAATGTCCATAACGTTTTGATGAATGTGCGACCTCTGAGCTGAGCATGCGGGCATGGAAATGAAATGTTGCTGATTCTAAATAGCTATTTTCGACCTGATTATTCTCCGATATATTCAGATATGTCCGACGATTTTGTACACGGTCAATCTGTGGCTGAAACCTTTTTCAGCCAATGGGACTAGATCGACCCCTGTCTGGAAACTAAGTGTCAGACAGGCATCCCGTCTCTTTAGCCCTTAAGCCTGCCCCATTCGTTTATATATTTAGTATTTGCTAATTTATTGTGTAGTGTGTAATATGAACCAAAAACATTAATTTATTTTTTACATTTTGAAAGCTGAATGGTACACCCAATAATCCACTTAGCCTTGTGGTTATTTTATTGGGATGAGTTGGTATATGGGTGTTGACCAGCTGTGGATGAGTTGGTTTTAGCTGTTGAATGGCTGGGGATGAGTTGGTCATGAATGTGTGTTGCGCCTTCGGGGATGAGTTGGTATTAACTTGTCTGATATTTGATTATTTTTTATGATGATCATTTTAATGTATAAGATATGTTTTATAATCTGACTTGAATAAAATATAATTTAAGCATATTACGCCTAATCGTTGTTGTAATAATAACAGAATAATAACAGAAGTGTTTAAAAACATATTGCTATTGTTATTTCGCTACTGTTATAAATAACTGATAATTCTTGATATGTATTTTAATAGTTAGCCGTTCAAGTGCTTAGCACGGCTATGTTAGTTTTTAATATTAGCCGATACTTAAATCAGTTATTGGCAACGAGATGTGCCCGGGAGATGTGCATAATTTTAACATTAAGTTTTTTAAAATATGTTGTCTTATATCAAGCAAATAACCAAATATGAGTAGTCTAGGCCTACTTATTCGATTATAATTATTTCCATGTGTTGCAATTATTCAGTTGATGAGCTGTTGAGCGAAAGCAATTGTACTTTGTAGAGGGCCCGGTCAGTAATATTAGTATAGACTCTAGTAGTGTTTTATAAACTGTCAATTAGAAAGGTGTGGTCGCAATAGTTATCTCATGGTTGGTTGGATCCACTGTTATACCTAATTGTACTTCATAGTCGGCCCCCGCTAAGATAACGTTAGCATAGTGTTTTATAAACTGTGATTTATTGCCAGCAGTAAAATAACCAAATCCCTGCAATGTTGGCGCGTTAACAGTGACCCTACCATCACACCTCCTCCTTTTATTTTTGAACAGCGCTGAAAAATATTCGCGCTGATACCGGCGCATAACACATCCATGCGAACACTCACGGCTTTCACAAGTCAGCGTTTTCAGGGATTATCACTTCTACAAATATTTTATATTTCTTAAAGACTATAGGTGGGTTATTTATAATATCAAACATCAGATACAGGTATTCCAAGAGATATACTGTTACTGATAATAACCCTTTTCTTTCTGTTTCCCGCAAATTTGATGTCGGCGGCTTTCACAAGTCAGCATTTTCAAGGATTATCACTATTAAGCCTACTTCCACAAATATTTTATATTTCCTAAAGACTATGGGTTACTTATATAATATCGAACATCATATATTGCAGGAGATATACTGACATTACTAATAATTTCACGTTTTTCTTTTTCCCTAAATGTGAGATCGGCGGATTTGTTGTAAGGCCTACTGATATATAGTCACCTTTGTCTTTCTGTTTCTCTTAAATTTGGTGTCGGTGGATTAGTTGTTAAAATAAATATATTATAATACTAATAAAAATAGTAAAATATAAATGTGATTGTGTTGGTTATTGTTCGTCATCAACATTTGTGAAGGATAACAACTCAACAGGGTTATGACATATACTGTTTATTTGTTTATTATTATCAAATAGACAGATATACCGGGTATGTCACTTGTTTATTTACTATAAAATACTAAAATTTCAATCGTATCTGACCCCTTGAACGCATTAGATTTTTCGTTGACATTTCGCGAGTATTAGTGGAGCTCATCAAAGCCGTCGACATGTCACGAGCAGCTCTAGCTGACAGGTCTGAAGGGACTTACGCGAATACTCATCACAACACTTGATGTGCAAGGGAGTGGCTGTGGAGTAATTGAGTTCACAATTAGACCCCTGCATATTTTATTGTTGTCATTGAATATGGGCCGTACTGTTAATAAAAGATAATTTTGTTAAGTGACTGTTACTGCAAATAATTTAATCACATTTAATCATATACCGTAAGTACTGCACCTCGTATAATAGAAGGCCTTCCGTAAATTATTCGAATCTCTATAATTACAACGATACCAAGAAGCTATTATTTTATCCAATATACAGATCTAGTAAACATTTAATATAAAGTACATAATATATTTGATCTGTAACTTCTCATAACGTAAATATTTCCATTTAATTTGTATTTGTCTATTTATTTGAATTCCCATGTCAATATAAAGTACATAATATATTTAATCTGTAACCTCTCATAACATAAATATTTGCATTCAATTTGTACTTGTTTTTTTGAAATTTGAAATTTGCGTATTTAGCTACGGAAAAAAGAGAATACTTTAAGGGCGTTGCACAGGATAGCATTCACATAAGGTCGATATTGTATTTCAAACATTTTTTGGTAAAATAGCGAAGAAATAGTATTTGTCAATCACTTCACAAATAATCATGATCCTCTATGATCGGTGGTGTCGTCTGCAGCTTGTATTAACCTGGCAATACCACGTGCTATTGGGCAGACAATATTAAGCCACGCCCCCTGACCGGACTGTGACCCCTGCCACAATATCTGTGTTGTCGCATGTTGTTTGTCGCATTGTAATATAAACACCAACCTGTCGTCTGCTTGTGTTGAAGAATGCAGTGTGGTTTCTCTGGAATGACAATTTTTTTTGCTTGTTGATGTAATTGTATTTAATTCACAGCAATCGCATCTATGTCGAATGCCAAAATCCTTCAGTTAGCGTGAAGTCAGTGTGCTGAAATTGATGGCGCCATATTTACTGCTGTTCACATTAGCTTAATCACGTGACTCGCAATAGTGTGAACCACAGGAACGCGATAAACCCTTTCACTGTGGATGTCGGCACTAATGCGACATTGTGCTACACTGCGGATGTCGCGTTACTGCGCCATTACATAACTAGCAAGGCGATTCACTTGGTTGTGGTTGTGACGGCTCCCAGTGACCCTTATCGGCACGCAAAAGGGGTGGGCAGGACGTAAATGTCTTAAAGCCTTCCATAGCCGATAATGTAAAATAATAAATATGGTTGAAGATCCCTAGTTATGACGGATCTGGCAATAAAAGGGTCAATTTGAAATAATTACACAATGTGACATCATCATTTTGAAATAATTTCGCAGCAAAAGAGTTAATCTGAGTCAGCTACAAACCATGTTCTAGTCATAATAGCCAACTCTGCACAGGTTAATAAGCATTGTTAAGGAGGTCTATATCGTGTCATAATGAAAATAAAAATATCTTCGACATACTTTTTTTGGCTAGTTTAACGCATCTATGTTAACTTTTTTTTAGTGAATATATCAACAAACGTGTGAGGAAGTTGAGTGTCTGTATTTTGCCTGTCAGTTAGTAATGTAAACAATACATGCTACACATTGTACGATAAAGGTACACACTGTACAGCCTTCACAAATTACACACATAACACATAGGGATACATAACCTTGTAAATTGCGGACAGTTTTCGTTCAAATATTGATACAGACATAACAATCCTACAAAATGCTTATTTTGTTAACTTTTGCTGAGACAGGGACGCCGATGGTCGAAGAAAAAACCATCTGTAAAATGATGCATCTGTATACCACAAATAAGTTGTTGGTATTTCCAAAGGGAAAATCTAATAACAAACGTGAAAATTCGGATATTTGATCGGGGTTTTTTGGTACCTGTTTCATCTGTCTGGTATATAAAACATACTATACATTGGTAGCTATTGTGACCATAAATCACCTTACAAAATGTTGTTATATTTTGCTATTAAAGTGCCTGTAGCAATGTAAATTACACACACACATCATAATATGATTTTCTGTGGCATCAAAATAGCCTGTACAACGCCCTTAAAGATAACTTCACGGCCTGATGTGAAAATGGTAATTGCATTCGTTAAAATCACTGCTATTTTTAATTGAATTTTATTATATCTACATGCTAGGCTATAATATTTTTTTTTAAATGAATCATTATGTTTTATTTATATTATGTATATTTATGTATATTTCATGTTTTATAATCATGAGTTTTTATCTAATCAACTTTGACACAACATTACCAGAGTAGTCAGGAGGGGTGCTATGACTTTTCTAAGACATCCATCGTGTTCTTCTGGATTAATCCAGGATTGTCTGGATCACTTTACTCTTAAATGGCAAAAGGCAGTTTCTGCTTACTTGTAAAGTGAGCAGATACTGCACTATGCTGTTCTTCAAATGCAATAGGCAGTATCTGTTTACTTATAAGGTGAGCAGATATTGCCTTTTGGCTTGCACGGCAGTAGGCCTATAATTGGGTCCAATGTTGGTTCAATAGTGGACATTCATTGCCAGGAGGGTGAGCAGGGTGCCCCTATGTCCAGACCTACTCCACCCTTTAATATCTAGATTTGATAATAAAATTACATTTATCCAATGGTTCAATTCAAGGCCAGCGTCGCAGACGGTGGCCCAGTATTGAACCAATATTGTGTATTTGGAATGGACAGTTGAAACCTTTCAAATGCTACAGTTAAAATAACAGTTGCAATTTTTTTCACACACAAAACGTTGTTTTATTGTTGGGCTAGCGTCGCGGATAGTGATACAACAATAAATCAACAGAGAGACAAGTCAATGTGTGTACTGTGCACCCTGAATGCGATTCCATTTGACAAACAAATATATATCTATTTAAAACTGCAAAAGCTCAGTGGGGACTTCTGAAATTTAAAGCGTGAATTCCGAAGTCTAAAATTACAGTTCAGAATGGCTGCCAAAAAACTCATACGCGAAATTCCAATCAATCTGCCATAATAAAAATAACCCAACCAAATTCAAAATAGCCACCACAAAAACTTATAATACCTAGCCCAAATATTATTGTTACTTGAAAAGTCACAATTAAATTTTAGTTTTAATTGAATGTTAATATGTCTACAATCATGGTAGGCCTATAATCTTTTTTTTAATGAGTTATATGTTTTATATAAATTATGTATATTTCATGTTTTATAATCATGCCACCTGCTATTTTCAGTCTACATGTTATAATATTTTTTTTAAATAAAATATATTGTTTCCAATAATAAATATATATTTGTATTACAGTATGAGTAATCGCTCCCATGGGTCTAACTTTAAAACAGATCAGATAGCCTACAATAATTATGGTCATGAGTTGGGGATGATTTGGTAACACTTGGCCGATGGCTGGGGATAAGCTGGTCAGGTATTGACGACAGGTGGGGATGAGTTGGCAAAGCCTTCACGGCCGTTGGCGTTGAGCTGGTCGACCCGGTTGTGAACGACTTACTCAAATGTTTACAGCACTGCAAGATAAACATGTATGCAGATGATACTGCGATTTGCGTCTCTGCGAGGGATAAGGCTGGTGTGACTAAGCTCATGCAGGATGACCTTATCAATGTGAATGACTGGCTTTGTGCAAACAAACTAAGCCTTCACATTGGTAAGACATATCATGCATGCTTGTCACATCGGCACGACGCAGCCCTTACCTAGGCATCACCATTGATCAAAACCTAAATTTTCCTATACAAACCAATAATATATGCAATAAAGCTAATAGCTAGAGCACTTGGAGCCCTGAAAGGGGCAGGATCATTTCTACCCATTGATACCAGGGCTCTAATGTTCAACACCATGGTTCTTCCACACCTCGACTACTGTTGTAATATATGGGGAACAACCAGTGACATAGGTACATAGGTAAACTACAGAAAATTCAAAACCGTGGCATGCGTACCATCTTGCAATGTAATCCCAGGACACATCGCAGACATGCTTTCGAACCTGAAAGGTTGAGTGACTGTATTAAACAAAGAATTATGTTTTTGACAGCTGTAGGCCCCTACGTCCTGGTATTCAAAATTATGCATTCCAAAACTAAAAATTACATGTCTCACTGATTGGTCCCCGTTTCACATCAGTACGGTACAAGGAGGTCCACCTCCGGGGACCTTTTTGAACCCATATCACACTCAAATTCGCTCCACTACCGAAGGCACTCGACTCTGGAATCAGTTACCAACATCCATTCGAACTCTCCCAAACCTCAAGACATTAAAAAAACACAGCTTTCTTCATTGCACATAATTTCAACATCTACTTAACAACACTATATATCACATATACACAAACATTTACACAACAAATCCGCATAGTTACATATACCATCCCTACATCTGACTTAATTTTATGATGACAGCTCAATTCCCATGCCAGTAGGCCTACACTACAAGACATTTCTTCAACACCAAGCCTGCCGAACTGTTTTTTTGTTACTTTGTTAATATTTACAGCAAAAACAGCAATTTATTATATAGTCATATTGTAAAAAACTGAATTGTTTTACCCAATAAATATTCTTATTCTTTGATAAGGGGTTGAGTTGGTATGGGAGACGCGTTGACTGTGATTCATTTTATCGAAGGTGACAATATCTTCCGATACTCGGTGATGAACATACCGTTTCCTGTTTATATTTGCTGCGAGGTCTAGATTTTAGTCTAGGGGATCTACTGTAAAATAGTCTACAATAATAACTACGTTAGATTAGACTTATTTTTAGAGGTTTTGTCTTGTAGCTATGTTATTGCTTACAGTTTCATGGATTAATTTCATCGTATTGTATTAACACGTTGCGAATGGGATGAGGCTGAGTCGTGCCCATGTCATGACAATTGCCATGTTTGTAGGGCGATAATGCGTGCAGTCTCCGTTCACTGTAACGTTACTCGTTAGTCTAAGACTAAGCCTGGTTAGACTAATATTCCTTGTTTTTTTCCTGTCATTAAACTTAAAAATGAAATATTTCGCAATGTCCAATCCATTTCAAATTTAAGGCCAGACAAGTTTAGTTTAAACTTTTATAATTATTGGAAGGCAGGCAGACCTGTGACTGTGTCAGTGTGTTTTAAAGGCAGGCAGGCAGGCCTACTGAGCTGATAGGCCTTCACTGACAGTTTATTACAGATCTGAGCTAATCAGTAATATACAGTAGAAATTAGCAGATCTGCTAATCTCTACGAATTGCATAGCCAAACATGATTCTTGGCCATGCCATTCGTTTTTAGAGGACTGTTCTTATAACTTTGGTTTAATGGCAAATGTAGCAGGGTAGATCTATTTACTGGTCAACAGCCTGTTTGCTACATCAAACTATTGAATTTTCCTACGACATATACTACTGTTAACATGGTTAAAGTAGTCAGCAATAGACCGACTGCCAGGATGGTGACTGAGAGTGCTGCTCACTAGGTTAAAGAGTAAATAACACCAAATAATAGTCACATTTTTAGAAAATATGCGTTTTTTTTATATAATTTATATCGGTAATTTTACAGTTGTCCGGTAGGTACTTTTATTGAATTTGCAAGATCTTTCCGCTAGGTATTCAGGGTTTCCCCCAAAGCGTCCAAGCGTCACGGCACCATGACGCTTTAATTTTTTACCCTGACGCTTCAGTAAGTGCCGTGACGCTTCAGTAAGTGCCGTGACACTTCAGAAAATTCCGTAAAACATTGGCATTGTGTTGCGATGTCCAGCGATATAGATCAACGTTAGATCTTACAGCATTACATTGGCCTACTGTATTGCCGCATGGCAGTGCATGGCTCGCCTGTGCGCATGCCCAGTGGTCATATGATGTCACGTGGTCAGGCACTGTTGGCGGGTCTATCAGTGTGTAGCTGGCTGCATGCGCCCAGCAAACACGATAGTATGTGTAGTACGTTGACGTAATGTTGACTTAATGTTGGTCCATCGCCTGCAATGCTGGCTCAACATTGAAGCGCGTTGTTCCACCTGCCGTGTTTGCCGCAATAGGGCGTGTTAGTCTCGTAGATTTGTAGCGGGATTTGGCGAGATACGCTACTTCCGGGTCCACTTGGCTCAGCCGGTAAAAACACGTGCTTTTTCCCACTGTAATCATGTTACAACTTTTGAAGTGTACAAGTTTGCGTTCCTTATTAGAGCACGATAAACAATATATTTATACCTGGCAGATTTTTTTTTGTAAATAATGGTAATTATAGATCAAAATAATAGCGGGTGTAGTATAACAGCTCAATATATCTGTGTTTATTTAGGCTGTGAAGTTGGTCCCTGAACCGGGTGATTGGCGTTGTTTACACTCGCCGACGACGGGACACCCTTACATTCACTGACTTCAACAGCCTGTCATGACTACAGGCCACGCCCATTTTTGTCATGTCATGGCTTGATCTACAGCACAGAATTTTCTACTCACCCAGATAGTTGTCGTTAGTTTAACAATTTGACATAACTCCAATTCTGGAGGGACCAATTTGTACCTAATAATCAGACCAGAAAAGTTAAATTCAGTACCGGTATAGGGTCTATATAGACAGTGCATGACTGATTGTAGACTTAAAATATGCCGTGACGTCATAATGAGATAAAAAATAACTGGACTAATTCTAAGACTACAGTTATGACAGTAGGCCTACAGTAGATCATAAGGTTAAAACCATAGTCTAGACTATAGTTCTCATGCGCGGATCCAAAGGGGGGGGGGCGCCAAATTCGTTAAAAAGTCCCCTAAATTGTCAAAAAAAACTTTTTAAAATCCTGGATCCGCCCCTGGTTCTATAGTCTATAGTTCTATCATGGATTATAAATGAGAGTTTTAATCCGGACCATGGTTCTATAGATTTAGGACTACTCATTTCAATGCCTATATTTTTGTAAGGACTTAAAATAGCCTAGCCCTAGGGTTAGTTAGAAACGGTTAAAATAAATATTCAGGGATAGACTATATATAATTTAGACTACATGGGGCTGTTCGACAATTACGTAACGCTTGGAGAGGGGAGTTATAAGGGATGCGTTACGGAGCGTGGTCAAAATAACTATAAAAATACCTACAAAGACGTGGGGGATAAATCTCAAAATAAGCATTAGACCTAGTGTTAAATTATTGAAACGACAACCCCCCCCCTCCCCCCAATGCTTATCCACCAGACGGAGCATGGGGGTAGCCTAGACCTAAATAATGCTATTTATTATATGTTGTGGTCTAGATTAATATATAGACAAGTTTTGTATCATCTTGTATTATCTTGTTATTTAGGCCTAGATCTACAATTATTTTAGTAGGCTACCTGTACATAGTCTATTTTATTATTGCATTACCTAGCCAACAACGGTGTCTTTACAATTTTAAGTCCTGTAGGCTTAATTAGTAATAGGCCCGCATGACTTAAAAACTACGTCAACATAGGCTACAAAGCAAAAATTTAAATGTAAAAAAATGAAAAATGTCGGTTTCGATGACATTCTAGGGTAGACCCAACGCATCTATAGGCCTATCTCACAATAAAAAAAAAATGAAGTGAACAGATATGGTTAGATGTCTGCCAAATTATTGGGAAATAATCTTTACGACATTTCATGAAAAACGGTAGGGGTCTAGATAATTGACTGAGTATAAATCATGATAATCAACGAAAAGCTGATTTACACCAGTGGTCTTAGTCTATACAGACAGAGTATAATACAGCAAAATAAAACATTTTAATTTTAAAAATATTAGACTATATTGAGGGGGGGGGGGTCTTGTACATTGTCATTGGTGGACTTTGTATCATGCACTAATATAATTATGTTATGAATGTAGACCTATCTATTCTGGGCCTACAAGCCATGTAGGCCTAAGTAAACCATCATAGTAGCCTGCCATCACACTGACGGAAAGTGTGCGAGGGGGTTTAACCCCTTCACACCAGAATTTTATTAAATAAGAGACTTTACAAGAATCAGATAATCTAGCTAGACTATATATCTAGATTAATATTGACAGTTTTACAGAAGGACCTACAAATAATAATTTCACTCTTAAATATTTTGGTGGAATATTGTCCCGAAAAATGTATAGCCTACATGAAAAAAATATTGGCAATGTTCATGATTACGATTATTTCAGGGCCAGGGGCGCATACAGGTTCTGAAGAAAGGGGGGAGATGGGGGTTGCTGTTTTTGTGCTTTTTCGGGCTAATTTAATAATTAGACTCTAGCTTGAGCCTTGAATGTGTTGTGACCAGTGCCAGGCAGTCCACAAGTGGTGACTGCTGACAGTACTGTCACCATAGAACATTATCATACAATCCATCAAGCTCTGATCATACATGATACATTTCTATGACTGTCACACTCACCAGCTGCTCACCATGCCCATGCCATGGTACTATATTGGTAGGCTACATGTAACATGCTCAGTGCGTGCATGCATGATCACATATATCATGCATTGTGACATCACAGTGCAGTCATAGCTTTGTTGTTGTGGTTACTGACTGGTCTCGCTCTCTAATAACAAAAGCAACACTCAACATTGTGTTCCTGTATAAGTTAGGGCGAGATCACTGTAAATGTTGCAATGAAAGTCTTGGACCTCGCTTGGAATTATGACTGCTCCAATCCGTGGACCAAAGAGGTGGCAAATTAACCCCACCATGTCTATATTTTTACGAATATGGTGAACAAATTGCATCGGGACGGAAGAGAATTGTGTGAGGAATTGAAATTGGGAGGTGTCATATTTAACAGATCTCCGATATCCCGTCATTGAGGGTTAGACTACAGGTACCCAATAACCGAAAAAACCGTGTCGAGACGAGGTACCGGCATTTTACAAACTTCGGATTCAAATTGGTTTTACAAGATGAAACAACACTCTTCTGAGACTATATACTTGTTACTTCTCTCACACATTCTATGTTCGTTGATGGGACTAGTCAACAACAATACAAATTGTCAGGATAGTGAGAAAATTGAACTTGAACAACGGCACCACAGAACACTGCGAAACTGAATTTTGTCCATGTGGCTCAGAAATTCCGTGGTTGGGCGACCTGGACCCGGAAGTGGATCCCATGTCAAACGAGACTAACACGCCCTATAACAGAGCATACGCCTGGTGTGTCACAATCCTCTACCGTGTCTAGACGAACCCAACGTCAACACAGAGGTCGTTTAGGCAATGAAGCGTGCTGGCTGAGATCAGTTGGGGTGTGACTTATGATATTCTCAGAAAGCAGAACAAGTGAAGCCGACTTTGTTTGTGTTCATTAAAGGCTGGGCCGATGTCACCAGATGCTTGTATTTGAACCAACTTGTTTTCTGGTATTAGCAAGTTCTGATGATAATACAACGGCGTGGCACTGATCTATTAAAGCCTAATTAATTTATCAATCAACCACAAACATACAGCATGCTATGAACAGATCTTGTATTGACCAATTTTGAATCATTAAGTTCAGCGTTCACGACTGACGGTGGTCCGGTGGTCCGAGACCACCAGAAATTATGTCGGACCACCAGAACATTCATATCCAGTGGTCCTGTGGACCACCATAATATCTAGCTCGAGTCATAAACGTAACATGCCCCAAAGATATAAACAATCGTCGCAACTTGCGGGTGATAGATAATCTGATAATACCAGAAAAACTGTAACCTCTCTCATCCTTTTGACGGAACAAAACACGGGTTCGTGATCATGAGAGTCATGAATTATTGACATTGAGATCGATCATCATCCTTGAACTAAATTCCTGTCAAACGTTTTGTGGTTTTACAAAATTAACAATGTGGAAACACATCGCAAGCGTGAAAAAATTTGTTCAAGATTTCCAAGTGTAAGTAACGTTAGTTGTTGTAGGACCACCAGATCGTCTGAGCTGGTGGTCCTGTGGACCACTGTTCATAAAAGTTTGTGTCAAACCCTGAAGTTATGCCTAGGTCCAAAGATTTTTTCGAATTCATTTTTGTGAATAAAAAGTGTTGGCTAGTCTATTGTTTTTAATTATTCACAATGCGATTTAATCCAATAGTCTTGTCAGACAAGAATCATCTCATGCCCCCATCTCATGGTATTTCTCTGTTATCATAGTTTGATACAGGGGCATAACTAGACAAAGTGGGCCTAGACACTACATATTTCATTCGTTACTGCATAGGCCTCTAGTCCTATTTAAAAATAATTTGCTTTGTACGTATGAGAAAATTGGTGGTCTATATCACAAGGGTTTTAAATGTCAAACTGGCACTCAGTTTCTATATATCAGTCTACATGCAGAATCAGTAGCTGTCTAATTTTTTACCAGCACAAACAGTGGATACAAATTACTGCTATAAGCCACCAAAATGCATATAAAGAGGTTTTCTGATTAAAATTTCAAGGGGGAGCATGCCCCCCAGACCCCCTAGACTGTGCGCTCCGCAAATTGTGTGCCGCGTGCGAATTGTGCGCCGTGCGCAAATTGTGCGCCGCGCGCCAATTGTGCGCTGCGTTGAAGCCGAACCACCAAGTACCATGATCCTTTCTCATTTTTCTGGGGGAAACCCTGGTATTTTTAATCCGGTAGGTATGTTTATTCGGCACTTGAGCGTACATTGTATATAGTTCACCTTTCAGAAAACCATTTGCACAGTCTGTTTCAGTTGATCTCTGAATTACATTAATTAGTGAATGCATCCAGTCATATCGTGCCATCTAGCATTTTTAATTTTTGCAAACAGCATATATTATGACATTTGACCTGCTTTTTAACCTACATCTTTGTGCCGAAATAGCTTAGGGACTAGCAATTGTATTTTAAGAGCTGATCTCTGAACTCTCTTTGACATTATGTTGCAGGCCCTACACTCACATTATTCAGAGGGAGTCGACCTAGATATGCCTAGCCTACTTGATAGATATGCTTTTAGGGCTATGTGGCCTTTGACCTACTTTATAGTCTAGGCCTACTATGAATAAAACCTGGCCTCTTGTTTATCTATGTCCCATCCATTTGTAATGTACTACACTGACAGTAGTTTGTTGGTAGTGTACTTATTGTTATGTTATGTTTATAATATTTATACTGTGCATGTGAATAACATTTTACACTTTTACAAATTTTTAGCACTTCCACTTGCTCGGTTATGGCAGCTGCTACAGCAGATGCAGGGTCAAAGTTCTTACCACCTCAAAAACCAAATCCAGATGTTAGATACCCACTAAAAGTGATCTATTGCCCAGGTATCACAGGCTATGTAGCTTTATTTGTTTGCTTTACTTGATTTTTATGTGAAATCAATTTTTAATTTTACAGTGAAGATAAACATGATTTCTACGAAAATAGTAATGTTGTAATCTCCAACCACTACATTCAGTATTTATACTAAATGTGTTGGTTGGAGATGTTAATAAAAATCATTTTTATCATTTAAAAAATAGCAGTTAGCTCAAGGTTAAATAAATTTAGATAAATTCATGTTCTGGAACAGTTACTTAAATGTTTTAACTTTTTTTTTACAGTTTGTGATGACTGGCCTCTAGAGGTAAGATACACTGTATAAATATTAGAAATTTATGCAATACATTAATGATTAATGATTTTATATATTGATCAGGTCACTCTAGCTCAATTTCTTGTTTGCGGATCTGACAATATGAAAATGACAAATTTATTTAAAAAATCATATTTTCTAGTTTTTACCCCTCGGCCCGTTGGGCCCGAAGGGGTATTGTCGTCCCCTTCGTGCGCCGCCATCTCCGCCGCCGCTGCACACACTTTTTTGGCTACTACACCAACATGGTGCAACAGATTAAATTCAAAATTCATACAAACATTCAACCCCTCCCGGCACTTTTTTTTACTCAAGGTCATAATGTCAATAAATTTACTTCAAGTTTCTTAACTATTTACACACACTGTCTACTACTTACGGACAATGAATGAAATTACAGCACTTCAAGTTTGGTATTTTAGTTTAATTGTACAGTACTGACTGACTGAGCACTGACACTACAGTGAACGAGTGAGTGTACTGCCACTTACATGTCTAGTGTCTACTATCTAAATCTGTCGACTTCTGTGTTTACAGACACTATCCAAGTTTTTCTATTTCAAGTAACAATGTTCTGCCTACACTAAAAACTTGACATTGTAAAAATCTTGCACATGACCACTAACGTTAGAACTAGTAGATCTAGAAGCCATTTAATATAACTCGCCACTTCACCAGACAGTTACTCTGAAAAAAAATCAGTCTTTATTTAAATCACAACAGTGTCTGCCGCCATTATCAACTTGAATATCACGACTGCCTGTGGCTGTCATCACTATTGGCTCTATGAATAGCACAAACGTCTGCAGTTTCACCACAACAGAGCCCCAGATAACATGCGTATATGCGTAAAATACCCATGTAAAAACAGCAAACACTCATTGATAGAAAGTCTGAGGAGTAATATTACTCATGAAAAAACTATTTAAATACCCATCAAAGTAAAAGAAACAGACAAGATGAAACGATTGTTGTATTTTGTACGTGAGCAATCAGCAGAACTATGTGACCTGAGTGTAAGAAAAAAATGATCAATGAAGCTTTCATGTTGTTGTATGAATAAAAATACTCCTTGTTTATTTTCACTCCTCATCACCAATTTCAATGAGTGAAATACTCCTCAAACCAAAAAATTATCTGGAGCTCTGCCACAATCTCTACCTTTTACCAGAATCAAATTCAATATAGACTAATGTGGCAGCTTTTGTATCACCTTGTTTGTCAGAGCCTTGTCTTTTGAGCCTATTTTAAGAGCTTTGAGCCTGTGACAGATTGAGCCTGTATGTCAGAACTTAAACAGCTTTGTCTGAACCTGTTTATACACAAAATTACAAAACCAGTTATGTAAAGCACAGAACCGCAGGGTTCTCGTTTGAGAGGAGGACTGGCTAGATAATATAGCTAGTAGGAATAATTTATAGAAGTATATGTACATGTATACCATCAGAAATGCATAACCAGAAATGTATAGCTCCGGCCTGTTGATTTCAGACAGTATGTTCACCAAATTGCATATAACTCAAAATCTATTTCACCTATAAACATGGTTCTGGTGTCATCGGGAAGAGCGATCATGTATCTTCAAATTGGCATTGTTAGTACAATTTTAAATATTATATGGTAGTTGTAGGATGGTAATATCAATCAGATACCACCCTCAAACTGCCTGTCCACATGTATGTCCCGGGGTCCTCTGTGATAATTCAAAAGCTCATAATTATTAAATTAGCTTGTAGCTATGACAATTAACGTACTTCACTCATAGGGCGCTTTGGTTTGTTGTTTGACCCCTTTGTGGAGAACTAGAAACGGTTGTGTTATTGCCAGTATGTGGTTCTCAAACGAATATCTGTGCACAGTTAAACAATACACACCTGAAATATACTGGTATGTCTGTATAATGTTCAGTTGACAGCATACGGTAGCTTGTAGCACAATAATGCATGCTTATATATACACACATACACGAATGTGCTCACCAATGAAAATATTTGACATTCAGAATTCGCTACATTCGCTCTGTATGCCAGGTTACATCGCTACATTCGCCTATAGTATTTGTAAGCGTTGGTAACAAATTCGGAACGTTTACAAGTCATTCTCCACCTGCTTACAAATATCAACCATTTTAGGAAGCGTCTCCTAAAATTCAGAGGATGTTACAAATGCTGTCATTCGCCGTCAATTTTCGTAAGCATTCACATGCCATTGGTAACGTTGGTAAGGCATTCAGAAGCATTTGCAACGTTCGTAAGGCATTTGCAAGGCGTTTGTAGCGTTCGCCGTTTCCCATTCCTTGTGAATATCTGCCAGCGTCATATTCACTCCGTCTTTATTCATATCGCAGCCTCGTCATCAAATATTCCGATAATTCGTAAGAAAATGGCAAGGCAATGGCAATGTTGGTAAGACATTCGCATGATTCATAAGTACGTTTGTAACGTTTGCAAGCCCATTTAAGTAAACATTCGCTAGCTTTCATAACATTCGCAAGGCAGTCGCAGCATTTATTATATTAAAAACACAAAATGTAATTGTATGTGTTACTGAGTCATTGGTTCAGAAATACGAATAAATTCACATACTGAAATATTGATGTACAGATACAACACAAATCAAACAGGGTTGTGGGGCTGGCCCAGGATTATCGTGATGTATACAGATATTCAATTTAATGGCTATCCTATTTAAATCTTAGAAAATATAAGCTGAATTGAGCTATTTTTGGTGGTCAATGCGACAGATCAAAACTTTATAAGAGTCTGGTGGAAAACAGGGGTATGTTTTCAGAAGGTGGAACATCGCTTAGCACGATGTGTTAATGCAGTTTGTTATATAAAATGGCTCAGTTAGGGGGAATGGTGAAAAACACGTTTTTCTAAATAATGGTCATTTGGCTCAAAGCCACATATAAACACAATATTCCATTTTTAGAGAGTGTTGATAATATTATATTTCAACTGTAATAGTATCTAGTTCATTTCTCATGAACTTTCATTTACAATGTTTGCCTTTGAAAAATTACAGCCATCTTGAATTCTACCCCTAAAACAATATCTAGGGTGCCTTCATCCGAGATTAATATATATATGAATGTTCATGACAAATAAACTAGACACTAATACTGTCGAAGTATAATAGGGTCTATTAGCTAGTACACTTATATGCGGCTTTGGGCTAAATGGTCGCTATTTTGAAAAACGCTGCTGCAAGTGGTTAGTTAAAAACGATTATGATTATGTGTCAACCACGCACTGTCCTCATAGTTTAGCGTTTTAAGCGCAAAACATACCAACGCGAATTCGCGCCCAATTTCGCGTTGGTTGTCAAACCTACTATTTGATCATTGCCAAAACATATCAGCGCGAAGGTCAAGGCGAGCGCGAAAGGCTACGCAATCAAAACTGTTTATAAACTATTCAATCGTGTTGCGCTTATAAGGTGCCTCACCCTAGCATTTTGAGGGGCTACACATGAGGGTTACACGATGTATTTTGCAACACTATTCTGAAATTCAAAAAACCACAGAATTAGATAATCTGGGTAACCTATTAGACCTATATGGTGCTCCCGTCCTAACAAACATCATATTACATGCTACTACGGTTAAATATATCTTAATTTATTGCCTCAGAGTATCTTCTCATCAATCATGAGATCATAATAATTTATTATCATTCATAGACCACGCGATTGTGAAATTTTTTGTGCTTGCCATATCTAGATTATACTAAATGTTCAAGGCAGATTGAAGTCCAGATGAAAGGGAACTCGGACAAAGTTCGAAGTGGACCGAGCCTGAGGAAATGTAGTTTTAATGCTAGTCCACTACGTGCAACACTGATTCAATATTAAACTAGCATTGATCCAACACCTCGTGTTTGATACGTGTGTATTGACTGGAACACTTTCAGGACGAGAACAGTAGATACTATAATCATGATAATAGGTAGTTTAATCATACAGGTATTCTATTCTGTAAACCAGTAACGCCACCGAAGGCCCACTTGAATGGCCACTCCGTGAAAAATATGTTATATAAGCCCCCCTCTCCTAAACTACATTGTCTTTGATTGCTAGGTGAAAACATCGCAGGTCAAGACTATTGAGTTTCACAGAATTCATAGCGAGACCCAACTGCTGCAAGTAGTAGTTATGGCACGGCTCGAATCTTGTACGATTAATAAAAAAAGCGAGTTTTATTTCTAGTACAATGACTATGGGCCGAACAACAGTTGCCTAAAAGTGTGAAAGAACAAACAAGATACAGCCACAAGCCATCCTGGTACCCAACAAGCAGGGGCGTTACCCAGCAAACATCAGATACTCACTCTATGTCGGTTTAATGTTTGGCCAACGTCTGCGACGCTGGCCATGCACAATGTTCAACTTATTGTGTTTGCTGGGAAGTGCTGCTTATGGTTGGTACATCGTATACGACAGTGGCTCTGTATAAATCCAATATTGGTTCAACGGCTGTGTTTACTGGGCATAATGAAGGCAGATGTTGACTTCATGCGTGTTTATGTTTCATGTTGGGTTACTGGTGGCGACGTTTGTGCAACATTAGAGCAACATACGATCAACGATGCAATCGTTCACTTTTCCAGAAATTGAAATGTTATCACCCAGCAATCCAATACAATCAAGTATGGGAGAAGGGACTTATTTCACCGAGTAGCCATTCAAAAGGGTTTCCAGAGACGTCACTGCGTTTCAAAGAATAGCTTAAAGGGACTGGCCCACGCTAAAATCATAGAAAAATCGGTGATTTTATTTTGGCTTCTTAATATGACCATATGATGTAAACATGTCCATAGACTAGAACTGCAAAAGTTTTTTAATTTTTGTGCTGCGCATTCACCAGTTAGGCTAGATATAGAGACGAAATTCCTGATTTCTAATTATTGACAACCATGTCAAAAAATAGAAATACAGGAATTTCGTCTCTATATCTAGTGTAACTGGTGAATGCGCAGCAGAAAAGTTAAAAAAACTTTTGCAGTTCTAGTCTATGGACATGTTTACAGCATATGCATGGTCATATTAAGAAGCCAAAATAAAATCTCCGATTCTTTGAAGAATCATAATGATGATAGCCATGTAGCCATATGCGATTGGACATGGTTCCAATTTAAGATTATAGATTTTAGTTTATTGAAACATTTAGTGTATTATATCAGCTTCTGCTTCTGCAAAAACATCAGATTAGCTAATAATATTGGTTCAACGCCTCGTGTCCTGCAAGGGTTGGTCTAAAACACAAATCTCGGACACACTCTGAAAGGACGACCCAGAATCAAGTCACCACCCCATGCTTCGCCGCACCCCACAGGCAGGGTGACCGCGGGCATGATGACGCACCCTACGGGCCACGGGAGCAGGGTGCCGCACTCCACGGACAGGGTAGCCACGGGCAGGGTGGTCGGGCTAGCACCCGTGTTCGGTCTAGCACCCGTGGTCGGTCTAGCACCCGTTGTCGGGCCAGCACCAGCACCCGTGGTCGGGCCAGCACCCGTGGTCGGGCTAGCACCCGTGGTCCAGCCAACACCAGCACCCGTCATCTAGCCAACGCCCGTGGTCGGGCTAGCACCCGTGGTCCAGTCAGCACCAGCATCCGTCATCCAGCCAGCACCCGTGGTCGGGCTAGCATCCGTGGTTGGGCCAGCATCAGCAACAGCACCCGTGATCGGGCCAGCACCTGTCATCCAGCCAGCACCCGTGGTCGGGCTAGCACCCGTGGTCGGGCCAGCACCAGCACCAGCGTTCGACACTGACGGTGGTCCGGTGGTCCGAGACCCCCAGAAATCATGTCGGACCACCAGAACATTCAAACCCAGTGGTCCGATGGACCACCGAAATTTTCAGCTCTAAGCAAAATCGTAACATGGCCAAAAAATCGAAGCAATCGTCGCCACTCGCGGCCGATAATACAAGAAACACGGTACCGCTCTCGCCCCTTTTCACGGAACAAAACAAGTGTTTATATTCATGCTGGGCATGAACTATTGAGTTCGAGATTGACCATCCGCTCTCGCCCTTTTTACGGAACTAAAGATATGTGTTCATAATCATGCGGGATATGAACTATTGAGGTCGAGATCGACCATCAACCCAGCTGACGTAGTTAGCAAACGCCACCCTTCACAATTAGCCCCAGTTTCAGCCACAGATTGACAGCATACAAAATCGTGGGACATTTCTTTGAACTGTCATATCGGAAAATATCGGGGAGTAATCAGGTCAAAAATAGTTTTTTAGAATCAGTAACATTTCAGCTCCATGCCTGCATGCTCAGCTCAGAGTCAGAGGTCGCACAGTCATCGCACAGGTCATTTCGGACCTTGGCGTCGGGATCGCTCTTAGTCACTGCCATGTTGGATTTTTTAGGGTAAAGCAAATACATCCATCCACGGCCTCGGAGAGGATGACACGGCAACCTCCACAATGTGTTACACATAGCCATAGGTCGCCGGTCACAGCCCATGCAACCCGGCTGATCAGCTGCCTATTGAAAAAACACGTGAGGCACTAGTTTGTTGTTTGCCTGCCCTCATCTGACTGTCTAGTTAGACTAGTGGTGTACAATCAATTTGTGACGCCAAAAAAGTGTCTGCCCGCCACTTTTAATAGGTTTTTAAGGTGAAGTTAGGAAAAGATAAACAATTGAAAATTCTAATTAAGCTGGTATGAACAGTATAAACGTCGGCCATTTTGTTTGAATTTCTGGAGTCTATAACAACATCCAGCTCATCCTCTGGAAACAAAGGCCCTGTCTACCATCAACCTTGAACTTTGCTTGTTTATTGTCTCCCCAGACATAATACCCCTCGATCCAGCAATCTTTAAATGAAAAAATATAGCCCCCCCCCCCCTATATAAACATATATATTTTGTAATCATCAGGACATAGGGCCTACTCTATCAATATGAAAAATAAAAAAGGAAAAAAGGGTGCTTTAAAAACATCAGGCTTTTTTTTATTTCACATTCAAATATAAGGTCATAGTACCTTCCCTGAGCGTTGCCAAAACACGGGAACTATCAGATGCAGCAGCATATGCTTTAGCCTACTCCAGCAGCACATCCTATGTGGAGTATCAGGCTGGAGGGGAGGGGGGAGGCTGCCAGACTTAGTCAATCATATGCCTTGCTACTACCAGCATAGGGACTACATTTTAATACTTACGCCTATATTTCCCGATTTCAATGTTTTTAAAGCAAGAAATGGTTACCAAATCTAGATCAATTGGTATCAAAATGATATGAATGTAATATTAAAATCAAGCTTGCTATAAATCGCCATATTAATTTTTTTTTTAACTCACTCACTTTTTAATGATATACGCGTATGAATTTGTGTGCCGAGACTTTATTATCAGGACCACCAGAAAAATTGTAGGACCACCAGATTCTCTGAGCTGGTGGTCCTGTGGACCACTGCTCAAAAAAGTTTGTGTCAAACCCTGAGCACCCGTCATCCAGCCAGCACCCGTGGTCGGGCTAGCATCCGTGGTCGGGCCAGCATCAGAAACAGCACCCGTGATCGGGCCAGCACTCGTCATCCAGCCAGCACCCGTGGTCCAGCCAGCACCCGTGGTCAGCCCAGCACCCGTGGTCAGCCCAGCACCCGTGGCCGGGCCAGAATCAGAACCAGCTACTGTGGTCATCGTGGTGAAGTCCGTGTTGTTATATAGTCCAATGGTCGTTTTAATTTCATACGGGATATTGCAGCTACCGCCTTGAATGTGACTTGAGGGGGATCTCTCTGGTGTAAATGGGTGCATCACGGTATCCTGTGCCAGATTTATGATGACCATCGATTCATTTACGCAGAATAAAAGTCTGCTTCTGCCTCTGATAATTTATTGATGTCAGTTTTCTTCCGGCCTCAAACTGTAACTGACTAAACAATGTCTCCACACCACTTCAATTTCAGTGGAACAATGTAGTAACCCCGATGTCTGGTGAAGTAATCTTGACAAAAGTCTCTGAATGAGTAGTGGCAGATACGCAAGAGATCATAAGTCTGCCAACTAATAAATGTGTTTGTCAGTATGTATGTCAGCAGGATTACTTACAAAGCAATGAACGTATTCAGATGAAAATTGTACCAGAAATGTGTATCGGGCCAAGCAACAATCCATTAAATTTTGGGGATGATACGGATTACCAAGGAATCTATAGATTCCTTGAGATTACGATCCGGATCTCGATTACAATCCGGGTCGCGCTAAACTTCAATTCTGCCAGAATAGTTTACGAGTGCACTTTCTTTCAAATACCGCCACCGAGGACAAAAATGTGAGAGGCATTTGGCGTAACCACTATGCTAAGGACCAGCCCTCCATGCGAAAAATAATTCACAATAACTGTTATTTGGGAGTTACCAGTGTTAATTTAATGCTGCTCCAAAATTAGCAATTTTGGTACATCATTTAAGCAACAGTTGCTAAATTATATAAGTAGGCTGGCCATATTTGTGTATTTTCTTTATTCAGAATTATTCAAGCGAAAGAGGGGGGGGGGGTGAATGTGCATGTTATTGTTATTCATCCAATGATGATTTAATTTTGGTCCACCATCAACGACGCTGACCCAATAATAAAATAACATTGGTTCAATGTGTCCTGTAATTTGCTTGGTTGATCTCAAGTGAGCCCCACAGACGTGACTTATATAATAGCGCTTATTGCCATGATTTTTGTAGCCCAGCAGACACTAGACCAATATTGAAGTAATACTGAAACAACGTCCTAAACATCGAGCCGTCATTAGACTGGCATCAAATGAATGAAAGCAAGAAAGAATGAAAGCATTACTAAATGAAAGCAAGAGCGAATGAATGAATAAACGAATAAAAAATTAAATTGAATGACTGAATGAATAAACGAATGAAGGAATAAACGAATGAATAACATTTCAATATACAAATGATTGAATAAACGAATGAATGTGAGAATGCGTGAATGCTACCCTGATGACATCGCAAGGCTCTGGCAACTATTTTTAAATGTAATAGTTCTAATACGATCACAAGTTTATGCCTGTTGAAATAGCCTAGCTTTCTTATATAAAATATTCGCCTGAATGGCATCCGAGTTTATTCAACAGTTTGCAAAGCTGGCTCAACATCATACCAACATTGGTGCAACGCCTCGTGTCACTTAATTGTGTTCTTTGACTGGAACCTTCTCTATCTGGGATACAGGGCGGCTGCCGGCCTGCTTTGAAAGTCGGAGATCGCGGTTTTAAACCCGGCTCTGGCATTCAAGTTTTAAAGAAACAAAATGTTTCTTCCCTGCTCACTCGTGAATATTCAATATTGTGGGGAGCGGGACCGAGAGATAGCAAACTCCGCAAGAGACCACCAGAATTTCGAATTCTGTCTCTGGAGGGCAGTGGCTTAAAACACCATGGACAACAGAGCAATAGACAGTCTAATTCTAAAATAATCTGAGAGGATGATTTTTAATGTCATGGATAAACACCAGTGTTATAAATTATCTCTAAAACAACCCCTTTTTTACTAAAAGCTATTTTTTAGGAAGTTTTGATTATTTAGTCAAATTTTGTTTAGCACAGAGATAGTCTATGGTAAAAAACTTGAAGAGCCTGTAGAGATATCAATATAATTAAATTCTACAGAGAAGCAGAATAAGCTTAAGCAATAGACTGAGAAAAACTAGTGTAAAAATAGGTGTATCGTTGATAACAAATGAAAAAAGGTGTATTTCAGTGTGGTAAAATAAAACAACAAATAATTTTGAAATACATAGTTTGATGTCACGTGTTGACTAGATTAACAGAAGTGGTAACGTGAAAGTTGTCAAGTAAAATCACAGCTAAAACATAGAGCTACAATTTTTTAAAACCTCTTTTGTGTGGTTTTATTGCAGACATACTGAATCATGTTGTTAACATGTCATATCATTGTAAAATTGACGTCAATATAAAAAAATGCAAAAACCTCTCATTTCCTAAATAAAAAAACACAATTTGAATTAACATTGCCTCGACAATTGCACCAAACACACAAAAATACATTATTAGGCACATCATGACCGGAATTAGGCACATCATGCAATTTCAAAATTAACCCTTGAAACACAAAGATAGAATTACAACAAGCCACCAATGAAACACTTAACTTTAATGTATACATTAGCTAAACACTTAACTACACAAAACTTGACCTCAAATAGTCTTTTTTGGCTTATTTGGAACATTGCCACATTTGTGATAAATACAAATTTACATCGAATGACCTGAAAATTAACAATTTTTGTTGTTTTTCTGTTTGTTTTGGATTGTCTTCGTTTTCTCAGAATGCTGTTTTTTAATTATTCTGCTCCTATCAACATGATCAATGCAATTTCCCTATCCCTCCATTCTCGCTGTAATGAAGTTCGCACGTAGTCGTCCAAACTTGTTCTAATTCTAGAGCAACTTTATTTTTTCTTATTATTATTATTCTACGGCCCATTTGGCCACGCCATTTCTCACTCAGTTTACAAGTAATCGACTTGGCACAATGATCCTTATGTATTGAAGTTAGTTGCTATAGCTTTTTTCTGCAATCGTGACAGTGGATCTGGATCTATTCCGGATTTCATAGATCCATTATACATGTATGGATCATCCATTGCAGATTTTTGCCACTCTATTTCTCACTCAATTAACAAGTAATCGACTTCAAATCTTGCCACAAAGATTTTCAGGTATTGAAGTTAGTTTCTGTAGCTTTTTTCTGCAATCCTAACAGTGGATCTGGATCTAATCCGGATTTCATAGATCCACTATATGAATCATCCATTGCAGATTTTTGCCACCCTATTTCTCACTCAGTTAACAAGAAATCGACTTCAAATCTTGGCACAATGATCCTTAGGTATTACAGTTGGTTGCTGTAGTGTTTTTCGGTGATTCTGGAAGTGGATCTGGATTTTTTCAGCATTTTGTAAATCCACTTTGTGGACCAATGTCGGTGCAATGATGTACATGTCGGTTGATAGCCCATTCATTGAAAGAATGGAGAGCAGCCATTCACAACGGTACTTTATTGTCACCGACTCCGCGTTTTTAGGGGTGGAGTGTGCTGGGCTTCTCGACCACGGTGCCAGCATAGCAGACATTGTCGTTGAAACAACATTGGGTGTTTGATGTGAACAGTAGAAGCCCCTTAAATGCTACATTTCACCATTGAAATAAAAGTTATAGTCACAAGCAGACAGAGTAGAAAGAGAGAGATGTTGAGATGAATGATATAGCAGTGGAAGAGAGGAGAATGAGAGAAAAGTTTGCCTGAAGTACAAAGTCACAAACGGTCACAAAACGGCTGCAAACGGTCACAAATGGTCGCAAATGGTCACAAATAATCGCCAGCTGTCGCAAATGATTGCAAACCATCGGAAATGATCGAAAATGTTTCGGAGCTGGTCGCAAGCGGTCCGAATGTTCGCAAACGGTTGCAGATGATCGCAAGCAGTCGCAAATGTTCTAAATGTTCCAAACTTCCAAATGTTTTAGGCATTCCAAATGTTTCGAATGTTCCATATGTTTCAAATGCCCCAAATGTTCTCAATGTTTCAAATGTTCTAAAAGTTTCAAATATTCCGAATGTTTTAAATGTTTCAAATGTTCCATATGTCGCAAAAGTCGATGTCCAAACTTTACTGTTACTTGAAAAGTCACAGGTGTTTATAGTTGAGAAGTACTTCTTCTAACCATTTCTGGAAAGTAAAGATTTTTTTGTAGAACCTTATGTTAATCCTCAAGATTTTCAAATATATAGTCTGAAATTGATTCTCATCCATTTGAAGTAGTGGGCCACTGTACATAGCAAGATACAACTTGAAGTGGGTAGCAATTTTAATTATTTAATTCATCGGTTTAAGGGTTAAACAGCCACAGTATTAGGGATTACATCAATCCACAAGGTTAAGAAAATGTATGATTTTTTAAGAGAAAAATTAATAGTTTCAATAACGGTTTTAATGCAAAACAGTTTGTTTTCATCCACTGGATTTGTGAAAACATGTAAAAAACAAACATGCTAAAAAAGTTTTAAAATAAATTTCTTAATTATTATATAAAAAATGTTTGAATATGTAGAAGGTGACAAAATGCATATGGTGGCACATGACACGAAGCAAATAATTGTTTTTCAGACAAGTTCTTAATAGTTTTTAAAAGTTCAAGTGATGTGCCTAATTGTAATTGTTGATTCTCAAACCTCGATCAAACAGCTGGGCTATGCAAATACATATTTTAGGTATTGTATGACAAATAAAATACAATACAAAGCAGTTGTAATTCACAAAAGCTTACAGGAGATGATCAGGGAAAAACAAATATGTTTGCATGATGTGCCTAATTTTTTGTTAGGCACATCATCTCACTTTTTATTTTTTTCTTATTAAAAACGTACAAAAAGCTTATCTCAATAACATTGGCCTGCACAATAGACGGATATGACAAAGAGCACATAACTAAGCATTCATATTTTTAGACATCAATGGCAAAGTAAAAAAACCGACTTCGAACATTAACTGTTTTTCATCCTAAAAGTTGGCACAGTGATGTGCCTAATTACGTAATTTAAAATTGGACATTGGCATGTGAATAAATTTCCCGCTGAAAGTTGGTGGTAAATGAAAGGAAGATGGAATGACTAGGCGCTATCTGACTAGAATGTAAAAGCTCTAATTATACAAGGTGGAAGAGGGGAAGAAAATAAAAATTAGGCACATCATGCACGATAACATTCTGTGTAGGTTTGACAGAAATGCCACCTTCCAATTTATGCGCAGATGATCTCTTCGCCCATGGCATCGGAAAAGATCCTTCTGACAATAATAGTAGATCTGTTTGCACATTTTCATTGCTAATAATCATTTACTTCAAGTCTAACATTCCACTTTATGAATTTTTTTGTTTACTTGGTCTGGTATACGTCTCAAAAATATTATCTGGCGGTAAAAGGGACGCAAAACTTATCTTAAAAACATCTGGGAATAAATTACAGACAATGTCGTATGAGCGGTTGCCTCAGTCACTTCTTTAGACAGGTAGAAAATGGTAAAATGTATTTGAGACGTATTCTATTAGGCACATCATTTATGATACTCTTCCGTGTTCAATTCATCCAGGCCACTTAATTTAACACGTTTTAAATTATTTAATCTGCTAAATGATTATATAAAAAACGTGATGTGCCTAATAAATGTGTGTATAAAAATAGAAAACCCTGGCAGTTTCACCTTCAACTATGCTGCCTCATTTTTTTTCTCTGCTAATAATATTACATATCCAATGTCTATTTATCTGTATACCCATTGAATATTACGATCAATTTTTTTTATGCAAGTATACATTATTGAATATGTATTAGGCACATCACAGGTGAATGCGTATAGAACGAGTAAGAAAAACTTGTGCATTGTTCATACATCAATACTTTATAAACATTGCCCCATATAGATAACTTTCGCAGAGCACTGTTGTGTGACAGCTAACAGTAAATATTTTAAGAATATAACCATTAATTTTGCATGTAAATGACAAAATCCTTCAATTTTAGGCCAAAGACCTACATTCAATGATTGGTAGCTCATGTTCATAGGTCGATAACATATGTAACCATATACATTTTCTGAGCCTGACATGTCCACTGAATTTAAAAATAATAGTAAAGTGTTTTATATGACAAACATATTTATGATATAGGCGGTATAATAAAAAAGGTATGGAAAATTGTCAATTGTACATTTTTGGTTGATATGACCCATATATAATCTTGTCCATAGCAAACACTGGGTCATATGAGAAGCGTTAAGAAGCGAGTGTCCCAGGTTTCTTTATTGTGCCCATTGTTGTCCCTAGTTTGTGTTAACTACATTATTACAGATCTATTATTGACCCACATCTCCTTGCAGACGACAAATCACCTTTGCACAGTAGAACTAACCCTTTCACGACTAACATAAAACGTCCTGTTGTTCATGGTCACAATACATTTTTACTTTGTCTAGGATACGTCTGAGCACATTTTAAGATGGATTGTAGATTTTTTAGTTTGGGTTAGAAAACAATAGAATCCAAACATTTTGCACTGCCTTCACTCAAAATGATTCAAGCCTAAAATGGGTTAAATGGTATAAACATGTGTTTCGATTGATTATCAACACACACATTTTTATATTATTTAATTATGTTGTTAGTGTACATATTTTATTTTTTCATTTATATATATGACATAATGTGAACATGTGAACAAAACAAGTAGTAGTCATGTGGATGTTTGCAATTATATAAAAGTAAATGAAATTAAATAAACAAAAAATTCCATGAAATTAATGGTGAAGGGGAAGGGGGAGCTCAGATGATATTCAGGCCCATCTACACCAATTGATAGCTAACAGAAGACGCTCAACCAATGCTGTTTTAATGCTGGCACACTATCTATGGAGCTCAATCAGCATTGAACTAACATAGATATAACTTTTTGTGGAGGCCCGTAGATGTAACTATTATTCTGCGAAACGCAGTGACGTCACCGGAAACCGTTTTGAATGGGAACTCGGTGAAAACAAAGTTATATAACACCCCCTCCCCCATACTTCATTGTATTAGCTAGCTCGGTGACAAAAATGGAGGTCAAGGCTATTGAGTTTCACAGAATTAACGCTTACTATCGTGATTAATAATTTTGTGCTTCACTGAAAAAATATCAATGTACACCTATGAACGAGCAATAAATTAAATTATCAATCAATCAATCAATCAATCAATCAATCAATCAATCAATCAATCAATCAATCAATCAATCAATCAATCAATCAATCAATCAATCAATCAATCAATTCATTCATTCATTCATTCATTCATTCATTCATTCATTCATTCATTCATTCATTCATTTAATTATTCATTCATTCATTAAATTTATTAATAAATTAGGATTAAATAAGAAAGCATTGATTGACCTAACTATATGCTGCCATGAAGAGACATTAATTTTTGGTAGCGTAGCATTACTGTTTAATAATAAAACGACAAGAACAAGCCATCATAGAATTGCCATGCATTTGTGTAGCCTGTCATGCTTGATGAAATTTGGTGTACAGTTTGTATGTCCTCTGAACCACATGGCAATGTTGTGAGAAAACATGCAGATGCCACGTGCTAATGTGTTGGTCACCATGTAAATAAGGCACATAAGCGCCCCATGTGCTCAGAAAATGAACCAGGTCTACATGTATGGGCGGGACATACATGTGAAATGGCAGTTTTACTGTAATATTTGATAGATATCACTATCCAACAACTACAATACAACATTACCAATATTATTAAAAGCCGCCATTAAAAGATATATAATCGCTCTTTCTGATGACACCAAAACCAAGTTTATAGGTGAAATAGTTTTTGAGTTATATGCAATTTGGTGAACATACTGTCTGAAATTAACAGGCCGGAGCTATACATTTCTGGTTTTGCATTTCTGATAACATCTAAATTAAGTCCTATTGATTATATTTTTTTATGGAAATTATTACAGTATTGTGAATATCATCCAAACTATGACAAAGCTAAAGAGTGGGCAGCTGAAAATAGCCTGACAGAGGAGCTGGAAAAGGTGCACATTTCAGGTAATTACTGTCATTTGACCTATCACGCCCCGACCTGGTTTACCGTAGTACTTTTAGGTGAGCAGCCAAATTTGGGCGGATGCCTATTGCTGTTATGTGGCGCATCCGTCCGCCACTTTTAGCACTATAACTTGTGTTACTAGAATGCACAATAAGGTACAAGTTAATCATGACTAAAGCTTGAGTTCAAATTTGACCTTTCTGTGACTTCTATGACCTTGATTTATTTCTGATCGTCAAATTTTTTCTTTATTGCGATTCGCGCCAATATTTATCCCATATATCTATTTCTTCAATAGCTCGTCCAGCAAAAACTGTTTCACTGTGGTCAAAATGGCCGAATATCTGCAACTATTTTTTTAATATACGTAATATCTGGAAAACTATGCTAGATAGCTAGAACATCACTATCAAACAAAATTTGAGGTTTTAGGGATGGATTATGCCCTGAAAAAATGCAATTTGATCAAATTCAAAATGGCCGACTTGGGGTAATTATTGACTTTAATATATGTAATGTCTGGACAACTGTGCCAGACAGCTACACCATCACGATGAAAAAAATATGAGACTTCATGGAGGGATGTGCCCTGAAACATTTCAACTCGATAAAATTCAAAATGGCCAATTTGCGGTTCGCCAATATTTATCCGATTTGTTTGCTGAACACCCTATGATGGATTACCCTGGTTGAGTCCGAAAATCAGCTAATTTGCATATCCATCAACGTAAACACTCTCCAGTCGCCAATATTCAGAATAAAAAAAAAATTCTGAACATCCCCTTCTTCACAAATCGACATAAACACTCTCCAGTCACTAATATTCATCCGATTTTCATTATTTTTTTCTGAACACCCTCTGATGTAGTCATCGGGCTATGTTCAGCAAATTTACATATCCAAGATGGCTGTTCCTTAAAAATCAGCTAATTTGCATAGCCTTACTTGAAGTAAAGCTCTTCCTCACAAATTGATGTAAATGCTCTCCAGTCACCAATATTTATCCGATCTGCACAATTTTTTTTCTGAATACCCTCTGGTGGATAACCCTGGCTGAGTTCGAAAATCAGCTAATTTACATATCCAAGATGGCCGCCTCGGTTCTTCCTTACAAATCAACGTAAATGCTCTGCAATCGCCAGATATTTATCAGTTATTCCAAATTGTTTTTGAATACTCGTGGATCACCCCAATGGTTAAATTTTAAAAATCAACTAATTTGCAAATCCAAGATGGCTGACATGACACTTCTACGACTAGTTTTAAATAACGTATTTACACACGTTGAAAACCTCTGTTCTGTTGCGTCTGTAAATTATTGATTATCAAGTATTATGTTTCCCTGGCACAGATCCACATTTGAGATATTTGAAGAGTGTGGATTTTTATTCTAGCTATGCATTTTGAGTAAATGAGGTCAACAAAATCAGTTATGTAGCCAGGGCAAGAAATAAGGATTGTTAGCCTGGTTTTCCACCGGACCACGAGGTCAACTTTTCAGGTTGTCCCCAAGATTTTTTAGTTGTCCGAATTTTGTAACATTAAAAAACTATATTTTTTTGCAAAATAAATTAATTTTAAAACAATAGCTGGTGATTACCTGCAAACCTCCTGCTTATTTCAGTGTTAAGGGGTTGTTGTGCCGTGCACAGAATTTTTAAATATTTTTGTAAATCTTTATCAACTTTTGACTGGTTGTCCGACAGAAACCCTGAGTTTGATACTGGGCTGTTCGACTGCAAAATCGGTTGTCTCGGACGCCCGGAATGCCCTTATTTCGTGCCCTGGTAGCATGCATGTTATAATATATGTGAAAAATGTACATTAAAATTTAATTACAATAGACTATTTATGTAATATCACATAAGAATTTTGTCGTACTTTGATGGCTGGATTATATTTCTATTTGTGCACTCCTTAGTTTGATCTATACTGTTTTAGGTGGTGGAGATGGCGATGAAGATGAAGGCAAGAAAAAACGTCAAACGCGAGGTGGAAAAGGTGTTGTAAAGACAAAGAAAAAGCCAGAGAAAGAAAAAAGAGTTTATCTGTCCAGAGCACCACGAGGAAAAAAGAAATACGTCACTGTCGTCAGTGGATTAGGAACTTTTGGTATGAAATTTGGATTCCGTTGATCACTTCAGTTAACCTTTCTCCTGCTGAATTGTTCATGTTGTGCTTTCGTCATTTGAAGCTGGAATTGCTAACTCAATTTCCAGCTTCAAATGACACAAAAAATATTTATATTTAAAAAAAATATTTATATTTTTTTCAAAATATGCATCTTCTAAATTGAATTATTTGACGAGCTGAGCATCTAAGTATATTTTCCATTTCAATGCTATATTATTTGGTTTAAAATGTGTTCGAAACCACATATATATACGGGCGTGGTGGAACGAGGGTTAAAACGGATCCTCAAAACACTCCTAACACCCAGCTGTTTCATTTTCTTTTACATTGATTCTCTATCTCTATGTGAAAGAAATATGGTCTGATTTAAAAAGCACGCAAAGTGTATCACACAAAGGCACGGAATATCCTTATTGTGATGGCTATTTTATTTAAAGTATGTGACTTGCATTATCATTAAGTAATATATATATACAACACAGGATCAGATCTAATCATTACTTTGGCACTGTAAAAAAAATATGTGCTTGGCATAATATCTTATTGTTTCAAAAATTATAATTGTAACTACTGGTAGATAAAATTGTATAGGATACAATGTTACATGCCAGTATAAAAATGGTATATTATGTGCATGTTAGTGGCCTGAAACATTATTTATTAGCTCCCGCCGTCACCGTAGGTGAGACGGAGGGAGCTATGGATTCTACCTCCGTTTTTTTTTTGCCTCTTCTTTTGCCTATAACTTTGTAAGAAAATAAGCTAGGATAACAATTTTTGGTATGTGGGTTACTCCCAGGTGGCTAATGGACAGGTTAAAATATTTTTAATCTGAATTCGATACGCAAGGTTGCAGAGGAGAAAATGATGATGTTACGGCGTTGGGCCGTCCGTAAACAATTCGTTTCCGGAGCATATCTCTGAAAGTACTTGTCCGATTGTCTTCAAATTTTACACACAACACCCCTAGGGGGTCTAGTTGTGCCTTTTGGGGTATTTGAACTTTGACCTACTTCTGGTTCAGAACTATGACCTATTTAGATGTTTTGACGCGCACTTCGTTTCCGGAGCAGATCTCGAAAAGTACTGGGCCGATGACAGTCATATTGCACATACATGTTCTCTAAGGTCCCTAGTTGTGCCTTTTCAGGTTTTTGGACCTTGACCTTGAAGTTGACCCAGCACTTTGACCTAATTTATAACATCGGTAAATCCGACTGAAAGATTTTGCGGAATATCATGAAAACCGCTCAAGATAGCTACACCATTACTATAAAACAAATTGTGAGGTTTCAGGAGAGGATGCATCTTGAAAAATTTCAAGTCGATAAAATTAAAAATGGCCGCCTATCGGCCATTATTCACCTCGACAGGCCTGATATTGCGGAATATCATGAAAACCGCTCAAGATAGCTACACCATTAATATCAAATAAATTGTAAGGTTCCAGGAGAGGATGCATCTTGAAAAATTTGAAGTTGATAAAATTCAAAATGGCCGCCTATCAGCCATTATTCACCTCGGCAGGCCTGATGTTGTGGAATATCATGAAAACCGCTCAAGATATCTACACCATTACTATAAAACAAATTGTAAGGCTTCAGGAGAGGATGCATTTTGAAAAAATTCAACTCGTCCAAGTTCAAAATGGCCGCCAATCGGCCATTATTCACTTTCACATGGCCGTTATTTGGTAAACTGTGCTAGATGGCTAGACCATTACTATAAAACAAAATGTGTGATTTCAGGAGAGGATGCATCTTGAAAAAATTTGACTCGATAAAATTCAAAATGGCCGCTTATCGGCCATTATTCACTTTCACATGGCCGTTATTTAGTCAACCGTGCTAGATGGCTAGACCATTACTGTAAAACAAAATGTGAGATTTCAGATGAGGATGCATCTTGAAAAAATTTGACTTGATCAAATTTAAAATGGCCGCCTTTTCGGCCATTATTCATTTTCACATGGCTGATATTAGGTATACCGTGCTAGATGGCTAGACCATTACCTGATTACTATAAAACAAAGTGTGAGTTTTCGGGGGAGGATGCACCCTGAAAATTTTTAACTTACGAATTCAAAATGGCCGACAATCAGCATTATTTACCTCGATAGGCCTGATATCAGGTAAACCGTGCTAGATAGCTAGACCATTACTATAAAACAAAATGTGACGTTTCGAGAGAGGATGCCTTTTAAAAACTTTCGACTCAATCAAATTCAAAATGGCCGCCTATCGGCCACTATTTACTTTCACATTGCTGATATTTGGTAAACCTTGTTAGATAGCTGGACCATTACTATAAAACAAAATGTGAGATTACAAGAGAGGATGCATCTTGAAAAAAATTGACTCGATCAAATTCAAAATGGCCGCCTATCGGCCATTATTCACTACCACATAGCCGGTTTTTGGTAACCGTACTAGATGGCTAGACCATAACTATAAAACAAAATGTGAGATTTCAGGAGGGGATGCATCTTGAAAAATTTTGACTTTATCAAATTCAAAATGGCCTCCTAGCGGCCATTATTCACTTTCACATGGGCGATATTTGGTAAACCGTGCTAGATGGCTAGACCATTACTATAGAATGAAATGTGAGATTTCAGCTGAGGATGCATCTTGGAAAATTTTGACTTGATCAAATTCAAAATGGCCGCCTTTAGGCCATTATTCACTTTCACATGGCCGATATTTGGTAAACCTTGCTAGATAGCTAGACGATTACTATAGAATGAAATGTGAGATATCAGCTGAGGATGCATCTTGAAAAGTTCTGACTCGATCAAATTGAAAATGGCCCCCTATCGGCCTCTATTTACTTTCCCATGCCCAATATTTCGCAAGCTGTGTTAGATGTTAGTCCATTACTATAAAACAAAATTTGAGGTTTCGGGGGAGAATGCACCCTAAGTTTTTAACTAATTTATATCGAATTCAAAATGACCGTGAATCAGCTATTAGTTAACTCGATTGGCCTGATATCGGGTAAACCGTGCCAGATAGGTAGACCATTACTGGGATACTGATTAGGATCATTAATTTCAATGGAGGTTTGCAATCTTTGACAGACTGTCTAGTTCTTATCTTACTCTTGGACTGGGCTTCTTAGACCTAGTTGTCTTGCGTCTTGATTTTTGACCTAGACTAGGACTACATTAATAACCCTATACAAAATTCCTTAAATCAAATTCTTATTCGGAGCGGGAGCTCCTGGACTTATGTAGTCTTGTTCATACAGGTGCTCTGTATATCATTGATTTTCTTATAAATATATATAAATATATATGTATGGTATAATTTCATCACAACTTTTTTCTATTTGTCATGATGATTTGTTGCAGACATAGATCTGAAGACAGCTAGTAAATTCTGTGCAAGTCGTTTTTCATGTGGATCCTCTGTAACTGGCGATGATGAAATAGTGATACAGGGAGATGTTAAGGACGATTTATTCGATATTATCCCAGAAAAATGGCCAGATGTTAGTATTCAAATTACACATTTTAGTAGATATAGTTGTATTTTGTACCCAGTTTGTCTTATTTGTTGCTGCTCTATTTTTGAAATCATTGGATTTTGGAAGTTGAGTTTACTACCGATACATGTAAAAAAATGAAAATTGCTTCACTGGGTATGTGTGAACACCATAGTGACTGTATCCACTTCGTTTTAAACAGGTATAATATCATATTGATTGATATTGACTTCATACAAAATCTTCAAAGATATAATGCAGTAATTAATTTTTATTAATAATATATTTAAATCTATTTCTTCTCTACTTGTCATTTTAAATGTATACACACATATTACTATTAGTATTGTTTGGGTGTGCTGTTTATCAGCAAAGAAGACTTTTCGCAAATTCTTAAATTAACGAATTACAAAAGTTTAAAGGTCAATTTATTTTTTGACTTTATTAAAAACTACCCGGTAGTCTCTGAGCAGTATAATGTTGCAGTGTCGGTGGCACTTAATCAACGGCTCAAAGTGCCGACCCTCCTAGCTAACCCAGACCGCAGAACCAACGCTAACTCAATGCTAGGCCAACATCAGAATTGTTTAACAAACATTGAGTCAGTGTGAATGAGCTGTCAACGAATAGCCGAGGAGCAATCGAACTTCGCAAAAATCTCACGAGCTTTACTCAATACACAGTACTATTAGAAACAGTTGTGCCAGCTTCCAAGAATGATCCTGCTACCAGTGCATGCATTCTGGATTATTATCCAGTAAGATGTAGCCTACACTGAAATAATATCCAGCTAATGTACACTCAAATAATAGAGCACCTGAACACTGATCATCTGCACAAACTTGCATTCTAGTACTTCAATAAATGTTGATCTCTTTTGTGTCATCTCCTAAATTATCGTCGAAATCTTCAATGGAATCAAGTCGAGAGCATTTGGAACTGGGCTGTGAATTGGAATCTGTTACAACAATTGCAACAACGTTGGTGTGATTTTGGTCCAAGTTCCCGACGCTTGCCAAACATTATTCCAGAATTGTGCTAAAAAATGTATTTTGCCAGCTTCTCTTCTCATCTCTATTGTCTTAGTTACTTAACCAGATACTTTGTACTATTTTAAAATTTCTCAACCCCTGAATCGCTGGCCCCTTAGACATATTTTCACCCACCGCCCGACAAAGTTGGGGCGGGGGTTATGGCATTGCCTGCGATGTCCGTCAGTCTGTCTGTCTGCATAAATTATGTTTCCGGAGCAGATCTCAAAAACCCATGGGTGGATTTTCTTCATATTGCACACACACATCCCCTATGGGGTATGTGCCTTTTTGGGGTATGACCTTGGACCTACATCTCTTGGCCAAAACAGCCTACCAGTATTTTCGTTATTGCTGATATCTGGCAAATTATGCCAGATAGCTAGAATATTAATATAATGTGCCATTTAGGTGGGGATATGCCCTGAAAAAAAACCTTGTTTAAATTTTAGGTGGCCGACTATCGGCCATTATTGACTATATCTGGACCATTACTATTAAACAAAATGTGTGATTTCATTATTGACTTTAATATTGCATAATATCGGAAAAAACTATGCCAGATAGCTCGACCATTACCATAAAACAAATGGGCAGGCAGGGGATATATTATAATGTTTTTCAAATAACCAAAATATTGCATCTTGCCTACAGCAGGGCTATGCTTTCCAGATCGCAGACATGCGATCTCGAAATGCCTGGCCTTCCTGTGGGGATGATGCGATTTCAGTTTTTTATCATGTTTATAAATGAATCATCCAGAATTGGTATATTATATATTTATTTCTGTATTTTGGTCACGATACAATCTTGATTATATTTTCATCTAATAATATGTTATCTTCACTTTAATTGCATTTATGAATTTTTTTATTTTGTGTGTGTACCTAATATGGATACAGTCATTATATAACCCATATGCCCTATTTTCCTTATTTATCTACTGTATCACCGCGCATAATCATGCATGCACTTATATTTGAAGATGCACTTAGTTTTCGAAAATAAGTACATGCACTTATATTCGAATATAAAAATAAATTTAAAATGTCTTCAGGTTCGTTAATGTTGTGATTATATTAAATATTTATTCTAATCCAAAGCAAAAAAGCTAACGCTAGTAATCACTGACTGAATAATGTAGTTTGTGTGTACGATCAGCATAATATTTTTGTATTATTATTATGGACATATATACTAGTAATAGTTTCTACATGTATAATCCCATATATATTGATATTATTCTCACCTGCAGTATATGTCTTGGAGTTACGCGTAGTAATTTTCAAATATAAGTGCATGCACGTAGTATTCGAATATAAGTACATGCACTTATAAACGAACATAAATATTTTTGGAGCCATTCCTGAAACAGTGAATTTCACTTATAAGGGCTGTGCATGCACGTTTATGCGCGGGGATGCGGTATGCTTTATTTAATGTTTTTTATATATTTTGGGTGGCTTCCACGTCAGTGAAAATTAAAGTCTTTAAAAGTCTCATGTTCTCTACTTTATATACAAATGTTTTGTTAACAATATTACCATATAGAAAACAAATAAATGAGTTTTGAATCTAGTAAATATATTGCATGAGATGCAAAATATAAAACAATTTGATTTTTCTTCAGCTTGGCCAAACGAAAACTAGCATACTATTTTTTCCAGTTTGACTTTAAAATTATCAAGATTGCTGTTAATTATATTTACTCAGAAAATTTAAACTTACATCATGAAATATTTTGTTACAGATTGATGAAGATAGTATAGAAGACAGGGGTGACATGAAGAGATCATAGCATGTTAATTTATTAATACTAATGATATTTTATTCTGTATGCCAATTACTATATTAAACATGTCATGTCACAACTCTTGACTTTTAGTTGTGTTTTTAATATATAAATGTGCATTAATAATTATATGTCAGATTTTATTGCGAACCATATATATGTAAAATGTATTAAAAATTATAGCATTGTGGGCATTTAGAGACGGGTCAAGTCATAGGAAATGCATCAGAGGGGAAATACAATACTGTGAACAACTCTTCATCCGGGGAAGTGACCTTTCAAAAATGCCTGAATTCGGGGATTACCCTATTTTCATCTAAAAATAGCAACTAGTCACAAACATTCGCCACTGGGGCATACCAGAGGCTACATGAAGCTCAGCCACGCCGCATAGTGTGGCTCTGGGAACCAGAGTAAAGTAAACGCGGACTCGTAGTGTACCAGGGATTTCGGATCAGTGTGCTATCCCGGGTGTACTATTACTCCACATAAACAGTTATGGCTATCTCGAACATGGTTTTGGTACAAAAGATACTAGTTCACTGCATTTGAAATCTGGCCAAAATTTATTTACACAAAAAATATAAACTGGATTTAAGGATATTGTGAGGACTTTTTCAAGTTTAAAAAAGTGGTTGCATTAGGGTCTAATATATTTATCGTGCATACATAAGAACATACCGGCACAGAAACATTTCATGTAAAGCAGGGATAGTTTGACCCGCGAGGGTAACTTTGACCCATGCCCAAAGAAAATGATGGTATGTGGCAGCAGTCCAGAGTGGCAGTAGTCCAACCCTTTCTCCTTCAAACCTGGCGACGCTGACATAGCACATACCTCCAGCTACTCCTGATATGCAACTCCTAAACGTGCGATATGTAGGCCCTATACTGTATAGGCCTATTTCTGAAATTCAGATACCCGTCAAACTTTTAACTAAGTACTTAAGGTGACAAAGGGTGGCTTCAAATAGAGATCACCAAGTGAGAATGATGTAAAATGACACCTCGACTACAGTAAAGCTGCTCACTTCATACCAACTGTATCTAGATAATATAGATTTTAGTCAGGGCATGTGGTGTCTGAGTACTATACTGGGGTTACTTTCGCCCATCGCAACAGGCTGGGGTTATTTTGGCCCAGATGCTACATGATTTTAATTGGCTAAATGTGTTATTTCAGGTCGAGGCCACGATAGCCACAGAACACGATCTAAGGGGTACAGAAATTATAGAAAAAACTAACAATGAAATAAAAAACAAACAAAAAATGGGCCAAAGTATCCCGCTTTACAGCCATAAAACAGGGATACTTTGGCCCACAGGGGTAACTCTGGCCCAGGCCCACAGAAAATAATGACGTCGTACCCTGTGCTATGGTACAAAATGTGGCCAATGAACCCCCTGCAACAGGTCTAGTTAGACGTATAGCCGATAAAAAAATATGGGCCACCTGCTGGGGTAACTCTGGCCCACACTTAAATTGAAGAAATGTATTCCTTCCAATAATAGGTGAATAATAATATCTTCAACGATAATAAAGGGGTAACCAAGTAACAATGGAATAGAAAACGAACAAAAATTGGGCCAAATTATCCCCGTTTTACGGTACTTTACATCAGCTTTATTAAACAGTGAAACAATTAATAAACAAGTGTATATCTTTATTCAGCTTAATGACACATTATAACATACATCACATTCATACGTTTAAGAAAATAAATAACAGTAGAAACTTAACTTGGTTTCTTACTGCTTAAATTATATATTGTTTTATATTGTTTTCAACAATTTTAAATATTTTCATGATTGACCTGCCCAGGTCTAAAATCATAAAAAAATCAGTGATTTTATTTTAGCTTAATAATATGACCATATGATGTAAACAAGTCCATAGACTAGAACAGCAAAAATTTTAAAATTTCATTGTTATAGTTTTTTCTATAATTTCTGTACCCCTTGGATCGTGTTCTGTGGCTATCGTGGCCTCGACCTGAAATAACACATTTAGCTAGATATAGACAAAATTCCTGATTTCTAATTATTGACACCATGTCAAAAATAAGAAATACGGGAATTTCGTCTCTATATCTAGCCTAACTGGTAAGTGCGCAGCACAAAAATTAAAAAACTTGCAGTTCTAGTCTATGGACATGTTTACATCATATGGTCATATTATTATGCTAAAATAAAATCACCGATTTTTTAAAGATTTTAAACCTGGGCATGTCCTCCCTTTAAGCATTTTAAGCATCGTTGGTAATTTAAATATCTTTCAAGTCGTATGGCATAAACTGTCACCTAAGTATTAAAAAGGTCGTAATGGCCATATATCAAATGAAATATATCACTTTCAATCATTACATTGCAAATTTTTTGGACATATAAATTATTCATGAAAGAGTTGTATGTCATACTATATTATTTGCTGACGACCTAAATATGTTTTGTTACCGAATTCAAATGAATGGCCTTATAAAATATATGATTTGCTAATGTGAAAGATAATACGAGATCTACAACAGTGTACATGAAAATGCTATGCAATTCGTAAATTCTACGTGTATATGTTTGCTCTTGCATAAAAAAAAATGGTACCCGTACATGGATGTGTACTGTAGTAGTTAGTCTATACATAAAATTGAGCAAATTAAAATAAACTATGAACAGTACAAGCACTTTATACTCGGTCTATTCATAACCTACAATGCTGTGTATATTGATTTGGACAGGTATAACATATACCGCTACACAATCAAGTTTGATTAAATTACAAAAAAAACATTAAAGGTTATTACTTAACCCTTTGACTGCTACTCACGACAATAGTCGTTTTCAATCCGTTTTATTACCAATTAAATCACTGTCGTAAGGAATGGAATGACTGTTTAAATATCGAGATTTGTTTATGTTTGGTATCAAATTAAACAAATATGAGTAATTTTCAACCACTTGAGGTTGTGGATCAAGACAAGTGGTTGAAAATTGAAATAAATTTACTTAGCAGGATAAGGGTTAATAAGTAAGTACATATTGTGGCTTAGAGCCACTTTTCGACCGGGATGGTCATTTAAGTTAATATCACAGTGAAAAAATTATACTATATCCTCATGCATAAATACACATGCACTTATTGACATTATACACAAAAAATATGGCAGGAAAAATGAGATGTGCTTACATGTGAATATGTATATTCGAATATAAAATTATCTTGACAAAACTATTTAAGCAAAGAAGAAACCAACTTGTAGTTCACCCACTGGCACTCTTAAACCTGTGGTCCACTGTGAAATTAACATGCACAGGTCAGTTTCTATAAATAGCCACTCCTCCAGAAGAATAGGACCTGGATGTTGTAAATAAACATTTAATCATGTGTAGGCCTACACTGGGCTACAGGTTGATTCACGCTGGGTTAAAAAATATATATTTAAAATCCCCTGCAATCGGTAGGTTACACGTTGCAAAACTGTCACCAGTGTCCTGATTCTACCTGGAGTAAACCAATATAACACCATTTAACACGGTATAATAATAAATTATTCACTTATTCATTCACAACAAGTGTAAATGAAATGATAACAACATGAGGATTGATACTATGATCTCAAATATAAAACATGGGGAATAGAATATATTACATAATAAATATTTCGATAATAACAGGCATAACTAATAATATAGACTAGAGAAAGGAATAGCAATTCTTTTCATGACGCTGAAACCATTTGAATAAATTCGTCCATAGTAAACACACTGGGCTTGCCATCTTCTAACTTTTGCTGGTAAACGTCTGAAAAAAAGCATAGACCTATTTTGTATGCAATACTTACAATAAACATATAGCGTAATTAGATATGTTAGCAGATTCTATGGGTGATTAAAAGGAGATTCGAAAAAAAGCCTTCAACCCTTTCAGGCCTGAATTTACCATCTTCATCCACTACAAGCCACGAATTGCTGTCGCAATTCTCGACTTGTAGTGGATGAAGATGATTTAAAGTGGGTGAAAATTAAAGAAAATTACCATGTATTAGTGAACCAGTTTCATGGAAATTTGAATTCTAAAACCCCTAATTGTAAGAAAATAAGTTTTTTACAGGGATGTAAAATGATGCTTTAATGCATCGTGAGGGCTTAAAGGGTTAAAATGAAATCAAGTAAAATCAGCTCATTGATCATGTTGTTTTGGTGAATCGATGGCGGTGATGATGCTGTTAAATATATTGTATAATATCTAAATCCAGTGAAGAGATACAAACCTGTACATACTTGCACTGATTAGAAATCAGGGGGGGGGGGGGGGGGAGGTGTAATTATTACATATGTATGCCATGTATTATGATCTTACACTGATCAGCTGTATAATGATAATAAGTAAACATCTTACCGAAGAGAATTTTCAATTTAACTATGCATGCCACAAAGTCTTCAAACTGCACAAGACCATCGCGGTTGCTGTAGCGCACCACCATAGAGTTGAACGTACCATTGCTCAAACCATAATCTACAAATACAAAATGTTTTCTTAATTGTGAGGTACACAGCTTATTTAACCACTAATTGATCCACATTCTTCAATTCAGATTTATATTAACTAAGCTATGTAATCTCAAATGATTTTCCCCAAACAAGTATGTTTTCATGACTTTAATAAAATTTCTGCCTATACATTTTTTTTTTTATTTAATAATAATATATCCCTGTGAGGAAAAAATATAAAAAAAGGCCTGAGAAAAATAGTTGCTTAACGGCACTTTTCAACTGGACCAGCCTTTTAATTGACTTTGTATTACATGTACTTTAATAACAGTACAATCTGTAAATAAAAAATGAATGATGTTCAAACGCAAGGGTGGAGTGATGGAGCATGGTGGGTTATAATGTTTTCCCTCACACACCTGGTAAAGGATGGGTTCTGGGCATGCCTAGGGGATTTACTTCTGATAAATGCTGAGTCCGTATGATCACAAAAACACAATTTATCCCAAGTGTTTGACCTGATATAAAACACTTTCGCCAGAGTAGTTTAAGGTCCTACCACGGTCATATCAGTGATCACTGGAGCTGAAGTAACCCCGCTGTTGAGGAGAGGAACCTAAGTACATCGCTGGCAATCTGCCTGTGCTATTATAGCCAGATTTTAATAGGCTGCAGCTTCTCTTTGATGGTTGGTGTAGAATAGCAATTCCGTACCATGCAACTGATGGAACAATTCCCTAATGGGCTGCCAAGTGAGTCGAATAGTACTACTAACAACCACTGAAACAAATCTGCGAAGGGGTTTGAGAGATATGGTCCAGAAAAGACAATACAGACAGATGACAGATGGACAACAAATCAGTGTTATGATGCCATAACCCCAAACCCTCATTTCGTTGGGCATGGGATAAAAATCCATTAAAAACCCATTTATTTTCATATAAATTCAATAGTGTAACTCACTTGCATGTTTCAGAGCTTCCCTCAGTTCATGAGAAGAGAAATACCCATTATTATCTTTGTCAAATTTAGTATAGATTTCCTGCAAAAAAGAAAGAAAAAAGGTATCTTATCAGATAGATGTGGCTGTGTGATGTCAATCAGATACATGTGATGTCCATGAGATAGGTGTGGCTGCTTGATGTCAATGAGATATGGTGCTGCTGTGTGATGTCCATGAGATAGGTGTGGCTGTGTGATGTCAATGAGATAGGTGTGGCTGTGTGATGTCAATGAGTTATAGTGTGGCTGTGTGATTTCCATGAGCTAGATGTGGCTGTGTTATGTCAATGAGATATGGTGTGGCTGTGTGAATTCCATGAGATAGATGTGGCTGTGTCATGTCAATGAGATATAGTGCTGCTGTGTGATGTCCATGAGATAGATGTGGCTGTGTAATATCAATGAGCTATGGTGCTGCTGTGTGATGTCCATGAGCTAGATGTGGCTGTGTTATGTCAATGAGATATGGTGTGGCTGTGTGAATTCCATGAGATAGATGTGGCTGTGTCATGTCAATGAGATATAGTGCTGCTGTGTGATGTCCATGAGATAGATGTGGCTGTGTCATGTCAATGAGATATAGTGCTGCTGTGTGATGTCCATGAGATAGATGTGGCTGTGTCATGTCAATGAGCTATGGTGCTGCTGTGTGATGTCCATGAGCTAGATGTGGCTGTGTTATGTCAATGAGATATGGTGTGGCTGTGTGAATTCCATGAGATAGATGTGGCTGTGTCATGTCAATGAGATATAGTGCTGCTGTGTGATGTCCATGAGATAGATGTGGCTGTGTCATGTCAATGAGATATAGTGCTGCTGTGTGATGTCCATGAGATAGATGTGGCTGTGTCATGTCAATGAGATATGGTGCTGCGGTGTGATGTCCATGAGAAAGGTGTGGCTGTGTCATGTGAATGAGATATGGTGTGGCTGTGTGATGTCCATGAGACAGGTGTGGCTGCTTGATGTCAATGAGATATGGTGCTGCTGTGTGATGTCAATGAGATAGATGTGGCTGTGTCATGTCAATGAGATATGGTGTGGCTGTGTGATGTCCATGAGATAGGTGTGGCTGCTTGATGTCAATGAGATCTGGTGCTGCTGTGTGATGTCTATCAAATAGATGTGGCTGTGTGATGTCAATGAGATAGATGTGGCTGTGGCATGTCAATGAGATAGATGTGGCTGTGGCATGTCAATGAGATATGGTGTGGCTGTGTGATGTCCATGAGATAGATGTGGCTGTGCCATGTCAATGAAATATGGTGCTGCTGTGTGATGTCCATGAGATAGGTGTGGCTGTGTCATGTCAAAGAGATATGGTGCTGCTGTGTGATGTCCATGAGATAGGTGTGGCTGTGCCATGTCAATGAGATATGGCTGTGTGATGGCCATGAGATAGATGTGGCTGTGTCATGTCAATAAGATATGGTGCTGCTGTGTGATGTCCATGAGATATGTGTGGCTGTGTCATGTCAAGGAGATATGGTGTGGCTGTTTGATGTCAATGAGATAAGGTTTGGCTGTGTGATCTCCATAAGATATATGTGGCTGTGTCATGGCCACGAGATAGGTGTGGCTACCTGATGTCAATGAGATATGGTGTGGCTGTGTGATGTCCATGAGATAGATGTGGCTGTGTCATATCCATGAGATAGGTGTGGCTGCTTGATGTCAATAAGATATGGTGTGGCTGTGTGATGTCGATGAGATAGGTGTGGCTGTGCCATGTCAATGAGATATAGTGCTGCTGTGTGATGCTCATGAGATAGGTGTGACTGTGTGATGTCAATGAGATATGGTGCTGCTGTGTGATGTTAATGAGATAAATCTGGCTGTGTCAATGCTTTATGTTTGCATTCAGTTCGGCCATAACAAACACATAGCCATAATTGAGAATATTTTTTGTATGTCACAGTTAGATGAGAAATATCCCAAATATCCCTATTAGTTTTATTCGCAAAACAGACTATTTGATCCAAATTGTCTTTTGCGTTTTTTGAAGACAAGTTTGTCTAGACACAATAAGACATAACTAAAATTTGTGTGGATTGTGGATTTTTTCGTTTGTAAACTATTTTTTTCTGAATAGATTAGAAAAGAACAGACCACACGATAGCCGTTATAGGCTTCAGCATTTTGATCTCTAGCTCATTGAACATCTGTTTCAAATGAATAGTGGATGCTAAAAGTATTTTTTTAATTCGAATTCACATAGTAATTCACAGAAAGTAAATTGATAGAAATTAGTGACAATAAATGGTCAGCCTGCATAGCTAGAAGTAATAGATACAGTGTATATAGGACGTAAGCTCTACAGGTTTAAAGAAGATTACCTTAAAATAATACACACACGGAAACTAAGAAAACCAGTGACATGCTTCAGGTCGGGAGTGAGTGATATTTTTGTACATAGAAATAGATTTGATAACCACGCACAATTTGTATGTCCACTCTGCACTGAGTATGAAGAAGATGAGGTGCACTTTATACTACAATGTCCTGTATTTCATGATATACGATTAAAATATCTAAGACCATTTGACAGCCCACCAAACAATCACACGTTTGTACGATTAATGTCATGCGATGAACCCGAAATTATTCGAAGCTTGAGCCTTTTTATTCTCCATGCGTTTCAAAGAAGACATAATTATTTGTATGGTAATATTGTTGAACAGTTATAAAAAAATGACCATTGTATATCACATACTGTTATAATAATATTGTTATTGAATGTTTTGAAAGGGCCATTGGCCTATCAAATAAAAACTACTACTACTACTACTACTACATAGCATGAATTCATATATCTAAATGTCATATGCTTATAAAAAAAATTCAGTAATTCTTTTATACTCACTTTCCATGATTGCAAATTGTCCCATAAATTCTGAAATTCTTTTAAACCAAGTGTTCCTGTTTGGTCAAACTGTTACTGTCAGGGAGCATCATATATTTGTCAATTAATTCTAAAGAGAATTACATACCATAATTGCTGGACTATACCACGCACTGGTCTATACCCCGCAGAAGGTCCAAATAGGCCTTTCTTGGTGCTCTACATATCGCCCACTCGTTATTTACCGCGCCATTCAAAATATCCCTGTGACAAGGCAGTCGCTAATGCTAATGGTATGTAAGTACGATTGATTTGTGACGGCTCGGGTACCAGATCTATTAGATTGTGTTTAGTATTATTATAATATATAATAATAATAATAACTAACAATTAACTTTCATGTTCAGTTAAACGTGTTGCGGTTCAATAGAGTCACGTAATTAACAGGAATATACACACGTTTCTGTACTTCAGGGACCGCCATTTGGCCATGTAGGAACTAGCTAGTCGTGGATAGGCAGTACACACAACAAACCCCCATCCCACCCGCCAGACGGTAATCAGGTAATTGCTTCACTGAAGGTGTGACATTTTACCGCCACGGGCATCGTAGACCCCCCGCCGTTGGCGTTCCAGTAAAGCACGTGGTATCGTCCCCTGTGGTGTATGCGCATATAGGCGATGTATACATGTAGATGTGCAGTTTGCAGACATGCATGTATCTGTAAATACATATTGGTTACTTGAATTCATACAGCGGGTATTAAGTATTGCCAGAAACTTCAGTGCACATAATAACATTTCAGTAATACATGTACATGCATTTTATAATATTATCAATGAAAAATAATGATAATTTAAACAAAAATAATCTGATATGTATTCAAAGCCTTTATTTCCAAAAAAAGGTTGAACATGTACATGTATTGCAAAACATGGGATATAGCAACAACTACAAAGAGCTGTTCGAAACAAACACGAAAGCAGCCATCCGCCATTTTAAATTTGATATAGATCAGCAAACTTTCTCAAGGTTTATTTTATATTACAGCTTTAGCTATCATGCAAGATTTCCGAGATAATAAGAAAAAAAAACTGGTGGCCATTTTGGATATTATTAGTGGGAAATTTGTCATGGGTTATCATTGTGCAAGTCATTATATTATGTTTTATATTCATGGTCCAGTTATTTTGCATTTTTTTCTGAGCTACGTAAATATCACAAAATTACTAAAATTCAAAATGGCTACTATACAGCCATTTTGAACATGTTTGCTCCCAAAAGTCTATCAGGTCATTGGCTGACATAGCTGAACCTATTTGTCAAATTAAAAGAAGATCTGATGGGAACTTTTTCCTGAAACGCGCTAACAAGCATTTCTTCGTTAGTGGCCATAGTAATTAAAGGGTTGATGATATGGGGATCAAAATGTCACCAAAACAATTCCCCAGTGGTATGTGATGGCTATATGAAGTATGGGGAAGCAGAAATTGATAGATTAGTAGCTATCTTGAAAACAAATGCGGCTGCGGAGGAGGAGGACCGTGTGAAATACAGTAAGCAGCCTGCCTCGACGAGGGCTGCTTAAATATTCAAGTGAAGGATACATCTGTCATTGCCACCAAACTCCGACACAGGCTCAGATCAAAAGTAGCACCTTCCATTTCTGAATTTAAAACAAACTAGATCATAATTATGTTAAAGCCACGTCATCAAGTTATGAGTTTCATCAGTAAAGCATGACCACCAGCAATTTTGCTAATGGAAAGGTGGATGCTTATAATAAAATCTATTTTATGAGATTCACATGTGGCCTGTCACAAAAGACAAGGCTGTTGTTTCATGATAGCGGCTCCTCTAGTAAATATATCTATACAATAAATTGCATAAATTTAATCAGCTATACATTCAACAAGATAAATCATAACTTCTAATTATTAGGTAATCTGAGAAAAAAACATAAAAAGTACCTTTCTTGAAAACATCATTTAAAATGTTTCGGAGTTCATAGGCATCAATTTGTTGATCACCACCACTATAATGTACAAATTGTTTTTCAGCTTCCTCTCTGTTAGCTGATGGTGGTGCACTGTGTGCCTCTATTGAACCCTGACAAAAATAATTAACAAATGTAAATGAAGTTGATTGTTTTTATCATTAGAACATTAACACCATCCCCGGAATCAACCTCTCAGCAAGTCAAGAAGACATAATTTGTTGCCCAGTGTCTTAAAAAAACACAAGCTAACTAAACTATACATATTCACATACAGTACTTACATTGCTCATCAACCCCCCCCCCCCCCCCCACACACACACACACACACACATACACACACAAACAAAATGACTTAATTTTTTTTTTTTAAAATGCACTCTAATAATCTGCTGCCCTGCAAAACAGATATGTCTCAAAAATTGCTACAACACTTTTAACAAGAGCACACTCCACAATAGCCCGCCGCCATTATTGAACTTGTCGTAGTACTGGTTATCAGTATCATGTATAACAAATTTGAGTAGGATACATGGAAAATTTTTGAAGTTATCCTCAGATTTATTTTCACAAGGTAAAATTATTGTCATAAAAAATTCGAAAAATCACAATAAATCAGCCATTTAATTTATTTAGAGGTTATTGAACTTGTCCGAGAACTGGTTATTAGTAGAACGCAAAATCAGCAGAATGCATTGAAAACTTTTGAATTTATCATGCCCACAAGGTAAAATTTGAGAAGTAAAATGCGAAAAATTGCAGTAAATCTGCCCTTTTGGATTTTTTTTCAGCCATTTTAGAATTTGACTGAGAACTGGTTGATAGTAGCATGCATAACAAATTTCAGCAGGATACATGGAAAATTTGTGAAATTAGAACGCCCACAAGGTAAAATTAGCCACCCAAAATGCAAAAAATCTCAATAAATTGGCCATTTAATTTTTTTTTTCAGACAGTATTAAGTTGTCCTCCGAGAACTAGTTACTAGCAACATGCAGAACAAATTTGAAAAGGTTCTATATGAAAAAAAATTAAGTTATCGTGCCCTCAAATAAATGTTTACGCTGATGCACTTCAATTGCAATAGCCCACATTTTTTATTAAAAGGCGGGCTAAAAAAACAATAGAGAGGCTACATCATCAGATTCGATCATCGCACTAAGAAAATTGATGTCAAATTGGAATGCAATCCAACCAACAATTCGGGGGAGAAATTCTCATAAATGTAGGTCTTACATGTCAAAAATATACAAAATCCATTAGCCAAGTTTTGAGTGGAACCTAAAAATTAGTGTCAGTGCTTGAACAAGGGGGGGGGGGGGGGGGATTGCAAAACACTCTTAACAATGTGATATGGATGCCTAAAAACTCACGTTGTATACCGTAATATCAATGGATTATTATTGGTAGTGTGGTTATTACAATAATAATAACAAAATTCCATATGAAAAAAAATCCCACAGAGTACATGTATTCCAATTAAAATTGCTAATATATAAGATAATACTAAAAACTGGTAGATTTATTGGGGTCATTCTATCAATTTATTTTTTCTCAAGAAAACTGATATGATTATGGGTATATAATACCGGTACTTACTGTTGGCTTGATCATGCATGTTTCTTCATCCAATTCACTGGAAAGAATATTACATTTTGCATAGCATTAGAATAAAATAATGTTTTTTCAATCGATATGCAATCACATGTATTGATATACAAATTTTTCTATGTGTAATATGAAGGAACATGAGAGCCTTCTAAATATTCCAAAATTGACATTTACAAATGAATACTTACTCAATGCCACTTTCTTTTTCACTATAAACTCTGACAAGGAAACCAGCCTCCTCATTGGGTTCAAACGTTGTTGGCATGATACAATATTCTCCTGGTATTAATCTGTGTCTTCCACACACCTCACGCATGTTAATATATGCAGAGGTCGCAACAGCTCTGTTACGTTGAATAAAATGTTTATCTAGAGTTCCATTCGCGTTCTGGGTAAGCTGCAGCAAACAGGTGAGCTATTACACATCACATAAAGATTTATGGCATAGCTAATAATAAATGATACAGATTCAGAAACAAATTACAGTTAAAAAGGAGAACAAACCTTATAAACTTCATATCCAATTGTCCAATTTCCTTGGCCAAGTTTTTTTAATTGTCTGCGGTCTTTCTGCATAACACTAATTAGTATCGTCCCAATATCTTCTTCATCATCATCATCAACATCAGTAATATTGACTCTATATTGGGGATTAGTCCAAAAAGTATCTGGGGAAATGATGTACATGTGTTACAAAATAGTTTTTATTTTTTTCATTTATGTGCATTTCTTCGGTTAATGTTTATATATGTGTGCACCAAAGAAAAATTTCTGACGCAGCAAGAAAAAAGTTTTTTTTTATTTTAAAAAAGTACAGTAAAAATATGATAAGTTTTGTAGTACCTTTGTAATTACGACAGCCTCCTGCATTAACCTTTTTCTTCCAACTACCATTCAGTAGTTGACACTGCCAGTGAGTTTTTGAATCACTCTCTGCTAAAGCATCAGGACCAAGGTGACAAATTTCCAGTCGCTGAAAATGTGTTGAAAAATCTCTAAACGACATCCTGCAATTATATATAATATAAAAAATAGATCAGAGTTTCACATAAAATACCAGGTACATAATCACTTTCATATTTTGTATAATTATATAACTATTATTAACAAATTTACCAAATAATTTATGCCATAAAAAATACACAGGTCACTCATTGCTGCAATTAAATCTGTTCCAATAGGTATGTTTAAGAAAGTTTTGTAAAGATTTGATGATTAAAGGTTTTGTGTAAAAAACATGAAAAAGGCCTGCATTTTTACATAGACAGAATATATTTACAGATGATTATCATACACATGACTGCAACAACACTTTTATAGTCCTATTTCTTCAAATGTCCTTTTCCTACATAGATCATTTGACAATCCAATTATAGAAATATTCGGGATGATAAGCATCAGGAAAATTATTCAAATTGGCTTTAAATAGCCTACTTTTCTTTACATTGTTTTGTCCTACTTAAATCTAGATGAATGATTGCACATTAGACAGCCTACTAATACCTTGCAATCAAAATTAACCTTTACAGCGCGTGGGATAGACTTTAGACGTCTAAAGTCGATCCCCGCACTGTGAGAATAAAAATATTTCTAATGCCGTATACCTATAACATAGGTATTCAAATGAACCAGAAAGAGCTAACGAAGACATTTATGGTGATTTCAAATTGAAAAAACCCCATTCGGTTGCGATGTTTTTTACAAATTAATTCAGCGCTTAAAGGGTTAAGGGTTAAGTCTTTTGATATCAGAATATGACATCTAAAGACGATCCCTGCACTAAAAGAATTAAAAAAATTATAATGGCAGTAGACTCATAACATAGGTATTCGATTGAAGCGGAAAGAGCTAACTAAGACATTTGGTCTCCATGGTTTATACAACAATATTTCAGCGTTGTAAGGGTTAACACATGGTTACACTCTTTTATATTAGATGAATAACATATTTTGAGGTGGAAAAAATTACTGACCAGAATTCCCCATCATGATCAAAGGACAACCCTAGTGACTGCTTAGCTCCATCTGAGAGACTCTGCCATTCATCCGATCTGAAACATGATGTCTGAATATTAAAATCACAATATTTAGAATGATAGTACCCAAGTAATGACAGTGCCTATAAAACATTTCCTTGACATCATTTTACATGCAAAACTGTCTAGTTCTACCAAATTTAAGTTTGATACTTTTTTCAAGTAAATGTGCTGCTCTATCATCTTTAAAAAACATTCATCTCAGCTGCTAAAATTTAGTTTTCAATATGAAGTGCAAATGGTGCATCATTGGCTGAGAAATGTAGATAATTTGAAGGTAATACCAGTCAAAATAAAATACAGTCAATTCATAAACAAATACATGTACCGTATTTATTCTAATAAAGACCCCATATTCCAATAAACACCCACCGCCCCGATTTGGAAATAAACCCCACAAACATGTACACTATATCAGCATTAAAAAAACTACTCTAATAAGCGCCCATCCCCCTGTAATCTCAGGGTTATTCTAATTAACCCTGAGTTTATTAGAATAATATATCTTTGTCTCCAAAATTTGCATATAGTAGACTCATTTTCTAGAAAGCAAACACTCTGTACCTCATACTTTGTACCTAAACACTGCACATCAACATTTAGTTGACAGATGTTCAACTCAGGAAGAGGATTCAGCCTACTCTTTATTAAACTTCAACTATCATTGAGACACTGTTGAACATTAGTTTACAGTGTTGTTGCTGATATGCAATCATTTATTACATTTTATACAAAATACACATTTTCGATGATATATTCTACAAGAACTTTAAGACTGTTATATTCAAGACATCAAAGAACAAGAATTAGAATGCCAAATACAATGTGAGTGAATCTGTAGCATTGAATGTGAAAAAAAGAAATTGACACAAATACATACTGATCACTCCAGGCACCTTTCCATTCACATTCATTTCCCCAAGGATTTCTGATACGAACTAGCTTAACTGGTCCATCTTCAGAATCCACCTGAAACAGATTACCTGGTATGCAAGATTGTAAGATTCAGTGTATTACGTACAGGTTTATTCCTCGAGTGTGATAGCTATTGTGATATTTAATCTTGGTGAGATGGTAGTTTTTCTATCACATTAAATTGTCATCCAGAATGTCAAGTGACTATAAAGTTACTTGTGAAAAAGCATAGCGTTGCTTAAGATATGTTTCTTCTTCAGTAACGTACACTATGATATTCAACATCATTGCTCTGATGATTAAAATTACATATTTCATCATTGGAGATCACTTGACTATCATTAGCTTCACATTCACAAATCTTCATATTTGGCAAAAAACAATAAAAGCTTCAATTCTTCTAAGCTTCAAATTTATTTCTTCTAAAACTAACACGATACTTCTCAGATTTTTACAGTAATGGTCAAGGTTTTGGTGTGAAATACATGTATTAGGAAATTGTTAGAACGAAACATTGCAATGTCTTTGTAAAGTAAAAATTTAAAAGAATATGATTGATCTTGAAAATAAGGTCATATCAAACAAAGTAGTCTACCATTCTTACTGTCTATTATTAGAACATGGTCGGATAAATTAGTCTATAATTTAAGAAAACCTAACATGGCATTTGTAATAAATTCATTAAAAATATATAGAGTAGGACTGATAAATCATATATAATAAGGAGGCTCTAAGCTATCATTTGGTGGCTATATTATACGTGGGGTATTTCATAAAATTTTCATTCACTTTCAGGTGTGAATTGCGGTAACAATTTATTTTAAAGTGAATGGAAATCTGAAGAAATAAATAGGCCACATCTCACTGAACATCCCAACTTTGATCTTATCTTAACTTTCCTTTTTTTAATTAGAATGATGAGGAAAAAGATAGAAAGTTAGGATTTTTAGTCAGAAACACCACTGGGTGTCAGAAGGGTTAAGATGTGGTCTGCAATAACAGATTACAATAGATGTTTCATAGAAATTAATATATCTTTACGTCCGCCAGGAAGATTATGTTTCTGGTCTTGTTGATGGGTCTGTCTGTCTGTCAGTCGGATTAAAAAGTAATGAATGGATTTGCACGAGGTGTGTCTCGGGTCAAGGAACAATTGAATAGATTTTTGGGATAATCCGGATTACGATTTAGATGGATATTTGCAGTCTTTGACCGACTCATTATCTAGTTTTACATAAGACAAGAAATTTCTATGGTAAAAAAAAACGGGCTGTAGTAAACCTAGTTATTAACAGCCCTTATCTTCCAACTTGACAGAGCTATGCATGCAGCCAGGGTTAGTCTTTATGTGTAATTTTTTTTAAATCAGGAAAATATTGGCGAGCATATCGCGCTTACACTACACCGGACATACAGACGGAATGACACACGGAAGAAGGGTAATTCCAGGTATAAAAATATTTTTTAAATTAAATATTCCTCACAACATCCTTAAGCTGCATTAGAAAAGAGAACAAAAATAGCAATTAGGCACAATAATATTCAGCATGATTTATCATATATATGCCACTTTAATAACCCAAGAGTCTGTAAAATAATCGATGTTTTCAAAAGTCTAAAGACAGTAGACTTTAAAAGTATGGTACCCACTCTCCCCTTACAATTATATCATTACCATTTTCATTATATCCAGTCACTTGTTATCTCTGATAAATATTGGAGCTTATTATTGGAGTGTCATTTTTAGCTATGTAACCCTTGAAGCGCTGAAATATTTTTGGATAATCCATGGAGATCCAAGGTTTTTTTCAATTTGTAATCATCACAAATGTCTTAATTAGCACTTTCTATATCATTTGAATACTTATGTTATGGATCTACGGCCACTTTAAATATAATATCTTTGTAATACAAGAGCACATGAAAATGTGATGTTTTCAGCATTGTGCTAGGCTTCATAAGAAATCACAATGGGATAGATATCAGTACATGCAGTATTTTTTTTATACACATAGAAAGCTACTTGTGCTTCTCATTTGAGACTAATGTATTAGGCCCAGGTCTGGGAAACCATGTGTAAGTAACTCATACCATCACAACACTGGTAATAGAATAAGCATGTCCAATGATCAGTCCATTTTCCAATTCGTCTTCAATCTGTCCAGCGCTTGCCTGAGAGAAACAGAAGACAATGACAAGAAGAGATGAGAAAATATATAGAAAAATAATATTTTAAAGTTCACCAAATGATACAAAGCAATGGTTGTTATGCAAATCTTACATCAATAGAACACCCCATGAGGCTTCCTCTGTCAGTCGCCTTTAGCATTAGAGCAAAGAGGTTATCAGGTAACTCCTCACGAAAGTTATATCTCTCAACAACACCACCTGTGAAGTCAGTCATTGCTTCACTGGCCAATCCCCCAGCAAGAGAATCATAGCTGCCATTCAATCTGTGAATATAAAATAAACAAGATGTTATATTTGCATGTAAATATGAAATTATCCACCTCCCACAATTAAAAGTTTAAGTAGAGATGGGGATATAAATTTATAGGTATTTATTTATTGAGGAGTATCCTCGAGGCAATTTTGAATATATATTCCTGGATCTGCCACACAACCATGTGTACATTAGAGGTAGATAATTACACTTCTAAATTTGCATCATAGGACAATATTTATTGTTATAGGCAAGTGGTCCAAAGTCCAAATCCACTTATTTCACTCTGTTTTTTATTGATTTTAACCCTGATCCTGTTGATCGCGGCAAATGGCGCGACTTTGCCAGTGCTGATTGCGGCATATGCCGTATCTACATGTGATCGCGGCATTTTTCCGTTTTGGAAATCCATTGCAATGACGTCACTCAGCTTAACTATTTTCAGCCATTCTTATTTTAGACAATTATTCCCGCTAGTATGGGATCAGTTCCGGTTCACGACACATGCACAAACATTATGTAAATGAGCCGGAGCTTGCCGAAATCGGCCGAGGACTCCCGAATCACAGCATGCGTGGTATGACTTAATGTTGGGTCAACGTTGGCTAAGGTGACTGGGAAATGAGAGTACAATCAATACCGCCATGACCGCCGCGTGTGCGTTGATGAGGGGCTGGATGGGTCAGCACTTTTTCCATCGGCGATCAGTCAATTTTTTTATTATTGCTTGGCATTGTTAAGATACTAATATATGCAGTTATAATATGAAAAAAATAATGTTTTTTCGTGTTTCATTCTGTTGATGATTTTGGCAATCAACAATTGTGTTGTTATTCAATTACAGATCTGAGTTACTTGTAACACACTCAGTCACTGTATTTTAGTCAACAATCTGTGAAAATTGCGCTGAAACGGAATGAAACGTAATTCACCAAAACGTAAAACGGAAAATCAATTTTTTTGAAACGGAAAATCATTGGCCCTATATGTTTATTGTCCAAAATACATAGAATAAGAGAAATATCTATCTGAATACTCAGAAATTACAAACTTGCTATAATATAATTGTATTTTGGTTATATACCAAAAAAAGTATAAAGTTGACTAAGTTTGACACTAACTTAGCATAAGCTTTTTCTAGAAGAGGAGACCAAAACTCATTGTGTGACACAGAATGCATATAAACCAGTTTTCCATTTTTTGTGGGAAGGCGATCATCCACACACACTTCTGACCAATGACCATATACCCAAAACCGGAAGCAAAATACACCTGTAAAAATATAAAAATATGTGTAATAATAAAAGCAACTGCTATGTTGACATGTCAATTTTGAAAATTTAATTTATTTGAAGTTATATAGCCTACTGATCTTAACCATAAATACAAACAAGTCGAAAACAAATTAAAAAGCACTGAAAAAGACAGAATTACAGGTTAACAACAATGGTAAGATATCTTTCAAATGTATTGAATATTCATCTAACCAGCATAATTTTCTTTAAAACTTTGATTCCTTGGTACAACATTGTGCAGTAGTTTCTTATTGGTTGTGAGTGATGCAACAGCTGCCAATAGCCAGCAGTTACCTAAGACAACAAAGAATAAAATACTTATATATTTGCACAATTTTTTATAACATTTAGGCATCTGTTCATAAAACAATTCATGGCTATGTATGAAACAATATCATTATTTATATAATAATAAAATTAAAAAGTGTTCTCTTATATGCATATCATCACAAGAAAAACAATAAATTTTATTCAGAGAATGAAGTTTTTTTATTAACTAGTTTTAAAAAGAATATAAATCTCATTTATTATACATGTATACAGGTTTTATACATAGAACAATGATAAGTTGTAATAATATATACTTGTATTATCAAAAATATATCTTATGTATTTCTGGTTTTATGCATGTATGCATGCATGTATTTTATTGAGATAAATAAAGTCACTGTTTTTTATTTCTCTGTTTTAGATCAGTAAAAAAACAAAATCTAATGAGGGAGGGCGGTTAAAAAAACACTTAAGAAAAAAAAACATTTAACCTATTTTTGGAAAAGTTATTGAGGGCGACCAAATAAAAAAAACATTGGACAAATTTCTAGAAAAGGTAATGAGAGCGACGAAATAAAAAAAACTTTTGACCTATTTTAAATAAAGTTAAGGAGGGCGATGAAAAAAAACAAGCAAAAAAACATAGCTGGAAAAAAGTATTTTTATTTCCTGAAAAAAACCTTGGTTTTTTTCGGATTTTTTCCGAAATTAAATGGTTTTTTTCGAAAATCGGCAACAATTCTAATGCCTAAATCTAATGCGCGCGCTCATCTAAAACAGAGAAAAAAACATAGCGGCCTAAGGACTGGTTGAGCAAAATTAAAACATTACACATTTTTTTGACAGATTGTCCTAGATTGTATTGCTCAGTTTTTAAAGTATAGAATAAAATAGATAATTCACCAAGTGTTCCTTGTTTGATATCAAATCGACTGGCGCCTCCAACAAACATCTCTGGATTATCACAAAACTCCTTGAGAAACAAAAGTTACATATAAGTATGTCTGTGATGGAAACATGCTTCTAAATAAAATCATTATTGAATTTCAGGGCTTCCAAACAGCTCCAAAAATCTATTAGCACAATTAAAAAATGTTTAACCCAGCATTCAAGTCATAAAATGGTTAAGAAATATACTAGGTATTTACATAGCTCTTTACTGTGAAAAAAAAATCAAAAATATTTTCATGATTTATACTGCTCAATGTTCCCATAAAACTTTTTTATTCTGCTTTTATCTACATTTTATCTATGATATCAAGTATCTACAAAGTTTTTATCTACAAAGTACATGAAGTCTGGATAGGATAATTCTGCATTGTTTATGCATGCTATATGAGCTGAGCTCTACACCAGAATTTATTCCACAAGCACTAGCAATTGTTTAGACACAATAGAGTACCCGTACTTGTCACTAGTATTATAGCCAGATATACTGGTAGGTTCATTAGGCTTTGAAGCTAAATTTTGTTTAGTCAAGAATCGTGCATAATTGTGACAGGTCGTTGAGCCTAGGAGAATGTGTGCGTTGGGCCCAAGACAAGTGAACATTTGACCATGATCACTCCTGATTAAGCAAGTTTTAAAATGTACATTGCTTGTTTATGTTTATAGGCCTAGATTATTGTTTTATGCTCACCATGCACACAGTATTTAAACTACATGTATGCAGGCATGGAAAAGGCCAATGTTTTGCACCACAAAGCATATGTGTAGTCATATACAGCATCATAACAATATTTTTATTTTGTATGTGAATGCCACAAGCGTGCAATATCCAGGACCAGGGTTAATAATATCCTGCACACTTGTTTGGTAACTTGAGCTGAAACATCCCCTCAAACTTAAGTTTTGCAGCAGTAATAGAGACCTACAAGACAAGGCCAATTAAAGCTATATCGTGAGAAGTTAACATGGAGAATAGCCTTACCAAGTTAGAAAATATTTAGATTTTTTTTATTTAGAAAATAAATGGGACCGTCCCGGCCCGCCGTACATAAAATTTTATCAGGTCATTTTTCTCCTAGAAAAAATTCCCAGGCATATTACAGGCGAACACCGTTATAGCACGAATCGCTACAACACGGATCGGTTATAACACGATAAGGTCATGGACCCCAAAATGTAAGACCCCTTTTCCAGGTTATTTTCCAAAAAATCGTGGTATAATATCTAGCTGTGCACAGACCTACACGATTTATTAAAACATGGAGCGAGATTTCGTTGCCGACTTATTGCCGCTGATTATGAGATAGCGCTAGCATGCGTGCTTGTCACGGCGTTCACACAACAGTGCTCTAGCTAACAAAGATGTTATACTCAATGTTGGCTCAACGTTGGACCAACGCTGGGTTCGTGTATTCTGTGCAAGCAGCATGGTGTTGCGTAATTTTTGCCAGGTGACCTTTTGCTCATCCAATTATCGTGTAGGCCTAATTATCTGGAATAGAAATTGTGTAAATTGTGAGGCATTGAAGCAGTGTTGGCCTAATATGGGGCCAGCATCGAAGACATTGTGCCAACATTAGAACAACATCGCATTGGGACATAACTTGACATAACTAATCCTCCAGTCACTTCAATACTATACCCTGCCTTAATGAGCCGTCCACGGCACACTTGTTTGTTTCTTCACACATGCAGGAGGCGAACGTCCTATACAATATCAGCGTCCCGGCAAACACGACACATTGAATGTTGGTTTAATGCTAGGCCAGCGGTGCAGACAGTGGCCCAGCATTAAGCCAGCATTGGTTCAATGTGCCTTGTTTGCTCGGGTGATCTGGCGACATAGACAGGGACAGTGATGTCCTAGTGTGGTCATAACGCACCTGTTACGATAAACACGTGCACATATGTTTTATTCTGCACTAATGAATAACTGTTCCCTTTTTTTATCAGTTATTTTAATTACCTGTACTTTATCAAAGGAATACTATCAATAATCAATTAATATAGCTGTAATACGCCTTATAAACATCCAAATATGGCAACTATGACAATATTTGATCGTTGTATAATCGATTCTGTCCTGTATAACACGATTCACTTTCAGCTTAGGCTGAGTGGCTTAAACAAAACGCAGTGGCTGTGAATGTGACTTATGTTCAATGCAAAAATATGTTTATCTAATACTGACAGTTTTTTCAGCATATCACTTAAATAAGAGACACGGTTATTGTATATAAGCTTACTCACTTTAGGACGCTTCCACTCAATCCCTTTTGCTGCTGAATCCCCCAAACTGCTATTTTCAGCAGGGAAATCAGGATCCTCCCACAGACAACCATCCTTGGTACAAGATTTCACAATATTCTCATATGACAACTTGGAAGAATCATCACGACCAGTGTCCCTGATTGTTTGGCGTGGATCTTCATCTTCTTTGTCATCTGATCCCCATCCTTTGAACATCTTGCGGAAGAACCCGCCGATAGATTGTTGTTCTTGCTGCTGAGATCTTGTAATAACACTAGAAGGAGCTGCAGCGTCAGAAGGAGCAGGTGCTTTAAAGGCACTGCTTGATGATACATTTACAGGCTAAACATAAAGATAGCAAATTATAGATAATACATAACATGGTAATTATAAATTAGACATATTTTTGACATAGACATAATTTTTTATGTATCACGCACATCAATGGGAAAATACTCTTAAATGAAAATCACCTTTTTTAGGTGTGGCTTTGAACTTATTCTCTCTCATTTATAAGTGCATGTGTGAACAGATATTTGTATACTGGTACCATGTGCATCTATGTAGTACATGTATTAAAATATTACTACATGCCCTGCTATGTTACACAGTCCTAGATGATAACTATGGTCATGATAATTATTCTTACTAGATGAATTTAGCATTGCATGCATTCCTGTAGGTATAATTATCATAACAAAAAATAACGCAGAGAATAATAACAGAAAATAATCTTATTAGGCAGTATTTCTATTAAAATAATTGTTCAACATCACTATCATCAGCAGTTTTAGTTATAAAATGTGTATATAAGGGTGCGATAGCTACATTGCTCTGGCATCACATGTGCTGTAGGCCTAGATATAATACAATTGAAGTTACGGTAGTATGTCATCACATATTCTATGGAGTCAAATGAATCAATTTGTTGATTATTACCAGTAATCTTATTTTCTATACAATATTTCCCATGCATAAACTGCTTTTTATTCATTGAGGGTGTGATGCGGGTATATATAAACGCAGGGTTATACACAATTAAATTCAGAAATATGAATACTACATAGATAGTGCGAGAGGGATCCTCACCTCTTACTGCGGTATGGTCTACATGCTTGTGAACTGATGGCAAGAACCCTTCCGTCCACTTCAAATGATATTACTTAGAATATGGTAATTAAAATCTTTAAAATTTGTAATTTTAACATCAATTATTATTTAAATAAATTACAATCACTAGCAGACATATTAGAACAGGTGTATATTAAAAGGTCGGAAGAACAGTTGTGTGTGGGGCCCTTACTAGAATCTGCATTGAGATTCTGACATGAAACTGCTAGTTCATTGATGGCCCACCATCTGCATCATCACGTAACAGTGGAATTGTTTTAGTGTCCAGGGGGAAATGACACCAACAAACGGTCACACCATTAAATTGCTTGTGTTATTTATTTTCCATACGACACAATGTTATGTCCCAACAAGGTCAGCCCAAAGCAGGGTGCAGGTTATTCTACGATCGAGTGCATATATATCTAATGTCGTAGTAGGAGTTTGATGTAAATATGCCCTCCTAGGAGTTATACTCTAAAGCGGGCTATACACAAGAAAATACTAATAAATTGTATATAAAATGTAAATTTATATGAAATTTATGTATATATTATTCAGACAGATCTATATATGTAATTTTTTATGAAATAATTTTACTGATACCTGCACAATTGGATCATATATGTCAGAGACTGTGGGATTGTCAACATCTTCTAAGCTTGCATGTGAACTTCTGCTGTGTGAACCAATTTGCCTCGTCCTGGGTAAAGAAGCAATAGCTGCACTTGTCACTTGACGAGTCATGTCTTCTTGCTTTACACCCCAGAAATTTATCTGAGTTCCAGAATCATTGAAAAAATGAGGAGCACTGTCAGAGTCTCTTAGTTTATTATGTGACCTGTCAGAAAACACTGGTCTGAAATCTGCTGCATCAGACCTTTCAACTGTATTTTCTTGTTGTGTTTTCTTCTTATTATCCTTGCCTTTTGTTTTCTCTTTATTTTCTTTCCTTTTTTCTTTGTCTTTCTGTTTCTTTTTTTTCTTTTTACATTCTTTTTCACTCTTTGAACTAGCATCACTACTACTAGAGTCACTACTACTAGAGGAGCTGCTACTTCTACTGCTCCTAATGTTCTTCTTCTTAGATTTATTTTCTTTATTTTTGGTACTTTTTTCCTTTTTCTCATCAACATTTTTCTTTTTGCTTTTTTTCTGATCTGTGACATCACCCATTCCTTTGGATGGTGTTGATTCTTTGGTATGTTTTATTTTGGAACTGTCTTTAGCATAATGACTTTTATCCGATATAACTTCCGGATGGGTTGGGATAGGTCGAGGTGTAATTTCACTCTCAAAGTCACTGAGAAATGAGCTGTCACTATCTAAATTTCTAGTCGTTTGGGGGGCTAGTTGACCAGACCCATAATCATACCCAAGCTGGTAGCCAATATCAGAAAGAGGTGTGTGTCGACCTTCGTCCACCTTTTTGGACCCAGAAGAGTAAATTGGAGAAGAACTGTCACCTTTATAATCAATTGTATGTCGAGGAGCAGTGTATGTATCTCTTGTATGTTGTGGTGCAGCGTATGTCTCTCTTGTATGTTGTGGTGCAGCGTATGTCTCTTTTGTATGTTGTGGTACAGCGTATGTCTCTGTTGTATGTTGTGGCACGGCATATGTCTCTGTTGTATGTCGTGGTACAGCGTAGGTCTCTGTTGGTGCAGTCACAGGATCTAAACAGATGTCATCTTGAAATCTAACCCGTGCAGAAGTGAAATGAGAATGACGAGGCTCACGTATCGTGAAGGTAGCCTCTGATGCAGCAAGAGGGCTTCCCCCTGAAAGAGTGACCACAGAAAATGCACTGGACCATTCTACATGTATATAGACAATACTAAAAATGTTGCCCTCATTCATAGAGAAAAGCAAATTTTAATGCATACTATTTAACCTCTACAGCGCAGGAATACACTTTAGTCATCAGAATCTGACGTCTGTAGAAGTCAGATTCTGATGACCAAAGTTCATCCCTGCACTGTAAGAATAAAAATATTTCTAAAGGTCGTAGAACCATAACAAAGGTATTCAAATGAATCAGAAAGAGCTAACTAGGCTATTAATGGTGATTTCAAATTTAAAAAAACCCTTTAGTCTCCATGGTTTAAACAAAAATAATTCAGCGTTAATTGTAAGGGTTAAAGAAAGTATCTCAGTCATTATGTCACATGATTCAGATAATAATATATTTTTATAAATACAAACCTGTTATCTCGGTAAATGCACCGGGTGAATTATTTGTGTAGCCATTAGACATTCTCTGAAAATATATATATATTCTAATCTAGAACAAGTAAATAAATTCCTAATTTGCACAAATAAAACTATTGGATTTTCATTTTGATTTAAGTTATTTTACTTGGATAAAAATATTTAAGAATTTATTTGGCACAATACAATAATTTATGGTACTAAAAATACACAGTTCTAAAGTTATTTTAATTTTATTAATTACTTTCAGTTTTAGAACAAAGAAAAGACAACTAAATGTTATATTTGCATTTTCAAGATTACCATTGTAGTAGATCTTAAGATATACACAGAAACTCAACAGTAAGTATCATTATGGTCATTTTTAATATGCAAATCAGACTAAGGGGTTTTGTCAAGTTTAAAAAAATACAAAAATCCGAGAAAAACTCGGAAGTGGGTCTCTGATTTCGATTTTTTTTGGAAATTTTGTGTTTCTTTCCTGTGTTTTTTGTGTTGTTTTCATGTTTCCAAAATAATAATAAATTGGATAGGGGGGTGGGTGGCTGGGGTCTGACCAATCCGAGTTTTTATCGGATTTTTGGATTTTTTAAACTTGACAAGACCCCTAAACCAAGTTATCCACTTAAAAAATGGTCTCATATATGGAAGTAGCATTTGACATGCCATTTTAAAGAAATCACCCTTTTCAAATGGCCCCATAGTAAATCTATCACTGGTGAACAGACAAACAGAGAGACAGACAGAAAACGTTTATTTTTCCAAATTACATGGCTGCGAGACACTGGCTGAGATTAAAAATAACCGCTATCGCGAGGGTCACCCAATGTTCATTACACCCTTACAATATACTAAAAACAAGCGTCTATGGACATGCAGTCTCAAAAGATTTAAAGTGCTGTGCTGGCCATTTTTGCATTGTAAATCGGTCCACTTCAAATTTAATCGGAGTAGTCAAAGGATGATCACATAAAATTTTCCCAAAACAAAAAAATTGATGAGTGTGTTGGTCATCTTAGATACAGTAGAGACCGGGAAATCGGACCACCCATGGGACTGACTGAAAGTGGTCCCATTTTGGAATCGGTCCGATTTGTGAAACCAGCCAATTATGAATGGAGATATACCGGTACTAGTCAGTCTGCTTATAGATATGCCTTGTTACGTGTTGATATCAAGGTCGGTTATTAAACTAATGTTTTGAATATGACGTCATGATATAATAAAAAAACAACACACAATAAAAAAAAGTTGTATTAAATGCATAAAAATACGTATGGAAAAAGTATTATACATATATTTATTTCTGTAAAAAGTCCGTAAACTGAAAGTCGATCAGCCTTGAATAACCCTATGACACCCAAAGTCGCTTATTATTACTGTCAATATTGTTTGATATTGCTTTAATATAAAAGACAGCAAAATTCGCTGGCTTCAAATTTTTTTAATTGATTTCGAAGTGACATTTATTCATTTCTCATATTTCGAAATTAGCTGGCTTCAAATTTGTTTTGAAGTGACATTTATCTTGAGAGCTGTATTGACGAATATGATATTAATTAGCAGTGTTCAAATTAGATGTCACGCTTCTAATTTTATAAAAACTCGGAGTCATTATGATTAACTTGGAATAAAAAAATATTTCTGTCATTACGTTCCTAGTGTGATGTATCGTTTGTTTGTGATCAGGCCATGCAGCTGTGAACGGGAAATCGATCAGCCGTGAATAACCCTATGTAACTTACAGTCCATTAACTGGACATAATTTATACTTTCTCGCGTAAAAATACATCAGAATTATTCCGTTTGATATGCGTAACTGATACAGGAAATCATGACGGAATTGTTATGTCTTGCTTCACTATATAAATTTACATAGCAATTTGTAAGATTTTTGGAATCACAAAGGTGTAATCACGCTATACAGGTGATAACCCTTCTGTACGCTAGGGCTTGTCATATATCACAAGTCAAGCTGATAAAAAGCAGCCTAGCGAATTAAAATCTTCTCGAATTATGATCATGTTATATATATGATAATGTGTTTGTTTTATCGCTTGTGGGTCATTCCATCGTTACGGACGTTACATTTAGACAGGTTTTTCAACTTGAGAGCCTCTGTCAATCGGTGAATAAAAATGTAAACTCATAAATGTATACTACTTAACACCAGATAGGGTTGATTATTGTGACTGCATGATAGAAACATTTCATTTGAAATCAATATCTTTGATTTTTATGATCATACTTGTCAGCGTTACGGACGTTACGCAAAAAGGACATCATTTTTCATTTGACATGTTTAACTTCGGTTTTGTCGGAAAGTACAAATCAAAAAAATATAAATTTACAATGAGTTGTAATTCAAGCTTGTATCTTCTATCCCTTGTTGTCAATTTGAATTAAATTTCACTATTCACATGTTCGCAGGCAATTACTGATCGTTACGGACGTTACACAGTTTCGTTACGGACGTTACATCCATGGCATTATACTAGGAATAATACCTGATATAGCCAAATAAAATATTTGATCACCACTTAAACAGCCGTTTGAGGTAGTAGAAATAATATATCATATTTTCAATGATATGTGACCCATCAGCATGTAATCAGTCACATCTCACATTTTTTTCAAAGTGCAGAAAAGCCAAAATTATACAAAAATCCATTTTTTTTCAAATTCTGTTTTATAGGGCCATCCAAAATTATTTAATTAGTTTACCTGTTTACAGAATCGTAAAAAAAAATTTAAGGAAGTAATACAAAAAAAAATCTGGGCTCAGATTGCAGGAATTGGCACTGCTTGAAATCATAACAAGAGGCCAGCCGGCCACCATATTCCCCCGCCCCGCCCGTGTGATAGAAATATTTCAGGGTGCATCTTTCCCTTAACTCTCACATTTGTTTTACATTAATGGGCCATTTTAAATTTGATCGAGTTGAGATTTTTCAGGCTATATCCCTCCCTGAAATCCCACTTTTTGTTTTATAGAAATGGTCTGGATAGCTATCTGCCTCAGTTTGTCAGATATCAGGCATACTATAGTTAATTATGGCCAATAGCCGGCTATTTTAAATTTGATCACGTTGAAATTTTTGCAAGCCACTTTGAAACCGCACATTTTTTCTTGGAGTAATTAATGGTCAAGCTATCTGGCATGGTTTGCCAGATATAACAGTATAAGGCATTTTAAATTTAATTATGGCCGATAGTCAGCGTTTTTAAATTAGATAGAGACATTTTTCAGGGCATATACCTACCTGAAGCCGCACATTTTGCTTTAGATAAATGATCTAGCCATCTGGCATCATTTGCATGGTTGCCCATCTTCCCGTGACTAGTCTCACTCGAGTGCTTACCGCAGGAGCCTGGCCATATCGAGTACTATAATCAGTTATTCTGTCTATGTGGTCAATTTGGGGTGTGTCTGAGATTCAAACCTCATTGGATGTTTCAGATTTTTAAAAAGGTCATAAAAGGTCACGAAGAATTGACCTCTTGTTCATCTCTCATGCACAGTTACTTGTTTCCGTTGCTAGATGTATTATATCATAGACAAGTTGAATCTCTCATTTTGGCCAGTGAGGTGTACCGAATCAGGGAGCTCGGAACACAATGACATCAGCGTGAGATTCCAAGCTTATCTATATCTACCTGATCCATCATACCAATGGAAACAAGCAAGCTATGCTCTGAGCGAGCTGACAGGCGCTGTCTGATTGGCCGGTCTTGAGTCGCTCGACACTCAAGGTATATCTCTATTTAAAATAGTTGGACGCTATGCTTGATAAAGCAAGGTATCGCACTGCGTGCTCGTGGGTAAGATAACTTGTTGTGGAAGATGGGTTTGCCAGATATCAGGCATATAATAAATGTAATTACGGCAGATTGACTGCCATTTTGAATTTTTTTGAGGTGAAATTTTCTAGGCTATTCTACATGAAACCACAAATTTTGTCTTATACTGATGATCTAGCTATGTGGTACGGTTTGCTGATCAAAAATATTAAAGTTATGTATGGCCGATAATCGGCCCTTTTGATTTTTGATCAAGTTTAAATTTTTCAGGGCATATCCCTACCTGAAACACGATATTTCGTTTTATTGTAATGGTAGCTAATTGGCAAGTTTTGCTAGGTATCAAGCATATTAAAGTTAATTACATGGCCTATAGTCGGCCATTTTGTATTTGATAAAGTTGACATTTTTTAAGTCATATCCCACCCTGAAGCCACACATTTTGTTTTATAGTAATGGTCGAGTAAGCTATATCAGGCATATTAAAGTTAATTATGGCCGATGGTCGTCGATTTTAAATTGACAGCATGGTTTGCCAGATATCATGCTTATTAAAGTTAATTATGGTCGGCCAGTTAAGTAGGTCAGAGTTCATAAATATCAAAAGGCATATCTACACTCCCTCAGGGATGTGTGTCTGCAATATGAAAGACCCCCCCCCCCCCATGGTTTCCGAAATCTGCTCCAGAAACGATACGCTGTCAGTTATCAGGCATATTAAAGTTAATTATCTCTGATGGGCAGCCAATTAAATACCGGTAGGCCAAAACACCCATACCCCATTTTTGGGAGGGGGATCGATACAACATTTGTGGAAGTACCCTCGTACCCCCCTGGAGGAAGGGGGATGCTAGTTTCACATTATAACCCAATCACTTGGACGCTTTAACTTATAGATAAAAGCACACATCATAAGTTTAAGATGTGTTATATTTCACTCTCCTGTCTTTTACGAATAGGGATGTGTGTGTGCAATTGGTCTAAATATACAATGTAAATGTATGTACGTTACGGACGTACATACTTTTCAGCCCTGCCAATTATGACATTATCAGCCCTAATAACCCTTTATATGGTTAATCAGCATATTTCAGCGCTCTGTTATTGTTCTAGCTTTCATGCAAGTTTTTTGCTAAAAAAAGATCTGATGGAGTTTTTTTTCTCAAATGCGCTATTGAGTGTTTATTGTCTAGTTGCCGTAGTAAAAAAGTAAATTATCATGATTATATGGGGACTAAGATGTGATCAGAGTTTTTTTTTTATTAGTATAATTTTTTTTATATATATATGTTGTTTTTGGAAAGAAGAAATATAATCTGATAATAGCAACATGAAAAAGGTGAGACACTAGGTTTGAAGATTCCAGATAATCATGAAAAACACAAATCATGGTTTCAATTCACATATAATAATGCTGTGTTTCAATTTACATAAAAATAGTATAATATGACTTGTTAATGCTACATATCTATATCTGTTTAATACATGCTTGAAGTTATAATCTTCATTAATGCCAAATATTTTTATGAAAAGACCTTAAATGCAGCACTGATCAAAATTTATATCATACTCACATGCAGAGTTCAAAATAAAACTGGTAATATTTTCCACCCAAAAAACTAGACTAAGATCAGTCTCGCAATATACGGTATCAAAGTAAATTTCAAAAGAATGACAAATAAATTACATAATAATTATGATAATATGAATAATCAATAGAATAAAACTTTTTTTTTGTATATCTAGACCAACAAATGAAAAGTTGAAATATTTTTTTCAGTTTCTTGTATGTTTTTAAAATGCTTTTCTTTATTACTATGAAATGTAAAGTCCGTAACGATTTTTGTATGTCCGTAACGTTACGGACGTACATACTTTGCAGTGTTATATGTTAGGATACTATATTGTTTTCTATTTAAAAGAATATGTCTATGCTTACCACCTCTAAAAACAGCTGTCTTCTAGAAGAGAGAGTTATTTAGTACTATTTCTACTTCATGAGAAAACTAGAAATTACACTAAACATATCAACATCAATGTAACGTCCGTAACGACAATTTTTTTACTACATTTAGAAGTCAAATGTCATTTTATCACTGTTAACCACTAATGTGTATAAAAGACCTGTAGTTTGCAAGATGAATGCATGTCTAATTTTATTTTATTCAGAAAATCTATAGAAACTATGAATAAATACATTTTATATGTAAAAATCCTATATTTTATAGATTTTTAAATTTTTATCTTAAAATAAAAAAAAATCATATTCCCAGGCTCTAACAATTGTTTTTCAGCGTGATTCTTTTCATTTACGGGTGTTGTCTGTACAATAAAGGCAAAATCTTTGTTAAAAAAACAACATTTCTTTTCTACATAAATGTCCACTTTCGTGTGGAATGACCCTTGTATTAATATTTTTTCCCATTTCAGTATCTATTTATACGCTAGGCCTATCTGTATTAGACACACATAGCCCTTACATATCCTTCGTAATTAAATGTTTGTTGCACGCCGAATCTTTTTGTCAGCTGGTCGAAAACCAAAAGCGCCTTTGTTTAACCTTGTGGTTCCTATAGACTAGTAGCTCAATTATTGCTACAACACTTACAGTGCTAATATAACTTCTTATAATTTAACAAATTATTACATATAAGAAGTTGACTTAAATTGTGTTGTTTTATCTTAGCAACATACACTTTCACACTAAGCTGTCATCGTAAGTTCGCTAAATTATTTGGAGCTGTATTAACCCTTTCGTGGCCAAATCGGCCGAATCCGCCCGCTAAGGCCTCGCGGTCATACCGGCCGAATCCGCCCGTGCATGACTCCCGGTCAGATCGGCCGAAACCGCCCGCTAAACACTGCTAAACGTCATCGCTGTTATTGAGCAATCGACGCGTCTTTTACATACAGATTAACTTTATGTTTAATATAGACATCCTGCTCCGTTATTTTTTTCATAACATTGCACTTTTTCACCGATTTCTACCCTATTTTGACGTTATTCCGTTGTGGATTTTTTTTTTGACTTCTTGTGACAAACTGAGTGCGATGCGGAAGCAATGGACGCTGCTTAAAAGTTAAAAAACTGTATGACGTCGTCTTTTTGTGAAATATTTCAATTATAGAAATAAAACGTAGATCTATAGACTAATCATAATTTATTTTTGTATTTCTGATATATTATATCATTTTTGTTATAAAAGGTAGACTATATTGACAAACTTCACAAAGACCCCGAAAAAATCAGATTTTGCGATTATCGCCCATACACATGTGACACGAATTTTCAAGCTGACCTCGGCTCTCTTCGATTTCATTCGATTAATTTTGCCATTAATCTTTTTCTTATTCCAAAACAAATTGTAAGAACACATAGCTACATCATTTTTCTTTATTATACAAAATAAGGGGGATTTAATAGATGCGCAGGTATTATTTTGGCGCCCACAAAATCAACTGTCTTTTGCGGAGATTCAACATGTCCGCCGATTTGCCGTCACAAGAGTCGCGCTCGCTTGTTTGACAGTTGTCAGGTTGTTGTCGTCTGCTATAGTCTAGTCGCTGTTTTCGTCTGTTTGTCTTGTTTTTTTGTTCGTTTAGCCTATATGAAATGGATTCGGCATCCGATTCATTGGAAAATAAAGGCTTTAGTGTACTGGCGAGTCACTCGGCGAGCGATAATGGGGGGCCGCGGCGGATCGCAAGGGTCCGCGAAACTGACAGCGATCTTGATGATAGGCCTAGGGGCAGTGCAGTAGTGACGCGAGTCCGACCCTGTCACTGACATCGATTCGGATGAAGATTAATTATTACATTAATTATTTTTCTGCATATATCTTTGGCTATTATGCCTAGGGTATACATGTCAATATTATCTCCATAGACTACTTAAAATTGCATGCGATATGGGGACACCGGTAGGGGTAGGCCTACCCTAAAATTTTAAAAATCAAAATATAACTGTAGGCCTAGGGGTATATAACTGCTCATTTTCATAATTTATTGCATTTGCATATTTAAATAATTGCACATTTCTTAGCTCTCATGTTTGAGCATCATAACATGTTTGATGTTAACATGATTATACATGATGTCAGCCAATTATACCCTTACAAACCTAAATTTATCAAAATTTCTTCCAATACTACAGATTTCATAATGTGCCTTATTTGCATAATTTATGCGATATCCATAATTTATTCATTATTTTTCCGCCTATCTTTGGTGATTACCTGTGTTTAGTTTCATGTCAATATATCCATCCATACCATAGCCCTAAAGCTTGAATAAGATAAAGGAATACCCCAAAATTTGGAAGATCAACATATTAATTAGATATCATTGTAGTGTTATATAACTGCTCATTTGCATAATTTATGGAATATGCATAATTTAAAAAACACTTTTAATTGATCTCCCCATTTTTGACCATCTATTTTCAGTTTTATTTTAACATATATACATGATATATAGCTGATTATACCCCCAGAAACATAATTTTTTCCCAATATTACCAATAACATAATGTACCTCATTTGCATAATTTATGCAATATGCATAATTTGTGCAAATTCAAGCAAATTTTGTCCGCCTATCTTTGGTGATTACCTGTGTGAATTTTCATGTCGATATCTTTAACCAAACTCTCAGAAAGTCAAATAATGTTCAGAAACCCTAAAATTATTAAATTTTCTCTATTAATTAGGACCTGGGCACTGACCTGATTACCCTAATTAATGACCTGATTATGCAGTCAGTATTAAACATTATGACCATGAAAGGGTTAACAAAGAAAGACGGTCGTAGGAGCTGAAACACTACACCGTTGATAATCAACCAACCGAAGAGGCGCGACTCAATTAAGGAAGGGACATGACATGATAAGGCGACTGATTGCAATCAGCACTGATGACAATGTTTAAATGTTGCATTAACATTGTATGATTTATCTCACCAGCGCTAATCCTTTTCGTAATCCAATCCACTTTTGTGGATCCAGCCAGCTCCGGTCCTCTTAGTGCATCCAGCCAACGCTGGACCCTTGCTGGATTCAACCAGATCTGGTCCCTTTATTACAACTAGGGCTAGTGAACTTAATAAATTATGCCAGTGCTAGTCCCTTAGTGGATCCAGCTACAGCTGGTCCCATTAGTGAATCCAACCGCAGCTGGTCCCTTAATTGATGCATCTATAACTGTAAAAGTGTGAATTATTTTTTTTTGCTGGTCCGTTTTTCGAGTCCTTTTATGATTTGGGACTGAAAAAGGGTGGTCCTTGTCCCGAATCACGGGTCGGTCCGCTTTCTGAATCTGATAATACATTATGTGAATGGGGAAATATTTGGGACTGAAAAAAGGTGGTCCGTATTCCGGGATGGTCCGCTTTGTGAGGCGGTCCGATACCGGGTCTCCACTGTATATGCAAATTGTTCAATTTTACCGGATTAACCCATCAAAGAAGCTCCCAAAAATGTTTTGTGAAGATTGGATATCATTCATCACAGTCTCAAAAAAACTTTCATGGACTGAATTGACTGATTATCAAGTTCATAACAATTCATCACAGTTCTTCAAACTCTCCACGTGAACTTGACGAAGTAAATCATGAACACCATTAGTTCATGAAGTGTTCATGAAATGTTCATTATTATTCATTATTTGTCATGACCAGTTTTTGGTGAACAGTTCATGAACACAGTTTAATTGAACTGGCCTAATAGAGGAACTAAATTGTGTAAGTGTTTATGCCTTTTTTCATTGACAACAACAAAATGCATTAAAAAAACTGTATACTTCAAATTGGTTCAGGCCATGTTTTGCTGATGTTACATTGTATCGCATTCTAAGCATGTTCCACGGTCACAAAAATTAATCTCTCTTGACAATGTTTTATGGTTTAATCAAGAAAACACTGTCAGAACATGGTCACACATGCAAAGGAGCATTGCCAGAACATGGTCATACATAGTCAATGTGTCAACATTGCCAAACATCTTCCAAACATGTCCAAACATGTTCGACCATGAAAACATGGTCAACATAAAAGCAGGGAGCAGACTGACGGCCATTTTGGATTTTATAAAGTGTGAAATTTGTCATGGATCCTTTTTGTGTGAGACCTTATATTTTGTTTTATATTCATGGTCCAGCTATATTTCGTTTTTTTCGAGCTACGTGAATATCACAAAATTATTCAAATTCAAAATGCCACTGTATGGCCATTTTGAAATTGTTTGCTCCCTAAAAATCAGGTCATTGGCTGACATAGCTGAGTATATTTGCCATTTTGAAAGAAGATCTGATGGAAATTTTGTCCTGAAACGCACAAGCGAGCCTAATTTCTTTGTTAGTGGCCGTAGTAATTAAAGGGTTTATGATATGGGGATCAATTCCCCAGTGGTATGTGATGGCTATGTGAAGTATGAGGAAGCAGAAGTTGATAGATTAGTAGCTATTTTGAAAACAAACCAGATGTTACATTTGCAAAGCAAATAAGAAGTCTCCACCTTCCACAATTTAAAGTTTTTTGCCAATGCAGTAACGATGGGGCTATAGAACCGAAGTGCCATGGTGGCCATTTTGGGAATGTAAATTAGCTGATTTTCAAACTCAACCAGGGCAATCCCTCAGAGGGTGTTCAGAAAAAAATTGGTAAAGATCTGATAAATATTGGCGACTGGAGAGCCTTTACATCGATTGGTAAGAAAAGAGACCTTTCTTATTATCTTAAATATGCAAATTAGCTAATTTTCAAACCCAACAGGGATAATCCATCAAAGGGTGTTAAGAATAAAATTTGCAAGGATCAAATGAATATTGGCGACTCGAGAGCGTTTACGTCGATCTTGGATACCTGGTATGCAAATTGGCCATGGTGGTCATCTTGGATATGCAAAACATTTATCTTATATTGTCAAATTGTTGAAGAAGAATAATAATAACAGCAACAATAGACAGCACTAAAACAATAAGTCTCTAACACACAGTGGGCGGAGACTTAATAACTGCGGTGGCGGAAGGTGTGGACAGTAATGGTGGTTGATATATTTTGTGAGTTTGGAATATTTTCTTACTTCTCCATGTCCATGATGGCTAGATTCTAATCTCTGTGAATGTCGAAAAAAGTTTGATACTTCTGTCTCAAGATCAGAGTCATCTGAGCAATACACATTATCCTTATTATGATGGTGGTTGTTATAGATGTTTCTGCTAATTCTTCCATCAAAATAGCTAGTTAAATCATCGCCAGCACCATTGTGTCTCCTGAAAATAAAACAATAACCTTGACCTCAAATACAAGATGGATCACCCAGTAAACTACCTAGTGACATATTATACTGTACTACGCGCACACCATCAGAGGCATAGGAAAAACAGCAAATGCAAATCACACTCCTTGCTCACACTTCCTGCTCATTCAAGGAGTGTGATTTTCAAAACACAACTATTTTAAAAACCATCAGCACTGATAAATAAGGGCTGCATTCTGTAAGTGCTTATAATTTCAATTTTAATCTATCTAGAATTTTGAGCTTATTGATTAAAAAAACTGATAAATGACAAACCTGGAAGCTGCATTACTTCTATAATTGTTCAAGTGTGAGGGTGACTGTTCTCGAGCAGTGCTGACATTGGAGAAAGATGATCTGCCATGAGTAACTGGAGCTGAATGATGTGTTGGTGATGTATATGAGCTTGGTGCGAGGAAAGAATCAACGTCTGAGCTTATGTCAATATCTGTACTCAGAATACTTCCCGTTTCTTCTTCCAACACAGAAATTTGTGAGCTGGAATTGCGCATAAACTTTTTGGTTTCATGCACATCAAATACTCGAGTTGCCACAGCACTCTCTAATGCAGTCCTCCTAAAAGATAATATTAATACATATTCAGTTGAGGACTCTACATCCATAATAGTATATTGTTAGTTAGGTAACTTTCATTAATCAACCATTAGGCTGATTGGCATTACTCCCTAATTTAACTGGCACTGAAACTAGGAATGCATTATTGTGATTCACACAGGTCATATTTACAACTGACACTGAATGAAGTGCACAATTAAAAACACAAGTTAATTTGCAATTAATCAATTGCAAGATTGCACACCTTGAAAATGAAAGCTTGCACTAGACAACTAATTAAATTGGTTTAGAAATCAATAAAGTAAATAGATAATAGGAATGACAGAAAATGTGATGTTGATCTGCAATTACAAATTATACTGCAGCATAAATGTTTTGGGTCAGTGGAGTTGATGTTACTATTCCCCGCCACTGGTGGCAGGAGGCATTATGTATTTCAGGTTGTAGATTTGTACATCCATCTGGGAGCTTGATATGTTCAACAAAACTTGAAAACCGTTCAAGCTAGACTGATGATATTTACCACGATTATGTACCAGATGGGTTTCTAGGTCAAGTTCTAAGATAGGTGACCTTGGCTTATTTTTCAAGGTTCCAGGCCCCAAGATGCAAAAACCTTGCGCACAAGATAACTTGAAAACCATCGAAGCTAGCGTGGTGATATTCACCAAGTTTATGTACCAGATGGGTCTCCAGGTTAGGGGTTCTTTTCATTAGGAAAATCTTACCTTATTACTTTCAGTTATTTATCAATAAAAAAGTTGAGATGATGTTAACTTTTTAACGATAGATGACTGAAAGTTAAGATAAGATTTTCTTAGGGAAATGGGCCCAGGTTCTAAGATGGGGTGACCATGGCCTCTTTTTCATGAAAATACTTTGCGCACAACGTAAGTTGAAAATCTTTTTTTCAAGGTCACCTTTTTACCGCTTAATGAATGACATTTTCAGAGCTGGAGGCATACACATCAATGGAGTGCCGTCGACAAGATGTACAAACAACATCTTCAGTATGAAACGTACAATATAAAATGGGGGATATATTAATAAATGTGTGCTCAAAAATTTTGAGGTCTCATTTTATTAGTAGTTTAATATTGTGGAACATTTCTTCCTATATGAAAAAAAAAACAGTAGTTGTGCATTGTATTTGGCAACAAATTAATTTTTCGTGTATTTCATGAGCAAATAACTTCAAAAGATATTATTTATTGTTCTGCATGAAATATAATGTATGTATGCTGGCTAGTCAGTGTATACTGGTACCACTAGCATTTACATATGCATGCATTGTCATACATTCAGTGAGGATGGAGATATATGTCACCTTTTAAAAGGATATTTTGGGTGTGAATTTAGGATATGAGAGAGGTTGTTCAGGAGTGACCTCACATTGTTATATGAGGGCATCAGAGTCAGGGTTTATTTCAGGAATTTGTGGGCTATATTATATTTTAACCAGTATTTACATTGATGGTACATTGGACAAAAATTGTGGTGCAGATTTATATGTGGGTGTGTGTGTGGGGTGGGGGGGGGGGGGGGGGGAGCGGGTCATTACCTCAATCCTAATTATTAACCAGTAAAGTGCTAATCATGTCTAGATCTGTAGATAGCAGTTTGTAGGCTTTTGTTTGTCTTTAAAAGGAGAAAATTTGATAGAGAATAGAGCATTAAATTTGCTTCAAATTGTACAAATGTTACCCACTTGAAGTTGTAGGTCATGGTCTAGTGAAACTTTAATTTCTGTAATTTAGTTCTTTAAGGGTTAAGTCATAAGTGGTGGAATTGCCTTTCTACGATGATCTAACAGTACTTGAATCTATCGTGCAGCAAATTTTCTGTAAAAAAATCTTCACTTCAAAATTACCTCACTGAAAGAATAAAATAGTTTATTAAGTATGTTTAATTACGACTGTCCTCATACCCAGCTATGGCTATGCTTCTTACTGTTCGCCTCCCAGGTCTCAGTTTAAATGGTCCTTTGTATCGATATGTAGAGCTCCTTTTACCGATGTCGCTCTTTGTAACATCCGGCAGTGAACTATCGGTTGTGAAATACAAATTACAGTCTGGATGATCTGCAAAGATATATGAATTATACATATATATATATATATACTATATCACAGGATAGGCAGATTATGGATTCTTGTAAATATCTACATATTACTAGGTTGAAACCGACCAATGTGTGTGGGACCGCGAGTTGGCCAGCGATTGCATTAGTGAAATATATTGTAGTTTGTCAAGTGCTTAAATATATTTTAGTTAAATATACTGCTAGTTAAATATAATGCTACAGGCAAATTAATTGATAAACAACCACACTTACTAGCTTGAAGCTGTATATGCATTTCAGTTGTTACAGTTCCACTGGAGCTCCCGGTGCGATTTCTGAGCACAGAAATCGTTGGTGATTCTGTAATCCAGTTCTGTCGTGGCATTGTTTGTTTTTGTTTTAAAGATAAAAGAGAACACAAATCTGTAACAAAAATGCACTTATATATTACCTAGTAATCTGTTAGCCCCAGGAGACGCAAAACTTACGTAAGACGGTATAAGTGTTGCGTCTCCAGGGGTTAGTAATCTATATACTTGCACTGAAAGAAAATTATAACATAGTCATCAGGTCATAGTATTATTTAGGGCACCTGGATGCATGTACACTGGTGATCAGACCAATAAAAGTTGATGTTATTTATTCAAAAAAGTGTAATTACTGAATTTAAAGGAGTGTTTATAAGAGGTGAAATATAAGACAATTTTAAACAGGTAGCTGTCACTAAAGTCATCATTAGGCTACCATGCATGCAGTTTTGTCAGTAATAGGGAATTGGACATAAGGCACAGCAGATTGCTGACATGAAGGGTTGGCAAAAACCCGGGTAATATTAATATTACCCGGCCCACCCGGGCAATAATGGGCAATATGGATAAATACGGGTTTTAATGGGCAATAATGGGCAATATTGGATGGCTGCCCATATTTTCCATTTCATACATTTCTTAATTCAGACCCCCTGATCCCTATGTTTGCTTTATTTACATTAAAAATATTAATTTAATATCAGTCATGATGTCATTTTATTTTTATTTTATATATATAATTGATATTAAAAACTACGTATTTTATGATTTTAATTGACATGTTGTTTTCATGTGTACACACACACTGCAGCTGTCATGAACCCTTTGAAGCTGGTATTCTCGGTTATTATATCTAATATAATTTCTAATCTAATTTAATTTCTTATGAAATATAATTTATTATTAGATAATGAAATAGGCCTACACTGCCGCTAATAAATGATCTTGTCATTTGTTATAAAATGAGAAAGGAGGAACACAACGGCAGGCTTTTAAATAATATAAATACGAACCCTAGACCACAAACGCTAATTCCCCTGTCGCATGTCGCCTTCTGAGATCAAAGGTGCATGGTCAGCATCGACAATGGTTGTTTCTTTTTCTTACAAACACGATACATGTACATTGAATCAACGTCGACTTAACGTTGTTTCAAAGTCTGCGAAGCTGGCGGGACAATAAAACAACATTGGGTCAAAATCTAGTGCACAGTGGGTATTCACCCAATGCCGGCCGTATTATGTGTTTCTCAGGCGCGCTGCAATCACACTTCTTGTCAATAGAAAGTTTACCGTCTGGAGGCGTCTACACATTACGTAACAATAATCCCAGCCCTGATTGCGTATGCTTGTGCAGTATATCACTGACTGTTTTTTCTTGTCTAAATAATATCCGTATGAGTTTTTTTTAAATTGATTTGTAAGTTTCACTGAAAGGCACTGTAAATCGATACAAAATATTTAAATTCAGCACTAAAACTAGCGAATTGCACATTTAGAACCCAAATGATTTCATGGTACGAGCAGTCGTGCATGGCCACATTGTATTCAGTGCCCAAGGGACTACACAATTTTAAATTTAATGTTGAGATTATCTATGAGAAACACATTTAGTACATTCGACTAGCCCTCCCTTATAACAAGTAAAATAATATCCTTAATTACCTTTTTTACGATTGATTTATACATTTATTTCACTGTTAGGCACTGTAGATCGATACCAAATATTTAAATATATAGCACTAAAACTGACGAATTGCACATTTAGAACCCAAATGGTTTCATGGTATGAGCAGTCGTGCGGGGCACGTATTCAGTACTCAAGAAATTTAGTGGTGATATTATCTATGAAAAATAAATTAAGTACATGCGACTAGACCTCCCTTATAAGAAGTTATTAGATTTTTAAACATTTAATTCGAATAATATTAATTTAAGGTCTGAACATTAATCACATCTATTCTGATCACCTTGCGAGTAAAGTGTTTTGACAATATTATTTTTACTTTTCATTTTGTGATATTGTAGTATTTTTTATTTTTTATTATTGCCCATTATTGCCCACCTTGGCTAAAAAAGCATTATTGCCCAGCCCGGGTTTTCCCGGGGTGGGAAAACCCGGGCCGGGCAATATTGCCAACCCTGGAAGAGTGAGGCTGAGTCTTAGGCCTAGGCCCCTACCATCGACTTCTGAAGTTCTGTTCAAGTTTCAACTGAAGTCTTGAGTCAAGACGTCAAGACTCAAGTCTTTGGACGTTTGGTTTGGCTGATCAATTTGGGGCAGGTCAGGATGTTGATTTTTTTTTAATGTGCAATGAGCAAGAAGAATTATCATATAGCTAAAAGACATTTTTATAATAACAAAATTAAAGATTATAAAAATTCCTCATCAGACCTTTGGAAAACACCAAAATCACTTGGAACTTCATCCAAACTGAAATCTGGTTCAACCACTATTGGCTTAGATGTTGATGGTTCAACAACTTTTGACAAACTAAAGGTAGCTGATACTTTTAATGCGTTTTTTACAACAGTGGCTAAAAAACTGGTGTCTAAACTGCAGAAGGCAGTCAACATTTTCAACAGTAAATTTATTCATCAATATTATAAACAGAAAGAGAGTTCTTCAAAATGCTTTCTCTTTCTCTTTGCTCAGTGAAACCGAAGTGTGTAAAATGCTTAAAGGTTTATCACCTAGAAAGGCTACTGATGACCTACCTGCAAGATTTATTCGTGAAGGTGCCGAAGGTATTGCCTACCCTATTTCATACATTATTAATCTATCATTAAAAACAGGTGTTGTTCCAGATGAAATGAAAACTGCCAGAGTCATTCCTTTGTACAAAAAAAAATCCAAATTAGAACAGGGTAACTATAGACCAGTATCCATTCTAAGCACTCTATCTAAAATTTCAGAAAGAGCTGTTCATATTCAACTTGAAATTTATTTGAAGGAAAATGATTTATTTTATAAATTTCAATCAGGTTTCCAGACTTCTTTTTCGACCGATACATGTTTGAGTTATTTAACAGACTATATTCAGCATGGTATGGATAATGGCCTTTACACCGGCATGGTCATGATAGATCTACAGAAGGCCTTTGACACTGTAAACCATTCTTTATTATCAGATAAACTTCAAGCTTTAGGGCTTAATAATGTTTCAGTTTCCTGGTTCGACTCGTATTTAACGAATCGAACCCAGAAAATAGATATAAATGGTACCTTTTCCAAACCCAGGATGGTACCCTGTGGTGTACCACAGGGTTCCATCCTGGGTCCATAGCTTTTCCTAATATATGTTAATGACATGGAATCCGCAGTAAAATGTAAACTCATTTTATATGCGGATGACTCTGCTTTATTAGTTTCCGGGAAAGACATCAAGGTCATACAGGAAACGCTTAGAAAGAAGCTCTGTGCTTTGAGTAGTTGGCTGGTTGATAATTAACTTTCTTTACATCTGGGTAAAACAGAATCTATTTTATTTGGATCATGCAAGAAAATCTGCAACACACCATCTTTAGATATTAATGTAGGGATACAAAAATTTCTTCAAAAAAGTCTGTTCGGTACCTGGGGGTAGATCTAGAACAAACATTAAGCGGTAAATTGATTTTGGAAAATAATTTGAAAAAAAGAAATTCCCGTTTAAAAATTTTGTAAGGGAAAAAGCCAAATGTCTAAATTTAGCATCAGAAAGATTACTTTCGTCAGCATTAATTCAATGTCACATGGACTATGCATGCTCTTGATGGTACAATGGTTTGCAAAAAAACCTAAAGCACAAATTACAAATCCTTCAGAATAAAACCATTAGATTTGTTCTAGATCTTACCCCACGTAGCCATATAGGGTACTCTGAATTTAATCGGGTAAACTGGCTCCCGGTTAGATTCGGAGTACAGCAAATTGTTTCAACTAGCATGCATAGACTGATCCATGGAAATGCTCCTCTGTACTTAAGGGAGGGCATTTCCATGGTCCAGGAACGACACTCCTATAACACCAGAAATAGTGTTCTCTCTTTGATCCTGCCTAGGGTCAACAGTTCGGGAGACAAATCGTTCTCATACATTGCTGCTAACTTCTGGAACCAGCTACCAATCCCCATCCGAGCAACTGAAAACCCTTTACATTTTCGCTCATTAATAAAAAAACACTTTATGTCATTGGTAAAAACTGAAGAAGAAAACATCTTTATTTAGCCAGCTAATTTTTGTTCTAATGGTTGGTAGCTGGGTCCAGGTCTGCCTTAGTCAGCTCAGTCTTGGACTAGTCCCGTGGCTGGTTTGTCACCAGTTTGTCACTAGACTTCTTTCAGTGTTTTTATCCCTGGTGGCAAGTATGGTGGCACCCTGTTAGGGGCTGTATTTACAGTCTGTCCGACAGTGGAGGATGGTCCAAAATGAAAGTTAGCTTTTCGGTATCCAGTCAGTCAATTCTCAAGCGATTCTCATGAAATTTTGTAAACCCTATTTTCTAGTCATTTGGCATTGATCCTGAAAATTTTGTAAAAAAATATTGTATAGTTCAAAAGTTAGACCATTTGACATGTAGTAAATGTCTATTTATGACGCTCCTCTATAACATGTATAAACCCATTAACTTTCATTCGGGTTTATTCTCAGAAATGCGTTACATGTCAAATGGTCTAACTTTTGAAATACTCAATAGAATTTCGCAAAATTGTCAGGATTGTTGCCAAATGACTATAGGTCGTACGCCCAATATCGCGAACCACGTTTTTCGCCATTTAAAAAATATTTACCAGCTGAAATTTTTTTTTTTTTACTTTTATTCAACTCACTAACATGTCCGGCGATCTCCAGGTATAATTTTTGTTTGAAAAATATTTTAACTTAGGAGATCCTTTCTTTCTTATGTATAACGTTTTTCGCGAATTTCACTTAATATCGCCCACCGCTCTAATGATGAATGATTTGCACCTGTCATTATACATGACAAAGAAAGGATCAGACGATGTATTTCGCACCTCGACACTAACCTGCCAGACATGGCTCTGCTGAGTTGTTAATAATAATTGCGTTTTAGATGGTGTTATATCGACTGTTGAAGTTAATTGCGTTTTATTTGGTGTTTTATCTACTGTTGGGGTTGATTGGGTTTAATGTGGTGTTTTATCAGCCTACTGTTGTAGTTAATTGCATTTTAGATCGTCTTTCATCATTAGCAGGTGTTTCATGTAATCTTGCCAATTGCATTTCACCTAGGCCTATGCCTACAATTAAATACACACGAGAATTTAGAAATATATAGGCAGCCTGCTTATAAGGCTAAGGCTAGGTAATTTGTCTATAGTTTAATTAATATAGTTCTAATTATTTAATTTATTTCCTTTAGAAAAATATTTGGAAATAAAAATATAAAATATTTGAAATCGGTCCATCACACTTGTTACACTTGTCGTCCAGTTTTTTCACCAATAAATTATTCGGAAGCTATGCATATGTACATGTTAAACAGTTGTAACTGCTTCCTGTATGAATGCAGTTCATGTACCGTGTTCCGGCCGCCGGCACGGCATACCGGCGTTCTAGATATATACCGCTATACACTTGCACGCCGGTATGCCGGCGCACTAGTCTATTATCTAGCACGCCGGTATGCCGGCGTGCGAGTCACTTCGTAGATCGATAGATCGAAGTGACTATATACCGCTATACACTTGCACGCCGGTATGCCGGCGCACTAGTCTATTATCTAGCACGCCGGTATGCCGGCGTGCGAGTCACTTCGTAGATAATAATGGTTACAAAATTTCGTGACAATCCCTTGAGAATTGACTAACTGGATACCGAAAAGCTAACTTTAATTTTGGACCATCCCCCACCGTCGGACAGACTGTAGACTCTAAGTTAGGCCCTAGACTATATATATATATGGTAATGCCCTAATGCCAATCATCCGGGCCAATCCAATGCCTGAGCCTGAGGCTGAGGCTTGGTGATGTTTTCATGTACTTTCCACTGAATAAAGCTATCCATCTATCTATAGATCTAGTACCGATATGTATCATGTAGGCCTAGTCTAGACCTACATTTTTAATGATATCGCACATAGGCTAGTCATCACCTAATCATAGTCTACAGATGTGACAATATTTTCCATCAGACACAGTTATGTCAGTGTCCATACATGTTGTTTATGTTGTCAGGGAAGTGGGCACCTGTTCCGGTGCTTGTTTCAGTGTTTGTTTGGGCTAGCTAGGCCTCGAAGCAAGATCACCGGGCCTTCCGAAAACGAAGACCAACTTTCTTTAAAAGAGAATATTCCCAAAATAAAACTCCTTCCCATAGGCAATGTTAAAATGGTATTAATGGTATTAAAATATTATAAACATCATAAAGTATAACTTAAATGCTTTGCGGCAAGGGACTCCCGGCCAAGCCTTCTTCTTCTCCCTAAGCTGTATTTAGCATTTACCATCCATTTACCATCCGTTACGGCCTTCGTAGGTCAGCGACGGGATGGTTTAAATAGATGAATAACCATGAATAACCATGAATAACACGAAATAACTGTTAATAGCATTTATAATTGTTTTTAAAGACAATAATAACATTTTCATTGATGAGTGCGATCGTTATGCTGCTTGAATCATAATAATATAGGCTTTATTAATCGGCTAGATGGGTTTTAGTCGATGTTATTTCGGCAACGTTGCGGTAATGGCTACCATTGTTTACATGTTTCCATAACGTCTCACCAGGTGTCGCCGTCTACAAAGATAATTATCGATTAGAGGATGAGAGATTAATTTTCTTATCTAGAATTACTGAGATCAATCGTGTACATCATATTTGTGTTATAATATTTTATAACTCAATATAAAAAAACCTCAGATTCTTGTTATAATTTATGCTCAAATACTGTTTTTCTGAAAGGATGCCGTTGTGTGTTTTGCAATATCACTTGCTAGCGACTTTGCCTGAGTGTTGTCATGGGTGAAGGATTACCGCTACAGCACATAGGCAAATAGTAGATGAACAAGTGATTCCAATGGTATATCGGCCTTGGAACTACCTTAAAAATTGACAAAGTCATAATTGTCCAACGATTGGTCCCTTTTGCCAATTATTAAAAATGGTTTTTTTCCAGACATCGAAATATGATTTAATTGATACTTTCTATTACATATTTCGCAGGCATATGGAGGCATATGGCTGATTTAGCTATACGGTAGTCACAATATATCAGTTTAATTGGGTCATTTTTCACAATACAAAATTAATAACGGAATAACCACGTATGTACAAAATAGATTGACGATAGGCCCACATCAACCCAACATTGGGCCAACGCTCTACATGTGTATAGGCATACAACAAGGTTAGTTTAGATTTGAATATAACAATTTCTTACAATGGACGCTAGATTTTGATCTAACTTTATTTATTTATAATATTTATAAAAATGTCAACACTATAATAATAGCGAGCGGACGCGCGAGCTCTTACAGCAACGCGTGTGGTCAGTGACTAGCAAAATTAGATTTGATTTTTAACACTCACAGGCACAGTGTCAGGACTGATATTTCGTGGTCCAACATGCCTCTGATCATGTTCATGGGCGCTGACATCTTCTCTGTTTATTTTCTGTTCAGAAGTCAAAGTTCAACCTCACTGGCATCATACTGAGACAGATATTCCTATCGTACTTTTCCCGTTTTATCGCTCAGTCTGATTGTGGTACCACCTAGCGAGTGGGTAGGACAGTTGATGTGTATCACTATACTACTCTATAGCCGCATGAAAATTCCCCCCTACGACTCATCAAATTGTGGGTATTGGCAGATCAGTCTATATTTCGGCAATCGTATTTTCATAAGATTATTTTTTGTTCTTTTTAAACAATGACGATGTAGATAACGCTACATTTCTGTAAATAGTAGTGTGATCTAACTCAGTCAGTGTTGCAGGTCCATATAATTGTTTCTTTGTTCCTAAGCTAGCACGTAAGTGGGCTGCCTGGGCCTTTCGACAATATATGGATCGCTCAACACCCTGCGACAGGGCCCGCCATGTGTTAGGTAGTCTAGCCTACACGTTATCCTCACGTTACCTTGCCTTATACTTATAGCATATGTCATTACATGAGCCCCTACTTTAGTTCATAATAATTTCCGCTCGCTTTCTAGGCATGCCTATTCATATTAAAATGGTTCTAGTCAAATACTTTTAAAAATGTAGTTCAACATAAGAATTGTCGGGTTCGTTAGACTAGCGGTGAAAGGGTTACAGCTCGGAACCACCTGGTGACTAGATGTTCAGGTAGGTGCACGTGGGTGACACCAAGTGTGGGAAATATAAACTACGGGCGATGTTGTGTTAAAGCCCCGCAAAGCAAAATAATTTTGAAAACGTTACACCCTAATTACAAGTTATCATTACGACCTAAGCCATATACTACTATCACAAATATAAATGTATGTTATTTCACCTACATATACGACCATTTTCATACAGTGTTGCCAGTTATTTCGTGTTATTTCGCGTTATTCATGGTTATTCATGGTTATTCATGTAATTAAACCTACCGGTCAGCGACCTGTTTTCGTCAGCTAGCTCTTCAATGTCTTGAGCTACAGGCTCGTATGTGTGCGTGTGCGGAGGTCTCTCCAAATTATATTGAAATCGCCCCCCAGTATCCGTCCAGTCTATTTTTAGAAGTATTTAGAGTTGGAGCTAGAACAACATGTTTCGGCAGCGAGTTCCATGGGTTTACAACCCTCATGGGGAAAGAATGTCTACGAATTTGCAGCCTAAATCGCTGCTTCTCTAGTTTTAGGTGGTGCCCCCTGGTACTACTGTGTCTATTAATTTTTAGTAGTCCCTCATTTGTACTGTACTTTCCCGTTAATAGTTTGTATACTTCAATCATGTCGCCCCGGCTTCTCCGATAAGCTATGGACGGTACCTTTAGTATCCGGAGTCTCTCTGGGTATGCTAGATCTCTAATCTGTGGTATGAGTTTGGTCATCCTTCTTTGTACATTCTCTACCTTGTTTAAATCTGTCTTGAAGCATAGCGGCCAAATTACATGTCCATATTCGAGATGTGGTCTTACTATAACGCCTTGTACAGTTGCACCAGGCTGTCCCTATCTAGGTATCCGTATGATCTTCTAATGAGTCCCACTAGTCTATTCGCTTTATTCACAGCAGCATCTACATGGTCGGATAGCCTCAATTTGTTGTCAATGTAAATTCCCAGGTCTTCTCACTGATAGTTTCCTCCAAGTTGTTTTCACCCATTTTATACTGGTAATCTATTTGGTTGTTTCCCAGTCGCATTATTTTACATTTGGTTGTATTGAAGGCTAGAAGCCATTTTTTGGACCATTCTTGTAGTTTGTCTATGTCCTCCTGCAGGTACACACAGTCTTGAAGATTACTTATCTTACTCCACATTTTGGTGTCATCCGCAAACATCTGCACAGACTGTTTTACTACATCTGGGAGGTCATTAATGAATATCACAAAAATTACTGGACCTATGACAAACCCCTGGGGTATACCACTAGTGACATCTTCCCAGGATGATTCCTCCCTATTTATGATGACTCTTTGTTTCCTACCATCCAGAAAAGCGTTTATCCATGCCAGACATTTTCCTGTGACTCCATAGCCTTCTAGCTCTGCCAGTAAGCGTATGTGCGGCAGTGTCAAAGGCTTTTCTGAAATCCAAGTAAATGGCATCCACTGCATTACCACTATCCAAAATGCGTGTCCAGGCTTCGAGGACTGCTAGCAGCTGTGAGGTACAGGATCGACCCTCCATAAATCCGTGTTGGTAGTCGGATAGGAACTTGTTTTCCCACATGTGTTTCATAATATCTGCTCTTACTAGGTGTTCAAGTGTTTTACATACCACTGAGGTTAGGATTACAGGCCGATAGTTACTAGCCTCACTTTTAGAGCCTTTCTTAAAAATTGGTGTTATATGACCCAACTTCCAGCTGGCTGGTAATTCACTATCGCTCAAACTTTTTTTGAATAAATGTATAATGGGTAAGGCACTTGGCTTGCTAGCTCCCTTAGAACCCTTGGATGTATTTTGTCTGGCCCAGGAATGTCACATTACTGATTAATTCTTGGACTGTGCTTTTCTGAACTGCTGGACTCTCACTTTCCTCAACTGTGAAGACACTCCTGAAAAAGCTATTTAGTGTTTCAGCCTTCTCCTTATCTGAAGTTGTCAGGTTTCCGTCAGGTTTATCCAGGTCGGATATACCTTGTCTAACTTTTGTTTTACTGCTGGCGTATTTATAAAATGCTTCTGGGTTTTTTTTCGCTAATTTGGCTAGTTCCTTTACAAAATCTCTGACACCTTTTTTTGATTCCCACTTGGCTTGGTTTCTTGCTTTGGCATATTTTTTAAAGTCTTTTCCATCTCTGGAGTTCAGAAAATACATAGGCTTTGTTCTTTTTCTTGATCTTGCTCATTACGTTGCTGTTCATCCATAATGTCATATGTAAATTTTGTTATCTACTTAGTCTTTTTCTGTGTATAGCTTCTGATATTGAAGCTGATGATTTTATGGTGGCTCTTGCCCAGGGGGCTTTCTGTTTGGACCTTATCAACGAGTCCATCTTTATTGCTGAACACCAGGTCTAGTATGTTTGGGGTTTGGCAACCTCTGTAGTGTGTTGGTTGAGTGATGTGCTGGGTCCAAAAACAATCTCTTATCATCTCTAGGAATTTTGATGCCTTGTGATTATCTGGCTTGGTGCTTTTTACTTCTATCCAGTCTAATTCTGGGTGGTTAAAATCTCCCATAATCACCATGGGTGATTCTTTCATATTTGATGCTGCCAACAGCCAATTATTAAATTCATCATCTTGCTCGTCTGTATTACTGGGGGATCTATATATACACACCCTATCACTAGTTTGTCGGTCCCTCCAAGACTGATACTGCACCATACTTCATCTATATCTTTATTTCCTGGATGTATCTGGAAAGCTCCTTACCCTTCTCTAATATATAGACATGTTCCCCTGTCTTTTGGTGGATATATATGGTTATCCAGTGATAACTCAGCTGGCTGGATGCCTAACTTAGCATTTTTTGGATTCACTTCTGTCAATCCTATAATATCACCACTCACTCTTGAGGTGAACTCTGTGCGTTAATTCAAAATGCCATCGGCATTGGTGTAAGTGCAAGATAAAAGTGGTGCATTATATGAACAGGTGCTAATTATGTTTTTCTTTTTTCTTTTATTTTCTGTGCATTCTTTATTAGGCGTTAATCTGCCTCTGGTTGTGGAGGCTTGCGCTTCACCACTTTCCCTCGCCAGATTGACCACACTACGTCTTTCTCTCCTTTCTCTGTTGCTTCTCTCCTCTTGTTGTCTCTCTCTTCCACGAGCTTTTTGAACTCCTGCTGTTCTCTCTGTGTCATGTCCCTCTTGATGTATACCTTTTTTGACAGCTCTTCTACTTTTGTCAGTGTACTCGCCTTGCTCAGTATTTTTCTCCGTTCTGATTGGTCTGGTACAGTCACTCTCAGAGGACGAGGTTTTCCACCCTTTTTTCCTATCCGTATCGGATCTTTTATTTTTGATACTGCCTCAATTTTTGCCAACACCTCTTGTACGGCCTGCGAGTCCTGGTTTTTCCTATCTTCTGCAGTGTCGGCATCGAGTTAATCTAGGCCGAATACAACAATATTGTCTCTTCTCTTCTGGCGTTGCTCGATTTCGGATATACTAATTGCAGCAATGGCCTCATGGGGTTGCTCCACCGTGTCTTCAATCTTTTTTCCTAGTTTCTCGATTTTAATTGCCATGGCCTCAAGGTCGGTGATGTTGGCTTTTGTCTCCAGCTTGCCTCCCACTGCCTCCATTCTTACTGTCATTCCTGACATGTATTTTTTCAGCGTCTCCTCTATGCTTCTATCAGTTACTACCGCAGTCATTGCCCGTTCCTGGCAGTCGTCACAGAACCAGTGGGTCGATTCGGTTGTGCGTAGCACTTCGTATACGCTTGCCTTCATTTTTATACATTTCATTCAGTGCCACTCTTCACACCTTTCGCATATCATGAGCTTGTCTTCTTTACTGACAAATGTTTTCTCACAGCTAGCTAGCTATGAAAACTTTTTAAGTTAAATCGCGGTCACAAGGTAAAATTATCAACATAAAAAGTGAAAATCACAATTAATAATAAATCTGCCACTTTGAATAGTTTTCAGCCATTTTTGAACTTTTCCGAGAACTGGTTATGAGTAACATGCATATTACAAATTTTAGCAGGATACATGAAAAACTTTTGAAGTTATCGCGCCCACAAAGCAAGATTATTAACGTAAAATGTGAAAAATCGTAATAATTAATTCGGTTATTTTGAATATTTCTTTCCGCCCTTATTGAACTTGTACAAGACCTGGTTACTAGCAAGATGCAGAATAAATTTGAGAAGGATACATGAAAAACTTCATCGTGCCCACTAGGAAATGTTAACGCCGACGCCGTGACCTCAATTGCAGCAGCCCAACTTTTTTAATTAAAAAAAATGAAAAGGTGGGCTAAAAATGACCGCAAGACTGCCATTTAAAATGTAATTTAGTTGAAACTTTGCAGGGTATAACCCTCTCAGAAACCTCACATTTTGTTCAATAGTAATGGTCTAGCTATCAGGTACGGTTTTCCAGATATTACGCATATTAAATTCAACAATGATTACAAGTCCGCCATTTTAAATTTTATCGAAGTGAAATTTTTCAGGACATATTCCACTCTGAAACCACACATTTTATTCTATAGTAGTGGGCTAGCTACATGACGCACTACGGTTTTCCAGATATTACACACTTTGAAGTGGATAATTGCCGCATGTCGGCCATTTTTAATTTAATAGAGTTGAAATTTTTAAGGACATATCCCTTCCTGAAACCGCACCTTTTGTCTAATAGTAAATGGTTTAGCGACCTGGCACGATTTTCCAATTAATAAACATATTAAAATCGAAAGTGGACACAGGGCGGCCATCTCGAATTTGACCAAGTTGACAGTTTTGCATGGTATATCTCCACCTGAAACCACACATTTTGTTTAAAAGTAATGGTCTAGCTATCTGGCACTGTTTTCCAGTTATTACGCATATTGAAGTGGCCGCAAGTCGGCCATTTTGAATTTAATAAAGTTGTTTTTTTCTTATGGTATATCCCTACCTGAAACTGCACATCTTGTGGGTGACCAGTAGGATGCGTGTGTAATCAGTAGGATGGGTGTGTGACCGATTGGATGGGTGTGTGACCAGTAGGATAGTGTGTGACATGTAGGATGAGTGTGGAGTGTGACCAGTAGGAATATAGGTGTGTGACCAGTAGGATGGGTGTGTTACCAATTGAATGGTTTACTCGGCGAATCACGAGGATCCACCTACCAATGATTTGCGTTGTAGGCCTATTTTCAATAATAGCATAGGGCCTATGTAAGGCCTACTTGCTATTTTATAACTGGTTCAAAAAAGGGTTTTATAACAAAAATAGTTTTATTAAAAATGTCACACGGATAGTTCTGACAAAAAAATCAGTTGTGGTTGATATAGGCCTACATTCTCAAGAATACTAAGGGATCTGATATTTATGCAGTAGCCGGGATAGAAAAACGGACAAAAAGATCGAGGCTTGGGTCTGAATCAAAATGGTCAGTTCTGAGATGTTTTAGGAAAACCACAGATTGCCTTGTCTGCTTCTGATACTGGTTATATGGCCTGCTCGCCCGGGTATGTATCACAATATTAAATCACAATTGGATATTCATTACTTTTACCAGATATTTTATTGACAAACTAAAAAGTCATATCTGACTTTTTGGTGTGGGGGCAGGTTCACACACCGAAGGCTAAAAAATATCTTGCCTCTAGTTCTCTTTATTTCCCCAAATAAAATGTTTGTTGTGTTTGATTACTAATAATGCTATGATAATATTATGATACAGCTGGTATTCAATTCAAATCAGTGGATTAATCAGAAATATGGAGTAAATTGCCTGAGATGTGCGAACCTGCCCCACTCTCCCCTAGTAATGGTCTAGCTATCTGGTCCGGTTTTGCAGATATTACGCATGTCAAAAAAATAATAACCGATAATCAGCCATGACCTAGTTTCTGTCCGAATCTTGCTAAATTTCGAACTCAGCCGAGCGAATAGTGAAATGGATATGGTATGAATTTTGGAACGATACATAAAAAAATGTTGAGTGAATCACGTTGACGAGAAAATTTGTTGATCGGAGTCAGTGGCCGCAGGTCGGCCATTTTGAATTTGATCGAGTTAAAAATTTTCATGGTATATCCCTACTTGAAACTGAACATTTTATTCAATAGTAATGGTCTAGCTATCTGGTCCGGTTTTCCAGATATTACGCATGTTAAAAAAATAATGGCCGATAATCGGCCATTTTGGCCGGCATGACCTAGTTTTTGTCCAAATCTTGCACAATTTCAAACTCATCCGAGATATTAGTGAAATGGATATATGGAGCAAATTTTAGAGCGATATATACGAAAATGTTGAGTGAATCGCGTTAACGAGAAAATTTGCCGATCGGAAGTGGCCGCAGGTCGGCTTTTTTCAAATTGGATCAAAATGAAATTTGTCATGGCATATCCCTACCTCAAACCGCACATTTTGTTCAATAGTAATGGTCTAGCTATCTGGTCCGGTTTTCCAGATATTACGCATATTACAAAAATAATGGCCTATAATCGGTCATTTTGGCCGCCATGACCTAGTTTCTGTCCCAATCTTGCCCAATTTCGAACTCGTCCGAGCTATTAGTAAAATGGATATATGATATGACTTTTGGAGCGATACATAAAAAAATGTTGAGTGAATCGTGTTAACGAAAAAAATTGTCGATCGGGAAAAAGTCAAGGTCATAGGGGTCACAGAAAGGTCAATTGTGAAATCAGTCAGAAAAAAATGTTATAAAGTTATGTATTTAGTAACATCAGTAGGCCTAAATTCCTTTGATAAGAAGCGGTAGGTCTATGATATTAATTTCGTATTTTTATTTCGATTTCATTTAAAACGCACCCTCTGCCCAAAACCCCCGCCCACTACTTTCTCAGCAGCAAACACGTGGGCGTTTTGAGAATGGTGGTTGGGAGTTTTAAGAACAAAAATAAAATGAATGGGGTTTTAGTCCACCTTTGTGCACATGTAGGCTAAACTGGGCCAAGAGAACCTCCTGAGGATGGTGAGATGAATGAGAAGACACTGCCCTCCAGACACAGAATTCGAGCCCTGGCAGACTGAGGTACGAGCTACCTCTCGGTCACGGAGGCTCCGCACAATATTTAATTAAGAGTGAGCGGGGAAGAACAAATTTGTTTCTTTGAAACTTGAATGCCAGATCGGGGTTCGGACCAGCGATCTCCCAACTTTCCAAGCAGGCAGCTCTAACCGCAGCAGGGCTCCCTTCAAGAACAGTATCTAAACACCCAATTTAAACCAAAATTAATTTCTGGTCATAAGCCAGACAGAAAAATAGTATAAACATGAAAACGTAACTGATCAAAGCATAACTGCAATGTTGATTCACCTGTTATTGTTTGTATACCTGGTACATAACAGGCTGACTATTAATGGCGTCATGCATTAAGGGTGGGGGTTTTAGGCAAGTTTCCCTAAAGCTTTGTGACACAGGGAAATTCTAAAACACTAATGTTTGTGTTCATATTGCTGGGAGGGGGAATAATACGAATCTACCCTTTTTGATATTAAAACAATATTAAAACTAGTTCTTATCTTCGGAAGCGATTGGTCCCGACTATATAATAAATCGATGGTGGTTTGACTTTTAGTCATCTATGAATTTCGTTCGCATAGCATATACCTAGAGTTAAATTCGGGTTAAAGCAGTTTTGCTTCAACGAACCATATTATTTACAGTGCGTCGGACTCCACTCCTGTGGACGTTGCCCATGACATGCATGTGGTTGGCCCACGATGTTTACTCGGCGAATCACGAGGATCCACCTACCAATGATTTGCGTTGTAGGCCTATTTTCAATAATAGCATAGGGCCTATGTAAGGCCTACTTGCTATTTTATAACTGGTTCAAAAAAGGGTTTTATAACAAAAATAGTTTTATTAAAAATGTCACACGGATAGTTCTGACAAAAAAATCAGTTGTGGTTGATATAGGCCTACATTCTCAAGAATACTAAGGGATCTGATATTTATGCAGTAGCCGGGATAGAAAAACGGACAAAAAGATCGAGGCTTGAGTCTGAATCAAAATGGTCAGTTCTGAGATGTTTTAGGAAAACCACAGATTGCCTTGTCTGCTTCTGATACTGGTTATATGGCCTGCTCGCCCGGGTATGTATCACAATATTAAATCACAATTGGATATTCATTACTTTTACCAGATATTTTATTGACAAACTAAAAAGTCATATCTGACTTTTTGGACATAAACAGGATATGTACATACAAATAGTTAGTTTTGTAAAATCACAGGTTTTTTTTTTATAATGTGTAGGCCTACACGGTAACTATTTTAAAATCAAATACATTTTTTTATAATTATCATTAGGCCCTAGTAAAATTATTCCAATTGTTCCATTTGATGTAAGTTTTAAACCACACTTAGATGCCACCAGATGTCACCAGAAGGCAGTGAGCGGAGTCTTAAAATTCAAATTGTCTTGCCCCCAAACCCCCCTAGCACAGCACGCCGCTCCGTGCCCCGCGCCGGCGGCGCGCGATTGACATGGACTACGGCACAACATGTTTTAATTGAAGCCCCCCACCCCTTAGAAAATCCTGAATGCGCCACCGCCGAGGGTAAAAATGGAAGCCATCAGGATGAAAATCCATCAAAAATGTTCTTCTTTCATGACCCCCTCGTGGACTTAAAAAAAAAATAAAGAGGGAGGTTATGCCCAAATTTCTGATTGTTATGTCCATATTAGCTACTGTTACTGTATTAGGCCACTATGTTTTTATCTCTGTTTTAGATGAGCGCGTGCAGTAGATTTAGGCCGCGATTGACATAGACTACGGCACATTCATGTTTAAATTAAAGCCCACCCCCCCCCCTCTAAAACATCCTGGATGCGCCCCTGCCGAGGGTGAAAATGGAAGCCATAAGGATGAAAATCCATCAAAATTTTTCTTTTTTCATGACTCCCTCGTGGATGAAGAGGGAGGCTATGCCCAAATTTCTGATTGTTATGTCCATATTAGCTACTGTTACTGTATTAGGCCACTATGTTTTTTCTCTGTTTTAGATGAGCGCGCGCAATAGATTTAAGCCGGGCATTACCAAAAAACATGTGTTTTATTTGCCCAGCGCGCGCATTAGATTGTTGCCGATTTTCGAAAACAAACAGTTAATTTCTGGAGATAAAAAAAAACATTTTGAAAAAAACAAGTTTATTTCAGTAGATAAAAAACATTTTCCCAGCTATGTTTTTTCGTCGCCCTCATTAATTTTTTTTAAAATAGGTCAAAAGTTTTTTTTATTTTGTCGCCCTCATAACCTTTTCTAGAAATTTGTAAAATGTTTTCTTTATTTGGGCGCCCTCATTAACTTTTCCAAAAACAGGTTCAATGTTTTTTTTTCTTAAATGTTATTTTTACCGCCCTCCCTCATTAGATTTTGATTTTTTTCTGATCTAAAACAGGGAAATTAAACACAGTGGCCTTAAGGAGCATTAATTGGGGGCTCTGATGTATCTGAAAACTAGAACTTTACCCTTCCGCAATTTGCAACATTGAGGTCAAAATTTGTGGACGTTTTTATAATTTAGCTCAGATTTTGATCTGGAACGGCATTTTTCTTGCTTAGTGAAAACTGTGGAATGTGGTCAAATATGTCTTTTAGCATGTCGGCAGTTACGAAAAAAGGGTTAGCATAATTTATTGGACAATTTTAAAATTTAGGTGATGTATCCACCAGTGTAAGAAGGGTGTGAAAAGGCTCTCACGGGGGCGACACCTATGTGAGAGATCTCGCCCCCTTTTGGCAATATCTGGGTACTGCCCTCCCCCGGACGGTACCGTTTCAGCGACACCTGGTGAATGACTTCTAATAAAACTATTTCATTATCTGCTGCTGCAAGATTATGACAAAACAGGTGTTCTACTTACCAAAAATATGTTGAAATACACGGAAATAATGCTGCTTGTTGTAGACTCATGAATCTTAATTGATCCCATTTTGTTTTCATAAACTAATATCATTATACTCACAAGGTGATATACAATTTGTGTTGATAATATTCTCTACATTAAACAGTTTAAAACGGATCCTGAAAATGTGATTGTTGTAAATATAAAAGCGACTGCATTTAGGCAGAGATATTGTCCCTACCTGTACTTAAGCAGCTTAGAGAAGAAAACTAATAATAACGTGATGATAAAAAGTAATTGTGGTAGTGAATGTTTTGTCAAATTAATAATTATTTTATCTGGAGACATGGTAGGCCTACTGACACTTATATTACTAGTAGATTGATCTCGCAAAACAACTGCTGTTTTATAAATAACTGCAATAAAAGTTGATGCACATCACAAATTAAATAACTAATGTACGTTGACCGTCATTTAGTTGATGCACATCACAATTAAATAATTAATGTACATTGACCATGTTGACCGTCATTTAGTTCATGCACATCACAAATTAAATTATTAATGCACATTGACCGTCATTTAGTTGATACACATAACAAATTAAATAATTAATGTACATTGACCGTCATTTAGTTCATGCACATTACAAATTCAATCATTAATGTACCGTACATTGACCGTAATTTAGGCCCAGTTGATGCACATCACAATTTAAACAATTAATGTACATTGACCGTCATTTAGTTGGTGCATATGTAACACACATTAAATAAATAATGTACATCGACCGTCATTAGGTGGATACAAATCACATTAACAATATATAATTGACTTTATCAGACAGAACGTCATTTAGATCATGTATTAAGTGGGGCATGTACCCAGAGTATAAATACTCTGGGTACATATGCCCACTGCACTTAAAATGTGTAAAATAGTAATCATTGTTTGTCGGCAAAATACATTAGGGCGGGGCATGTACCTAGAGTATTATGGGCGAAGCCCGCCACTACGTGACCCCAGCAGTGTTCTCGTTTGTAATGACCTCCACTTTTGTTTAACTAGTTTTACCATTTAATTCATGCATAGACCTTTCAGAAAATGCATAGTTAATCATAGCCTAGACAAAAAAAATTGTGCTTTTGACCATTGGAATGCCATAAAAATGATTTTTTTTGGCATGTCGCCAGCTTAAATATTTTCGTCTTTGACAGGTCACTGTTCATGAGTGGGTGCAGTTTTTGGAAGATAAATTGTTTGAATTTGACGAACGTATAGTAATGATTGTATTAACTAAGATAATTCCCAAAAGTATTACATTGCTCTTTGCAAAATTGAATTCATGTTTCTTTCGCCACAAAATATACAGAGTTAGATTGTTGTTTATGTCTGCCAAAAAATCTAAAATCAACTAAAGTTCATTGCTGCGTGATGAATATGTAGTCTAACGTAAGTATGTCTGAAGACAATAAAAAATTGTGTGATTCTAACAGTACTTCTCTTGCAATAATAAATAATAAATAAGCAGACGCTATTTATTTGTTAGGAAAACAGAATACGTTACATTGATTCTGAAGATATAGTGATATGCACACTTAGCAGCAAATGGTCCTTTAGTTACTCACTAGGTATGTCTCCAAGCAGCAAGTACAAATTTAGCTTAGTCACTTAAAACAGCTTTTCAATTGCAAAAAAAAAAAAATTTTGCTCTTTACTAAACAATATTGTAATAGTGCATTCTGTTTTGTAACAAAGGTACAAAACACTAACACTTTGGATAATACAACTAGTTACTGAATACAGTGACATTTACTATCATTACATTATCATAACATGAATTTTGTTAGTTATGTAACGTATTTTGCATTTTTTTCGAAATATAAACCAACAGGCATGAAATGACAGATTGAACTGAGTATATATCGTTACAAAAAACTTTAAACACACATTTAGATGTCCATTCGATCTCAGCCGGTCGTCATCTTATTCGTAACCAACATCAAAACATGACGGCACTCGTGCGCTAGTTCTAACAAAGGCATAAGGCGGAATAGCAGCATGTTAAATATATATTCTATGTATTTGCGTATTGTTAATGATAAGTACGAACAAAATAATGATATGGCCAAGCGATGTAGACGACATAAACTATTTTGTTTTCATAGACTAATATCATTACACTCACAAGGTGATATACAATTTGTGTTGATAATATTCTCTACATTAAACAGTTTAAAACGGATCCTGAAAATGTAATTGTTGTAAATATAAAAGCGACTGCATTTAGGCAGAGATATTGTCCATACCTGTACTTAAGCAGCTTAGAGAAGAAAACTAATAATAACGTGATGATAAAAAGTAATTGTGGTAGTGAATGTTTTGTCAAATTAATAATTATTTTACCTGGAGACATGGTACTGACACTTATATAACTAGTAGATTGATCTCGCAAAACAACTGCTGTTTTATAAATAACTGCAATAAAAGCAAAAATTACAATAAGGTTTATCACACATATTAGTACTCCAAACAATCTATCAAAGTCTTGAGTATGACAGTCACATAATGAACAGAAATTATCAAACACATGATTGTTGCTCAAAATGTAAACTGGGCAAGAACTGATATACAAACCAGTGACCAGCAGCCACGATGTAGCCGCTACCGCAGACGTATACTTCAATCGATGAGCTTGGTGTTCAAAAGGGCATATTAGTCTAAATGCTACTATGAACAGGGATGTTATTTTGCAAAGAGATGAAAGCCCCAGTGAAATAGACATAATAACATGTACAGCAAAGCAGCCGATGCTATGTCTCCATTGCGGCAATATTACATTTGTCATATCAATAATTGCTATATAAATTAATAAAGACATGAACAACATTTCTCCAATTATGTGATTCAATTTCATTGTACTGTAATATTTTTTCCATTTGTAATTGGAAGCTAATTCACGTATTACGTGGATCATTGCGATAATAGTCACAGTGCTTGATAATAAAACAAAAAAATAGTAAACAAATTTTAAAATTTTACTTTTGAGAATCCCATAGCATTGTTCTTTAGTGCATCCGCATGTGCAATTAACATTGATTTGAAACGTACAGCAAATATCAAAATCTGTAACGTCTATTATAAGTGTATCGTTTTTATTAATAGTCACATATTTTATTATATTTAGCTGATAGCTTACTTCGCGTAGATCAATGAGCTTGATAGATGGCAGATTTTCTCCAATTTTTATATTAATAATTGGATTATTTACAAGATAAAGGATTCTGAGATATGGGAGAAAAATATAGTCATGCAAAAAAATCGTAATTAAATTATTGGTTACATCTAAAACGACAACTTTGAAAAATATATTACCAGCAAGAAATTTATCGTTCTCTAAGTAGTTGTTGCTAAAGTCAACAAAAATTATATGTTGAGAAATTAATTTGTTTTTTACTCCAAAGCTAATGTGACGAATGTTACAATTGGAAACGTCTAAATAAATGGCTGTAAACTTTGATAGCATTTTATAATCAATTACGCTTTGATTACCCTTTAAAATTATAGCTTTATAAATTTGTAAGTCATTGTTATGTACGTTTTGCAAATTATTATCTATTCTACAATGTAACATAAATCCATCGCATTTACAGTCAGCTGGGCAATGGCCGCACATTATTTCATCGTCAGCTGATCGCATGCAGTCCACATACCCATTACATACCTCTTCCCAGCCAATACACTTTGATTCACTTCTGCATTTTAATAAACCTGGGCAAGTGAAATTTGAACAAAAAGATTCATCTTCACCATACAAACAATCAAATTGCCCATCACAAACCGCTGACACAGATATACAGTAAAAATATTTACACTTAAACATCCCATTACAATTTATATCTCTACACATATATTCTCTGTCTAGATATGCACATTGTTTTTCGTGTGGATACACTTTACACACATCTCCAACAGTTGTGCTAATTTTAGCCCCCGCGTGATTGCAAGTTATCAGTGTTTGAATAAATACATGTAATCTCCTTTTGGTATTCATGGTAAAATCATTATCCGGTAGGGTAAAAAGGCTCTTGTTGTTTAATAAAAGATGATGTGACTGTACGCCATTTTCAAATTCTTTCAGTGCGATATCTTTCATCAGGATTGTCGTTGGATCAAGCGTGTACTTTGTATACTCATCTTTAAATTTTATGATCAAGTCTATTTGATCAATATTCTTGTGATGTTTCTTGTCACATAATTTACTTTCTTCTAGCAGGAGTTTGTTTGATTGAATTCCGTCACAAACAGAATGGATTTTCACTGGTGATACTAGAGTTCGTACTGAAGTTTTACAATCACGGTACAAAATACATGGAAGATAGAGACTCTTGTTTATCAGAGTGAAATCGTCCTTCATTAGTATGGCATTAGGACAGCTTTTCTCATCTTCTCCATTAACACAATCATCAAATGAATCACACACATAAAGTGCCAATACGCATACCTTGTCATAACACTCAAAGTAACCATTGCTGCATTGATTAGAGATTGGCTCTACAGGTTTCACACAAACAATATTATAGCCTGAAAAATATCTACTACACTCAATATATTGTACTTTCCACCTGTTCATGAGAGAACTAGCATTTTTTATACTATCAAGTACCCAAGGAATTTTCATATTACCACATCTACCGTTTACTGCAACGAAAAATGTATCTTTGTGGAAGTAATCTAATATATTGAATATTGATCGTGTAAATGGGTTTGCTTCAGGGGCCATGGCAGATATAATATTTCCCAATGTATTGTGATTCGTTAAAATATGAATGTAGCTCATGTTCTTCCCATGAACGCCTTTTACTATTTTCTTAACATATTCAACATGAAAGAATAAAGCCGTCCCTGCAAGCGGTGATCGCTGTAGAGCACTTATAGATAGAAGGGAACTATTGTGTGAAATGCACTCGCTTTGAACATCGTAATAATTAACTGGTAAAGCAGATGAGTACATATTAAAACAATGACTTTGAAACTGAATCCATTCTCTAGCACAACCTAAACTAGAAAGTGTAATTTTCTCAATGGAGCTATGTTTGTTTGCTAGTGATGATTCACATATAAAACTTGTGTTGTATGCTTTATCACAAGGCACGGCAAACCATCCTGATACTGGATGCATCTCAATTGGAAAACGAACATCTATTATAACAGCCGTGCAATTTTTTAAGTAGGAAAACTCTGGTTGTTCTACTACACGTCTTTGACTGTATTCTTCTTGCTTAAGATATGTTTCTCCATAAAAGTGTGACAGATAATATATCGTTAAGTTGATAAAAGAGTTTACCCTAGCTGAATCAGACCAGTACGTTTCTCTCACTAATGACTTATCCATCCATGATGTGAAATTTCCCTGAAAAATAGACACATTGTTTTGTGAATAACACTAACTGATATGAACTGTTGCTTGATATATACAGTCACAATACTAGATATATATTGTTTTGTTTCTTTTCAATAAACTTTCCCTCATTTCCAATGGAAAGATATAAATAAAAGTTAGGATAAATCGGAATAAGCGAAAGTAAACATAAAAGCATGCCTTGTTGTGACCCGGTCGTATAATGGTGCACTAGTAGCGCCTCAGATTCTGAAGTAACAGTTAGAATGTTGTGAGTTTAAACCCCGCGACTGCTACTTGACTGGATATATGCCTGAATCACTCGTACCGGGTCTACTAAATGCCGCCCTATAGATACTGCTTATAGTTATAGTGGAGCAGCAATGCGATGATCTCGACAAGACATTGGTGGCGGTCATTTTCATTTTGAATGGGCCCTGCGTGCGCCGCCGCCGCCGTCCGTAGTAGGCCTATATACGCCGCCAGCTTTGGCTACTGCGCCAACATGGTTTAACAGATGGAATTCATAATTTATACAGACTTTCAACCCCTCTGGCATTTCTTTTACCAAAGGTCAAGGTCAAAAGTCAAAGATTAAAAAAACATTCTTGTTATTTTTTTTTTTTTTTAAATTACCCAGAGGCATGGAGATGACCTAATTAGATTTTCAGCTTTCCACCGATAATCAAAATAACCGCCAGTTGGCGATTTGTTCTTTAGAATTCACAATAGTGCCTTGAAACCTGATATATATAGGTTTTCGGGGTATGCGAGTCCATTGGCATTGTCCGTTTTCATGTGCGACCGAAAACAAGGCTACGGCGGTCATGTTGATTTTAACAAGTGTGAAATTCCTTTTTAACGCGATAAGTTGAAAAATAATCTTAAAATAATCAAAATGACCGCCATGCAGCTGGCGACTTATTTTTTTCCGACCAATTTTTTTTAGAATTTGCAATAGTGCCTTGAAACCTGATATATGTAAGTTTTCGGGGTTGACGAATCCATCGGCATTGTCCTTTTTCATATGCCTCCAAAAACAAGGCCATGGCGGCCATCTTGATTTGATCAATTTTAAAAATCGTACATATTTTCAGTTAAATGCTTTGCAACCTGGCACATATACGTTTTCGATGTCTGCGAGTCTACTGGTATCGTCCGTTCTCATGTGCGAACGAAAACGAGGCTATGGCGCCAGGCGGCCATCTTGATTTGTCAATTTTATTAAATCTTTCTTATTTTCAGTTAAATACCTTAATACAACCTGGTATATATACTGGTCTGTGAGTCTATGTGCGATCGAAAACGACGCTGTGGCGGCCGTGTTCAGTTAAATATTTTTTTCCTTGACACCTCGTATATATAGATATACGGTGTAGACTATATTAAAAATATGCGTTTTTTGTGGTATTGAATATATAACTGGCATAGCGTATTGGCAGCAGTTGTGTCAAATGTGTGAGTCACTAATATCAGCCGAGGGGTATTTGAGTGCTTGCACGGTATTTTTTATTCAACCCCAATCAGTTATAATGTGTAAAATCTATGTTATCATTAACCTAATTGTTCTGTTTTAAAAATCGCAAGAGCGTGAAAACATTGTTTTAATTGATGGCCAAAATAAGGTCAAAATACACTACGTTTACCGATGAGTAAAATGAAATAATAATACACTACGTAGGACTATACCTTGTCATTTCTTTTCAGACCAATAAACATAACATCTTCTGATGCACATGAGCTTGCGGCGAGACGTCGACTAAACTCATCATATATTTTCATGTTGAAAATACTCAAGCTCATATTCTGTTTCTCACATGTCTGTTGTGCTGCGTCCCAGGAGAGTAATCTCACAACAAAAAATACATCATTCATCATTCCATTCACATGTTGATATAGAAGCCTAATTTTACATTTTATTTTGTCTAAAATGGGTCAGAATCTGTATAACACTAGTAGGCTATCAATGTGATAATGTTTTCATTTTGTGCATGCTCTAATGACAATTATTTGGAATTTTTTTATCTTTAAGTCAATTTGTCATATTTAAGCCACATATTAAGAAGGTGTTTACGCAAGTGCTAAATATATATTTGACATAGGTGTTCTAAGGGGCAGTACCATGAAGTACTTACTGTCTGTTGTAGTAGCGGTAAAATTTAGAGTCATATTCCCATCTTGTTTGTGTTGGCATACTGTCATCCAGATAATTCATATCGAAATATATTTCAACATTGCAGTGATGTTTCCACTTACAAGGAGACTTGGAACTTGGTATAACTGTGATGTGCATTCCGTGGTGGTATAGTAAAGTGTTGATTTTTTCACCAACATTTGAGGTGTACTCGTAAACGCTGTTACTAGATTTATCCAATACACGAACAACGATTGTATGGTGCCTGCATCTGTTTGGACAATGTGTCCCGTAAGATGATTTAATAATGACTCCTTTATATGTTTTACTTCTTGTATCTTCTTTCATGAGCAACTCGTTTACATTTGATTTTAATGTAAACATAAAAGCATAACAGTCTTTCGTGACTGCTTGCATATTGTTTACATGATAGTTAAATCTAGTCATAGTAATACGGTTTCTGTGGCAAATAGATGTGAAGAGCATAATGCTCATCTGCTTTCTTTTGTTATTTGCTGAACAGAAATATGGGAGTGATACCTCACCATTTATTAGATATTTGAAAAATATAACACTTTTTCTATTTATAACACGTGTTAAATTGAACGTTTCCTTATTACCTATTGGCCAGTTGTTTACCATTGCGCCATAAAGCTGAGCCACGTGTTTTCTCCTGGCAGAGTGATATTCAGGAATACACGTGTTTATCGTTTCAGTTTGTGATATCACTATCTTAACAATACCTAGTGAGCCTCCTTTCGTTTTCAGCGAAAAATGACAATATTTTTGATATGAAGATTGTAAAGGTGGGCATATATAGCGCACGCAATAAGCTCTATCATCTATAATAAATCTCATGTTATATGTTACAATGGGTCTGCCGAGTAGCTCTAACTCGTATTGAACGCAATCAGATGGGAAAGCTGATGCCAATAACGAACCTCGTGAGTATCCCTTAAACCAAATGACCAATGCGTCAAAAACGTAACTTTTACTATATAGAGTAAAATGTGATCTACTATCGCAAATCTTTAACAAAGTATGCTGTAATTTGTGTGAGGGTTTTAAAAAAGGTGTGAAAACAATTCCTCCATATTGGCAATCAAATAGAGAGTTGCTCAGTCCGGTTTTTGCACCATCAAATATAAACGTATTCACTTTCAAATTCATTGACGCCTTGTAGGTGCGAGAATATAGTCTACAAATGGTGTTTTCGTTCTGGCTTGATTCTACGGAAATATGTAGTTTGTCTGTCATGTTACACAGTGGGTATGCAGATCCGATTGCACGAATAAGAATTGTGACCTTGTCAATCTCTCCAGCTACAGACATATCGAGTTGCAAGTGAGCAGTAAAGCTGGATGTCTTGAAATGTTGGATTTTAAAACTACTCCCATGACTTAGCTGAACTAAAACATTTGATAAGCGTCCTGGTCCATCATAGAGAGTTAAGTCCGTTTTTGATTTCCTAAGTGGTGATATCGACACACTAAATGCCCTTAGTGGCTTTGAAAACAATGCGTATTGAAAACGTTCGATCTTGCTCCGTCTTTTAAATTCTATCAAGGCATGTGTTCTAATATCTAAACTATGCTCGAATGAAGCGTCATTTACCAATTGGAAATGAGATAACCAATGCCATTTATAGCTACTGTAAAATATATGTAGCTTGTATTTCCTGTAAACTATTGTTTTAATGGTTATGGTGACTTTGTCACTATCAATTATAGTGGTCCAAGGAATGCGCTTTCCGTGATAAAAATATGCATTTTTTTCTTTGTAATTATTGATGTATTCAAGAATCAAACCATGTGTTCCATATTTTGTGTTGAATTCAAAGTCAAATATAATAAAATCTACAAGTATAGAATATCCGATGAGGAATTGTCTACTCACAACCAATTGACGCGGATAATCATAATTGTTTTCTAATGCAATATTTGTACAGTAGACGTTTCTTGATATAAATATTTCTATATGTTCACTCGCTTGTGCACTTCTCGTTTGAATACAATGGGTTTTTCTTTTTACAAAACAATGTTTGATACTTTTAGTGGAATCAATTAAAGTATGCATATTGAAATATTTCCAAATACAGCTGTCGACATCTTTAATTAACAGTGCCATCTGATTCACACTGTTTCCATTAGGTGTGGCTGTTAAATGAGTGTCGTGAGCCTGTCCAAGTGATAAAATAACATACACTAGGTGTAAACATGTGCTGTACATAGAGGCAACCATTGTTATCTAGAATCTGCAAAACAAATCGTGAAAATATTTAAAACGTGTAGTATACGATATAAGATTAAAACCAATCCCTTCATATACAGGGCTCCATCACTACATCGCCTCCGGATATAATGCCAACCTCAGCTACTGCCAAGTGAAGGGCTGGAACAGATTTCCGCCAATGCTAAATCCCGCGGCACAATGCCAACTGGGGTGTCCGCCATATGCCAAGGATTTTCAAGTCCCAATTTTCTTTTTGCCATGTATTCTCCCGTGATCACAATGCATGTAAACAGGCTTATTCTTACATCGGCAGACATCATTGACTGTTAAATAAACACTCATGCGTTCATGATTATCGCCACCTCTGCACCGGTCCACTGCACATACACCGCATTAGGTATAATACCCAGCAAGCATAAAACATCTGTATAACATTTGCACAATGTTGTGTCGTTGTACAAGTGTTATACAAATGTTTTTGTGTTTGCTGGGTATGCGTTTACAAGTTTAGGCAAGCGTGACAGTGGTGATAAAAAAACGGTTAATAACGTTACGCAAGTGATCTGGCTAATTGCACTCAAACAGCCATCCCAGCTGACTGTGATTGATCAATGGATAAGGGGGCGGGGGGGCTTATTGGGGTATGACGCTTATCCGTTTATTTAATCACGTGTCTCGTATGTGCCTATATCTGCTACAAAATGAATTATTTTATATAAATGTTTCTCATTGTATCATCAGGCCTTTCTAAACTTACCGAGTGATGAAGTGACATAATGAAATATTAAATCATCAGACAGCATCGCAAACATTGGTCAAACGACTCATCGACCTATACAAATGGCATATTGTTCACGGACGCTCACTGAGAATTTTGCTATGTAATCTAGTGAATTATTTATCAACACGATTTAATAGTTGTGAGATAATAGACCTAATTAAAACTTAAAATAATATATCACCCCGGGAGTTAGAACAGACAGTAGATCAATGTAAAGTGCCACCCTTTTAATTTATACTCAATGTAGGCTCATGAGTTTAAGTAAACGGAGTCAAAATATAACATCGAAATGAAAATGAAATGAATCGGGCTTTAAGCCACCTTTGTGCACATATAGGCTAAACTGGGCGAGGAGAACCTCCTGAGGATGGTGAGATGATTGAGATGACACTGTCCTCCAGACACAGGATTCGAAATTCGAGCCCTGACGGTCTGAGGCCGAGCACGCTACCTCTCGGTCACGGAGGCTCCCCACAATACTAACTTTCACACGTGGATGGGGAAGAAGCAATTTTGTTTCTTTCAAACCGCCGAGACCGGGAACCGAACCCCGGACTCTGGCGTGAAAGGCAGCGGTGCTAACCACTACCCTAGGGCCCCCGCCCAATATAACATCGAGCACCCACTGTTGTTTTATTAAATGTTAATCAGAACAACCTTGGTATAGAATGTCCTACATTTATTGTTTCTATGACAGGACATTATATATGCCGCTGTGTGGAGTCCACACAATTGTAATGTTGCCTGTAGTGGCGTTAGAGTGGTCGGTGTTTACCGCTATAAGTTGTTCAGACAGCCTAACCCTAGACGGGGCACCTGTCTGGCACTCCGTTTCCAGACGGGGAGCTGGTTGTTGTTTATAGACTCCAGAAATTGAAACAAAATGGCCGCCTTTTATACTGTTCATACCAGCTAGATTCGAATTTTCAATTGTTTATATTTTCCTGACGTGACCTTAAAAACCTACTAACGGTGGCGGCCATACACTTTTTCGGTGTACACCACTAGACAGTCAGATGAGGGTGTGCAGACATCACACAGGTGCCTCGCCTGTTTTTTTTAATAGGGAGCTTGTCAACCGGGGGCGGGACCGGTTGACAATGTTAACTAGCCTAATCCATGCCGGGTAATAAGATACAGAATTCTTTGTGACATATATATGAGCCAAAATACTTACCAGCTCTCTCACCAAAGACATTTAAGACTTAACTAAGTTTGGGCTTTCTCAGACATGAAATAATTATGAAATGTGATCGTTGATGGCGTTCATGCGAAAGGTGATCTAGACTATATCTTCTTCTTCCAATTATTGTTCTTGTAATTATGTTGTCATCTGATTCCCATGATTAGTTTACCATATTATTCCAGATCATCTGGCATAAATATGTTGAGCGATTCACATACAGTACATTGTATTTCGCGTTAACACTCCGAGCATCTGGCTATTCACTCTCATTTACATTGACTTTGTGAAAAGTGAATAAAAATGTCTTACGGAAGTGAATTCCCAATTTATGTCTGCAGTAGGTCTATCTTATACTATACTTCGCCTATCACTAGTATATCGAAATTACACTGCATTTAAATTATAAACATAGGCCTAATATACAAAAAACTCATAATTACAATATATATATTTTTTTAATTTTGTAATTTCATGTATCTTCTTATCGATAATAATATTAATAAACATATCCTGATTTCACTCGCTAGCTCTCATAGACCCAAGTATTAAAGGGATGACTCCTTGGTAATTGGAGACAGTGATTCTAGACTGTAAATGCACACTCCTTTATTAATTAATCAAACACTGCTCTCTGCTGTTACAATTCACAAGATAACAAGTTTATTGGAAAGGGTGACTCATTTAAGATAGGACAGTGACGTAGTTTAAGTATAGTACTTCAAACCCTTCTATCAGATTCAGACTTCATTGATTAAGCAAAATTGACAAAAAGAACAAATACAGTGAGAAAATAAAAAAACATCTTTACCTGTTTAATTAAAGTTGTTTGTGCTTCTGCCTTGTAGCTGTCGAGATTTTGCAAACGCGCGCAAACGGTTATGTCGAAATCACAGACCCGGGCCCGGTTTCACCAACTGGCTCAGCTAAATCCAGGGCCACTTAAATGAGCTGATTGGCTGGGAATTGAGAACGTGTAGACAATTTTTTTATTAGGTCAGTTGGTTTACCGTGGCCAGATGTAAAAAAAACATAAATACTTTATGTATATTAAATTATTCGTATTTTTGTCATAGTGCTCAGAAAAAGATTTAAAAAAGTTTTTTCTGATAATTGTTGATTTTATGTTTTGAATTAATTAAAACAAAAATGACATACTAAGTGGCATATGAATACATGTATACGAGTGAGCACTTTACAATATATTCCTGAATCACGAGATTCAGAGAAATGTTGCGATGTGATCACTCAGATGTATTCATACGCCACCATTATTGGAAAATGGTAATTAAATGGTAATTAAATCAAATGAATGCAGTGGATAACTATGAACAGATGGCGGAAAACGTGTTCAAAGTGATCAGGTGATTGGCAAAAATCGCAGAGATCTCCTATACATCGGGTGGTGAGTTGTTCCATTACTGGGTGAGCTCAGCATGTACCAGGAAACACAGAGCACTGTGTAGTCTGTTCCTTATGGCTGGCGGTATAATACCAGGATATGTAGTGCGAACATTTTATAGCATGTTTGATGTGATTTTGATAACAGAAAATAAATTGGTTTTTCCTTTTTTTCTTTCTTCAGAATATTAAAAAAGAAGCTCGTTAGGGCGGGACATTAGTGTTGTGGTTGAAGCTACTGCATGTCATGTCAGAGTTCGGGGCTCGTTCCTCGCTCCCGGTATTTAGCTTTCAAGGTGGTGTTTTTGACATGAGACCTCCATGTTTCAAGTTCATCTGCCTGGAGGTCAGTGTCATCAGATTATAGCTGTCAGCTTAGCAAGTGCACACACTTGGCACAAAGCCCCATTCATCCATTCATTGTTGTTCCCTAGTATGCTACAGATTGCGGGACGAGACAGCTCTTCTCAACAATAAAAATTCAGATTCCGTCTGGCTTAAATTTGAAGACCAGGTGAAGTCCCCAGAACTACGCGTAACGTTTACTCTGCACAAACATAATTCGCCATTCTACTTAAAATAAAGTTTAAATGGTGATTGGTACGTTTTAGCCCGCTGGATCGATTTCCGGAATAGCATAGCTTTTTTTGACGTCGGGATGGGTTTTCTGATGTCAGGTGGTGTAATTTTGCCTGATTGGTTTTAGTACAATCATGTACAACGCACTTTCAAAATTTCGACCCCCGTCGACACGAAAGTCGGACAAGCGCTGCTTGATGCCGAAACAATCCTACCAGTAATTGTGGCCCGGCATTCCTCCAGCTCCTGGCCGAAGTCACACATTGACTCGATTTACATACGAATTATTTTTTGGAAGAGTACGTGTAGACTCATATCTGGGCGGGGGCCCTAGGGTGGTGGTTAGCACCGCTGCCTTTCACGCCAGAGTTCGGGGCTCGTTTCCAGGTCCCGGCGGTTTGAAAGAAACGAAAATGTTTCTTCCTCATCCACTCGTATAAAAAACTCAGTGTTGTGGGGAGCCTTCGTGACCGAAAGGTAGTGTGCTCGACCTCAGACCTCCAGGGTTTGAATTTCGAACCCTGCGTTTGGAGGCAGTGTCAGCAGGGGCGTAGCTAGGATTTGTCAGAGGGGGGGGGATTTTGGAATATTTTGTGTCTATTGGTGCATTCTGAGGTCATTTGGCACTCAATTTATTAGTTAGCTACAACCGAAAAATGTAATTTTTTATGTTCCATTTTTATTGATTGGATGGTTGCCAATTTCCGAAATAAAACATGCCAATTAAAAAAAAATCTGAAAATAAAAATATAGATCCAGGTCTCCACCTATGTTATTTTATCGCCCTTATTAATTTTTTCAACCTTTTTAACTTTTCCAGAAATTAATCTAATTTTTTTCATTTTTTTCTACTCGCCCTTCGATCCTCATTAGATTTTTTCCATCTAAAACAGACAATAGTGGCCTATGAATAATCATACACCAAATTAACAGCAATTTACATGAATCTTTAGTGTTGCTAAATGATGGATAACTTCAGTCCATTCAAATTACACTTTGATCTGGGGAAAATTTTACTTGCAACATAATTCACTTCGATGGAAATCGATTCTCTAGGCATAGGCCTATCTCTATAACATAAAAAGTCCACAAAAGTGTGTGTGGGGTAACATAGGGCCTATATTAAAATAATAATAATGAAATTGCATTTTTTTACAAATCAATAAAATGTACTAAAACATAATGAAGTGTATAAATTATTATTATTTACTATCAACGGCAAGCAACTATTAAATAGAAAAAACAGTTTGTAGTTTACAGATCATCGATATTTCTACAGAAGTAACTAGTCCTATGTAGGAGGGTTTATGGTGCAGCTTAAATAACTGCGGCGGTGACGGGTTGTGTGAGATATAGTAAGCAGCCTGTCTCTGTGGGTCACTGTTATTGAGAATGAATTGAGCGTTTGAATGAATGGGGCTTCAGGCCACCTTTGTTTGTGCACATATAGGCTAAACTGGGCCATGATAATGTCCCGAGGATGGTGAGATGAATGAGATGACACTGCCCTCCAGACACATGATTCGAAATTCGAGACCTGGTGGTTTAAGGTAGAGCACGCTACCTCTCGGTCACGGAGGTTTCTCACAATATTGAATCATCACGAGTGAGTGGTGAAGAAATATTTTTTTTTTTGTAAATTTGAATGTAACTGTGGGGTTCGAACCCGCGATCTCAGGGAGCCAGCTTCAACCACTGCACCAGGGCTCCCGCCCATGCAATTGAGCGTTTGAACAGCATCAGTAGGACCAATTCTACGCGAAACAACAGCAATAGCATCGGTTATGGAACAATACAGAATTAAGACGAGGCAATGATAAGCAATATCTTGAAGGGTCTACGTCGTCACATGCTTCTGATAATAATAAGTACAGCCTACAAGTTTCTCTTTTCAGGTTGGCCCACAATTAAGCATACATGCATACGCACGGGAAATTTCCGTGAGCGCATAGTTGTGATAAAAATTAACAGGAATATTACTGGCTCAAACACAGTTACCTCTCTTTGAAATAACCATTTTGAATGTGCCATTTTGAGCCACATCCTAAATGTCATCTCTTCATTTTTAAATTATTTATTAAACTGCATCCCTCGAGGCTCGTGGTTGCAAATATGGCCCGAAATATAGTTATAAACCTAAATAATGTGACTCTAACAATCATAAATTCGATATCATGGTGACAATAGTGATTTTTTGAAGTTTTGGCGGCCAGTTTAGATTTTAAAAAAAGTCACTGGATAAAATTTTACACACCCTCTAGAAATTACTACCTCGGACCCATTTGAATCGAAATGAGTCATAAAAAACTTTATACCCTCTTGAGTCGTTCCACCCTGTGAAAATCCCTCCTGACTAACTCCTGTTGTAGTTATATACTCGTCAGCGATGTTGGTGTGCCCCAAAGGGGGGGTTCGTCCGAACCCCTCGAACCCCCCTGACAGTCATCTCACTCATCTCACCATCTTCACGAGGTTCTCCTGGCCCAATTAAGCCTGTATGTGCACAGAAGTGGCCTAAAGCCAAAATCATTTCATCTCATTCTTCTACTATTTTTGGCTAGAACTAATCATGGTAATAATAACAAAAAATGATAAGAATTTACAGATTTCATTGTGACACAATATTATTTCACCTGGATTTTAAACATTTCTAGAAGATGTATTGTTCAATGTCACCATAACCTTTTACATGTTTTACGCTTTCACTTCGAACAGTTTAAAGTTCATTTATTTTGTGAAGATAACAAACAGTTCATCAGTACCATGAGGTCACCTCAATAATGTGGAATCAAAGAAAATAGAACAGTACGAATTATGACTTACAAAAAACATAGTGAAAATGCACATATGGGAAAAATAAATAAAAAAATAATGAATACATATGATTTTTACACACCTGTTATAAATACGCTCAATGTTTTGGTAAATACATTAACTTAAACTCTTCCAACTGCATTTAAAAATATATGACATGCCTCAAATAATTTAAAATTTGATGGCAAATCCACGCGAATTGAGCCAAATACCAAAAAATAACAGAATCACCTATAGATGCTATACATTAGATTCACAGCCTTTCACGTGAGAGGGTGAGGGAGTGGACAGCCTAATTGCCGGGCCTAATCGTGCTTAAGTCTTACGGTGAATAAATGAGACTGAGCATGTCTGCTTGTGAATAATTAATTATGATGACACTACATGTACATATGATTACCACTGATTAACACAGCGCCAAGCTGCCAGTCCATTTTAAATTTCCGGTTTAAGTCACCGACGCTGACAATGTGTGCCCGAGGCCATGTGTCCATGTGGTCGGTACATTTATGCCATGCAAAACCAAAAAGCAGTAACTGCTACTGATTTTTGATTTTGCAGAACAAATAACAAATTTGTTTGGTTGGCTCCGTGCAGGATTATTCCAAATTATCATATATATATGATACTGTTTTGAGGGACGAGAGCCACAGCAAAATACCTTCTGTTATATCCAGCCACACATAGACTATATATAGATTATATCTACACACATCATATACTGATTTTACTTTTTCCGGTCGATTAAATGGTGTAGCGCAGAGAGTGTTAACGGGGAAGTAGTGCTCCGGGGTAGATGTGTCAGCTATGAGCATATAATAGCTTGAGGTGTTTTTTGTCTTGTACGGATAATAGGGATACAGATCTTGAAATTGCAGAAAAATGATTCAGGCCTACATACATAAAATAAACTACACACGGGAGATTAAAAAAAAATATGTGGATAGCATGGATTAAACCTGCTGATAAGACATAAGTTGTAGGTTAGTTGTGTACAATATTATTGCAATCAAAGACTATCACTAGCCTTGACGTCCAAAATCGATTTAAATAAAGTTAAGACATAGGCCATCTTATTATAAGCCACTATTCAAATTGAAAAATCCTTGTACTGCGAGTCCAATTAAAAGTCCACGGATTTAACAATCTAACGCATTCCAGATTCACCAACATCGTTGGATTTTATAACGGGCTTGTTGACAACAAACTCTCGTGCTGGGTCTCATGGTCAGGATGATCTTCACACCTCTTTATTAATGAACTCACATCATGATCATATCATGCTCACAGACAATAGTCAGTCCTGACTCTATGGTGGTTCGCGCATCTCTCTCTCAGAGCTCTCCCGCTCTTCGTCACAGGCTGTCTCTATGTTATGAATTATGTGCCTGCGCACTGACAGACTTCCCCGAGTATAACATAGAATTTTAAACTGTGCCATCGTCTAGCCAAGTAACTCAGCTAACAAGGGCATTGATCCAATGCTAGCCCAATGTTGGTCCGACTTCCCAATTAGACAGTGGACCAAACCCAAAACAGCATTATTTGGTCCAGCTGCTCACAATCATCTCTGCTACCATTTTACCTCTACAGGTGGGGTCTCACAGATACGCTTGCATGACCATTGTCGACCCTTTTAATAGAATCTAATTACTACTCACACCTAGCTACTCAATGACATAATCAGGATTACATAATATCTGTATTATTAGTGGGCAGACCTGTAGCTTCAAACGACACGTTGTAGACCTTGTTCATGGCCTTTCGACCGTACCCTGGATCCTGCATCCTCGCTATCAATGATATAATGAGGTATGTTTGCACATGTCCTAGTGGCAACTTTGACAAAACGCCAGCCCCATGCTCCCAACGCTGGCATTGCTGGCCCAACGTTGGCCCAACTTAATACATAAAGACAATGGTTTAATATTAACTGTTTTCGGTTATGCATTCAGCTAACTTAACACATTGCTCAAAAATTTCAACTGAATTCTGAAACTATTATTACTGTTACTACATGTACAGGTCAATAGTTTACAAAATGCTGTCGGAAGTTTGCAAACACAGACTCTGTTTCCAGTGTAGGGACTGGAGGGGTGTCTGTGTGCATGCGAGAGGCAGGGGGTTTCTCTTCAGATTTGATAAATATAACGTCTTGGCTTCAAAAAAAAGGTGGGCGGTTTTTGTAATAGCTGTTTGAAAATCACATGGTTGAATTATTTTTCCAGCTCAATCGTGTCTGACGAACAATAATTCTTCTATGTGTATTTGGCTATAATATTAGCCCAAATGCACTGCACATGTCCATGTTTTGGGGCCAAGGAATAATTTATTAATGTATTCCATTAAAAATGCAGTTTTATTAAAAACCAACTTCGAAGTGTCATATAGCGGGATCCAAAACCATGATTCCGTGACCATCCTTTGGCAAGTAAGGTTTGACGATTGTTTTAGGTTGTTTAAGGTATTTGTCAAAAAATAAGCTCCTACGCCCCTCTATACGAGGTGGGCGGAATTTTGTAGAGCGTATAATCCAAAATGGCTGCCATCGATCACGACGAAAAGCAAGTATTCACCTATTTCATCCACTGGTCTCCCAGTGGACTTTTTTTTTTTTTAATGCATTTAGGTAGAAAATAGATTTATAGAGGACAACCAGTTTATATTTTAAAAGATGCATGTCGCGTTTGGTCGTTAACGGCAAAAATGCAAAATGGCCGCCAGCGGCATTTTTGAACAATATAGATTTTTAACTAACAATCACGTAATCAAATGTAATATGTCATTTCTGACTAATTTGGGGCCGTGGAACCCACTTCTGGAGACTCGAATTACAATTATACATTTCTGTGACCTTCAACCATCAAATGAAGGTCAAAACAGGGTCAGTATATAATGGTTATATAATGAAAATAAAATTACTAGTGGTCCAATAGTTACATGTAATATGTCCCTTTTGGCTGACTGTGAGGCACATAATCTGTTTTTGGTATCCATAATGTCAGTCTAGGCATTCATTGACCCTAAAAATATTATTCTATGATCTCCAACATCCATATGAAGGGCAGAAATGAATACCAGAGGGCATAGGAAAATACAACTTATACATAAATGATTCAATATTTACATGCCATATGTCGTTCCTAACTGATAAGAAGTTATGAGTGAGGAGTTTAGTCAAGACATTTTGAGCGTGCAGGCAATCGGCTCTGAAATTTATAATGCACTGAGGCAGGAAACATTTATGGATGAGAAAATATCTGATACCATCCACAGAACCAGCGTCAAGGGGCTTTACACAACTCAGAAAAAAACACTGTACATACACAGTAAGGCAAGAAAACATATGGTAGCTGGATCACAGGAGCACTATTTATTTGATGAAGATGGTTTCATGAGAAAAGCCCAGAGAAACAATAATACAACAGCTTGAAAAAATCCCACAGACGATGACAAGAAACCAGATTTCAATGAGCAAAGTTTCAAGTCTAGAGTAGTTTTGGATGTTACGGCCATATTTCGAAATTTCGAAATGAAACTTGAGGGATTGAAAACAACTGGCATCTCTGCAATACAGTTATTACATATGCAAGGTAATCTTCCGCATTTGCTGAGCGACAAAGAATGTGAGTTGAAACGAAGATCAACACAAAGTCCAATTGAACTAAGTGAAGTTCTCGAAGACATACCTCTTCCTATGGAAATGAACAGGTTATGAGGGTCAAAGAACAAAGTGAAGCTGGAAAATCCTGTTACACGAGATATTATCCGGTACTCTGACTAGTACCGGCTACTTAAAAAATTGTGGTTGGTGAAATAAAACATGGAAAAGCATGCAAATCTACTATAAAAAACAGTGGTGGAAACGCCTAAACTTCATTCCCACATTGAAGGATTTAGAAGCTGATGCGAGGATTGCTCTTCTTGTTGTCAACTCTCTCAGGTACAACGTAGACTGTGTCATAGTACGTTCACCAGATAGATATGTCATCACCATCCTTTTTTATCACTTCCCACACCTTTAAGCCAGGGGTCTGCAGCATTTTTTTGTGGGTCACATGTGGTGTTGGTAAGTCAACAAGGTTTTTACTTATCCATACTATGGTTGCACAGTATGGTTCTTTCTTTTATGTCTTACCCGCTGTAAATCGTTTGACTGGAAGTGACTATACTAGCAAAGTGGGAACAGAGCCAGCTGCTCTCAAGGCAAACCCACAACTGTTTGGGTTTGGCCATAGTATTCATGAACCAAAATTGTCAGATGATGTGTCAAAAGCCAAGACGTACCTGGTGCACGTCTTCAGAAAAGGTACTATAATGTTTAGGACAATGAATCAGTTCAGTTGCGGCCTCACGTGTACTTTCACAGCAAGGGTTTCAAGGAACTACTTCCAACTGGTGTAGCCATCGAAACTCAGAGCATCTATTGCAACCAGGGAAATGCTTTATGTGTTTGATACTAGTGTTGACAAGCCAGATCCAACTTCATTTGCATATATCCTGGATGATGACTTGTTAATTCCCAGTGTCGGGCAAAATCCCTTTGCACAAAACAATGCACAGTTCGCTGCAGGTGTAAAAAATGTGCGAGAGCTTCTTGTTCCTGCGAACAGAAGGAAGGGTGTCATTTGCACTATATTTGTGACTCAAGTTTTCAAGAAGAAAGTGTGTGTGAGAACATATATAATGATGCGCAATCTGGAATTATAATAAATTCAATAATTTAACATGCAATAGAATGTGATGTTTTTATTTGTGACAGGATACTGTTCACAAAAACCTAGCAGTACAAATATAAAATGCATAGCGGGAAGAAGTCATAGAACGTAACTCACCATGGAAAATGTTATTCGATAAGACTTTGTATACCTGAAATGAACCGTTTAAATAGTTTACCTTATATTTCAGTGACACCGATATATTCATTGAGCCCCAAAAATATATATCTAGACATTGTCACCACCACTCTTAGTAAATTAATACCAAATATCAGGAGAACCAAATTTTCGTCACACTCGATTCGACAGAAAAAAATCAGTCACGCATGTAGTTTTTAAACAGCTAATACAAAAAAACACCCACCTTCCCAGATGTCTGACCAAGCTTTTTTCGAAGCCAAGACCTTTTATTTATCAAATCTCAAGAGAAAATATCTGTCTCTCTCATGCACACAGACACCCCTCCAGCCTCGCTTGCTGCCCAAATTGTGTAGGCCTACGTATCAATTACAATGCGGTTGGAATGTTTTGAATGCTGTCCGAATGATGTCCTAATGCTTTTAAAGGGACTGGCCCAGACTAAAATCATCAAAAAATCGGTGATTTTATTTCGGGTTCTTAATATGACCATATAATATAAACGTGTACATAGACTAGAACTGCAAAGTTTTATAATTTTTGTGCTGCGCATTCACCAGTCAGGCTAGATATAGAGACGAAATTCCCGCATTTCCTACTTTTGACATGATTGTCAATAATTAGAATGAATACGCAGCACAAAAATTAAAAAAATTGCAGTTCTAGTCTTTGGACATGTTTACATCATATGGTCATATTAAGAACCCAAAATAAAATCAACGATTTTTTTGTGATTTTAGCCTGGGCCAGTCCCTTTAATTGCCAAGACAGGTTTAATATCGACAGCATGCGGACTCGTTCGGCCTCTTTGTGAAGAAGGTATTTTGGTTGTACCGGGTATCTAATATTTTTAAGCTCATCTGGGAAAAGAGCGCGGTCAAAACTGGACATAAGAAGAAATGCAATAAAAATCTGTTCCATTTGCATACAATTAGACAAGAAATATTTAAACATTTTGGGGGCATTTACGCGGCTTTGTGACGTGGTTGTGAGATAAGACTGATGTACATGTACCTGTTTCACGCTCGCCTGCGATTGAGAATCGGACGGGGACACCTGGTGGCCGAGTAAACCTGCTCTGGAGTATACATGTACACTCAAAATAGCATAGTTGTTGTTCCAATGTTGAGCCAGCGTCGAGGACGGTAAGCCAACATTGCAACGACATTGGGAGAATGGCTCTGGTTTGCTGGGATGATATTTGCTCCACGATAAGATTAGATAGATGTATCAGCAAACACTAGACGCTGAGCCAATTCTGTTTTAACTGCGGACTACTGTCTACGACGTTCCCCCAACAATAAATCAGCATATTAGGTCAACGGTGAAATACCTGACATTATTCTCGTTGTTTTATTGTTTTGGACCACTGTCCGCAACGTTGGCCCAATCATGAACCAACGTTAGATGAATTGTTTTGTAGGGCCGGAGCCTGGAGTGGACATTTTTAGAATTCACGAAACATCTGGCCACAACTGGCTGACTTTCCGACAACATGCCACTATTAATCACGGTTGACGATCCATTGAAACATTGTTGCTCCAACGTTGGCCCATCGTCTGCGACGCTTGTCCGAAATTAAAACAATATTGGTTCATTGCATCCCTGTTGACTGGGATGTAAGCAGGTAAGGTGTCCGTGGGGACAATGTGTAGCTTTCATCAGATGTCACTAGCACCTGTAGAATTATTCCATCACAATGTAATATCCGTTTTATCCTGGGGCAATTCGACTAATGGCTCGAAATGCTAACCCTCCGGCGCAACAAGTTTTTTGTCAATTAGCGTCCCTGTCAGATAATCGATAATTAACGCCCGGTGCTAATCTAACCCAGCAGACACAAGACGTTGAATCAATGTTGGTTTAACGTTGGTCCAACGTCGTAGACGGTGGACCAACGTGAAACAAACATTGATTCAACGTCTTGTGTCTGCTGGGAAGCATCTTGTCACAGGCCAGAATTTGTCACTCGTATTTTAATTAGCATAACATCAAGATAGTTCGCTTTCATTGGTCTAGGAGTGAGATCCCATGCGTGTATTTAATACCGCGTTAGATCGAAATAGCTTCATTGTAGGAAGCCTCAAATAGATGATCAGTGATTGATTGACTGCCTCGCCATGCATATGATGCTCCACTACTCATCATATAAGTGCATACTTGAAACTTTAACGTAAGATATTCCAGGAAATACTAACATTATCACTCCCGCTTATATGTGCATTGCCTACTCTGCGTCTGGAGGCGTCTCTGACAAGACAATATGACATCTGTTACCTTTGACTTGTCTCTCAAAAGCGTGTTCGTGCTTCTTCTTGTGGCCAGAGTGTCCACCAAAAACTTCACTATCGGCTTCCTTATACCATGGCTGGAAGATGTAGAGTTCAGGTATGTAATATTAATTAAATTCATTTATCCCCTCAAGAACTTTATAAAGATGGTCCACTTCTTCAAACATTCACACATAAAAAGGGATGTTTTTAGACCGGATGTGTGCTATACAAGCGTGTTTTATTACCTCGTGGGTGACTCAGTGAACAATTCAACACGCCAAGGGTTAGAATTATAAATCAATGTAGGTCTATACTGTAGCCTACGTATGAAATAAAAATAATTCTTTTTTTATTGATTAGACATCTAGTATTTTAGATTTTGCCTTATTTTCATGCATAGCCTTCCATATGTGCTAGTCGAATGCATCATTGGCCTGCCCTAGGCCTAAATATTACAACTATTTGAAATAGTCAGTCCTGCTCTGGACATGTATAGGTCTTCGCACACTGGGATTGATTTCCTGGATCAGAAAGTAGCCCTGCCCTAGTCGGCGAAGTTTGTTTTTGATGTCAGAATGGGTTTTTCTGACGGCAGGGCACTGGTGATGGAGTTTTGCCTGATTGGTTTTACTACATGGCCATGTAGCTGTTCAGGGGCGGACCCAGAAAAAAATCTGACAGGGTTCTAACCATTATATATATATATAGGATATATATTGTAATTCCCAGGTTAATTTTTCATTTAAGGACTTTTCGTAAAGTCTACAATAATTTTATTTTCACTATTAAAAATATTTTTTTCTTTGCTATTCCGGCCTAACAGATAAGCCTAGTTGTGGAAGGTCACCTTTAACTGACGCTTAGTGTTTCAGCTTTTACGGCTGAGTGACATACTCAGCCGTGAAAGCTAAAACTCACCTCATCCATCATTCAGTTATCACAAGTATATGCGTAGCCCACTTCATCCTCACGTAATAACAATTACGGAAATAACCATTCACGACACGTTGGTTTAATGCTGGGTCAGCGTCGGAGATACCAGGCCAACGCTGAGTTAGCATTGGGGTAGCATCCAGTGCTAGTGGCAATGGACTCTCAAGCTGGTATTGTTACACAAACACATTACTGTAGTTGGCCTACGCTATATTAACTAGCAAAACCGTTCCAATCACTGTCTGATATAATCAATAACTAAACAAATTGATGTACTTTATTCTCGAGTTATTTGTTTTCACGCTCAGCGCACTAGCGGCTAATATATAAAATATACATTTACATTGTTGTCTTCATAGAGACCGTAGTTAAAACCCACTGTTGTCATTTTCGATTATAGGTGGCGCTATATTAATAACTTACTGGAAGCTTCTTGAATTCCCTAATTTGTTCTCTTCGCGAATTTCGCGAAAATTAAAACTTCGCGAAAATTATCAGATCTATACCAGTACAAAAAGTATTAAAAAATATTTAAAAAATGACTTTAAAAAGGTAAACAGAACAAACGTACTACAATTTCAACGTCTTGAGATTCGTACAGTGCGTATCTTAGTTCGGATGACATACGTAACAGTTTGTTGGGTTCGGATCTGTAGCAGTCTGCGCATGGGCCGCCAATATATCCATGACATTCGAGCCGTACTAATAACGTTTACGCATGAGTCGCATCAGCAGAATTGCAATCCGAAACATATGCACCAGCACCTAATGTACTGACTCGATTCGTATGCTGGACATTCCGAATTAGCAGTAAAGTTCATATGGCAGACGAATCTTTACATACCATCCCCAACTTGGATAGGCCTGGCATGTATCAAAAGGGAAGAAAAAACCTACTCAGAAACGTACACCACCTCCACCTGATGATGATTCTGAAGGGAGTGACATTGAGGTTAGCCAGTGAAATCTAGCAAAAAAACAAGAAGCAATATTCTAAGCCTGCATGCATCCTACTCCTGCAGTTTCTGATGGAAATAGATCAGAGGAAGCCAGTTCCAGTCATTCCGCCAGCAACAGTCTTTATCTTCAAAATCAAAGTATAAGACACATATTTTTTAAGTAACAGCTAGTCTGAGACGTGCATGAATGGGTTCTTTATAGTTAGTTTTCAGCTTCTTTATTCTAGGAGTGATTCTCCCCAGAATCTCATTAAATGTATCTGGGTCCATTCTGAGATAATTCTTGAAGCTGGCAATATATTCTTCCTCCAGCTCGAGTTGCAAAGTACTATTGTGGCACAGTTGCACTCTTCTCTTCAACCAATCCTTCACTTTTTTCTTCTTTTTACTTGCAATCGTTTTCTCGCTTCTTCTTCACTCTTTTTCTCTTCTTCGTCAATTTCAAGGGCTGCTGTCATTTCGGTTTCTCTGGTCAACTTGTAGGCCTACGTCATTTTTCATTGTAATCAGAATATGCGGTGAGGAATGGCTGATTCGGCGACTTTTATACCCAGATGACAATTTTTCGGATTGTTCAGGCTGCTTAACAGTAGGCCTACGTTTTGTACGGACTGTACTGGAGCAATTGTAATGTAGTTCGTATGATACGTAATGGAGTCGTATCGAATGTATCACCATTCGACTGATACGGCTCGTGTCCTAATTGTACGGTTACTTTGATCGTAGTGTGCGTCTTGCCATGAATATTATATCGTTCGGGCAACTGTGTACAGCTGGGCCCGTATTCTCGTACAAGTTGCGATATATCGTAGGCTTCTGATTGGTCGAGATGGCCATCTCGACCAATCAGAAGCCTACGTTATATCGTAACTTGTACGAGAATACGGCCCCTGGTATGCAAACATGGTAAAGGCATACGCAAAGTATGGCAAATTTATTCGTAAGGTTCATCGGTTCGGATGCCAGTCGGCAAGTACGTATAGGCCTATCCTGCTCCGAACTGCCACGAATGGCCGATTCGTGCAGTGTGTATGGTGCGTGGCGGTTCGGAATTAGGGTACGGGACGGTACGGGAGGCTATGGGAATTTTCTAGCATGTTAGAAAATTTCGCTTAACCGCCCAAACCACTCCCTTCGGCTGGTGATTTGTAGTCTACGGTGTGTACAGAGCTCCAGATAATTTTTTGGTTTGAGGAGTATTTCACTCATTGAAATGGGTGATGAGGAGTGAAATATGATAAAAAAGTAAACAAGGAGTACTTTTCATACAACATGAAAGCTTTATTTACATAATTTTTTTCTCATAGTCACATAGTTCTCTTCACGTAAAAAATACAACAATCGTTTCATTTTTCTGGGGTTCTTTTTACTTTGATGGGTATTTTAATAGTTTTTATGAGTAATATTACTCCTCAGATTTTCTATCAATGAGTATTTGCTGTTTTTACATGCGTATTTTACTCATATACGCATGTTATCTGGAGCCCTGTGTGTACCGTATCTCAATTCGGATTGTAGGCTTGTTGAATAATTAGCAGATAATAACAAGTTAGACAGGGTCTACGTAATAATACATAGCAGCTCGTTGGGTTCGGATCAGTAGAAGTCTGCGTATGGGCACAATGTATGATTGTATGACATCCGAACTATGAGAATAACTTTTATACTGAACTGAGCAAGCAGCAGGTCTACCTGTGGCTCGTATGGCATACGAATCTTTACCGGTATTCACCGCACCCTGAACTGGTATACGCACGAAGCGAACTTGAAATAAACACTGCTAAAGATAGGGGTCTATGTTGTAATCACTGTATTGAAGGGACTAGCCCAGGTCTAAAATCATAAAAAAATCGTTGATTTTATTTTGGCTTCTTAATATGACCATATTGTAAACTTATGCATGCCTAACGCAGTAGGCAAACGCAGAGATGATAACTGCTGTTGACCTGGCCAGAATCGGACACCGTCAAACAACAATCCATTATGGATTGGAGTATGATTGGATTCAGTCGTTACCGGACTGTCCGGGATGGTCTGCCAAAGGTCAGAAGATCCATCAAGATAGGCCGACTCACAGAGTGAGTCACTGGCAGCCTCGCCACGAAATGTATGTTAACGCAATGTTGGGATTATGTTTATATATGATTAGATGTTAAATCCATGTTGTAATTATTATTAGATATGATGATGGGGTCGCATATAAAAGGTCGAGCGATGGCGACCAAAGAGTGGTGCGCGCCTAACTTGTGAAGTAAGCTAGAAGGCTACGTATTGTGTTTCCCTGTCATGTTAGACAGGGTAAACCGACGATTGGACTGTATGTGATCTTATGTGTTCTACACAGTGAAATGAATGAAATAAATACGACTTTTGACCCAGAATCATGGTGTCTGTGTTAATACGAATCTGGAATCTATAGAGTTTATAACCAGCTCTTCGCCGTCCGCCTTGTCGTATTGGCGTCAGGACGACGTCAAGGGCTGACGTTTTATAAATGGCGAGTTTGCTTTCAGGATCTGTGTAGACAATTTAAATTTTGAAAAGTTGACAATGTCTCAGCCAGACACTACAAAACGCACGGTGGCAGCAGACGCAGGCCACATGGAAAACACTGTGCCGGCAGGCAAGCCATACGCCACGGCCAAATCCGATACGTGCGGACAAACAGTACAGGCTGCTGCGGGTGAAACTACACAGGACAAGCCCAAGGTTATTAAGCTGCTACCGCGGACGCAATGGGCGCCAATGTCTCACAAGGAGAAAAAGAGGGTCTTGAGGATCTGTGAGGCGTTGGCTGAGTTCCCAGAGCTCACCAGCGACGAGGAGGCGTTTGAGGAGGAGATGGAGGCATGGATGGAGATGTGCTGAGATCTACAACATCGGCCAGATCTTGCCAAAACTGTGAGTAAACTGGTGACAGGGTCCAGAAAAACTTTGTTTTAAAAGGGTAAGCTGTCCTTTTTTAAGTATGGATCCTGCCCAGTTTAAAGAGTATACCGACGGCATGGCCGTCCTAGAGACAACCCGAACCCTCAGACGTCACCACGAACAATGTAAGCAGGCGTTGATACGGCAAACGACGCCGTGTGACGGAACCAGCCCGGCGGGCGTCAGGGCCTGGTTCAAAGACATTGAGTTGGCTGGCGCCGAGGTAGGCGCCGAGAACCAGATAGAGGTCGCTGCTAGGACTGCGGCTGGCTCATTGCGCTGGGAGCTGGAGCGCTATATCGCTGGCGTCCTGGCCACCAATGACCAAATTAACGCTCGTTTTAATGTGCCGTGGGCAGATGTGAAGGCCCATCTGCGGACCTCGTTCCTGAATGTGGACGAAAGTAGTGCCCTCCGCGACGAAGTGGAAAAGACCCGGCAAAGTGCCTACGAGCCAGAAGCAAGTTTCAGCCGCCGGTTCCGGGAAGTCGCTGACGCCGCCTACCCGGGAGAAGGTAGAAACGAGGATCAGAATAGAATTCTGATCCGCGCTTTTGCCAGGGGGCTGCGCAGCGACGAACTCGCAAGAAAGCTGGTGGAAGAGGGCAACCCTACCACGCTGGAAGAGGCCTTTTCCACCCTGGCTGGCTACAGTGCCAGGAAGGACGCATACGCGCGGCTGAGTCGGCATGAGGAGCCGATGGAGGTCGCGCCGGTGAACCCCGCGTCACCGCGGCCAGTAGTCGCACGGGACGACCAGACTACTGCCACCCTACTGAAGAAACTCTTGCAGAGCCAGGAGCGGCTCCAGACGAAGGTGGCAAAGTTGGAGGCCCAGGCAAGGCCACCGCGGACCACTGCCGCTCCTGCGACTCGGCCAGCATTCCGGGAGAGAGGACCAGAACAACCCCCGCGTACTGTGCAAGAGCCCGGGGCTGGTTGGACCCCCGACGGAAAACCTCGTTGCTTCGGGTGCGGCCGCGTAGGCCACATGCGCCGAGAGTGCCGCCAAAGCCGTGCGGGAAACGGACAGAAGTCGTAGGTGCGGTGTCAGGTCGACCAGTGGTCGATTTACAGGTTGGTAGCCTGTCCATTGGTGCATTGGTGGACACGGGAGCCTCCTGTACGCTCCTACGACTAGACATATTTCACACACTGGCGGATCGTGCTCATCGCCACAGGCTCCTGGCAGACGCCCCAGCGTTGCGAGGCGTCTCCGGCGCATCTTTGGACGTCAGAGGGTCGACCGAAATCAAAATCCAAGGGGTGGCAAAGCCAATCCGGGTTACGGTTTTGGGCGACCTGCCGTGCAAAATGGCGCTGGGAGAAGATGCACTACAGGATGGCCAAGGCATAATCGATTTCGGTCGAAATGTGTTGAGATGGCATCGAAGGGAGTGGCCAATGCGACGCATTGAGCACGCCTTCGAGGCTAGCCTTGGTCAGGTATTGCCAGAGACTGGGGATGAGCAGATCAACCAGTTAATTCAGAAAAACGCAGACCTATTTTCAGCAAAAGGTGAGCCAAATGGTTTTTGTTCGAATTCTCCCATACATATTAAAACCAACCACCCTCCCATAAGTCAGGCCGCTTATCGCACTCCACTGTCAAAACGTAAACTTGTAGAGGAGGCAATCGCTGATATGTTGACTGAAAATGTAATCAGGCCGAGTGAGTCGGCCTGGGCGAGCCCGATCACGCTGGTCCCAAAGCGTGACGGCTCTACACGGTTTTGTGTGGATTACCGTAAGTTGAATTCAGTCACCATTCGCGATCAGTATCCCCTACCCCAAATTCAAGATATTTTTGACCAAGTTGGAGGCAGTACTATTTTTTCCTCTTTGGACCTTAAGGCCGGATACTGGCAATTAGCCGTAGCAGAAGACTCGATTGAAAAAACAGCATTTCGATGTCACTTAGGCCATTATGAATTTTTACGGATGCCATTCGGACTTACGAATGCACCCGCAGTATTTCAAAGAATGATGGACAAGGTACTAGCGGGTCTCATTGGCCGCATTGTCATGGTCTATCTAGATGACATAGTCATTTATAGCCGTAGCGAAGAGGAGCACGTACAGCATTTAGAGCTCGTATTTGCTCGCCTTCGTGAGGCTGGGTTACGTTTAAAACCAACAAAATGTTTCTTTGGCCTAGAGGAGATCAAACTGCTTGGTTATATAGTAAATCGGGATGGGATCCATACTGACCCAGAAAAAGTCAAGGCTATTGCTAAGCTAACCCCACCCCGGGATTTAAAGGGTGTGCGGTCATTCCTAGGGATGACAGGGTTTTACCGGCAATGTTTACCAGATTATGCGCAAATAGCGGAGCCTCTCGAAGAATTGAAACGAAAATACGCACATTTTGTGTGGGGACCGTCTCAAAGCGAAGCGTTCGAAAAATTAAAACAGTTATTAACTTCCTCCCATGTCATGACCGCCCCACGCACTGATAGGCCGTATAAACTGTATACCGATGCATGTGACTATGCCGTGGGAGCAATTTTAGTGCAAGTGGACGATAGTGGGACTGAAAGGGTTATTCAGTATGTATCACACTCTCTTTCAAGCGTTCAACGACGCTGGGCTACAATTGAGAAAGAGGCCTATGCGGTAGTCTATGCCATATCAAAATTACGCCCCTATCTTTATGGTGCCGACTTCACAGTTTATACCGATCACAAGCCCCTCACTTCTTTATTCACGAAAGAAATGCAGAACACGAAAATTCAGCGGTGGGCTGTATTACTATCAGAATATGGCGCTACAATACAATACCGTAAGGGTAAAAATAATATTCGCGCAGACATGTTATCCCGCATTCCCCCAGAGACAGGCATACATACTATCGATTGCGATGACTGGGTGGACCCCACAGCCATCCCTGAGCAGGACACTTCTGATGTGCTGCTATTACTATACGATGGCCTTGATCTCGAGGAGGTCAGCAAAGCACAGCACAAAGAGTTTCCTGACATATTACAGTCGCTCACCGAGGACAGTGACGACTATACATTAATTAAAGGCCGATTATTCAGCATAGCACTACCCTCCCCAAATTCAGCCTGTTATCCACGTCTAGTATTACCTGCGACTTACCGGGAAAGAGTCATTAAACGAGCCCACAAGGAAGTGGGACACATGGCTACCGGCAAAACGCTTGCGCGTCTGCGCGAGGCGTATGTTTGGCCAGGTATGCGACGTGAGATAAACGAGCTGTTAAAACTGTGCCCAGTCTGCCGTGTTCACCAACGTCGTACAGATCATGTACCAATGGGTGAGATGCCGTTAGCGGCATATCCAATGCAGATAGTCGGGGCAGATTTGATAGGACCGTTTGTCCCCTCTCATAATGGGAATAGATATGTATTGACATTGATCGATCATTGCACAGGGTGGGCAGAAGCGTTTCCCCTAAAAGACAAAACAAACGCCAGCGTTTGGCAGGCGTGGGCGACCCACGTCGTACCACGTCACGGCGCACCGGAAGTCCTAATTACAGATAACGGACAGGAATTTAAAGCCACCGCCTGGCGTACATATTTGAAGCAACTGGGCGTAGAACACCGCACCACCACCCCCGTTCACCCTCAGAGTAATGGCCGAACCGAGCGTTTTAATCGCACGTTAAAAGAGTTGCTAGCCAAATCTGTGAATAATTATACACCAGATTGGGAAGATCGGCTTGGAGATTGTCTTGCGGCATACCGCGTGAGCGTCAGTGACGTCACTGGACACACCCCTTTCTTTTTACTTTATAGGCGCCGTGTTCGAACACCGCTGACACGGCTATTACAGCCACGCACCGCCAATCATTTCGGTAACCGTCTGGATGACTTATCATCAGCTCTTCAGACGGCACGCCATGCCACAGCAGACAGTCGTAAGTACAATAGGCAACGATTAGCGAACCGCGCCGATGCAAAAGATATTCATGTTGGTGACACGGTCTTACTCAAAGCGGAGGAGCGATTAACATTAACTAGCCGCTGGGATCCGCAGTGGGAGGTCGTGCGCGTGCGCGGTCCTGTCCTGTGGCTCCGCCAACAACAGAGCGGTAAACTTCGCGTCGCTAATCGCGAAAAAGTAAAGTTAGTGGACCCCCACCTCAACTGGGATGAGATTACGCCACGCCCACGCCGTACTCAGCGTCGCCCCCGTGCAGTAATCGGTGGCGCTCCCATAATTAGACCGCCACAAACCCCCCCGAACGGGCTGGCACGCGCCGGTCAGGAGGAGTGCGAACCTTCACAGACGCCGCCAACGGTCGAGCCTTCACAGGGAGACTCACACGCGCCCCCAGCGGCAGACATCGACATTCCTCTGTCGCCAGGTTCCCCCACCCCTTCCACCCACTCGGGACATTCCGTGAGATCGGGACCCTCCTCAGTAATTATGGATTCCCCACCACAGGACAACCCCTCCCCCTGTCGGTTGACATTAACTCGCCGAGAGGAAGGATGGGCCGTCAAACAGCCTACAAATTTTCCGCCCCCTAATTTGCCAGATAATGTGCCCCCTCTGAAATTCTGTCGCCGAAATCGCCGCTGGGCAATTGACGGCCGGGCTTCAATAAAACGCCCTGCGCCCGATGTTCCTCATCGACGACAGCGCGGTCGATACATGTTACGTCGCACACCTAAACGACGCTTACCATTTTGCTCACCTCCGTCACCAGATCACCAGAAACGTGCAAAATGCGAGTTGCTAACTTCCGTGTGTGCGTTTGCTGGCTAGCTGTATGTCACGCGGCACAGATGCCCTTCATGTTGACGGACAACGTCCCACACCTGTTGAGTGACGGACTGTTAATTACTCGTGTCTCGGACATACACGTGCGCCGCGGGACATACACAGTCTTAGTGGTCATAGACGCTCCCAGAAGCGAGCCTCGCATGGAGGAGCGTCTGAATGAATTAAGACTGGTCATAGAAAAACTGGGAACCCATCAGAACTATTCGCGTACGACTCGAAATGTTTGGGAGCAGCGCATCCGCGACATGGAGGCTACGATGACACCTCCCTCGCAGATGCTTCCCAACACACGAATTAAACGAGGTTTGTTCAATTTTGTGGGTGAGATTGGAGCTACATTGTTCGGCACAGCCACAGAGAACCAGGTGGCTCAGTTAAAACATCACATTACCAAAGCCCAAAGAACAAATAGACGTATTGTCCACGCCACCAACGAACTGATATCGGTGGTCAATCAGACACGGGCTGAGGTAAGTCTCAATCGCCAACACCTCGTTGCTGTTGAACAATTCGCCAAGGAGCTGTACGCGGAATTAGTAACTTACCGCCGTGTATTAGATGGGTTCGTGGGCAGTTTAATTGCTCTGGAAGAGAGCACCCAGATCGATCGGATTTTGTCTGCCCTAGAGAGTGTACATAATCTTTGGCTGCGCGAATCCGATCGCTATCAGCGCCAACGCGCATCCCTAGAATTGGGACAGCTAACGGAGGAGATATTGCCTCCTAACGAGCTGATGCTGATTCTAGAGAATAGTCAGGGCGTTGGTCTGTTTTCGCCGGGTCTCGCTTGGTATTATCAACATATATCGTTAGTACCAGTGTGGGAAGAGACCCGACGTTTGGTGTTCACAGCCCAACTGCCTCTGATGGACAAAATACGGTACGCTCGTTACCGTATCCGTTCGTGGCCGGTTCCTGTTAATGGATCGGGCCACACCCTCCAGGTACAAACCCCCGAAGATGTCGCCGTTGATACGCAACGTGGCGGAATATTTGAACCCCACGACTGCGTAGGCAACGAGCCGGCCATCTGTCGTTCGGGTCCCATTTACGGCAGGGGTCGTCTTCTCTGCACCAGAGGTATTCTGAATGGTGACGTCACTCAACGAGGCAGCTGTCTGTTTACCGCTGCTCGAGAGACAAGCCCTGAGGGGTATGCAGAGGAGGTGGCGCCGGCCATGTATGCTATTAGTACCTACGGAGAGGGATATTCCATACATTGTCGTGGAAAACCGGAAATACGACAAAATATGGAAATAGGCATATTTATATTAAGAGTGGCTGCTGACTGTCGAGTGCAGGGTCGAGATTGGACACTCCCAGGGGTGGCCCATCTGCAGGCTCAGTTAGCGATAACACCAGCTATTCTTACTCATCTGCCATTGAATATATCCACCCTTGTACCGCAAGAGCTCTTACAAACACGCCTCGAGCACCCGGACTGGCAAGCATTACCACAAATTGAGGACATAACCCTTGAAAAATTAAATGCTCGGGTGCCCAGTTGGACATTGGACACGTCCGGCCGGCGGTCCTCGTTCCGCTGGGCATTGCCGCTGTCTTTGTTGTCGCCGGTTGCTCTAGTCATTGGTTGTGCGCTCTTGCTATGGTGGAAGTGTCCGGCAGCCCAGTTGTGGAAACTTCGCCGTGGTCTCCTGACGGAGGCAGTCAAACCTCCAACTCCTACAACAGCTGGAGCCCATTGGATCGCAATCACGCGACCAGAGAGGGCAGGTGATCAAGTGTAATGCCTATAATCATGTAACGTTGTGTGATGCGCATCTCCGTAATGTATCATTGTTGTGTATCTATGTTGTATATGATTGTATCACTGTTGTACACTAGTATAGAAGAACCCCTCACAAGTACACAAGTTGGTCGTATTTGACTTACGTAAAAGTACTATCATTGTGGGACTCACCATCCAGGGGTGAGCGTACTTGTTGTTACTTAAGAAATGTTCATCTTACTCACATTCCGAGTACCACTGTTGGAGGTCCATGCATAATTTTATCAGTGTTAGTTGGAGTTAAAAGAACATAATCCGTTTTTTAACTTTGAGGGATAGGCCTATGTAAACTTATGCATGCCTAACGCAGTAGGCAAACGCAGAGATGATAACTGCTGTTGACCTGGCCAGAATCGGACACCGTCAAACAACAATCCATTATGGATTGGAGTATGATTGGATTCAGTCGTTACCGGACTGTCCGGGATGGTCTGCCAAAGGTCAGAAGATCCATCAAGATAGGCCGACTCACAGAGTGAGTCACTGGCAGCCTCGCCACGAAATGTATGTTAACGCAATGTTGGGATTATGTTTATATATGATTAGATGTTAAATCCATGTTGTAATTATTATTAGATATGATGATGGGGTCGCATATAAAAGGTCGAGCGATGGCGACCAAAGAGTGGTGCGCGCCTAGCTTGTGAAGTAAGCTAGAAAGCTACGTATTGTGTTTCCCTGTCATGTTAGACAGGGTAAACCGACGATTGGACTGTATGTGATCTTATGTGTTCTACACAGTGAAATGAATGAAATAAATACGACTTTTGACCCAGAATCATGGTGTCTGTGTTAATACGAATCTGGAATCTATAGAGTTTATAACCAGCTCTTCGCCGTCCGCCTTGTCGTATTGGCGTCAGGACGACGTCAAGGGCTGACGTTTTATAATATGATGTAAACATGTCCATAGACTAGAACTGCAAAAGTTTTTAAATTTTTGTGCTGCACATTTACCAGTTAGGCTTGATATAGAGACGAAATCCCCGTATTTCCAATTTTTGACATGGTTGTCAATAATTAGAAATCAGGAAGTTCGTCTCTATATCTAGCCTAACTGGTAAATGTGCAGTACAAAAATTAAAACCTTTTGCAGTTCTAGTCTATGGACATGTTTAAATCATATGGTCATATCGAAGAAGCCAAAATAAAATCACTGATTTTTGGATGATTTTAGACCTGGGCTAGTGCCGGAGTAACGGTTACATCGTCTTTAATACACATTAGTCTATTAATAGTACTATCCTTGAGGTCAAGTTAGGGGTCGAGGGGTTTGTGGATCGAGAAGGTTAAGAGTCGAGGAGGTCGTGGGTCGACGGGGTTATGCAGATAACCCAATAAAATATGTTTTAGGTTGTGAGTGTCTGTTATTTATTGTAGGTCTACCTGTAGTCTAGTTATTTTACAACATGTAAAAAGTGTCCAATGGCAATGAGCCCCAGCCTCCCCTATTGGGTGGAAGGGGTGGGACGCATTAAAACGGAAAATTTCAGCATTGATACTAGGCCTTGAAAAGATTTTAAATTCCCTACTTATTGGCTGGATCGTGCTAAAATAATAGGCCTGCGCTTTGATTTTGAGTAGACTAGACTCTCCAGAGGGTCTATAGACCTAGGCTATAGCCCTGCCCCTAGTCTATGTATTTTGCTATTCTAAAAGCCAGTCTGTGGGGGACACAGTCTGTGGGTGGAGTCTGGAGAGTATGTTTATTTATTATAAACATGTAGATCTACATCTACTACATCAAACCTATCAACTCACTGATAGGCCTAGTTTAACCCCCCCCCCTTCTCTCTAGACTAGGCCTACACGTTAGGCCTAGTCGGGTATATGAGAGGTTAAAGGGACAGTCCCAGGCTAGAATCATAAAAAAATCAGTGATTTTATTTTGGCTTCTTAATGTGACCATATGATGTAGACCTAAACATGTCCATAGATTCACTAGAACTGCAATTATTTTTATTTTTTGTGCTGCGCATTTATCAGTTATAAATAAGGCTAGATATATAACGAAATTCCCGTATTTCTTTTTTTTGACATGGTTGTCCAAAATAGGAAATCAGGAATTTCGTCTCTAGGCCTATATCTAGCCTAACTGATAAATGCGCAGCATAAAAATTAAAAAAAATTGCAGTTCTAGTCTATGCCCGGTTAGTCTATGGACATGTTTACATTTTTTTTAGTTTTTTTCAAATATCTCTATTTACAAACCACATAATATTATCAAAAGATTCATACATGTATACAAATTATTCATTATTACAAACAATACAAATAATAACTGGTGATGTAAAAACATATCGTCCGTGGTTCCCAGCAAACACCAGACCCGAACCAGTGCTGACCAGTGTTGGCGCATCGTTTCTGACTCTAGGCCACCAACACTAAATCAAACCCGGCCAAGAACCGCGCGCCTGTTGGCATACCCCTAATTACACATACGGTAATTATAAAAATAGCCTAATAACAAACATTCAAACAAATATATCTATATAAAATTTTAGTTCCAAATTTAATTCCGCCTAGTACATTTTCCGTTTTTCTTAGTAATAATATACTCTATTTTTTTACATTCTCAATGTAGTCTCATGAAATAAAGGTACTGTTTCTGAAAATCCGAAAATGTGAATAAATTTTTTGCCGAAAAAATCTGGAAACTCTCCTTTATATTCTCTGTTCCAAAAAATATATCATTTTTTGTCACTTGTTTCCCATGTAAAATATCTTTTAAAACATCCTTCCAAAACAATTGTGTAAAACGACACTCCCAAAATAAATGGCATAAATCTTTATGATTACCAACAAAATTTTTACTTATAAAGTTAGACTATACAAAAAATCTAACTCGCCTGCAGCTCGTTTTTACCGTAATGTGAATATAACAGAAGTGTGACAGAAAAGGTCATTTATTGACAATGACATAAACATAAAAATCAGAAAGCATCATGAGCAGTATACTATAGACTATGTTGAAAAACAATTATGTGTGAGAGTAAAAACATACAAACATATAAAATAAGCATGCGCATGATGCACAGAATATGAGTGATGAGCTGTCACACTTATGTAACTCCTACATTTTACAACTTTTAAATATGACTGTTTATTAAAAATATTATGCAGGAAAAAGGCCTTAGCCTTAGCTTAGGGGGTGGATAAAACCCCCCTGTTACCATTAGGTCTACTTAGTCTAATACATATTTATATAATATAAAAATACTTTAATAGACTAATGACGGAGACAAGGGGATGGTGGTGGGACGAGTTAAAATATGAAAAAAATTATTCAGAGTTTAAGCAATGATGGACACATCCTTTCACCATGCTGGGTCCCGACAAAATGGACGATTAGAACCCAGCATGGATCTCGCGTGGCTCTTTGTCTGTGTCCCGGCAGACTATTATCTATAACGTTAGTATGCTAGTAACGTCATTAGTGTAGATCATGGGCTTGGCCCTGTACTAGCCTACAAGTACAAGGCTACATGTACTAGACGAGGGTCTATAGTATAGACTATATATAGACCTATTCTTATTCACGCTCAAAAGTTACCAATCGAAGTCCCACAGTCATAGGTTGACGTTGGGAGTGAACAGCCTAACTTTACTTGATTTAGGGGGCCTACCTTGACTTGTACTTGTAGTACAATGAATTGTAGATCTAGTAATTCCATGATGACATGAAGGTGTAGGCCTATGTAGGATAAGTTTTTAGATCAACATTGAACAGCCAAGATAAACAGCCATGTCACCAACTTCATCTAGTATTCATGAATCTATGCCACTGTGCTGAATTGGTGACGTCACAATTTCATTGTAGAGTCACTGTATAATTTCTATGTCTAATATAATATTAAGTCTTGTGACGTCACACTATAGAAGTTTCATGGTGCCCAGGGAGATCTTGACATGTAATATTTATGTGGAACAGTTTCTATTCATGAACAAGATGTAGAATGATCTTCTATCCCTTGCTGCAGCTTTCTCAGCAAACATGAGACGTTGACTCAATTATGAAACGTTGGTTTACTGTTCGCCCACCGCCGACCACGTTGACACAACATTAAACCAACGTTGGTCCAACGTCTCATGTTTGCTGGTTTATCAACACCACATTTAAAATATTAAACATGTAGGCCTAGGTCTTTTACCTGATATCTTCGCTTGGCATATAGGCTATAGTAGTCAGATTCACATTAAATTCATCAATCACGATTATTGAATTTTGCGGATTCCTCAGTCAATTCTAGACCAATTTTCATTAAATTTTACACATACTATTTTGCATCCATGTCGTGACTACACTGATAGTTTCGCGAAGTTTAGATTAGTATTGTAGAAATAAGACCATTTGACATATAATAAAATTCTGAGACGAAGCTAATGGGTTAATAGAGGGCAACATTTTTATTTATTTACTACATGTCAAATGGTCTAACTTCTAAAATATTCATCAAAACTTCGCGAAACTTGCAGGGTAGTCACGACATGAATGGAAAATAGTGTAGGCCCCTATGTAAAGTAAAATTGCATGAAAACTATTTAGTGAGAAATCGGCAAAATTATTCTCCACTGTTAATGTGAATCCGACTATAATTATAGTCTAGACTATAACAAATAATTGTTGGTCATGCACTGTATAATATTTAGCTGCGAGATGTTCTAAATAATATTATTGTTTTATTTGAAATTTATTTTATCAAATAGACTAGGCCTACTTTAGAAATCAAATGGTAGTCCTCAAAGGGACATGCCCAGGTCTAAAATTATAAAAAATCGGTAATTTTATTTTAGCCTAATAATGTCAGGTTATGCGGGTAGCGCACAAGTCAATGACCAAATGCTGATGTAGCGCTGGGCCGGCGTCCTAGACGATGGCCCAACAATGGACCAGTCTTAGTTACGGCTGTGTAGTGTTTGCCTATCAAACACGAGGAATGGACCCAATGTTTTTCTAATGTTGGCCCGCCGTCTTCGACGTCGGCTCAGTAATAAAACAACATTGGGCTGGGTGTACGCTCTGAAGTTGTACAGTAGGGTGATGAACGAGGCCTGATTCTGAACCAATCAAACTGTAGTCTGGCAGTAGCTGGTAGATAACAAGTAGCCTAGATGACCAAACATCCCCTCGGGGAATAACGGGTGTATGGGACCCTTATAGCGCACACATATCTAAATCTTTATAGCTGTATCAGCCTGGTGAAAAATGCCTGTATCTGGTACAATACAAACCTTGGTATGAGATAAAGCGATTTATCATTCGTGCGGCTACGTTCTAGATGGTGACTGCCCTATGTTCAGAAGGTTCTATGTTCAGAAGGTTCTATGTTCAGAAAATATTTGTTCAAAAGGTTCTATGTTCAGAAGGTTCTATATTCAGAAGGTCCTATGTTCAGAAGGTTCTATGTTCGGAAGGTTCTATATTCAGAAGGTCCTATGTTCAGAAGGCCCTATGTTCAGAAAATATTTGTTCAAAAGGTCCTATATTCAGAAGGTTCTATGTTCAGAAGGTCCTATATTCAGATATGTTCAGAAGGTTCTATATTCAGAAAACTCTTTGTTTTATGTTGGAACAAACTTACATCTTTCAGTTTCAGGTAGGCTAAACTACAATTATGCAAGATAACAAACCACAGCCTCTCATTTTAGCTCATTCGATCAAAGGTCAGATGAGCTTTTGTCATGGTGCATTGTCTATCGTTCGTCCGTCCGCAATTTGCCAAAATCGCTATTGCTCCTAGAGTTTTGAGTAGGCCTATATTTCATGCAATCATGTATACAATGTTCAACATCAAGTAAACTCCAGCTGTCCTCAGTGCTCATTACATTTATAGAACCAGTTTTGTTTTGTAGGAATTCACTTTATTATAGTAAACAGCCCCAAACCAGGATTGATCACAGTACGCTAGTCTCCGCAATTCACGAATATGACACTATATCAAATTCACCCAAATCCTGTGCTAGTGAACTTGTCCTATCTATGTTAGGTAGATCAAAAAATAAGTGAAAATCGCCAATAAAACAAGTCAATTTTACCTCAAGATTGCACAAGAAGACACCACGTAGGCCTATAGCCTTGTTTTTAACTCTAGCGTGGGATGAGTGGAGTTATCCTCTGCTTTTGGTAGGCCTACTCTGGGGACTATCTAACCCGAGGATAGCGGAGCTGTGTGAAAGGCCACGGTGTTTCAGCATTAAATTGCATAGCAAAACCAAAGTCTAAAACCGTATTAGTCCTGGTGCTGATTCTGAAAATTTTGATTTTGCTGCACCCCTAGAGGAACATAGGTTTTATGGTATTTTCTGTTTCTGTGGTCCACCAGCTTTTATTTAAAAAACATCACCCCTTTCAAAAAGTGTGAAATTAAGACCCTTTGAGGACTATTTCCTGTTTTCTCAGGTGGAAATGAGAACACTGCCATTTGTACAATTGCAGCTGACAAAAACATAAAAAATATTGCCAATTTTACCTGGTACGTATTTAATAGAATAATTATAAAAAAGTAGTGCAGTGTAAAAATTGGTGTTTACCTAGGCATATATTAAAATTTAAAAAAATTATGCAAAAAAACGAATGATCAATTCATATTTTTCAAGGTGCAATTGTTTTTCTTTCGGACACATTTCTAGAGGGGTAATGTTTTGAAACTAGTTACATATGTGCCAAATGATGATAAAAAAGAGAGAAATCTATGTTCTTGGGGGGGGGGGAGGGGGTGCAACAAACTCCTTATTTGGCTTAGTTCTCAGAATCAGCCCCAGAACTATATGGGCATGTCTGGGGGTAAATCCTCTAGACATGCCAGAACCACTTATCGGGTGAGTCAAGGAAAACACTCTCAATAACCCATCATGCCCTGAAATGTATACCACATGTGTAAATTTCACTGGTCACGGTGGCCATGTCTTCTATTTAAAATTACATATTTCTTGTTAAACATTATTTGATTTATTGTAAATATAGACGGGTTCCAATAAATTGATTAAATAATATTTTTTTTCATCACCAGCGTGCATCATTACCACTCGGTAGATCTATATTTACTTGTGAAGGTTGTGACATATGCATATTTACCTACCATCATGCCCATACCACTTGGGCCCTACATTCAACATAAAATATTGCCATAGACCACATAAGATAAGAGATTTTGATAAATTTATACATCTATATCACTTGTTTTTATAGGATCTTTCGAACCAGGTACCTCTTATAAAATATAATTATAACTTTCATATCTAACGTTACAATTTAATAATTGCATCAATTTTTTATCAAACCTCATTTAAACTCAGAATGCCACTGACTGGGCACACAACGTTTTTGCGACGTTGAATCAACGGCAATGACGTTGATTCAGCGTTGCAAAAACGTCGTGTGCCCAATGGCAATGGGAACTGACAAATATAGTCACCCGTGGCCGTTCTTTCTAAACATAGAACCTTCTTAACAAATATTTCTGAACATAGGACCTTCTGAACATAGGACCTTCTGAACATAGAACCTTCTGAATATAGAACCTTCTGAACATAGAGCCTTCTGAACATAGAACCTTCTGAACAAAGGACCTTCTGAACAAAGGACCTTCTGAACATAGAACCTTCTGAACATAGAGCTGTAACCGTTCTAGATAGCTCTGCATGCCTACACGTAGCCTCGTAGACCTGTCTGACCCTTCCGATTCCACCAGCGACCTCGCCAGCTAACTTACACATGCCACCAGCCGCATTTCAGTTTGCATATAATAGCACTTTATTGAAATACATTGCATTTTTTTTCCTTATTGTTAAATAAGCAACAAAATAAAGTTGAAACATTGTTGGGTTGAATATCTAAGCCTTATATCAGCATTGGCTCAACATTTCTTACTTGCTGGACAATTTCGGCGGATCATGCTTTGCGAAGAGTTTTTGCGGGTGTCCATGACCATAATAGGTCTAGGCTATACATGTATATCGGCGCTCAGTCAGTGGACTCAGGAAAATATGTAAAAAATGAAATGAGTCGGGCTTTAGGCTACTTTTGTGCACATACAGAATTAATCGGGCCAGGAGAACCTCCTGAGGATGGCAATTAGATGAGTGAGATGACACTGCCCTCCAGACACAAGAGTCGAATTTCAAACCCTAGATGTAATAAGCCGAGCACGCTATCTCTCGGTCACGGAGGCTCTCACAATACTGAGTTTTACGAGTGAATGGGGAAGAAACATTTTTGCTTCTTTCAAACCGCCAAGACCGGGAAACGAACCTCGAACTCTAGCGTGAAAGCCCAAGGCAAAACCATGATTCCGTGACCAGCCTATTTGAAATAGTCAGTCCTGCTCTGGACATGTATAGGTCTTTGCACACTGGGATTGATTTCCTGGATCAGAAAGTAGGCTCTATCGTGAAAGCCTAAGGCAGCGGTGCTAACCACTACCCTAGGGCCCCCGCCCAGGACAATTTATTAGTATCATATTGCACGTCGGTTCCAAAACCATGATTCCGTGACCAGCCGTCGGCAATTAAGGTTCGGCGATTGTTTTAGTTAGCTTAAGGTAGGCTATTCGTAAAAAATAAGCTCTTAAGCCTTTTCAAAGGCGGGCGGAATTTTCCAAAATTGTCGCCATCGGTCTCGATGAAAAGCAATCATTCACTTAGGCCAATATGGGCTATATTTCATCCATTGGTCTCCCAGTGGAACTCATTTTTGAATGCATTTATGTGAGAAATGGATTTATTGAGGTCATAGTAGTATTATATACAATATAAGTGTAAAAATTAAGATGTATACCCCCAAAATAGGAAAATACGTCAGCGACGGGCCCGGGGCGACGGGGTGCAATCCATTATAAACAGCTAACTTTTGATCTGGCTGACCTAAAATTTCATGTAACTCTTCTTTTTTAAATATTTTTGGAGTGGGGATCGATCTGTGGGGTTATTTTTTAAAATTGTGTACTTCCTTATGTGAAAATCCAAGATGGCCACCGTTCAGCATTAAGAAAAGCCCAATAAGACCAATCGATAGTGAATTATTTAAAAATGTTATGTGCTCTGCTCTGTTTGACGGTTGTTTTAGGTAGCTTAAGGTAGGGTCTATTTGAAAAAAAGCCTCCTACGCCTCTTCTGAAAAGGCGGGCGGAATTTTCTAGAGCGTAAAATTCAAAATGGCCGCCATCGGTCGCAGTGAAAAAAAAGCAAGAATTCTTTCATTTCATTCATTGGTCTCCCAGTGGAACTCATTTTTGAATGCAGATATGTAGATAATGATCAATCCATAGTAAATCAATTAAAAATGTAATGTGTTCTGTCATCAAGGTTACAAAAAACAATAAAAGTAAGTTTCTCTAATGCGCCTCCCTTCGGATAATGACAGCCTGAATTTACATAATTATTATGCGTGCTAATTATTTAGCCAATATTTTGTGCCATCTCTAGCTCAGAAACTACCCTCATCCCATTGGCCATGTATGGGAAATGATTAATGGTCATTGCACACCAGTACGCTAAATCAAAGTAGCTCTCTCGGCAGAACTTCCACCACACCCAAGTAAAGAACAAATTAGTGACTCTGAATCAGACTGTCAGTCAAGACTTATTTGCATAAGACTTTGACTCAGACCATTAACAATTGTTCCTTCAAAGATCATTCTTGTGAGGTACTTGATGATTGCACGAGTCACTGGTTTATGTAATGTTTTCTATATTCTATGACATTTTTTTTTACTTTTTTAATTATATAAATACTCCAGCCAATATCAGTTCATATTATGAGCAGACCTATATTTTTGTCTTTAAGTATATTGTTGTCTGTAAGCATATTTTGCCATGTTAATTTAAATCTGTAGTTTTGGTTCATTTGAATATTCATATGCAATCAGTATTAAATATCATGAAAATCTAGTATTTTTTGGGTGTGCCTACTAGTCTTGTATGAATGTTCACAAACTATTTTAGATTGTGATTTCTAGTTTTATATAATTTCACTATATTTTATCAATTATGTTTATCATTTCCAGTCAATTATTGTTTTTCTTTATGTTATTTTGCTGATCATCAGATGCTGTTTTCGTTGAAATACATTTTTTACAACTTATTTACTTTTATTGTTTTTTGTAGCCTCAAATAGCAGAGCACATAACATTTTCAATTGATTTACTATGAACACAAAAACTACAAATGGTATGCTAACCAATCAGATTTTAAACTGGACTCCCTTATGCGGAAGATGGTCCAGATTGCCCGGATCTCCCTAAATATTCTTGCGCCCATTCCCAGAAAAGACACCAATCCTTCTCACCCCCTGTGTTCATCAGAAAATACCACATTGGGAAAACGTCTCGTGTATTCCAATCCCTGCCAGTGCCTGCTGGGAATAGAATCACATTCTGAACTCAAACACTCGTCGTTACCTATTCCACAGAGACCTGACCTATAATTACTGTTATTTTTCATCACAGTAGCTCACAGTTATGGACAGGAAGATGATTAATTTGGAAAAATAGTGGACGGCACGTAATACATGAGCATACACACGTCTAGTTACGAAAACGTGTCTTTCTCCAGAAAAGTGTATATTGATTGTAGGCCTATGTGATTTATAAATATAGAATAAAACTTTATAAATATTTAAATGTGAAAATAGTGTAAAACTAATTTGATATTGTATTTGTTTTCAGTGGTTATACCAGCGCGTCAGCTGTGGATATGGCCATGGAGTTTGTTAACAGTAACGCCATGTACAACGCCCAAGAAGAAATCAATCTCAAGTATTCATAACACTTTTAAAATACCTAGTGATAATCATGATAATGCATGAACAACAAGTTGGTGATTTTTAGATTTATATAGTTGTAATATCATGCAACTAAAGTATTTAAAAAATGAAAATTACCATGATTGAAAATAGGTAGTTTGGCTTGTCCCATAAAGCTTTACTAATGCGAATAATGATCAATATTTTCTTATCGGATGTTACGGATAATCTTATAAAAGCCAATGCATTTCTTTCATTAAAATAGAGAGTAAAGTAATATGTTGCTATATTGCATATTTTTCAGTAGGCTGGTGATGCGAGATTCAGCTTGTAGCAGTAAATTATCTCTGGGGTATGCTGTTGACCTGATATTTAACCAATCTGTTGACGCTATCATCGGGCCTCCATGCTCCGACGGTGAGTCATCTGATCAACTTACACTTTTACCACTCGTTTGTAAAATATTTGTATCTCTTTTATTAATTCGAATATAAACCACACAAAAAAAGAAACAAAAATAATCATAACAAAACGCCAATTCATGCCTGATATTGTTGTATCATGTCCATACACTTTGAGATGTGAATTTCTGCCGTATTTCCCACCTCAAAGACAATGAAAGGTCAAACTACCTAAGGGAGATATCCTAAATTTAAACTGACAACGTCCTAATGATTGCTCCTGCACAATATTTTATTGAATGAATTATATAAATCATATGGTATTTGGGCTGCATAAAGACGACAATAGAGCCTAATCATGTTAATGAGTTAATGTTGTTTAAAATTAAATTAGATTGCTTTGGCCACTGTGTAAAACGTGGACGGTTAATAATATTCCGAATAATTCTGAATGAGGCAGTGGCACTGCATGATTATTTGGATGTAATATGCATAAAAGTTTTTATTTTATGTCATGTGTAGGTCTGCTGACTGCATGCATGATTCAATCGTGTAAACAAAGGGAAATAATAGTGATCGTCTAATACATAGAACCCATAGCTAGGACGATTTCTAAGAATGTTCAAGTATACACGTGTATTGTAATGTCTTACCTCCCACGAGTAATCAATATAGCTTTACCTTTATTCCGACTACTGCTGATTATCAATGCTTATTTTTATTTAGTAATCTCAGTAATTTGTAATTGGATATTTGCATTTATTATTACAAAATTATAATGACAACTTATTCAAACGTTATTATTTAAATTTAAATAAAAACTCCCTATGTATATATACATGTAGCCCTGTTAAGATTTTCTTACTGTATATCATGTGAATATTCTTGCTAATACGTTTTCATTACTTTTGCTAGCATGTCGGTCAGTGGCAGAGCTTGCAGCAGAGTTTAATGTGCCTGTCATCTCTTGGGTGGCTACTGCTGCTGATCTTAACGATAAAGACACATTCAGGTTAGTAGTATTATGTTAATGACGGTAAATTAAGCTGGGTATTCAATATACATGTAAATAGCTAAAAAATGGCCCGCGTCAATCTTACGATGTATTTATTTTTCGGTATCCCACGCTAAAATTGATATAAATAATATAGACACAATATACAACATTCACGTAGAAACGAGAAACCGAGGAATCCACTATGCAATGCCACTGCTACAGACCACATTACCTGATCCATGCTAAGCTACATGTACATCACGGCACCGCACGGTAAACTAACATGGTGGAAGTCATGTTAGATTACTTTGCCGTGATGTAGACATTGGCGGCTGTATCCATTGCATATTTCACTGTGTTTCCAAAGTGTTACTGTGGAAAAAGTCTTGGCCATTTGTTGTAAAGTAAGCTAGCTATATATTTTTATTTCCTGATTCCATTCGCATTTTTTCTGAGATATGCTGCTGAACATAATCTTTCATACTTAATTATTTTCATTATATGTTTCAGCACTTTAAGTCGTACATTAGCACCTTTCAGCAAAACGGGGTTATTTCTTCTACGGTGTTTGGAAATTTTCGGTTGGAAAAGGATCGCACTAATTACCTTGGACGACCTTATCTGGGTTGAAGCTGGTCAGCTGATGTTTATTATATCCTATAGCCGTCCTGTTGATTTTTCTTTTATAATTATAATCAAATCGTTCGAAGAATATTACAAATACTTATCCATCTTAGACCATGGGCAATTATGTACAACGAGTGCAACTTTGTACAGCTACTTTAGTAAAATATAGTGGGACTGTTAATGACCATATGCACATATCATAACTGGAATTGTTCAAATCGTCACAAAAGTAACATATTCGATACATACGTAGTTTCTCGATGTTTGAAATGATTTGAGGAATGTGACACGAGATCCGCCGATGCTGACAGCTGCCATCTTGGCATTCAAAATGGAAGTCATCAAAATCACAACTGGGCTACAAAGTTGATGAATATTCGTAAATTATTTATTAGGCCTACTAAACCACCTCTTCTAAACTTATATTTTCGTAATACACATATGTCGTAGTATATCGTGAAAATTTAATTATTGCTGAAGCATATGTTCTATACCCAGCACACACGAGACATTGAGCCATTGTTGGTTCAATGTTTGTCCATCGTCTGCGACGATGGACCAACATTGAACCAACAATGGCTCAATGTCTCGTGTCTGCTGGGTATTTGTTATAATTGCCAATGTAGCTCAGTCAGGGCAAGATATGTGTAGTACAGCGGATAAGCAAGATTAGTGTGCACATTTTGTATAATATCTAGAAACCGTAAGGTTCATTTCCAGACGTGGATCCATTTTGCTCTGATGACCATATAAGTCGATGACATCGCATATCGATAAGGTGCCACTTTAAGACGACATGTTATCATAAAAAATTCTATATTCGTGGAAAAACATACTATATATGCATTTCTGATTTTCTGTATATTTGTTATATTTTATTATATGTGATGGTCAATGACCTGAAACATGTTAAATAGCGTACATGTAGTATCGTAATCAACCCAACCTTGCAGGAAATGACCCCAATGTATGAGGTTTTGATCGATTGTGACTCCAGAGATGGTGTACTTTGTGAAAGCAATGAGTAACGGAGAAGTACCGAGAAAACACCGTAAAAGGGGCCGTAAAAGGGGTGATTTGCTAACTTTTTTATAAATTGAAAAAGTAGTCATGTAATACCTTTTTTGCTGAGGTTTTAGGACACAAAGAAACCAAGTAGGATGTATTTTTGACTTTTCAAGGTCAAGGTCATAATTGAGATATTGAGTGTCAAGTCCTGTGTCTCGTCCATTTCTACATTTTTGCTCTCCCAGAAAAATCCCAATGTCCTGGAGAATTTCCATGCTGGAAACTGCGTGCTGCATAAGACAGAGTATATTGTTCTGCCAATGTCATGAGCGGAATCTTCAAGGGATACGGTGGTGCCAAGCAATAGTGCCACGAGATCACGGAAAAATGATAACGAACACCGTCACCATTAACAACATCCAGATGTCTAATCAGCATAATCAAATATACCAGGTCGCAAAACGCAGTCACAGAAGAGATGGGCAGCTTATTTCTACAGGAAAGTGATTTTAGCCACAAGGGGTATCATGAACGCCAACATTGAGGATATATTGAGTAGTGTGGAAGCAGTATGTGGAGAACAGTACTTCATGAGGTTTGTCGAAGCCAAAACGTGTCCAGTCTGTAAAACCACTGTTTAAAAGCAAGTTACCACTATTCAGTCGCTCATCCGTGAAGCCCAAATCAAAGCACACGAGGGAAGTAACATTAGTTAAGAATGACTGCACTATTTTCTTTTTCTACATTAGTTTTTTTGTCCTATTGGAATCAAGAGTTTGTGGTTCATGCAACACACTATGACCGCACATGTGACACGAAAAAGGTCACGATGCTAGAAAGTCCAGAATACTATCGAATATGCCTCCTATAACGGGCAGCACTCCAGGAGCATGTGAAACGCGTCAGTTTCAGCTGGGATCAGTCCATGAATGCTGACTCCGAACTCCTAAAACCCAGAAAACTGTGACTGAGAAAAGGATACTGTAACAAATGTCTATAATTTATATTCTTAGAACATGTAATACTGCTCCTACTGGTGGGTCTGCGTGCAATAAGCATACCGATTGGAAATGCTACTTTTAATTTCACACCAGTATGCTTAAACAAGCCAAGTATGTTGGCATTTGGCATTGGTAAAAGTCAACGCTATAATTCCCGCCCACTCAATTGCCAGTAAGCTTGTTCCACATAAGTCCAGAGCTCTACGAGTGATGCTTGCCTTAACCCAACAAACACTAAACATTTGCATAACATTTGTACAAAGTCGGACGTTGTACAAATATATTATGCTAATATTTTGCGTTTGCCCGGGATCCTCCCACTGGTTGTGATGTTGTATCTAGCTCCTGTGGTGGAGGGGAAAAAATCTGCATGGGAATTCTGAAAATTATTCCCCGAAAAGAACTGCATTCAATGCATTAGAAAATAGATCAGCGACTCTTACTGATACTATTTTCAAATAATAGAGGTATATTGTGGTCATGCAGTCAATGAAGCTAGGAGGTACATGTTCTCTCAGATTATAAGGACATTAGAAAATATACCTCTAACTGAAGATGCTTTGAACCAGCACCTTCAGAGAGCCACCTGATCAAGCTGTTTTATCTAGGGACAGTCTTTGATTGTATGACCAGTTTATCCTATTCCAGCACCATGGGGTTGGCAGAGGGATGGGTCTCGATGGCTACCTGTTTGGTCTACCCTACCGGATACTTCCAATGCATGTAAAGAGCTCATATTATGTGTGTGCAATCCAGACAAAGTTTGCCACACACTATGCAAGTGCAATGCCATACACCGGCCTATGCAAATGCCGCGGTGGCTGTCTGTAATATTGTATTGTTCAACTCGCCCAGACTAGATCATGGCTGAAATATTATACTAACTATTAAACACCGCATTAATAGATATATGTCAACTGTATTGTGTTCAAATTGTTATGTTTTGATCGATTGCTGATATATATGCTCTATGTATTACACAGAGTGACTAATTCTTTTCACTTACATAATGGCTAACGTTAATAAAAAAGGTGTGTTATTTCCCATTTTAAAAATTCAAAATAAGCACCGTCAGCATAGCCTGATCACGTGTCCACATTTCCTTATTGATACCCATACCGTAACCATCATTTGTACCAAATATTTTGCTTTTGTGCCAATTTAACAGTCCCACTAACAAGAAGAATAAACAGTATAAAACCTCCTGTATGTTATGACTAAAAATGTAAAGTAAAAGTGGAGGGATTGTAACTTAAACCCGAAAAAAATTGTCTACACATATAGGTATGCATGCAGTCGACCTTCATAAAACACTTAGCACTATAATATTATCACTGTATCGGATGTTCATATAGGCCTAATCTCATAAAAGCAATAATACGTTGGTGGTATAATTATACATCTATCTATAATAACAATAATTATGATACTATTTTCAGCTGTAGCCATAGAAAAAGTTTTAACCGAGAATAATATCACTATTGCCTACAACGTAAAGTATGCTCGTGATCCAACGGATGCATCCCTGGTGTCCATACTGAAAGGTGTACAGAATGAAGCACGCAGTAAGTTCTCGTCTGCTTTATTATTTACATTTAGCCTGTTGTCACCCTGTGTGACGGTTATTATCCCAATTCAATACGTTGGCCATAATCACCTGATAGTGTTGTTTTAATATTGGCGGCTACGCATCAGTGCAACATTGGACCAACGTTTAACCGCTCTGGGTTTGCTATCCCAGTAAGCACAAAACATTTGTATAGCACTTGTACAATGTTGGACCAACGTCGAAGACGTTGGGCCGACGTTGTACAAATGCTATACAAATGTTTTGTGTTTGCTGGGATACCCAGTCTTATCATGGTTTAAATTTACGATCTAGATACATGGGCTATGGTATAATTTTTTGCTTTATATAATACAATAATATTTAATTGTTTATTTGATCGCTGTGTTTGTAACAAAAAAAAATTGTTATAACGTACGTGTTTGAATGAGAATGTCGCCGTACCAAGCCCAACTGTTTACCTGAAAAGTTGGCAGTTACTGTATTTTGGTTTTGCCTATCAGAATGGCTGAGAAGCATCCTAGCATGGAGAGAAGTAGCCCAACATTAAACTATTTTTTTGATTGTCATGTATTTGTAGTCGTTGTTGTTATATCACCACAAGCCAGTCGGCGCAGAATAATGTTGGCGGCATACGATCTCTCCATGACAAACGGTTCATACGTTTATTTTACTGTTGACGCATTGCCTCAAACTGGCGTGGTCAACATATGGAAAGGTGACGATGGCAGAAACTGGGATGCTAGGAGAGCTTTTGAAGCGGTTTTCCATGTAAGTATATAATAATAATCACCCCCGTGGCACATCTTTTAATAAAAATGTAGCAGGAAGGAATAGGCCTACCACCAAAGTACAGCCTTCATCCAAAGCGCACTTATTTAAGCGCGGCGGTGTCAATGATGGAAATATTTGATCACATATATTTAAAGGTTTACATTTTATATCTATGTACAAAAATGTATATGTATATGTATTGAATAAACTCATTATAATTTGGCGCCTAAAGGGTTTTGGTTGGAATAATGTTGGCCTAGCGTCGCAGACGGTGGCCCGACATTATTATGACAAATGTTTTATTGTCATAAATAAATCTCATTACTGACCTATTTGTCATAGAACGATATATATACAAGATGGTTACTTATGTAAAATCATATGAATGTATATAGTATTATGATTATAGTATCTAGACTTCAAATAATGTTAATCGGCTTTACGTAATATTGTGTGATCCAATCTGACAAAATAAGTCGTAAGCTGCAGATTTATATTGAGATACTACCAGATCCTGTATCTACACAATTACCTTTAAAACGGTGCATCACACAACTCTCTGGTTAAGTGTATGTAGTTACTAGTTAATTCCGAAAATATGACTCTATGAAATGTTATTGTCGGACAACGCGCGATTTTGAGATAAAGGTGCTTGAAGTTTAAAATGACAATTTGTAAGCTATAAGAAAAACACCATACACTAATTATTTGTAATGACATAAAAAAAAATATATATATTTAAAAATTAGGGCGATTTTGTCTTTAAGGGGACATATCATCGTTTGTCAAACTGCGAACGGGTCACAGAACGTGTTATATAAATTTCTGAAACAAATCTATAAGATTAACGCAGCAAAGAATGCATGAACGTTTGTCAATCATTTACTATAAACCTGTCTGTCGAAGACGAAGTAAAGAGACCTCTCGTTTGAATATTTCTATTAGCCTGAAAACATTACAGTATAGAGTCACATGGATATTTAGACAATGTAAATCATGCTTTAACCCTTTCACCACTGAAGCCCGTTTTTATGTGCTGAATGCCATAGCATTCAGCACATAAAAACGGGCTTCAGTGGTGAAAAGGTTAAGGAAGCAAGAATTAGTTTCTCTGATTCTGGGTGTACCGGGTTCGTATCCCGTTGTGGTGGATGTCTAGTCCGTCCACTGTTGACAGATAGATTATTTAAATACGATATGAGATAGCAGTTTTGAATAATACCAATGTGGCATGATATTTTTCGCAGATCTCCTTGTCTTCCCTGAGAGAGGAAGTCATTAACGACTTCGGAATAGAAGTCATGGAGCGCATGCAGAGAATGCCATGGAATAACAGTTTTGTTAAGCCTGGTCAGGTACTGTACAAGAACCCCCCCCCCCCCAAAAAAAAAAAAAATAATAATGCTGAGTTCACAACTAAATATATGGAATCTATAATTCGATATATTTAGTTTGTATACTCGATAATATTTAGTTGATAACTCGATGTATAATGGGTTTATAAATCGATATATTGAGTTTACAACTCAATATATAGAGTTGCGAAGTCAATATGTCGAGTTGTATCATCAATATAACGCGTTGTCAACTCAATATATCGAGTTATTAACTAAAATATTGAGTTTTGATATCGAGCTGTGAACTCAATATATTAAGCTGTAGACTAAATATATCGAGTTGTGAACTCGAATTATATTGTGTTGAAAATGTATGTACTATTATTCAGTATTATGTATAATAAGTTATTTATCTATTTAATTGTTTATCGGGATTACTAAATATTATTAATGGATGTACTGGATGGTGAAATATCTGCATGTGTGGTAAAGTATGCATACAACGCTACATGCCACTTTTCTTTGTTAGGTTATCGCCCATAAAGCTGACCGTTACGCTGCCTTTCTTTATGACGCTGTACTGCTTTATGCCATCGCTCTCAACGAAACTTACGCAGAAAACTTGGACGTAAATGATGGCCACCAAGTAGTGAAGAAAATGAAAGGCAAGGCTTTTTCAGGTATGTCACTGGTATTTATTAACATTCATAATGAATTGTACAATCCAATCCAATACCGTCGTTTGCTTCTTAATATGACCATATGATGTAAGCATGACCATAGACTAGAACTGCATTTTTTTTGCGTTGCGTATTTACCATTCCCATATTTCTTATTTTGGACATGCATGTCTGAAATAAGAAATCGGTCATTTCGTCTTTATATCTCGCTAAACTGTTAAATGAGCAACGCAAAAAATAATAAAAAATTGCAGTTCTAGTCTATGGACATGTTTACATCATAGACATATGGTCATATTAAGAAGCCAAAATAAAATCACCGATTTTCTTACGATTTTAGCCTGATTGTGTCGCTTTAACTCAACATTGGTCGCAGTCTCTTGTTTGCTGGATAATAAATAGTATTATTTGTTTCTACACCCCGGTCAGCTTGCTGTTGAAGATATTATGTTTTTCCGTCCGTACGTCTGACTGTATGTAAGTGTTTGTCTGTCTTCGTCCGTGCAAACATCCTACTATAAGATAATAAGAATATATCAAAATAGAATACATGCAGCGATTGAACATTTATATAGGCTATACGATGAATGATCTTAAATTATTTCTTTAAAGTACATTTATTCATTCATTCAGTTGTTTATTGCCTTGTTCATTAGTTCCTTCGTGTACTCGTTCGCTCGTCCATTTATTCATTTATTCATTCATTCATTCATTCATTCATTCATTCATTCATTCATTCATTCATTCATTCATTCATTCATTCAGTCAGTCAGTCAGTCAGTCAGTCAGTCAGTCAGTCAGTCAGTCAGTCAGTCAGTCAGTCAGTCAGTCAGTCAGTCAGTCAGTCAGTCAGTCAGTCAGTCAGTCAGTCAGTCAGTCAGTCAGTCAGTCAGTCAGTCAGTCGATCAGTCATTCATTGTTCATACAATCGTTAATTTATTCAGTCATTCTTTCGTTTATTTCTTTGTTCGTATATTAATTCATTCGTTTATTTTTTTGTTCGCTCATTCATTTGTTCATTCAATTATTTATACATGTATGCATTCACTCATTCACACATTCGTTTATATATTCAATATTTCATTCATTCATTCAATCGTCCCTCCGATCGTTTACTTATACCTTCCCATTCCAGAATCCACTTAATGTAAAACTCACCCCCTCTTAATTGGCTTTTTCAGGATGGCCGACATTTTTCTCTTCAAAATGGCCACCGTCCCCGATAAATTTATTACCTTGGTATAACGTATTTCGATTATCTTAGTTGAATTTTCATAACCAAAAGTTAAACCATTTTTGAAATTGTAACATAGGGTTTTCAGTAATGCCCAACATAGTGGTGTGGCCAAAATGTACATTAGACATTGTACTGTGGATAAAATCCAAGATGGCCGCCATTTTCCAAGGTCAAACAATAAATTATTATCATTTTCGACAGAATAGAAGCAGTCATGCTTTTTTGTCTACCATAGGATTTTCATATGCGGCCAAGCCGGTCTATCCATTCAATCAGTAAATCAATCAATCGTTCGTTTGTTTATATATTCATTCATTCATTCATTCATTCATTCATTCATTCATTCATTCATTCATTCATTCATTCATTCATCCATTCATTCATTCATTCATTACTCAACACATTAACCACTGTTAACAGCATTACCTAAAATATTATTATGCCCCATATCTCTAATATGTCGGCAAAAGATTAGTAACTGGTATGTGTTGTGCTTTGTTCGGACAGGAATGACTGGCTTTGTAAATGTGGACAAAAATGGGGATCGGGATTCGGTTTACTGGATGAGTGATATGGATGTGACTGATGGATTGTTCTACGTTATATCTCAGGTAATAATGAGCAATAAAAAAATACCATGCAAGATTAGATAAACGGCGACAGGTGGTGAGTTGTTTTATTCTGAAGTAACTTACGTCTTAGTTATCTCTTCAAGTAGGCTACCATTTCCGCAAGTTGTGCTCTACATGGTTTATTTTGAAGCAGATTTTCAACCGACATCATTCCCGCCGCGGCTCCCACAGCAGTTTGTTTTTGCCAGTATTTTTTCTCGGGTAGTAGTAAGTACATGCATCTGAATCTAAAGATTTGAAAATTAAAAAAAGGTATATTTGAAGGGCCACAGTTCAATTATATCATACAGTCTGAGCCGATCGACAGTTTTGATTCATTAGTCGAAGCTGGGACCAGTCCTCGTATTGATCAGTTCCTTGTGTATTTTTTTTATTATTGGGGCGGGGGGAGGAGAGTTGTCCCCAGTTGCAGCAACCCCCTTAGCTTTTTAATACATTTGCAGGGTAATTAATGTTTTTTCTGTGGTGAGGGGGATGTTTGGCAGCTAGCCCATAATATTTGTTTTGTTATCCTACGATACAGTCTGAAACTAATATCAGATCGTATTGACTAATTTTAGATATAATTTCGAATGAGAAGCATTAGTGAAGATATCACAATATATCTAACTTTTTATGGTGGTTTGATTACATTATTCTATATTATTAAAAATTATTTTACAATTATTGCAATAACTTTTCCAGGGTATTACTTGTACCAGTATCGTATGCTTTGCAAATCATTATGGTGCATTTAAGGTGGAAGCAGATAACATTTCCTGAAATAAAATAAGAAGATCTAGGTCAGCTAGCCGAACGACAGATTTGTTTTATTGTCGTCAGTTGTAATAACACCTCCAACTTTATAATACTTTTATTTTTTATTTTTATTTTTTGGGGGCAACTAGCCATTAAAATTTAATTGTCCTCCGATTCAGTCTTAAACGAATGACAGATCGTTTTGACTAATTTTATATATATATATATATTTGAACGAGAGGCATTAGTGAAGGTATCACAATTTATATCTAACTTTTTTTATGATGATTTGATTTCATTGTGGGGGGGGGGGGCATTTTTGTATTATTAAAACTATTTTATATTTGTTATATATTTTATATTTTTGTTATATAACGTTTGCGGTGTATTAGTGGTACCAGTATCACGTGCTTTACAGAAGCAGATATGGTGCAGCTCTAGTACTGGTTAAGGGATGCTTATTTTTCGCTATGTATTGAAAAACACATTGCTATTTTTCACAAATGTCGAAAGCTATATAAAAACGTTCTATAAACTAGGTAATCGAGATTACCATTTGTTACAAATTTAATAACTTGATGAATTGCAATTACATAAATCATTTAGAATATTGACTATTCGTTTTTATTATGCTGAAATTTCACTCTAATTCTCTGTGACCGACAGGTAGCGTGCTCGACCTCAGACCGCCAGGGCCCGAATTTCGAATTATGTCACTGGAGGGCAGTGTCATCTCATTCATCTCACCATCTTCAGTAGGTTCTCTTGGCCCAGTTTAATAGCCTATATGTGCACAGAGGTGGCCTAAAACCCCATTCATTTCATTTCACTATTATTAGTGTCAAAAACTTGCGTGTATATCTAGTAGGCCTCTATACATCCTACATTTAGGAAAACCGAGGGAAAGATCGATACTATGCATGTACATAGCAATTGTTAAGGAAGTGGGTATGTAAATAGTATTGAATACCGAGTTTTTGTTTTCATATATATACTAGATATCAACCAAATATATTTATTTCTGTCTATTCACTTCCGGACACAGAGTGACAACGAAGGATTGATACCGCCCCAGTGGCCTGGTGGAAAAAACGGAGTAAACAATGCACCCCCTGATACGCCACTTTGTGGATTTCTAGGAGAGCTTTGTGAAATTGATGAGTGTGAGTATTGAACTTTATTATCACCCTGTCACATTTATGATGCACCCCTTGGATATCAAAGGGTGCATCTACCACTTCACAAAGTGGCATATACAATTTTTCTCAATGTTATTAATATACCAGTATATGATGTTTTATCACGGTGGCCCAAAGTAGTATCTACAGAGCCCCTAAAGGGACACATGTGGAGGAGAAAATAAAATTAAATCCTGCCCACGGTGTATAATCCGTGCCGACGATTTATAATCCCTGGCCACGATTTATAATCCGTGCCCATGATTTACGATCTATAAACGGTGGCCATGATTTATAATTCGTTCCAACGATTTATAATTCGTTCCCACGATTTATAATCCGTGGCCACGATTTATAATTCGTTCCCACGAATTATAATTCGTTCCCACGATTTATAATTCGTTACCACGATTTATAATCCGTGGCCACGGTTTATAATCCGTTCCCACGATGTATAATCCGTGGCCACGATTTATAATTCCTTCCCACGATTTAATAACCGTCCCCACGATTTATAATCCGTTCCCACAATAATTATTTACAATCTGTGACCACGATTTATAATCCGTGGCCACGATTTATAAATCGTTCCCACGATTTATAATCCGTGGCCACGATTTATAATTCGTTCCCACGATTTATAAACCGTTCCCACGATTTATAATCCGTTCCCACGATAAATATTTACAATCTGTGACCATGATTTATAATCCGTGGCCACGATTTAAAAATCGTTCCCACGATTTATAATCCGTGGCCACGATTTATAATTCGTTCCCATGATTTATAATCCGTTCCCATGATTTATAATCCGTTCCAACGATTTATAAACCGTTCCAACGATTTATAATTCGTTTCCTTAATTAATAATCCGTTCCCATGATTTATAATCCGTTCCCACGATTTATAATCCGTGGCCACGATTTATAATTCGTTCCCACGTTTTGTAATCCGTGGCCACGATTTATAATTCGTTCCCACGATTTATAATCCGTTCCCACGATTTATAATCCGCTTCAACGATTTAAAATATGTGGCCACGATTTATAATTCGTTCCCACGACTTATAATCCGTGGCCACAAATTTTAACTCGTTCCCACGATTTATAATTCGTGCCCACGATTTATGATTCGTTCCCACAATTTATAATTTGTTCCCACGGATTATAAATCGTGGCCACAGATTATAAATCGTGGGAACGGATTATGAATCGTGGGAACGAATTATAAATCGTGGGAACGAATTATAAATTTTGGCCACGGATTATAAATCGTGGGAACGGATTATAATTCGTGGCCACTGATTATAAATCGTGGCCACGGATTATAAATCGTGGGAACGGATTATAATTCGTTCCCACGGATTATAAATCGTGGCCACGGATTACAAATCGTGGGAACAAATTATAAATCGTGGGAACGAATTATAAAGAGTGGCCACGGATTATAAATCGTGGGAACGAATTATAAATCGTGGCGACAGATTACAAATCGTGGCCACGGATTATAAATCGTGGGAACGGATTATCGGATTATAAATCGTGGGAACAAATTATTAATCTTGACCACGGATTATAAATTGTGGCCACGGATTATAAATCGTGGGAACGGATTATAAATCGTGGGAACGGATGATAAATCGTGGCCACGGATTATAAATCGTGGCCACGGATTATAAATCGTAGGAACGAATAATTAATCGTGGTATCGAATTATAAATCGTGGCCACAGATTAAAAATCGTGGCCACAGATTAAAAATCGTGGCCACGGATTATAAATCGTGGCCATGAATTATAAATCGTGGGAACGGATTATAAATCGTGGTCACGGATTATAGATCGTAAATCGTGGGCACGGATTATAAATCATGGCCACGGATTATAAATCTTGGGCACGGATTATAAACTGTGGGCACGATGTAATTTTATTTTCTCCTCCACATGTCGCCCTTTAGGGGCTCCGTAAGTATCAGTGTCCACAGATGACATTTTAATTTACAGGAAATAACCGCAAAATATAATGTTTAGTCTGCTTAGATATAAATGACGTCATATGACGTCTTGAGCGCCAGAAACAAGTGATGATTTCATATTAATAATTTTGTGATTAAATAATTAATTTATAACTCATATCATATATAATTTATGTAATCTACCCATTCTATAACGGTATGTTTCAATTGAAATAACCTGAAATATTGTATAAACATATTTATGAAGCGATTGAAACAAGTACAAAATATATAGTAATCCGAGGTTACGTTTTCTGAGTGATGATATAATGACTGGTTTCGTGCAATTTCAAAACTTAGCATACCATGCATTTCTTAATCAATTCCCGATAACAATTTTACATCATGTATTTGTATGCAGTGGAAACCTGGGCGTTGACACTTATCGTGATAGCCGTGATTCTCTCGGGATGTGCTGCCGTTGGTTTGGGGATATTTATACACCGGTGAGAATAGATTATATTCATACAATTTTAGTTAAAGACTGATATAATAAATAGGCTATAATAATAACTTAGAATAATACATCTGCATTAACAGGCGCAGGAAGTTTGAAATTGGTCTGTTGGTGCAATCATGGAAAATCAATTTGGATGAAATCGAGGTTCTGAAAAAAGGGCAGCGAGTGCAACCAGCTACCAACGACGTGAGGTTTTTTTTTCAAAATTGTGTATCTATTGTTTATACATATTTTCAAAAACACCCTGTTATCGGGTATTTCAGCTACCACAATAATAATACCTCAATAATTCCCGTCTATTAGTTAAGGGACATGCCCAGGTCTGAAATCATCAAAAAATCAGTGATTTTATTTTAGCCTGATAATATGACCATATGATCTAAGCATGTCCATAGACTAGAACTGCAAAAGTTTTTAAATTTGTGTGCTGCGCATTCACCAGTTAGGCTTGATATAGAGACGAAATTCCTGATTTCGAATTATTGACAACCATGTCAAAAATAAAAAATACGGGAATTTCGTCTCTATATCAAGCCTAACTGGTAAGTGCGCAGCACAAAAATTAAAAACTTTTGCAGTTCTAGTCTATGGACATGTTTACATCATATGGTCATATAAAGAAGCCAAAATAAAATCACCGATTTTTTTATTATTTTAGACCTGGGCATGTCCCTTTAAGATTTAAAAAACCTAAAAGACGGTACCACTGACCCTAAATATTCTATCATAGAAGTCCTTGTTAAATGTGTCTGAATTATGGTAAAGACCCAATATTCAGGGTTATACAATAGATCGATGACCCAATAATAAGGTAGTTATATAATTATACCATATTTGTTGTTTATAGAGCAGTCATGATAGCCATGATGAGGTGGCCACCACCTCGCATGGGTCACGCAGCACCAATATGCAATCAGTTTTGTCACTTGGAACACAACAGCAACTATTTTGTGATGCGGGATTCTACAGAGGTCAGATGGTAGGACTGAAAGATATACGCAAAGAGCACATTCAATTGTCCAGAAAAATTATTCTAGAACTTAATGAGGTAAGACACACATGAAGTCACATGAAGTTAATATTTTCCTCTGAGCCTGAGCTATAATAGTCTCTCTAGATGTCTAAGCCTAAAACTATTTTTTTCTGAGTCTGAGCTATAAGCCCAGTCTCTCTAGTCTGTATTTGTTAGCTGGGTTTCGCTTTAATAGTTTTTATCCCTCAGCCGCCGCCGCACGCACCCGTTTGACTACTACACCAACATGGTGCAACAGATTAAATTTAAAATTAAGCGGCCCTCGCCGAGGCGGGCTGCTTACTGTATTCCACACGGTCCGCCGCCGCAGTTATTTGTTTTTAAGATAGCTACTACTACTACTAGCTACTACTATCAGCTTCTGCTTCCTCATACTTCACGTAGCCATCACATACCACTGGGGAATTGTTTTGATGACATTTTGATCCCCATAATGCTATCATCAACCCTTTAACTACTATGGCCACTAACGAAGAAAAGCTCGTTAGCGCATTTCAGGGAAGTTTCATTCAGATCTTTTTTTAATTTGGCAAAATATTTCCAGCTATGTCTATTTGGGAGCAAACAATTTTAAAATGGCCGTTTAGTGGCCATTTTAAATTTTAATAATTTTGTGATATTTACGTAACTAAAAAAAAAAATGCAAATTAGCTGGACCATGAATATAAAACAAAATGTAAATGTCTCACACAGGTATAACCTATGACAAATTAGAAAAATTAGAATAAAATCCAAAATAGCTGCCTGTCGGCCATTTTAATTTTTTTTCTCATTATCTCGGAAATCTTGCATGATTGCTGATCTATAAACTTCTTTCTCCTCATACTTCACATAGCCATCAGATAGCACCAGGGGATTTTTGGTGACAGTTTGATTCCCATATTATCAACCCTTTAATTACTAGTATAGGCCACTAACAAAGAAATCCTTGTTAGCGCATTTCAGGTAAAAGTTCCCAGCAGATCTTCTTTTTATTTGGCAAATATGCACAGCAATGTCAGTCAATGACCTGATTAACTTTTGGGAACAAACAATTTTAAAATGGCGGTCTAGCAGGCATTTTGAATTTGAATTTTGTGATATTTACGCAAATCAAAATCAAAGCAAAATAGCTGGACCATGCATATAGAATAAAATGTAAGGACTCACACAAGGATAATCCATGAGAAATTTTGCAGAAACAAAATCCAAAATGACTGACGGTCATTTTTAATTGTTTTTTCCCATTATCTCGGAAATGTTGCATAATAGCTAAAGCGGTAATATAAAATAAACCTCGAGAAAGTTTGCTGATCTATATCAAATTTGAAAAAGCCGACTTGCGATAACGGACAACTCTTTCTAGAAACATTCAACCCCTCCTAGCATTTTTTTTATACTCAAGGTCAAAGTCATATGTCAAAGGTCAAGGTGAAAGAGTCAAACAAAAATTTGTTAACGCGATAACTTGAAAAATAATTATTGGACCTCTAATTTATGTCAACTTACCCATGAGAATGGAGATGACCTGATTAGATTTTCAGCTTTCCACCGATAACCAAAATGTGCGACCGAAAACGAGGCTATAGCGGCCATCTTAATTTCATCAATTTTAATAAATCTTTCTTATTTCGAGTTAAATGCCTTAAGGGCGGGGGCCCTGGGGTAGTGGTTAGCACCGCTGCCTTTCACGCTAGAGTTCGGGGTTCGTTTCCCGTTCTCGGCGGTTTAAAAGAAACAAAAATGTTTCTTCCACATCCACTCGTAAAACTCAGTATTGTGGGGAGCCTCCGTGGCCGAGAGGTAGCTTGCTCGGCCTAAGAACTCCAGGGTTTAAATTTCGAATCCCATGTCTGGATGGCGCAGTGTCATCCTCGGGAGGTTCTCCTGGCCCATTTAAACCTGTAAATGCACTAAAGTGGTCTAAAGCCTGATTCATTTCATTTCGTTTAAATGCCTTGAAACCTGGCATATATAGGTTTTCGGGGTCTGCAAGTCTATTGGCATTGTCCGTTTTCATGTGCGATCCAAACCTTAGCTATATCGGCCATATTAATTTCACATGTATCATTGATATTCTATTATTGGCATAACGTATTGGAAGCAGTTGTGTCAGATTTGAGTATTTGCATCAGCCGAGGGGTGTTCAAGTACTAGCACGGTATTATTCTTTATTTAAGATGAAGGAGATGATACACGAAAACTTAAACTTTTTGGTTGGTGCTTGTGTGGAACCTGGACATATCTACGTAGTCTGGCAGTATTGTCCAAAGGGCAGTCTTCCGGTTAGTATGAAGATAATGGTATCATAAAATGTGCTTTATAATTTTTTTTAAAATAACATTGTAAACTATAACTCTTAGTAGATACATGGACTGATATATGATGAAAGAGATATTTGTACTAGGCCTATACCTACCCGGTAGCTTACTAAAATCGTGTGTAGAAAATAACAATAGCCAGAGCTATATGTTCATGTACTCCTTAGATATCATATAGTATTACATAGAGGTCTTTTTCCATAAAGCCCATTTCACTATATCATTTCACTTTATCAAGGAAATTTTATGGTAATTGTAGGACTTGCTGCTGAATGACGATGTGAAGATAGACCGAGACTTCAAGTTAAGTTTCATGACAGATGTTGTGAAAGGCATGGAGTATCTGCATAAGAGTCACATACACAGCCACGGAAACCTGAAAAGTTATAACTGTCTCATTGATTCTCGGTGGACTGTTAGGGTAAATTATTTGTCGTATCTGGTGACATAGATATAAGGATTGTGATTAGTCGAAATAAATGTAGCCATCGCGACCAATCACACGCTTAAGATTTAGGTCGACCGCTAAGAGAATAACCTCCCAGCCTCAAAAATAGTTTATTATTATGCTTTCAATAACTTTTAGTATTTAATGTCTGAACATTTGTTCTAATAAATGTTTCGTATAAAATAGAGTAATGATAATAATAGTAATTGTTCTTACAGAAAGTTAGGTGTATTTCAGCTTTAATTAAAGCTAATTAATACTTCTGTATAAATTCAAGCTCTGTATGAATTTAAAATGTTCCACCGTATCCCCGCGCATAAACGTGCATGCACTTATAAGTGAAAATCGACTGTTTTAGGCATGGCTCCAAAAATATTCTTGTTCACAAGATATTTTGGTATCACTATATCAATTAATATTATTTTAACAGATTGGAGATTATGGATTATCTGGCTTTCTCAGTGGACAACACGCTTTAGCAGAAGATATTGCTTTCAAAAGTAACGTTATTAATTACTGTTTTCAATTTTACTGTTTTCCAGCATTTACATGTATATAATAATTCAGGGGTATATGTAAAAGTGATATCAATGTGCAGATTACGAATTCACACAATTATAAAACGAGACTACTGACTCATTTCTTTCTTAGCTAATTTCATGATGACAATCTTATAATTTTCGTTTTATGGCAACATAAACTTAATATCAGAGTTTTGTTTGCTCCATATTTCATCTGGTACTACTGTATATTATTATGTTATTTCTACACTTGTCCAATAATAAGACTCAAGAACTGATCAAGAACTAAAACTTTCAATCACACTGAGAAAAATAGTTTTCCATGTAATGTGTGTTTTATTGATCTTCAAATCTAATGACTGTGTATGTGTTGTTTGTCATTACACATTAACAATAGTTTTAGCCGATTACTTGGCCAGCCATTTTGAAAATTAGCCATATTGGCGATTACGTCCCTTCAGATCACGTGATAACAGGCTGGTTTATCACGATCTAAACAAACTGATACATTTGGGAAGGATCATGATCATATATTGTTAATTCGTGAATTCAGTCGATTTCAGTGTTAATATATATGAGATCTAAATACAAAAGTATTGTAATTTAGGAATAGAAAATAGGTTTAATCGATCCCTTGGCCATGGAGGTGTATTATTAGCCACTAAAATCATCTTTCTATGTAAATTAATTATGAATTTCTAAATATTTTGGTAGTTTTGATAGCGGCCATTTTAAAATAGGCCTGGGAAGGGGAGTGTCCACAGTTTCTGTGAACATAGACTAGGGTATTTTATTCGATTACTATTGGCGGCCATCATGCGATCTTGTATTTTATGTGGCCTATAGGCCTATCTCTGGCAACCTTGCAACGTCATTCTTACCTTTATTCAGGGCAAAAAAACAGATAATTAAAAGCCACCATGTAGTTTATTTCAGATTTATAACTGTTCTAACTGGTTGTTAAGAGTCATTTTGAGTTTCAGCGCCCATTTTTTTAAAATGACTGTTAAACCAGTTGGCCCGGGTTGTCAAAATCCACAGGTCTAATAAAATGCTAAACCTACAGCCGTAGACCTATATTACCCAGACCCACAGTAAAAAAAGGTATTCCGGTACTCGTGGGACCATAACTAGTTCTTGTGGATGAGGCAGTCATTTAACATTTTGGTTGATGAGCTACCGTTTCTGTGTTAATATCGTTGTTCAAACCCAATAATTATAGGGTTATGTGGCGAGACGGTGCTAATTATTATGCAAGAGGCAATCATTATTTCATCTATTTATCATTTTTGGTTGATAAGCTACCGTTTCTGGGTTAATAGCGTTGTAATACATCCTTCTGACCTGATTTATAAGCTTCTATGTGACAGCTGTGTGGACGCAACGTCATCAAAAGTTAGAAGTGAACCGTCTCTACAAATTGTGACTGGTACGCTATGGTCCATGCATATGCCGACAATGTTTAATTAGGCGTTTGGTTCAGGCTTCACTTTAACGGTCTCATTTTCTTTACATTACATTTCTTTACACAGATTTAACAGTTTTCGATATTCAACCGCTTTTGTTGATTATTGACTTGCTTGGCTTTAAAGGTGTTCATCATGTTTTAATCTAATCACCTTTACACGGGTACAATTGAGTGATCTTGGTCAGTTAATACGTTTGCCTTAATCGAAGTAATAAATGAAGGGGGAAATACGTTCATTTTCACCCCATTTTGCTACAGTTACTTAGTTATGTCTCACCTCTGTCCCATTCATCTCTGACCTGCGTGTAACAGTGTTGCCAAAAGGCAATGTGCTCACTTGTGAATCAAGTATATTGTGAATCAAGTCATTTTCGCTGGCGTCACTGCGCTCTCTTTTGCCTGCCACAGTTCTTCCAAAAGACGGTATGAGCACACTTGTGAATAAGCAGATACTTCCATTTCGCTGTCTGCAGCAGTGCCTGTCACAGCCCTTCCAAAAGACGGTATATATGTACACTTGTGAAATAAGCAGATACTTCCATTTCGCTATCTGCAGCAGCGCACCACGCTGAATGTGCACACGCTCCCGCCAGCATTAAGTACTGACTAGGGCTGAATGGATACTGGCCAGCACCGACGATGCTGACCCAACATTTAACAGACAGCGGGTTGGTGTCGGCTTGTAATCGTTGCCAGCAGCAAGCACTACCAGACCAGCTGCTATTGAACGCAGTTCAGCAAATACAAGGTGTTGATCCAGTGCTGGTTTGATGCTGGACCAACGTCGCTGACGGTGGGCCAGCATTGGACCAGCATTGGGTCAACGTATCGTGTTTGCTGGGAGTGTTGACAAGCCACATTGTGTTTCGCAGATCCGCGTGGTTTCAAAACGGAATAATACATTTTGCTTAATACTTAGTCTCTACTGTCCAGAGGAGCCATTTAATAACATTAATTACAAAAGCCATTGACACCACATCTAATAGCTATCAACCTTTATGGTTATGCTGCTGGAGGGGAGACATCTCCAGTTTTTTTACAAAAAACTACACCCTTCTAGTTTATGCTTATCTTTAGTAGGTTTGAAAGGAGAAAGGGGGGGAGGATCTGTATATCTTCGAGCTTAAGCTAGGGTAGTGTTATTGCTGAAAACTTGTAAACGTAATATCCCAACAAACACGAGGCATTGACCCAATGTTGTTCTAATGTTGGCTCGCCGTCTTCGACTTCGCATATTGGCTTATTATTAAAATATGTTGTAACACAGAAAAGCTGTGGACAGCACCGGAGATCTTACGCGAGAACTCTCCAACTGGTAAAGGCACACAGAAAGGCGATGTCTACAGCTTCGGTATCATCATGTTTGAGGTCGCCACACGATCGGAGCCATACCAATTTGATAAAATGACACCAAGAGGTTAGTAGTTTCCATCAATTGTATTTGATACATTTGCACCTAGCATTAAACCTTAAACCGCTGAGTAAAATCGTTTTTAATCATTTTTATTAGCCGATCAAATCACTCTTATTGGGATGGAAATGAGCGTTTATACACACCAACATTTGGGAATAGTTGGTCTCAAATTAAGCAAATAGGGGTATTTTTCACACACTAAGTCTTTAAGTTGTGATTGCGCTAGCGAGACACAACTACAAGTGTGTGAAAAATTAAATTGGTTAAAAATTAGCCGGCTGAAAATTAGCGGTTTAATTAAGTGTTAAAGTGACTACCGGTTGATTTTGACAAGCAACGGCCTGCCTTAGATTTGAAGCTGGAATTGCTGAATCAATGTACTATTTCAAAAGCTTGGATTTTTTAAATTAATTAACCCTTTCAGCACGGGGACCGTGTTTATACGTCAAAATCTGACGTATGTATACGTCAGATTCTGACGTATATAAAATGCCGTAGACCCATAACATAGATATTCAAATGAAGCGTAAAGAGCTACCTAAGCCATTTATGATGATTTTAAATTGGGAAAACCCTTTGATCTCCATCGTCTGTATTAAATTATTTCAGCGTTGTGAGAGTAACTGCGTAATCAAATTGAAAGTTAATGAGAATAATTCCCTCATTATTTAACCCGTTCACAGATGCCGTGAATCGAATCAGAAACGGAGAAGCTATTCCATTTCGCCCTCAACTACCAGACACAATTGACTTGGGAAAACAGGTATTAGAGATGATCCGTGTGTGCTGGCAGGAGAATGCAGAGGGCAGGCCCTCCTTCCGCAAGATAAGAACTACTTTGAAGAAAGTCAGTGGTGGAGAGTAAGTAAGCTTTATATTCCTATAACCATTCATAATTGTCCTGTCGCATTGTGAAATGTGCAATTGTGTAAAATATACACATCCCAAAATGAAGTATTTGTCCCTCGTACTATTTTTTTCAGTGTCGTAACCCCTACTTGACATAGATCTTCTGAAAACTTCTCACACAACAAAAACGAGTCATTGGCCCAATGCTGGTGTAATGTTGGACCAACATTAAAACCAGCAGTAAGTTGTTGATTCATCTAAGCGTAACCTTGTGCACTACCCTGTTCAAATATCTTTACCCATCCCTGAAATGCTGTTAAAAATAGAGACGAAATTCCCAAGCTCTAGTCTACGGACATGTTTACATCATATGGTCATATTAGGGAACCAAAATAAAATTACCGATTTTTTATGATTTTAGCCTGATTGTCGCTTTAAAACAGTGTCTTTTTTCAGCATTAACATACTGGACAACATCCTAAACATGATGGAGAAATACGCCTACAACTTGGAGGAAATAGTAGAAGAACGTACGCAGCAAGTAGAAGAGGAGAAAAAGAAAACAGATAGATTGCTCTACAGAATGCTGCCAGCGTTAGTCCGCCTACTTTCATACATTCACAAAATAATATTACTTCCGAAGGTTCACGTGTATTTTACTGCAGCTTTCATAGAGATGGAGACGTTGACCTAATGTTGGATCAATGTTACTCGTAGATGGACCAACATTGAGTCAATTTTTGGTGTTTTCTGGGAGATATTTTTTTCCAATGAGAAAGTATGCCTAGTTTAGAGATTAGACAAACCAGCGGAAACACTGCTGCGTTTTATTGATAAAGCCGGTTTTAATCTCCCAAACACCCAGATTTCACTCTCATTCACCTTAAGAGTGAATTGGTGTCGCAAGTAATGACAATGATCTGATTTCACAAAAAAATTTCGACTGATAAGCTTTTATTTGAGATCGGTCTCTTATGCTTGGTTATTTAATAGAGCCGTATAAGCATATAAGAGGCGTATCTCAAATAAAAACTCATCCTTATTGTGATGAATATTAACCCTTTCACCGCCAGTCCCACATATATTCGTTTTTTTCATTTTTTTATTAGCACATTAAGTTCTACATTTCAACCATGTTGTGACATGTATTAGCGATAATTATTTGAAAAGGGTCGGCCTCCATTTTTTAATCTGAATAATTTTCACTCACTTGAAGTTGTGGATCGCGTCAGCGAGACACAACTTCAAGTGGGTGAAACGTTGGCGGTTAAAGGGTTAAACTATTTATATAGGCCTATAGAATTGACCAAAACATGCCGCGTGGTACATAAATGCGAGGAAGGGAGTTTAAATAATCAAATGTGTTACAGGACTGTGTTAGAACAGCTGAAAGCAGGTAAAGTGGTACAACCGGAGAACTATGATCAGGCGAGCATATACTTCTCCGACGTACTGGGGTTCACAGCTCTGGCGGCTGATAGCAGCCCAATACAGATAGTGGACTTTCTCAATGACCTGTATTCAGCATTTGATGAAATCATAGCACAGCATGATGTCTACAAGGTAAGCTAACATTGACAAAACCAGCCCAAAGGCTTCTTGCCGGGAGCAATATCGACCCTAAACTATAGTACTGGGATTGGACATAACAAAAAGTGGCTGTGTAGCTCATATGAAAAGATTTGAATTCTAGAAGAACGTTTTTTAAAATACTGTTAGGGCTCGTCAGCACGTTTATTATCTTGGAGAAAAATCAAATACTTTCTTAAACACCGAAAGTGATCCAATTATGGACTACATTCCATTCACAGCTGGTATCTCAATCGTAACAGGGGCCTACTCTTTAGCCATCACTAACTGATTAGTAAAATAATTACGACTTCAGAAGTAAATAATTGCCAAAGAATAGGCCCCTAAACATGCTCAAGCAAACAAACTGCGATTGGGCCACTTTTTCCCAATAAATTACTTTTATAGATATTGGTCATGATATTGTATTTTGTATATGCATGTCACTATAATAAATAAATATTTACTATAATATTATTTTGGCCCTATAAAGGTAGGTTGACACTACGCCGTTTGGGTCCATACGTCTGGGGTTCGTAACCGATGGTGATCGTCATTGGAAACTCCAAAAGTTAAAAAATGTTTAAAATTTGAGAACGTTACATATTGAACTATGGTGAACGCCAGCAGGCCTAACCAGGGAGATCATTACACCCCTCTGGTTTAAACGTTTGTAAAAATTTATGAAGTTCTACGACGCTGGCCCTCATTGGTCCAACATTGGGTCGATGTCTCTTGTTTGCTAGGTTGTGTCCAGGGCCGGATCCAGGGGAGGGCCCGTGGGGCCCGGGCCCCGGGCCTTCAACCAGGAGGGGGCTCCCACCAATTTGCGGCTGGGGCATTGTTTAATCTATCTAACTGTCTGAACCGAGTGCAATCGGCCGTGAAATGAAAGTATGGCATGTATGGTGTTGTCACAGTTTCAGGTGGCGTGAAAGTAGCCTCGTTCACACATGAACAAACACGGCTCATTAGGAGGGGTGTGTAAAAGGGGATAAATTATGTTATATCCTAAAAGAAGGGGACGTCGCGCAATGGCTAGGGCGCCTGACTGTCTCGCCAGTCATGCATGCGTCCCGGTTTCGAACCCCACTGTGTGGGGTTTTCAGAGAAACAGCATTGTTTCTCCCTTCTCAAATGTGACTAGGCGATCACGTTAATGGCGCTGTTATACACACAGCTTAATGTATATAGATGTGTAAGATTTATAGCTCAATTGTGCTTCTTTTAATTTATTTTCTTTTTGATTGATGCATAATATAATATACGAAGAAAATGATCAGTTCAGTTTTTCCTATTTATTTCCATTATTATGGCTTAGCCTAGGCTACAGTAGTGTGTGGTAATTTATGCAATAGGGATAATTGTAAAAAGGGGCCTCCCTCTCAAGTGGGCCCCGGGCCTCCCGCATGCTTGATCCGGCCCTGGTTGTGTCATGCAGTCCCAAAGCTTTGATCATACGGAGGGTGCGGGCCCTGATGTAGTGGTTAAAGCTGTTTGTCTGGAAAGTCGGAGATTGCGGGTCCGTCCCCGGCTCTGGCATTTAATTTAATTCAGGTTTCAAAGAAACACACGTTTCTTCCCCGCTCACTCGTAAAGGTTCATTCGTTTGCTGAAATAATATATTTCTGGTTGTGCAGGTGGAGACAATCGGCGACGCTTACATGGTGGCTAGTGGTGTACCCGTTCGCAATGGTGATCGTCATGCGACTGAGATAGCTAGCGTCGCCCTGGACCTTCTCAGTGGATCGACACACTTCAAAATCCGGCATAGGCCTCACCAACGTCTGCAGCTGAGAATTGGTAAGGCATACCATATTTATTTCTGGTCACACCCGAAAAACACGATATGTTGGTCTTCTGTCGATTTCTTGTTGGTCCAGCGGCTGCGACGATGACCCAGCATTAAATCGACATTGGATCAACGTCTTGTGTTTGCTAGGCAATCAAAACAGGATAGATGATTTATATACTTTTTTAATTAAAAATAGTATAACTGGACGCAAACTCTGACTATCACAAATAATTAATTACTTGCCACCAGCATTTCTCAGGCATATTAAAATTAGCATCACTCTTTCTAAAAAAGTAATCCTGACCTACGCCTTTAAATAATTATCGATCAATATTTCTTCTTCAAGTTTTTCCCAAGATATTGAAAACGTTATTTACAATCAGAGAAATACATAATTATATTACTTTAAATAATCTCAATTATGATGGGCAATAAGGCTTTCGTAATAAACACTTTGGCTGCACCTCACATCATCGGTACTATAACCTGAAGAATTGAAAACAGGTAACATGCCTATTTAATGTAGGCTATAGTTTGATTTATCCGACGTCTCTGATAAGCTACAGTAAAGCACACTATCTTGCTAGAAAAGCTTATATTTGATGGCATCCAAAGCTACCCAATAAAGTTAATGGAAAACTAGGTGTAGTTGAAAAGTAGACAACAATGTGTTCAAATATATAATGTTAGATCTCTCATTAGAAACATTTCAACGAGAGTGCCACAAGGCTCGTCTTAGGTCCACTTGTATTCAATGTTTACACAATTTTTTACTTCCTTAGCAGGATTTAGGCCCCTATTGTACCATTGCAGTCTTAAGAAACGTTCCCATTTTGATGATAACTTGATTGAAGCGATCGCTTGTCCCAAGTAATGTCATGTCTCTTAAATCTTCCCAAATGAGTTTATAACATACAGTATATTTATTAAACATGTGTTGTTACCAGTCGTACAAATATCACCGTAATTATTAACGTAACCAAAGTGTTATCAAGCTTATGCAGCTTTTTATTGTGCAATTATTGGTTTAATCACTTGACTGTCTATTATTAATTTAATAATACACGGTTAGGCATACCCTTACAAAATTCATGGCATATGGAATCCTCCTCCTCATAGTTTATTCATGTTATTATTTCGAGATCACTAAAGTTTATTTTACCTTGTTTTTTGTGACTGAGTCACTGTTTAAGAGTACACCTTGAAGGCAAATTCGGTCTTAAGTGCCTTAAACGACGTTTCAAATGGAGTTAAATCCTTTCATGTTTTTCACTTGTTGGTGAGCCTGCTAGGTCTAGTCTCAGATTATTTAGTTATATGTAACCACCTGGTAACGTTAGTCTATCGAACTGTTGTAGTGTGTGCATGCAGGTTGTGAAACATGTAGATTTCTTCGAGACAGATTGACGTCTAATCTCTCCCACCCTGACTGACCCAGTTTTTAGACTATAGGCATAAACCTAAACTGCGTGTGGTAGGCCTATCTACATGTTCAAAGCCTACAGATTTTGAATTTAGAGGTTTTCTAGCCTATAATGGTTGTTCATATGTTTAATGAACAGAATTAGACATCGTTGTCTGAAAATTGGAACTCGTATCGTAACGGTCAGAGCGTGCTGTTACAGCTCTAACCTTTACGATACTCGCTCCAATTTCCTGACAGCTATGTATTAGGCTTATATTAGATAAAATAATCAACGCACCCTGATAATGATCAAGCCCGCTGTTATTGACTACTGTATCTGTGTGACCAGATTAATTCCAGAACAGCATCAACTAATTTTCTGCAGAGGCTGAAGACGGTGCTTGCTATGAGTCAGAACGCAACCAAGCAGTGGATGATGCCAATACTTTTTGTCATGATGCATTATTACATCATAATTATCGAGTAATATATAATGATTGATGAAATGCATTTTAAATACACTATAGAATACATCTTCAGCAAAAAATGACACACGGCATTCAGTTAAAAAACAGCAGCACTGAAAAATGACATAAAGCTGTGTTTTTATGGCACCACTGTGTATGTTTTGTATTACCAGACAGTAGGCCTACTTCTAGGCTTGTCACAAACAGAGCGTTATCGTCAGGTGTATCTTGAAGGGTGATTCGGTGAAATTGTGTTAAACTCGCTACTGATGTTGGTTTAAGACATATATCCAGCTCTCCCACCGACTCCATATTCTGCTCTTATCTTAAAATGTGCATGACTTTTAGCCTTCTATAGTATACAATGATCATTTACAACACTGATCTAATTATCTAAAACTGGAAAATTTATTTAGCAGCTTAAAACGATTGTTAACAAGTTTATTGTAAGATTTCCGAGGTTATCACATGATGAACACAGAGACTTATATAATATTTATCTTTGATTTGTGACAACGAAGTGTATTACAATAGATACAGTTTGTTGTCATCTTGACCATTTTAAATCAGGTCCTTCCAAATCTTATTACCAAATGTTAGTTTTGTACACTGATTTACCGGTTAATAGCAACCTAAATTAAATTTAGATGCACTTCACAAGACCACTTCGTGTCCACTATTACAGGTCTTCATACAGGTCCGGTGGTAGGAGGCGTTATCGGTTTAATGATGCCTAGATACTGTCTATTTGGAGATACAATCAACACAGCAGCACGGATGCAAAGCACTGGCAAACGTATGTATAGACCTTTTGTAAACAATATAGGATTTATGATTGTACCATTTATTAAAAATCTACTTTATTTTACGTCTTTGACAATGAAGACTTAGTACCGGTACAGAGTCTGGTACCGGTAGTGATAAAAAAATTGAACAGCAATGGTTTAATACCTATCCTAGTATGTTAAAACGACATGCACTTATATTTGGATATGAAATGATCTTGGCAAAACTATCGCAGTACAACATACATGGAACTAGAGAGGAATTGTGACTTTTCAAGTAACAATAATGTTTGGACTTGGTTTTATGAGTTTTTTTGCAGCCATTTTAAATTGGAATTTTAGACTTCAGATTTCAAATTTCTGAGATCAGAAGTCCCCACTGAGATTTTGTACTTTTATATACATATATATTTGTTTGTCAAATGGAAGCAAAATGTTTCTTCCCCATCCACGTGTGAAAGTCAGTATTGTGGGGAGCCTCCGTGACCGAGAGGTAGCGTGCTCAGCCTCAGACCGCCAGGGCTCGAATTTCGAATCCTGTGTCTGGAGGACAGTGTCATCTCACCATCCTCAGGAGGTTCTTCTGGCCCAGTTTAGCCTATATGTGCACAACGGTGGCCTAAAGCCCGATTCATTTCATTTCATTTCATTGTCAAATGGAAGCAGATTCAGAGGGCCCCCAGTAAACGCATTGACTTGTCTCTCTATTGGCTGAATGCCGTATCACCGTCTGCGACGCTGGCCCAACATCAAAAAAATATTGGGTCAACGTTTCGTGTTTATTGGAATTACAGCTGTTATTTTATTTGTGAAATGTAGCATTTGAAAGGTTTCTGCTGTCCATATCAAACACCCGATGTTGATTCAATGCTGGGCCACTGTCTGCGACGCTGGCCCTGCATTGAAACATTACTGGATAAATATATTTTAATTATTAAATGTAAATGGTGCATGAAGGGTGCTGGTTTGTGTACTGCCTATTACAATGGACCCCTATTATTGACCGTCGTGATAACATCCATTGCAGCAATGGGGCATCACCCGGCATGTCTAACATCGAACCAACATTGATCCACATAGTGATCTAGTAAATCCTAGGAATATTGTGTCCAAATTTCATATTGATTGGATAAAAACTCAGGGACAAATAGCGTCTCAAAAAATTATGCTATGACTTTTCTAAGAATTCCCAGTTGTTCTTCCGGATTTATTCAGGATTTTCTGGATCACTAGGTGCTACTCAATGTTTGGCCAATAATGTACATGTCGGGGGCTTATAATGTCCTATTTCTTAGTTTTTATCTGATCGATTTTAAACTTTGGCATTATGATCCTTAGGTATTGGGGTTTATTGGTATTTTTTCAAAAGAATTCACAATTGTTCTTCCGGATTTATTCTTGATTTTCTGGATCACTATGTGTAGATCGATATTGGCTCAATGATGTACATGTCGGGTGATTCTCCATTCATTGCTTGAATGAAAACGGGAGGGTGAACAGGGTTCCCCTATGTGAAGACAGAGTCCACCCTTTAGTCTCTACATTTCATAATGGAAATACATTCATCTAATGATGTTTCAAATCCGGGCCAGTGTGGAAGATGGTGGTACAACATTGAACCAATGTTGAGTAGCTGCTATGGACATTTGTGACCTTTTAAATTCTACATTTGACAATTAAAATAACAGTTGTAATTCCAGCAAACTCGAGACGGCAATCCAATGTTGTTTTATGTTGGGCCAGCGTCGCATACGGTGATACAACATTCAGCCAACAGAGAGACAAGTCATTGTATTGACTGGGGCCCCTCTGAATTTGTTTCCATATGACAAACAAATATAAGTGTATTTAATAGTACAAAAATGCAGTGGGGACTTCTCATCTCTAAAATTTTAGGTCTGAATTCTGAAGTCTAAAATCCCAATTAAAATGGCTGCAAAAAAAAAATTAACAAAATTCCAATCAATATGTTATGATAAAGTAAAAAAACAAAATTCAAAATGGCCACTACAAAAACTCACAAAACCTAGTCCAAACATTATTGTTACTTGAAAAGTCACAATTCTCCTCTAGTTTATTTTGCACTAACAATGGTATAGCTTTATTAATACATTACTAACTGTTATATCATTATCATATTAATATTATTTATCACGGTAAAACTTTATACATTACATAAAAAACAACATAAATTATGTTTACATGTATATATTAAATTTGATCAGTCAGGCGTAAATAGCCGTCCCATGGACAAGGTGCCTTTTTTGAGCTTCCACCTTTGGCACAGGGTGTCTTTTTTTGTAATTTTGAACTTCCAGAAATATTATTGGCACAGGGTGTTTTTTTGAGGTTCTAGCTTTGGCACCCGTTTTGGCATTTTTTCTGATATCTCATCTGAGTCCCATCAATATTTCCCAGTCTCACAGCAGATAGCCGCAAAATTTCATAAAAGAATATTAAAGAGCTTAAAAAACTATTAAAACATGAAGTAATGACACCATAAACTAATTAATTAAATTCAGTGTAAATTTCAAAATTGGGATAGGGTGTCTTTTGAGCCATAAGGAAAATTGCGACAGGGCTAATATTTGACAATGCAGAAGGGACACCCCTACTCATTTCTTAGGCGAGTACCCCCCTCCCCCGGGGGTGGTTAATGGTAGGTGATTTATTGTATGCTAGTTACATATCAATACTCTTGCAAAATAGTTATGTTCATATAAAGAAGGTGTACCTTTGATGTCTGCTTTCACAATAGCAGTTTTATGACTCATCGCCCCCACCCCCACGTGAGTATGGCCACTCCCTCAGATTGTGATGGTCATAATCTGACAGAGCAGGTGAAAAAGAGCCTTCACACCACCGCAAACATTGCAGCTATCCACAGTACAACAGTTTAAACTCATTTAGAAAAACGGAAAAATTTCATCCCTCAAGAAAACAGTTTTAAAACATCCATGTAAATTAGATCTGATTTTGAGAAAGAAGCGGCTCTATGGCATTTTACATTGCTCAGTATGGGTGATAATATATATGATCCATTGCTCTCATAGTCAACTGAACGACGCCACAGAATCATTCCGTTAAGAGATAATAAGTACACCCAAGGATGGATAGTGACATGGGGCGACTGTCAAGTATGATTAATTGTTACACAAGGATAACACATGATAATGTTTTCGGATGTAAAATTCAAAAAGGTTGATTGGCGGCCATTTTTTCTCAATTTCGAATAAATTATTAGTGTAAAAGAAACTGTCGGGTCTTGCATAACCTGTGTCTAGTGCACAATGATGACCCATGAAGAAAATTGGTATATTAAAATTAATCCGAAATGGCTCACTAGCGATGACAGAGGGCTGTTTTCGTTTTCGTGTTTGTTTCCCTTTCTAATTTTAAATTATTTTCAGCTTGAATTGGTAACGCAATTGTAAACAATTTGAAGCTGGACGTGTTAATGACATTTGACTGTATGATTTTTTTTCTCATCAGCACAACGTATCCACATCAGTAAGCAATATCATATAGCTCTACGTGAACTGGAATTCTACGAAATGACATTACGCGGAGAAGTAACTGTTAAGGTAAGATCAACATTCTAATGCTCTAATTCATTCGTTAAATATGAATCATCTACTCCTAAAACGTTTTATTACTTGAAAATTGCCGATTAATCTCCACATAATTAAACATGTACAGTGTAGGCCTATTTCAATGTTATAAGTTAATCGTTTTTATACATCGTTCAGTGTGTTTCGTTGAGAGGGTGATAAATAATGTAGGCTTATATAATGGGAGAAAATCAGCTGCATTTGATAAGCCGGAAAAATATTTTTATTTAAGTGACCTGAAGGCACGTTAAATATCCAAAACCACCATTTGGAATTATCGTAGGTGTGCTTGCTACCTCAAATGTTGGTAGTAGCATCTACTCGATGAGTAGTTGAAATAAGGTGTTAAATAATGATGATGTTGTTATTGTTAACAGGGTAAAGGCTTACAGCAGACTTACTGGTTGCATGGCAAGAAAGGATACAATAAACCACTACCTGTTTTTGAATCATAAACACTCCAGACAAACGTAACTAGTTTCATATTTTTCTAATTAAAGCACACATGTATGTTAGTGGAATATGATATATTCCGCTATCATGTATTGGCAGGGCCTGTTTTATAAAATCACTTTGGTACTTCAAAAAATCATTCCCACATTCCTTCACATGAGGTGGGGATAGTGGCATTAATTTATAAGTCAAAGTAAAGGAATATGAAAACGATTAAACAGTAATTTAAAGCTATTGTATGCATTTGTTCTCTGTAAATGATGCGAGTAGGCCCAGACGCGAATTCCAACCTGTAGTTTCAAGCGAAACGGTCGGCACTCCTCGTTTTTCCATTACGCTACACAAAATCGCTAACAGCAATATAATATACAATATTATAATCAGGTTACCTATAATGAGGCATACCGGTTGTAAATCACGAAGCAATGTGATTCCATGAAATTAAATATGTTATTACATCGTTGTTTTTTGAACTCCGTCGTGAACAAACTGGATGTGACAGTAGTCAGAGTATGACAGTATGACTATGACAAGAGTTTCAAACCTCTCCAACGGTTTGTTCGGCCACGATACTGTGGTCAACAGCGAACTTTACAAGGTATAAGAAATAAATGTGCCACAGCAAGTGTCGGTGAGATGTTTAGGAATTAACATGATTTGTTCTCGTACATACAAGCTGTTTTGCACAATGAACTTTTGCATGAATTACAGTCTAATGACATTAAGTATTAAAATAATAAAGCGGGGTGGAGATTCGTATAAATTATGTTGATCAGCCTAAATGGTTATTGAGATTTGGTGAATCTTAACTTTGCCAGATTGACTTGTGGGCTGATCACTCAGAAATCTAAACTGGGTCCGATTGTAACATTATCGTGTCTGATAAAAAAAATTAGAAAGTTATTAACGTGGCATGACCATTGGAAGTATCGTGCTGAAATAAAAAAAAAATAATTAAAAAATTATATCTGTCTCTATGCACAAAATTATTCAAGTGTCCTTTCCTGTATTTTTTCCATCTTTGTCATACCCACCCACAGAAGTACCAGACAAGCTGTACGTACAGGCTGTAACTTGAGAGCCTCTTCATTCCCGCCTACAAAGTAGGGTGGGGGTTATTGTCAGCAGCATGTTTGACCGTCTGTGTTTCGTTTCCGGACGTTACCTCGAAAACCGTTAGGCAGATCGTTTTGATATTTCATACACACATCCCTTAGGGGGTGTAGATGTGCCTTCAGGAGGTATGCCATTTGACCTATTTTTGAACCTTTCGGTTTTGAGGCCATTATTGACTTTAATTATTGGAGCCTGGATAGGTTCCGTTTCCGGACGATTTCTCGGAAACCGTTAGCCGGATTGTTTTCATATTGCACTACACACATCCCTTAAGGGATATAGATGTCCCCGTTGGGGTTATGACCTCCGACTTAATTTGTTACCTTCTATTTTGAGGCTATTATTGACTTTAATTGATGGTGGATGATAAATTTAGTCTCCGGACGATATCCCGGAAAGCGTTCGCTGGATTGTTTTCATATTGCACACACGCATTCCTTAGGTTGTATAGATGTGCCTTTTTGGGGTTATGACCTTTGACCTAATTTTTAACCTTTGACTTTGAGGACATTATTGACTTTAATTTATGGCGGGGGATATCGTTTGAGTCAGCGCTCTTGTTAAGGCGGTCAGGAAAATGCCCTCGTCGATGGCATTGTTTATCATTCCAGTTAAAACATCTCATATTTGAGGCTGTGCCACTTGATGAATTCCGTGTGGAATTTGGTCTGGCACTGCTCAGCGATATGACGATTTCGGCAAGCTCTCCTTCTTTAAAAGGCGGATGTTTAAACGTGAACCACATGTTCTAGGTCTATGTATGTCTTTGGTTTGAGTTGTACCGCAGATGTATCTCTGAAATCAGCGTGGTACTTTCTGAGTAGGCTACATATGTGTCCCGCTGCTCGTACACAGTGAACTACTCCTTTAATTCATGTTTTTTGTTTATTTTTTATAAGGAGATAAAGAATCATTATGAGACACGGAGTTTACGTATAGGCCTATATCTGTGAGTCTATGATGTATTGCAGAAAACCAAGAGATAATCCAAGAGATGCATCGATGTAATCACAAGAGCTATACAACCCCACAATGAATATTTTGTGAACTATTGTAACATTTTGTGAATTGTTGTAATTGCTCACAAGTCTTAGCTTTTGAATTATTGTCCACTGTTGTATGTGTATTTGACACAAGACAGGACAAAATGGAGGGATATTTGTTAGCATCACATTTGTTTAACATCACATTTAAAATTGAGAACAATTGCTCGTGTATTAAAAAAAGATATTAAAAGGTACATCCTACCAGTACATTTAATGTAGTGTTTTTAATATAGATGTATCACACAGTTTTTATTTGTATTTGTGCAAATTGTTTATATTTGTTATTTATATTTGTTATTTATATTTGTTATTTATATTTGTTATTTCTTCATAAAAAAGTTAAGATGTGTTATAAACGTGATTGTCATGGTAGATATTTTATTATTAAAAGTGAACCTTTATATATATATAATTATATATATAATATGTATATCTATACACATGTAAATTATAAAATTTTGTTGATAATATTATATGACATTGTGTTTACGTACTATCCCCTGGCAGCCAAAGTGACGTATGTGCCACTCAAATAAGAGGCACATACGCTACTCTGGCTGCCAGCGGATGGTAGGCCTACGTAAACACGATGTAATGAGATATTATAAATTGTATAATTTACACTTTGTCTGATATTTCCACACAAAATACTGTGACTACATGATTACTCGTTGAAAAGACATTTTTACATGCTTGAATGTAGAGCAGCATTCGGCAATACTGGTCCAGCATTAATTATATTATTATATAAGGTAAACGTCATTGCGCATGTTGACATGGTTTGTATCCGTTTAAAGGTAAATAAATGTTAAACGTAGACATGACATGTTTTTTTTTTTGACAGGATGAGTTCGGAAGCGCTGAGAAAAGTGGAATTAAAACTGTCATAGTTTTTCAAAACAGTCTACTGTGCATATTGTATACTCAAGTTTAAAATCGCATGTGTGTGTAGATATGCGTATGGTTTCCACATCCCAATGGCAAACCACGTTGTTGCGGTTATATTGACGGTTGGCATTTCTGTACACCAGTCCTGATAAACATTTGCAATATAACGTTTGATGTCCTTAGGTTAAGTACTTACGTGTTTGAAAAGTCTTCAGAGAAAAAGATATTCACGATTACAATTATTCGTGGTTAAGAGCTTAAATGGTTTTGGTTGGGATGATGTTGGCCCAGCGTCGCGGACGGTGGCCCAGCATTATTTCACAATTGTGTCAATGTATTGTGTTATGCGGGTAGTGGGCTTTCCGGGCGTACAACGTCATCCCTATGGCAGTCAGAGCAAACACGGGACAATCACACAATTCTGTTTCAATGTTGGGCCAGCGTCGAATACGCTTGACTGGCATTGAACCAGCAATGAGCTGCGACGCTGGCTCAACATTGAGCCGGTATTGGGTGGGTAGGCCTACATTGTGTGTACCAGGTACATCGTATAGACGTGCACACTGACCAGCGATGGTGGTGGAAGGAATAGGCCTAAACATTGAAGATATACTTGTCTACTATTTGGTTCTTCCAATAATTATATCCTGGACATTTAGGATTCTGGCCCAGTAGGAAAACCAATACAGCTATGTTCGCAAAATATTAGGCCAATTTTTTGTCTAAAGCACTCAAACTCAAACAAGCACTAAAGCCGGGCCTCGGATTTCGGAAACTCCTTTTCTAGTTGAACTTAAAGTTATTGCGGCTACAAGGTCAAATTATTGACGTAAAATGATTTTTTTTTTTTTTTCAGCCGTTATCGAACTCGTCCGAGAACTGCTGATTAGTAACATGCATAGCAAATTTGGGTAGGATGAATGAAAACCTTTCATGTTATCGCGCCCACAAGGTCAAATTATTGACGTAAAATGCAAAGAATCGTAATAAATCGGCCATTTTGAATTTTCTCAGCCTCTATTTAACTTGTCCGAGAACTAGTCATTTGTAACATGCATAACAAATTTGGGAAGGATACTTGAAAAGCTTTTCAAGTTATCGCGCACACAAAGTCAAATCATTGACGTAAAATTGCAAAATTCACAATAAATTGGCCATTTTGATTTTTTTTTCAGCCATTAGCGAACTTGTCCGAAAACTGCTTATTAGTAACATGTATTACAAATTTGAACAGGATACATGAAAAACTTTTCAAGTAATCGCGCCCACAAGGTCAAATTAAAGACGTAAAATCCGAAAAATCACAATAAATCGGCCATTTTGATTTTTTTTCAGCCAATGTTGGCTCAATGCTGGGCCGGCGTCGCAATAAACATGATACCCTTCACCGATATAAGACATATTTTATGCGAGATCCCGCCAATCCCATGAGTGTCATACATTGAGATTTTAATAAAAACAGTTAATGAAAACCATTGTGTATCACAGTTTAAAAAAAACTTGGAAAATACAGTGCAAGCACTGAAACATCCCTCGGCTGATGTAGTGACTCAAAATGCTCACAAATTTGACACAACTGCTGCCAATAGTAGAAGACCGTAAAAACGTATACCCGTGATGTATAAATATAATATACAGTATATCTAATTATACAGGCTAAATTTGTCTTACTAACTAAAAGTACCTTTATTTTTTAGTTGATCACGCCCGTTTGCGATAGAGCGCCGGTACACGTTAATGTGCTGACCAGTCATCCATGCATGCTATGCTGTGATCATTGCACTATAGGGGCCTATGCGCCTATACTGTTAAAAATGAAATAGAAAGTAACGATCCGCGGTATATGCCCTATGATTATTTTGTTATACCGCGGTATATGACGATCTTGTTATACCGCGGTGGGCTATATTAGATGTATATATTTATTTAAATGCGGTGCAGTTATCATCTAGTGCACCCTTAGCTTTACAAGGTGCATTGCACTACTAATCAGCAGGGGACGTCAGCGGTGTCAGTGTGTCTGTTGTGATAAACATCCCACTACACATTCCTAACTCTTTTAATTATGGTCGTACAGACATCAGGCTTGGGGCGAGTACTGGACAAAAGTACTCGAGTACAAGTACAAGTACTTGAAAAAATGACGAGTACAAGTACTGGATTTTCAAAAGTACTTGAGTACAAGTACAAGTACTTTGAAAAGTACTTGAGTACAAGTACCGAGTACTTTTTTTGTAAACTCTTATTAATTACATAAAATTTATTAAATAAATAATTGATTATAATTTACGTTATTTCATGTTGATGTATGTGACCCGATCCGGCGAAATGAGTTTTATGTCACACTTTGGCAAATGATTATAAAGAAAATATTTTTTCTATTTATTTTATTTTAATACAATTGTGTGGTATTTTCTAAAAAAATACAAATTGCCTTTTTGAACTTCAAATGCCATTTTCTCAAAAAAAACCCTCAATTTCAGACTTCATATTTTTCTGAGTTTGTCGGGTCCTTTTTTGGAGTGAAACACGCTACAGAGTTGTGTGATATACCAATTTAAAGGTAATTTTGTGTAGATGCGGGGTATATTAATAACTCCAATATTTAAATATGCGACTGACGACTCATTTTGTCAGGTCGGGTCACATATAGATATATAGGAGTGGTGAAAATATTTTTTGATGGGACAGGCCTATTATTGATATTGCATGATGCCATGTCCCAGCCAATAGTATGATATTGCATTTTCCAATCAGTGTACAAAGTATTGTATGCTATATGTAGGCTTACTATTTGGCGAATCATAATAAATAAATAAGCACATGCTAGTATACAAATTGTCTGTGTCTAAAGCACAAAACACGCTAGTTTAAAAACTTTTAGTAGTCCTAATGATGGTAAAATTTTGGCCCAGTGCCGCCAACATTTGGCCGCCACTGTAATACACGTTTAAATGAGTCTGAAGACACATTGTGCCATGGAAAAGATCAAGGCTATTAAAGGTATACGAATCACAATTCTGCCCTGAAAATCCAAAAGGCAGTATCTGCTTACTTGTAAAGTAAACAGAACTGCCTTTTGGCTTTGCACTGCCGAATCGCTTTGCAATGACAGTCACACTTTAGTTGCTGGTGACTGTGAAATCAAATCAAATGTATTACCAAGATTCAGCCCGGGCATACGCTGGCTGATAAATTAGCCTCTTATTAGTTGAAAAATATATTAATATGCAATTTATAGGACGAGCACCTCAGTGTTGTATCTATTTTTATACTCGGTCCGTCATCAAATTTCGGGGACGGAAAGGGTTATATAAAGCCGCCGTAGGCCTACAAGTGACTCATTATGTAACCTCACACCTTCAACCCTTACGCGACACTAACGTGTTCAATTATATTTTTCTCTAATTTGTAGCTATATTTGCTGACTCAATTCCTAGCTTCAAATGACAAACTACATGATCACGATATTAAAAATCAGACAAATCAAAAAAATACATTTTTTGACTTACCTGCTGCTTACTGGTGACCTGACGCAATGTGTATATATTGTACATTTTAGAGTAGTTTAGTACGCTAGACACCTGACGTCTTGTAAACTTGTGCATAATATTGTCTACTTTTCTTTTTTATGTTTCTTGTTTTTGGTATGTACAGCGATCCGATTTATTTATAAACTGCTTTATAAATGATTTGTAAAAATGATATACAAAAAATAGTGGTGTCCCGCATTTAAAGGGTGATGTTTGCCATCTAATTAGTTCGGTCATCTTTGTTTGAACAGTACTGTTATATCATGTGTTAATCCTACGTACTTGCTGGTTAATTCTTGGCCCAATGTCGTAGACATTGGCCCGACATTGTAAGGTCTCTGTAGATAAGACGTCGCGTTGTCGCGGTCGTGTTTTTTGATATTTACACAAGACTGGTACTGAGTTGTATGAGCTATGGCAGTTTTAATATATCTACACCGAGTCTCAACTGCTTTATAAAGATAACAGTTATAAACTACTTGTTCACTCAAGCGATATTATTTGTCCGGTGCTGGGGAGATGTCGGCTAAGTGTCTACGCAATTGGGCAAATATTGTGCAAATATTATGCAAATACCGATCGATCGTCCCAACAAAAACGATTTTTAATTGACCCTATAGTAATCTAGGTACATAGTCTTCAACGTTGGCCCAACATTATACCACCATTGTTTCAATGCCTCATGTTTTTTGGGGCTTAGCTGCGAAGAACGAGGTGTTGTAAGTGTGATTCTTAAATCTGGCGACTTTATTGTTTAAATCACGCCCCCCCTTCAATGATTACTAGTCCTACCGTATAGTATAGTCACTTGTAAATGTTATATATCAACATATATTCCTGTTTTCCAAAGAAACGTCTCTTGTCTTTTTTTCAAGAATAGTTATTTAATTATCTTGTGAACTACACGAGAACACTAGTATATACAAGGCAGAACAAACATTATTAGGAGCATGATATTGTAAAAAAGTGCACTTTTGTTATAAGTTGATGTTAGTAATTGGACTAGTTTTGAAATAATTAAAAAGTACATGTATTTATTAAATCATTTTTCAATATAATAGCTAAACGGATGGTAAAATAATCATTAACTGAATGTTTCATATCCGGCAATAATGATTTAGGATTTATCTGTGAGCTGTTTTGAATCAATTTAAGATGACAAGTACTCGTAAAGTACTCGTAAGTACTCATTAAAAGTACTTTTATTTTTAAAAGCACTTGAGTACAAGTCCGAGTAAGTACGAGTACTGAGGGGCGGGGGCCCTAGGGTAGTGGTTAGCACCGCTGCCTTTCACGCCAGAGTTCGGGGTTCGGTTCCCGGTCTCGGCGGTTTGAAAGAAACAAAAAATGTTTCTTCCCCATCCACGTGTGAAAGTCAGTATTGTGGGGAGCCTCCGTGACCGAGAGGTAGCGTGCTCGGCCTCAGACCGCCAGGGCTCGAATTTCGAATCCTGTGTCTGGAGGACAGTGTCATCTCAATCATCTCACCATCCTAAGGAGGTTCTCCTGGCCCAGTTTAGCCTATATGTGCACAAAGGTGGCCTAAAGCCCGATCCATTTCATTTCATTACGAGTACTGAGTACCGACGAGTACTGCAAAATCGGTACTCGAGTACCAAAGTACCGAAGTACCGAGTACTTTGGCCCCAAACCTGACAGACATCAAATAAATATTACCAGAAAGCTTATTTGATACTGAAAATAATGATATAAATTAGATGATGATAGCTCATAAACTCACAAATGATTGATTTGGAAAATGAGGCAGTGTATAGCAGTCTATCCTTACTGGTAATAAACGTGAACGAGGTATGCACACACGCCAAACCGATGCCCCGATTGACGACGGTGGCCCAGCATTAGAACACCACGGCAACGATGTCTCGCGTCGACCATATACACAGTCAGGTGCTTAACCTGATTACAGGGCCCATATTCTGGTACAGTTTACGATATATCTATCGTGACTGTAGGCTAGAAAATAACAGGATAAAAGTAACAGTCAAAGACCATGTACAATTGTACATGATCTTTCGTAACACGGACAAAAAGAAACAGTGGTAAAAAGTAACAGTTGATTAAAAGCAGTATAAAAATAAGGGTATATTTCAGTTCGAATATTATATATTATGTCCGTGAACATCTAATAAATATGATAATGTGAATAAAATTTAAAAAATGTATATATTACGGGAACATTTATCTATATTGATATATTCTGCTTTTAGAAAGGTAATAGTTGCTCTAAAGTACTAAAATAATAGTTAAATTAAATTATTACTATTCTGTGAAACGCACTGACGTCACTCGGTGAAAACAAGGTTATATAACACCCCCTCCCCCATACTTCATTCTGTGAAACGCAGTGACGTCACTCGGTGAAAATAAGTTTATATAAGAACCCTCCTCCCATACTTCATTGTATTAGCCAGCTCGGTGAAAACAAAGGAGGTCGAGGTCATTGAGTTTCACAGAATATATTATATTCCAGAACATGCCCTAAAAATGATGCATGTGAATAAAATATGAAATATACTATTACAGGAAAATTTAAATGCATATTTATACATGTATATTTTGTTTTAAAAATGTAACAGTCGCTTCCCCATGTACTAAACTAATGATATAGCTCAATTGTAATAGTAAATATCACATGAACGTATATTACATGAACGTATACTAAAAGTGTATAGAACTAAAAGTGATACCTAAAAAATATAAATCTGGTATTAAAAGGAGTATTTATACTCACATTTCTATGCAGTTAATTTGAGAAACAGTTTTGTTTCATGACTAATACTAACTTCAATTTATATGAATTTAGCAAAATAATTTATTTATATGATGTCTCTTAGATCATTTTAAAAATAAAAGAATATATATTATACACCTTTGAATAATATATTAGTCAGTATGTTTTATAAGCCTTTTAACCTTGACTCGTCGAGATTGACTCCATTAAAAAGGTGTTAACCATAAAAAAAGCTTAGGTTTAGCTGTTGATTCACCGTAGCTGTTATACCTTTGAACCTAAACATTAAAGCCAAATTGTGTGATCTTTGTAGTTAGGACCCCTCAAGTGTAATCTCCAGGTAACTGGCTTCATATAATTACATTTTCTTAGGCTGAATATCTCTCAAACAAAAAGAAAGCGCTACTTTTGCTATATCGCTAAATTAAAAGGACCCTTTTATAGCGCATCAAGTTAATAAACATGCTTTGATTTTTCTTTAAATGTGTGTGATTTCCCGTAGCAAAAGGAAAGTGCTTAAATGCTCTATTATTAATAAATCATATTATCCCTAACCAATTTACATCATTTGCGGGCCTACCGAAATACTTTTCCGGACAACAAAAGTGTGTTTTTTTCGCAATCCGGTCAATATTGTTACCTTTGAAAAAGTGTTAGTTTGGAAAAAATTGTTGCTTTGTAATCTTACCAATACTGTTAACTTCGAAAAAATGTTATTTTGAAAAAGTGATAATTTGTAAAAAGTGTTACTTTGTGATTCCGCCAATGCTGTTGACTTTAAAGAAGTGTTACTTGGAACAAGTGTTACTTTGTGATCCCGCCAATACTGTTGACTTGAAAAAATTGTTACTTTGAACAAGTGTTACTTGGTAATTCCGTCAATACTGTTAACTTTGAAAAAGTGTTACATTAAACAAGCGAATAGAGCGGATAACAGTAAAAGCATTGAAGAATTTTTGAGGGGTGTAGGCGAAAATATTCGTTTACAACGTTTTAGTGACTAAAAGACAATATTATCATAATGTTATTGATTCGTATCCATATATTGATTTATATCCATATATTTTCATATGTATATTTGAATGAAGTGCTAAATATATCATTTGTATGGATAGTCAAAATACATTTTTTTTGCTATGATCTCTTGACTGTTGTACTTTTTATATAAAAAACTGTTTTTGTCAAATTGTTTTTTTTCATTTTTAGGCAGATTCATCTATATGGTAGCCACAATATATTAGTTCAATTGGGGCATTTTTACACCACAAATAACCACCAAATAGAGTGAAATAAATAACAAATAAAGAATAATCTTCAATTATTTTTACTTGTAGAAATAGTTCGTTATATTATATAGCAAACGCCGGCCTTAATTATTGCAACAAAAATAAAAGCATAAAACCTTTTTTTTTAAGTTAAATTTTGACATTTTAATATTTTATCTTATTGATCATTATTAAACAGTCGTCAATAAATGAGAAATCGATAAATTAAACATCTTATTTTAGCCTTAATTATCGACTGTTACTTTTTATCCCTGTCACTTTTTGTCCTAGTGAAAACTGATTCTTTCTGTCCGTTACTTTTTGTCCCTGTTACTTTCTGTCGCACACCATTTTTCACACCTAATGTCGCACCTTAGGGTCTACTGGGCTGTACCATGAGTTGTGTCAAAATGATGGCAGCGTGTCAGTTTTGCTTACAACGAAAGTAATGACTGTATGGTCATTGCACTGACTCGGTGATCATTAGGTCATGAATCATAGTCTGAGAAGAGATATAATTCTAGCAAATCTCATCGCTTCTCAAGACCTAGTGAATAAACGATACAAAGCTCACCTTCTCATTATACCTGTCAATCAGTTTCAAGAATACACCTAATTTTTTGAACGAAATAGAGCAGCGTATTTGGTATTAAAACGTTTACTCTAATCACGCCTTGTGTGATCCCATAGCGTGCACAGGGTCTGTGTAGATCCTTTACACCTTTCATTCCGGCCTAATTACCGCGTTATAACGGGATTCTACTGTACGAGGTGTCAAGGTATTTAACCAAAGAACTTAAACATTTAAGTTATTTGATTTAACTGAACAGGCCGTCACAGCTTCGTTTTCGAATACACATGAAAATGGAAAATGTCAATAGACTCGCACACCCGGAAAACCTATATACCAGGTTCAGTGCATTTAACTAAAAATAAGAATGATTTATTAAAATTAATAAAATCAAGATGACCGTCATACTCTCGTTTTCGGTCTCACGTGAAAACGAACAATGCCAATAGATTTGCAGATCCCGAAAACCTATACGTACATAAAATCTAAAAAAAATTGGAAAAAAATTAGGTTGCCAGCTGCGGCCATTTTGAGTATCGGTAGTGAGCTGAAAATCTAATCGAGTGTTCCGTCTGAGTCGACAGGCATGACATGAGCAAGCAGAGACGAGGGATCGTACATCTTGACGTGCAGCTTTCGGAGCAGATAAATTCAATGCCATAATGAATTTTCCTTTTTAGCCTGCCTTTTATTTTTATTAAAAAAGGTGGGTTATTGCAATTGAAGTTTGGTGTCGTCGGCGCTAACATTTACTTGTGGGCGCAATAATTAGAAAAGTTTTTCATGTATCTTTCCCAAATTTGTTATGCATGTTACCAGAAATAAATATATCCTTATGTATTTCTGAATGACCAGTTCGATAATAGCTGAAAAAAAATTCAAAATAGCCGATTTATTGCGATTTTACGTCAATAATTTGACGTTGTGGGCGCGATAACTTGAAAGGTATTCATGTATTCTCTTCAAATTTGTTATGCATGTTACTACTAAGCAGTTCTCGGACAAGTTCAAAAATAGCAGGAAAAAAGTAAAAATGGTCGATTTATTGCGATTTTTCGCATTTTACGTCAATAATTTGATCTTGTGGGTGCAATAACTTGACAAGTTCTTGATGTATCCTTCCCAAATCTGTTATGCATGTTACTAGTGACAAGTCTCGGACAAGTTTATTAATGTCTGCAAAAAAATCAAAATGGCCGATTTATTGCAATTTTTCGCATTTTACGTCAATAATTTGACCCTGTCGGCGTAATAACTTCAAGTTCAATAATGGCGGCGGACTATTGTCGAGTGTGCTCTTGTTAAGTTATTTTTTGAAAAGCAAAGCTGCACAGATAAATGGTCATCTCATACAGTAAACTTCCATTCTGAAGCATAATATATCTCATTAGAGAATATCGCTGTAGTCAAAGGTAATGACAGCTAGACACTACCTGGACACTACCTACGCAGCGAACGTTCTATACTAGTATGTCGAGCCTCACAATTAAAATAGCTACCTATACTACTCTTTCACCCCCAGAAAAATATACTTGTTACAGTAACAAATAGTCTGTGGTCATGTATTGAAGATTGATAGTATTAAATATTAAATAACATGAAAAGGCACAATATAATATGCGATTGTCCAGTTTGATTGGTGTTTAAAACTTGCACAGTTGTCACAATTATCAGATTGTAAAAGGTGTAGTCACTACTTATCGGTATTAGAACTATAATTTGTCATTCTACATATTACAATTTTCAGTTTACATTGTAGAATATTCTACATCACACAATATAACAATATTTCTCAGGATAGAAATTCTGCAATGTGATAAACATGTAGAATAATCTACTTTGCATTCTGGAATATACTTAATAAGTTGAAAATTAATCCTGCTTAAAAGGAAAAACTGAAATGACTAAGGTTTACACTCAATAGCAAAAAATCAATATTTTCATTATTATTTTTCAGAAATTACCTATGTAATAATTACCAGTTTATTAAACAGATTTTTCTTTTCCTATCAGATCACTTCTATACAACCAGTGAATTAGATCTGTGGTCAAATAACACAATCCATGATTCTTTGACGTCCAATTATTTAATACGGCAAACAAAAAAAGTTGATTTATTATGATATCTACATTTCAGACTTGCTGTCATTACCACATATTAATTGATAAAGACAAATAAATATGACCATATTAATGTTTTGTAGGCTGTAAATTGCATTGAAGTACATTATTACACACAGTTCATGCATGGACATAAAAACGGAAGAGCTATCTTCATGTAAAGGACTGCTGATAACATTTCGTATAAAGCTAGCAGCAAATTGTTAAAATATCATCACATGTAAAATAGCAATATTGGATGTGTGGGATAGTAAATACAATAAAACAGGCTAATTGGAGAGGCACATCTATTATCAAAATATGACATGAACAACAGATTACAGAGATAGTATTATGAATGTCACCTGGTGAGTAAAAGTGGGCATGTTAGATGAGTAAAAGCCAATTTAATTATCGCTCTCAGTGAACATTACTAGTGATGATATTTGTCATGGTTGACTCATCACATTTTGTTTTACAGACTTGGTGTGTATGTGTGATTTTGTAATTTAATAAGAATAACACATAAACAGCTATTCAAATTATTAGAGCAAAAACGATGATTCAAAGTAAACAGGCGGAGATGTAATAATTCGAAATGGCAAAATAACTAAATTTATCCATATCCATGGTCAATATCAGCGGGCGATGGTGCTGTTGGCAGCCGGCGATAACGCCGGCCCAATCTTAAAAGTCTGCATGAACTATAATAAATTGAATCATAGTCTTCAAATAAATATTTTAGAATAACAGTTCCTATCTGTTATGTTATCATTGAAGAAACTGCATGAATGGTTTGGACTGCCAACAACTTATTCAGCTAGACATGAGCTGCCTAATCACAAAACTTAATCAACTCACAATGCCATCAGCTGACTATCACTTGATATAACAGGTTCAAAATGTGCCATAGGAGACATGTGATACAAATATGATCTAACACACATCATAATGTGAAGTTGGTTCTAAAAATATAACAGACATATTATTAAAGGGAGTACAAATATATTATTGTAACCTACAATAATGTTGCTGCAGACGCATGGAGTCAATATTAATATAAATACCAATCATTTTATTACATAGAAGCAACTAGATGAGGTTGACTGTAATAATAATGCTAGGATATCAAAGATTAAAAATTCTTGGCCAGAATAAAAGCTTGTCACTGTCGACAATTTTTTTATTTTACAAATGTATTGATAATACAGTGTAGAATGATCACAATTAAAACACCTCATGGTACATTTCATCTATAATGAATATAATTGGCAATAGGTTAGAAATTATAAACTTTACCAATTCAGTGTGCTCTTTATAGTATTTCAGCACTGTCCGGGCTAATTTGCAAAATGTGAACTAATGCAGTGGTCAAAAATGAAGAACTTGATATCAAATGTTTAAGTACCTTATATTGAACACAATATGGGAGGTGGATAAACACCTGTAAAACGACCCTTAGATAGGTGTCGATTGTACCTCATGAAGTTGACTATTAAGGAAGATTGGCAATTGTATTAAATTTGAAATAATTACAAACAAAGTACTACGCACATTTATACAGAGTTAAAGAGTTTTCCTGAGTTGACGAGGCAATAAACAAAAATCGATTTATTTTTAATCACACACACATAATTATATATATATATCCTTCTTTCAGAAAATGATATAGTATGTATATCATGCACTATGTATAGAAACATCATATACATATTTAACAGGTATATTCTTATTCAGTACGTTTGTGCTTGTGCATTTACAACAGGTTTATAGCACTATTTTTGATTTGTGTGGTTCTACGATATATAGCATGAGTGTATATACATCAAATACAACAAAAAAAATAACATACAGCAAAAAATCCTACGTCAAATGAATAATATACATTTTGTCTGAATTGATTGTATGTGCACTTTCCCATGTTTCCCATACAACATGTTATTTTGTGACAAACATTTGTTCAAGACTAATGAGAATGAGATGGCTGATGATGAATGATGACAGGATTGCAGACAGTTCTTCACACGCCCAGTGCATGAGACACATTTAACCCTCATCATACTGGACAGATTTTTATTTACTGAAATAAAAATATGTTTCATCACTTGAAATTGTAAATTGTGTTAGCAATAATTGCACAATGTACATCTCCCAAGTGGTGACAAATATTTCTATTTAAAAAAGGATATCCCTCAGTTAGATTTATTGATCAACTGAGAATCTACCACAAAATATTTTATAAAACTCAACGGTGTTGTATTTTTTAAAAACTTTTTTGAAAAAGTATATAAGTCTAGGAGGACAAGGGTTAAGCACATTGAAACTGTTTTTTTTGCAATACAAATATTGACTGAAATTTTTCCAATGTGCAAGTGGAGATGTTAAATAAGGCACTAATTGTAAATTATACCAGGTGTAGTTCTGACAGTGCACAATTTTGGAGCAGATTTCCAGTGCAGCAGAAGGACCCTCTCTTGTAAAAATGAGATTGTCCTGCCCAACCTGAAAGAGTCCTGAGGGTCATGCAAAAACAGCACAAATAATTTTATATGCTATGGTTCACCACGTTTAATTTAGAAATTGTTTAATTCACAAATTATTTTGCTATTAATATTGGGGATGGATCTTGTGATCTAGATTGTCTTCGAATTTCCTTTATTAGTATTATAAACTGCACGTCAATTAAGTTTGCATTTTCATGATATCTGGGATCAGGCTCACTTGATCATTAATTTTCACTTAATAGAAAAGCTAGTGTGGTCACAGGCCACACTGGGGTGGATAATCAGCTTGTCTCACACCTTTAAAACCATAAGAAGCCACGCAGACTTGCCTCAAAAATTGTGCACTGTAATCTGAACGAAGAAGTATGTTTGATTCATTTGAAGCTTGCACTTTGTGTCAGCAATGCCAATTTCAAATACATGTAAATACAAAGTTCACTTAGAAAGTTAATCCTTAAAGTGCTAGTCATCTCTATAGCCGCTTCCAGTCTTTCTGTTTGTCCTCCATAATTGGCATATAAATTGATTCAAATTGACAAATACAAGTCATTTTTACCCACTTGAAAATATGGCTCACGGTGGGAAATTTTTTGTATTTAATAATGAAGCGCTTTAAGGGTTAAAGCAATTCATTTGTGAAAGGCAACATTTCAATTGCTTAATAAAATATGTTTATACAAAAAAAAAAAGGCAACATACAAACAAAAAAATCTAAAACTTTGTACATATTAAAACATAATCAAATACTGATATTCGTATGTAAAGAAACATTAAGAAGAAATTGAAAGACCCAATTCACAACAAACTATCTGGATGGATGTATACTTTCACAGTGAAACGAAACCATGGCTCCAGATCTGTACAGTACGTTTTACATATTTGTATATTTGTTCCAAAAATTCACTGGTCATTGGATGAATGTATTTTTTAATTCTAAGCACATCTTAACAAACATCAATATTGGATACATAACATCCAATCTCCCTAAATTCCTTCCAATATTAGACTTTATACTGACATCAAATAGATTTTTATTTATATTTTGATTTAAAGTTCTGTGACAGATGATTCAAACAATATCAATATTTTTCAATAATATAAATCACCGTATTTGTTCTAATAAACACCGGGGCCTTATTTAGAATACACCCTGAGATTACAGGGGGGATGGGCATTTATTAAAGTATTTTTTTAAAGATCATATAGTGTACATGATCGTGGATTTCATTTCCAAACAAGGGGAGTGGGCATTTATTGGAATATAGACGTTTGTTAGAAAAAATATGGTGCATTATAATTTTTGCATTCATTTCATTGTTACAAAATTAAAATCAAGCTAAAAGTATTTTTCAAAAAGAAAATGTTGTTAAGACATAAATTTTGTTGTTACAGTGTATATGTAATAACTACACAGAAACAAAACATGATCTTAACACTGTCGCATGAAGTACCAATTGAAAATCATAAACTCTTAGTATGGTTTTAGTTCGAAGCTCGCAATTGGAATGACATTTTCAACTGAATAAAAAATGTCAAGGTGTAATGTTTTTTGACCAGTATAAAATATATTATGACTTTAACATATTAAAGCCATTGATCCGCTCATATGATACAAGGTTTTATACTTATATATATCAAACAGTTACAGCCATGTACCAATCATATAAAAGTCTTAAGTTCAACTTATCTCTTAACAGAAAAAACATGAAGATATAAATTAAAAAAATATGTAAACATATCAAATGGAAGAGAATAATATAAGTAATAAAACATGTGCATAGCTTTGAAGAAAATGTGCGATAAATAAAGCAAAATAAATATTATTATACAAGCAATATTTTACAATATAATAACATGAAATTAGAATTTTTCTCAACTAAATGTTTTGGTATGAATCAAGTTCAACTTTGTGTTGATAAATTAATTGATATTCTATGGTGTAAACTGCATCCACAGCCAGGCTAAATAAAACACAGTTCCATATGTATTTATCATAAGGCCAGTGTTATCATTAAAACTTTTCTGCTATGTATTGTATACATTCAATGTATTTTTTTCGCAGCAACAGTACAACATTATAATATAATACAATGATGGTTATAACATTGATTTATTCTAGGTGATCCACAACATCTGAATAAACAAGAGCATCTAAGCCTATTCCCAAATATACCAAGGTAAAATAACTCAGGGAAATGATAATAAGTCTACTTTTAATTTGATTTTAACATTGTCAAAAAAATCCAAGGGATGCTAATTCTAGGGGAATTTGATTTAGATCAACCCCAATTCTAGCAAATTCTGGGTGGATTTGATTTAGATCATAGCAAAATATCGATGTAATTCCAAATTTCTTATTTCCGACATGCATTTCCAAAATAAGAAATACAGGAATTTCGTCTTTATATCTCGCTTGACTGGTAAATGTGCAACACAAAAAATTACCAGCTTATGATACACGGTTCTAGTTCTATGGACATGTTTACATTATATGGTCCTATTAACTCTCCCTTTACCAATTTCGCATTTATGCGAAAACTACCTTCCTTTACCAAATTCGCATTTATGCGAAATCCACATGTGTACATGCCTTCATTGCAATGGAAATATTTCATTACATGTGTGGTTGAAATCGCCAACCAGAATAGTCAGTGACATGGACACAATGTTCTTTGGCATTTTGAATTTGTGCGATGTGCGCATTGACATAGCTATAACCTGTAATGTGCACAGGAGCTATGTCAGGGGTCCTCCTTAAAAAAGAAGTCGGTTTCTGGGGGTAGTTTTCACAGGGTGAAGTCGGTAAAGGAAGGGTAAAGGAGCCAAAATAAAATGAAAATATGATTTTTTAGTGACTTTAGCTGGATTGTGTCGCTTTAAATAAAAAAGATCAGAAGTGATTGCAGTAAATTTTTACATTAAATATTTGTGACCTTGTAGTTTTATAATGTGAAATGTATTGTAATAGACAAACGCAGTCAATCTAAACATCTAAATATGGTAAACTTAGGGTAAATAGGAACATAAATACTTTGATCTGTCCAAGCAAACATGAGACATTGACACTACTTGTTTAACCCTTGTCCTGCTACGCCCAGATATATACGGGGTTAAGGATGTTTTAGATCAATAAATATATCACTCAATTGTGATAAAATAGTTTTTAGTAGATGCTAAGTTGATCCCAATAATTTAATTTTTAACATGTCTATTTTTTATAAATAGTAATATTTTTCGTCATTTGAAGCCGGAAATTGCGTTAGCAATTCCAACTTCAAATGACGAAAAATACAATTGAAGCAATTCAGCAGGACAAGGGTTAACCCTTGTCCTGCTACGCCCGGATATATACGGTTATAAGCAGATTTTAAGCCAAATAATATGTCACTGAATATAGTTTGTGGTTTACGCTCTATTAGTCAAATAACTCAATTTAGAAGATGTCTTTTTTCAAAAAATATAAACATTTTTTTGTCATTTGAAACTGGAAATTGCGTTAGCAATTCCAGCTTTAATGACGAAAAATACAATACAACCGATTCAGCCGGACAAGGGTTAATAGGACAGCATCGTAGATGTGTACCAACATCAAACAAGCTCAGGGTAGACATCTGGTGTTTGCTAGGGTTGAACACAGACATGGGTGTCGGGAAAGAATCGTCATTTTTCTGAGCAACACTAAGGAAGACATTGACTTTTTCTGTTACATAAGTAAACTGTCGGTAGTAACTGCCTATAAGTGCTGTTAGCTTTTGCATGGTCAAACACTGGTTTACTTGGCAAACAGAAAGATATTTGCTCATTTTTGATAGGTGCTGGTACAGCATCGATGCAGCTAAAATTGTCTTTCCAATGTGGGTGAGAGGTGAGCAGAGGGGAGCTGAGAAAATAGCAAAAGATCTTGATCAATCAGAAGTGATGCATTTTTGGATAGATTTTGATGAATTCGAAATATTCAAGGAAAATTAAATAACAGTGAAAAATTAGAAACAGTTAAAGGGTTATTTAAAAAAATGCTACAAAATATGGTTCAAAAATAAGGAATGACATTTTTATTACTAGGTTTCAATTCAAAAATGTCTGTGCTGTATATAAGCAAACACTACCACTTAGCCCAAATAGTCAACTGAAATAATCACATATCAGGCTACTAGGTGTGTTGCTAGACTACTGTGTCTGTGACATCACATGTGCTGTATTGTGGTTATGAAGTAGCTCAACATAAGCACTTGTTCATTGCAAACAAGCACGCCATTTAAACAGACATATTTTTCTTGATTAGAAGTTGATAATTGCATAATCTAGCTTCAAAAGAAGAAGAAATGGCACAGAACAATGCAACATTAAAGGGCTAGTGACAATAAGAGCAATTCCAGCTCATGATATCTTCAGCTTAGCATGCTAAACGAATTAGCAAAGCAACAGTATTTAACATGTTCTTTTAATTGATCTAAGCGACTGAAGAAGGAACAGCATAGTTTGCACATAATTGTACCTGCCTCCGCATGTTCACGTTCATGATATAATAATGCCTGATTACTGGCGAGAACAGCATCACACATCATGCATGCCAGTGACTGTGTCCCATGTTGAATATCTGCTTTGTTTAATTGCTCATTGGATTGACTACTCAACACTGACTTGACACTAGGGTTTCCTTGTGGTTGACTAGCACCCTCACCCACTATATTGTAATTTGTTTGGATTGTTGGTGTATTTGACATAGGTTTTGCGATGATGTTTGCATGGTTTGTAGCTCCTCCCGGCAAAATGTTATTAGGGGGTTGAATGCCTGAGACTGCTATGCTACTAGAATGAGGAATAACATTGGAAAATGAATCGTTGCATGACTTAGAGCCTTCATTGAAATACTGAAGTTGAGGTTTAATATTTGAGAAAGTGTCACTTGATTGACTGCTAGCTTCAAATGAGCTGGCTAAAAAGTTTCTGATGTCAGACATCGGGTCACCTAACTCATCAAAAGTATCCATTGAATGGATATAGGTTTTGTTGTTCACATTTGGAATAACAGTATTTTGAAGTGCCATGTCTCCATCACCATGTAATAAATTATTATTCATAAAAGAAACATTGATTGGCGTCATATCCTTGTGTTCCACCATATACATATTAAGATTCATTTTACCATTGCTCTTTTGTGCATCCTCATCTGAATTGAACTGCCCAGCAGAATAAGAAAATTCCACTGGAGATATGGATCGGATATTCAATTTGGGTGGAGATATCAGTAGAGAATCTGGGGTAGATGGGAGATCGATTAGAGATGACATAGATCCTTCTGACATGAATATTCCAGTGTCTTCACTACTATTGTTGTTTTTTGTGCCATAAAATGATTCATCAATCCCATTCTCTTCTTGTAACAGAGGAAATTCTTTCATCTTAGTTTTTTTGTTCCCTTGTGAATTTTTTGTTTTTTTTGATGGCATGCCATTTTTATTATTGGAATCAGTTCCTATATCTCCAATTAGAAAAGGTCTTGCATCATCTTCAGTTGCCTCTAAGCCAAAACATTTGCGAATATGACATTTCCATCCAAGATAATTTTTGTATTGGTTATTGCAGCGCTGACATCGAAGTGGCTGCTCATGGTGTTTCCGCATGTGTCTGTTAAATGCTGTTCTATCACCAATACATAATCCACATTTTTCACATTTGTGACGCTTCAGTTTCAAGTGAACTACTTCATAATGCTGAATCATATTTGATGCTCTGGTAAATTGTTTACCACATTCCTGAAATAAAGAAATAAAATTAACGAATGTTTTGCTATTAGCATAATAAATAGCATTCTAAAGAGCGTAATGTTTTAACATGATATACCGGGTATATGAATACATATATACAGTGCTGTGCAAATTAATTGGGACACTTGTGAAAAACGATGTCATTTTGGGCATTTTTTAACTAGAGACACTGTTTGTTAAAGTCAAAATGTATATTATTCCTAAAGAATAATATCAACTTCTGCAACTTATTAGGTCGTAGGGTGTATGTTGACGTAACGTTGTATATTAATATTTAGTTATGACGTCATAATTAATGCACCAATGAGCCGTGTATCTGCATGTTACCAAATCTAAGGAAATACTGACTTAGTTATTATAAGTCTGTGTATTATAATAATGTCATCCAGATTTTCTCATACTGCTCATCATGCCTTCTAAATAGGAATGATCTGCTGGTTTTTTTCACATTTAAGTTTTAAAATATTTCTGACTATCAACATGATCAAGTTAACAAGGGTGATTAAAAATCGAAAAACTGGCATGTTTTTTTTTAATCATTACTATGACGTCACAATAATTAAATTTAGGTAAATAATGCTTGTGTAAGGTCATTGGTTCGTTGCCAGAATCTATACAGTCCTCTAGAAATACTATGCTAACGTTGCTGTTCATCAACATGATAAAACACTGTATAGCTGAAAATACACGATCTGAAGTCTACATTAATCAATCAAAAAATGATCCAACCCCCCTAGCATGTCAATGCGGCGGAGATGGCAGCCCAGCCCTACACCAAAAAAGTGCTTCTAAATCGTTTTTTTAACTTGGGAAAAACTTTTTTGGACTCTTTTTGTTTTTTTTCTCATGATAAATTTTAAGGTAATCCTACCAACGGTTCAGAAGATCTCTATCATAAAAATACCAAAAAAAACTATACCATAAATCTCCACCCGCCCCACATAGATTTTGCAGCCAAAATGCATCAGTTACAGCGAAATAGGTCTACAGCACCATCACTAATTTTCAATCTAAACACATAAAAAATGTCCAGGGTAGGGTCATTTCTTTGAACCAAACATGAAACAAATCCATAAAGGCGTTCAAGCTCTAGAGAGCGACATAGGATTTTGGCGGCCATCTTGGATTTTGTTGAAGAAATTGAAAAACGCCCCCAAAAATACCAAGCAAATTCCCTGGGGCCAATATGCATACTGCAAATATTTTGAAATAATCCAAGCAGGGATTTTTGAGTGAGAGCAGAGACGGCGGCGGGTGGACTCAGCAATAAGACTCACAATAAGTCTCCACCACCACATAGTGGGTGGAGACTTAAAAAAACCTTTTCTTAAAGATGACTGTCGTCAGGCATTATGTTTTTGGCCATGTTGGAATAGGAAGAATTTCCCAGGCAAATAGGCTAGAACTGCTAAAAATAAACAATATTACATGTAATCTTTAGTGAGAGCAAAATTGATTCACAGATACATGTACGCCAGTGACTCTGGTGGAAATATGCCAAACTCTAACATGTGTAAGCGTCACGATAGTATTGGATGCTATTTTACCTTGCATGTTGCTGGTCTTTTTGTTGGCGATTTCTTTAGAGAGTGACCTTGCGATTTCAAATTTGCAACAGAAGGTGAAGTCACACATCCCTTACCAGAACTGGTTTCTATTATGGTTTTTCCACCACTTTTGAATGTCTCCTCTGCAGAAGTACTGCATGTATTATCTGTATCAGTGCTTATCTTGCCATACCGTGCTTCAAACCTGACATCCGGCTTAAAAAATAAACACAAAGTTCTCTGAGACATCACTTTATCAGATTAGTTGCCTACATTACAATGAAAACATATATGATGATTATCCTAATATTGTAACAACATGCAATATTATTAGTCGCATCCAAACTTAGCCATCAAACTCCATCACATTGCTGTGCAGGTACAAACTTCGGAATCTTTACACCCTATATCTAGCTAATTTCAAGAATTTTTTAAGAAAACAAGAGCACAATCGACAATAGCACGTCGCCATTGTTGAACTTTTCCTAGGACTGGTTATTAGCAACATGCAGTATAACATAAGAGAACTTGTCAAATGTATAAACATACATTACATATTTGAGCAGTATATATATAAAACTTTTGAAGTTATTGCGCCCACAAGGTCAAATTATTGAGGTAAAATGTGAAAAATCGCAATAAATCAGCCATTTTAATTTTTATTTAGCCATTATTGAACTTATCCGAGAACTGTTTACTAGCAACATGCAGAACAAATTTGAGAAGGATACATGAAAAACTTTTCAAGTTATCGAGCCCACAAGCAAATGTTAACGCCAATGACACCAAACTTCAATTGCAGCCATTGACATTAATGTTCAACCGGCTGCCCGAAGCAGGTTAAAAAGGCCCAGGTCAGATAAACTGTCCACATCGGCCGCCCGGGTGGTAGGGTAAAGTTTTCATATATTCTATTTGCCATACCACTTCCAGGTCCAGTTAGAAGTCTCCACGGAAGACAAAAATCACAGTTTTACCTGCCCTGTTGTCTAGTATAAAAAATCCTAATGTTAATGGCTGCAATTGCAATAGCCCACCTTCTTTAATTAAAAGGCAGGCTAAAAATGGCAAAACATCAATATGGAAGGGACAGTCAACCACCCACGCACCGATATGAACGGTGTTCATATTTTTGGACATTACAAACTTGTAAAAAGGCTGGATGAGGATGGACAATTTTTCGTTGTCAACCCCCTAAACTGTAGATAATGTGAAAATAGACCATCATTAGATTCTACAATTAACGGTATGTCAGGCGAGAATTTGTTGATTTTGAAATGCTCAGAGAGCTTGAAAATGGTGATCCGTTTTCACACAGGACACAGTTCATCATAAAGATTGTATGTTCAGATATTATAATCGGCATAAGGCTAGTCTTCGTAAAACACATAGCAATCACACTATGAGTCAATCTGAGCTTGAATGTATTGCCCTCATTGGAACTGTAGCATTTGTAGTTGAAGATGATAGTGATGGTCCATTTTAAATTATTGAACTAGCAAAATTATACACAAGAAGACTTAAAGACTTAGGTCGTGCAGTTTCTGGTAGGATACATACACCTCGTTTCCAAGAACGCATACTGTCACAAATACCATGGATGAAAGTAGCTTTGCATTGCATGTGAAGAAGACAATGGAAAGGTAGCTGCACGTGAACTGCACCGACGTTCTGATCATGATGCATGTAATATGGCTGAAACCATCACTAACTTACGTGAAAAAATCTTCGATTTACAACAGAGCTTCCATGGCAAATTCACAGTTGAATTCCGTTCCACAAATGTTGTCATCATTTATTGACATGTTGTTGTGTGGTCCTTCTGCCAAAGGTGACCCTAACTTTGGTCATGATGGTAGAGCATGTGGCTTTATCCATTGCATTGTTGATGTACCATGCCATAAAAAAGACACTATCCAAACCAGCTAATAATATTCAACATAAGGTAATGGTTGACAGGGAGACACCTCTCGCAATATATATAGCTCTCAAAATGTACGGCGCAACAGAACATTGTGAGGAAACTCTAAACCAGTTACATAAATTTGGTATATATAGTCATGACCTTGAACCTTATACTTGTGATGATTTTTTTCCTAAATAGGAACTAAAATCTCTCTAATAATCAAGCATATTTAAAAAGACAAAAAAATCAACCGAATCGACAGAATAGTAGCTTAGAAATGACAATAATGTAGGCCTACTTTATCCAATATTTTTGGCGGCCATTTTGAATTTATGCAAATTAGGGTTGTTAACGTACATGTATCTGAAAATGTGTGTCCTATATCAGGATATGATACTTAGTACACCTCAAAGGGCATCTGGGCCAAATTTGGTGATTTCTTCCAAATATGAACATGAAAACCTCTAAGACAGGGGACTAAAACACAAGCCAGCTGTAAATCACCAGATTTTAAAACAAGGCCTGTCGGCGACGGAAATAGGCCTCAGCCTCTAATCATCGTTTAAAAGTGAAAATCACTTGAAAGGAGAGCACACTTGACAATAGCTAGTCACCATTATTGAAATTGTCCAAGAACTGGTTATTAGCAGCATGCAGTACAAAAACCGCACATTTTGTTCAATAGTAATGGTCTAGTTATCTGGCTCCGTTTTCCAGTTATTACGCATATTGAAGTCAAAAGTGGCCGCTGGTCGGCCATTTCGAATTTGATCAAGTTTAATTTTTTCATGGTATATCTCTACCTGAAACTGCACATTTTGTTTAATAATATTGGTCTAGCTATCTGATCTGTTTAATAAGTATTACGCATTTTACAAAAATAATGGCCAACAATCGACCATTTTGGCCACCATGACCTAGTTTCTGTCCGAATCTTGCCCAATTTCAAACTCATTTGAGCTATTAGTGAAATGGATATATGGTATAAATTTTTGAGCCGTGACATAAAAAAATGTTGTGTGAATCGCGTTAACGAGAACATTTTCCGATCGGAAGTGGCCGCAGGTCGGCTATTTCATGTATTTTGAATTTGATCAAGTTGAAATTTTTCATGGTATATCCCTACCTGAAACTGCACATTTTGTTCTATAGTAATGGTCTAGCTATCTGGTCCGGTTTTCCAGATATTACGCATGGGCGATTCCACGGTTTCGGTCGTACACTTCAGACAGTTCTTCTCTATATTTAGTCATAAATTTGTGAATATATATAATAACAAAAGTGATGTTTCAGTACAGTCTTATTTTGTTTACAAGTAGCACCATTGAAAATCAGGTTGTCTTTTGTAGTTTGGAAGAAAAATGAGTAAAATATGTCAGTTTCGGACGTACGCAGAGAATGGTCATTTGCAAACATCCATAATATCTCATAAAATATCTGTGATGTGTGGTGTAAAATCAAAATATTTTTTGTATATACATGTATGTGTAGAAAAGAAGTATGTGTGAAGGGCCCTTCACAAGTTTTATTTTTTTAGTGTTTCTTCCAAAGTGAAAAAACAATTTAAAGTTTGGTTTCGGACGTACATTTTTGGGTTTCGGATGTACGCATCTGAATTCAATATGTAGCAGCTATAGTATCACTTTGGATTTAAATTTAATTTTTTGTCCACCACGTCATGCATGATAAAGCAATAAAAAAACACTCTGGTGATTTATAGATTGCTATGAAATGCCTAAACCTTTTTGGAAGCTCTGCTTGTATGGTTTCGGACATACACCTAATTAGCTCTCGCCTTCACCGTAGGTGAGACGGAGGGAGCTATGGATTCTACCTCCGTTTTTTTTGGCCTCTTCTTTAGCCTATAACTTTGTAAGAAAATAAGCTAGGATAACAATTTTTGGTATGTGGGTTACTTCCAGGTGTCTAATGGACAGGTTAAAATATGTTTAATCTGAATTCAATACGCAAGGTCGCAGAGGAGAAAATGATGATGTTACGGCGTTGGGCCGTCCGTAAACAATTCGTTTCCGGAGCATATCTCTGAAAGTACTTGTCCGATTGTCTTCAAACTTTACACACAACACCCCTAGGGGGTCTAGTTGTGCCTTTTGGGGTATTTGAACTTTGACCTACTTCTGGTTCAGAACTATGACCTATTTAGACGTTTTGATGCACACTTTGTTTCCGGAGCAGATCTCAAAAAGTACTGGGCCGATGACAGTCATATTGCACATGTATACATGTTCTCTAAGGTCCCTAGTTGTGCCTTTTCAGGTTTTTGGACCTTGACCTAATTTATAACATCGGTAAATCCGACTGAAAGATTTTGCGGAATATCATGAAAACCGCTCAAGATAGCTACACCATTACTATAAAACAAATTGTGAGGTTTCAGGAGAGGATGCATCTTGAAAAATTTCAAGTTGATAAAATTAAAAATGGCCGCCTATCGGCCATTATTCACCTCGACAGGCCTGATATTGCGGAATATCATGAACACCGCTCAAGATAGCTACACCATTATTATCAAATAAATTGTAAGGTTTCAGGAGAGGATGCATCTTGAAATATTTCAAGTTGATAAAATTCAAAATGGCCGCCTATCGGCCATTATTCAACTCGACAGGCCTGATATTGTGCAATATCATGAAAATCGCTCAAGATATCTACACCATTACTATAAAACAAATTGTAAGGTTTCAGGAGAGGATGCATTTTGAAAAAAATCAACTTGTCCAAGTTCAAAATGGCCGCCAATCGGCCATTATTCACTTTCACATTGCCGTTATTTGGTAAACCGTGCTAGATGGCTAGACCATTACTATGAAACAAAATGTGTGATTTCAGGAGAGGATGCATCTTGAAAAAATTTGACTCGATAAAATTCAAAATGGCCGCTTATCGGCCATTATTCACTTTGACATGGCCGATATTTGGTCAACCGTGCTAGATGGCTGGACCATTACTATAAATCGAAATGTGAGATTTCAGATGAGGATGCATCTTGAAAAAGTTTGACTTGATCAAATTTAAAATGGCCGCCTTTAGGCCATTATTCACTTTCACATGGCCGATATTTGGTAAGCCGTGCTAGATAGCTAGACGATTACTATAGAATGAAATGTGAGATTTCAGCTGAGGATGCATCTTGAAAAATTCTGACTCGATCAAATTCAAAATGGCCCCCTATCGGCCATTATTTACTTTCACATGCCCAGTATTTTGCAAACTGTGTTAGATGTTAGTCCATTACTATAAAACAAAATTTGCGGTTTCGGGGGAGGATGCACCTTAAGTTTTTGACTAATTTATATCAAATTCAAAATGACGGTAAATCAGCTATTAGTTACCTCGATTGGCCTGATATCGGGTAAACCGTGCCAGATAGGTAGCCCATTACTGGGATACTGATTAGGATCATTAATTTCAATGGAGGTTTGCAATCTCTGACAGACTGTCTAGTTCTCATCTTACTCAATTGCGTCTTGATTTTTAACCTAGCCTAGGACTACATTGATAACCCTACACAAAATTGCTTAAATCAAATTCTAATTCGGAGTGGGAGCTCCTGGACTTATGTAATCTTGTTTGATAGTGGCAATTGCACCCATTGTAAGACAATTATTAATAATTAAGCTAAATGTTAAATTTTTTCTTGTAATAGAAATAAATGTATGACTATCACTTCTCATAATTATGGCTCACTGCAATACAAATCTGAAACTGCTATTTTTTATATAAATGTGTTAGAAGTGCTTGTTTCAACAGTTCAATATACATTGTGTAAAGTGCTTGTGTGAATTCCATGTATAAAATATACAATATTGTGTATATATCTTGACCTAACTAGAAGCTGAGATATATGCTATAACATTTCACAATTTCATTTTTAAAATTTGAAAAAAGCAAGATTAAATTTATTTTTTTCATACATGATAACCCGTATTCATGTGGCAAAATCTTCAAAGGAAAAAACTTTTAATGTGTATATCTGGAACTGTGTTAGTCTAGAAACTGGTATTTTTCAATTAAGAGGATAACTGAAACTTTAGTTTAACGTTAAATACAATCAACTTCTGAACTTAGCTTTAGATCTTAATCATGTTGATGTCTATTTCTGTAAATCCCGTGGATTAATGAGAATTTTCTATATAGATTGTATTTTTGGGATTGGGACTTAAGGCGGCTAGGCCACTATGTTTTTTTTCTCTGTTTTAGATGAGCGCGCGCATTAGATTTAGGCATCGCATTACAAAAAAACATGTGTTTTTTTGGATTGTTGCCGTTTCCCCAAAAAAATTTCGGGAGAAAAAAAAATATTTAATTTTTTTTTTATTTCAGGAGATAAAAAAACATTTTCCCAGCAATGTTTTTTATTGCTTTTTCGTCGCCCACACTAACTATTTTTCAAATAGAACAAAAGTTTTTTTATTTCGTTGCCCTTATTAACTTTTCTAGAAATTTTGTCCAATGTTTTTTTTATTTCGTCACCCTCATTAACTTTTCAAGAAATAGGTTCAATGTTTTTTTTTCTCAAATGTTTTTTTTACCGCCCTCCCTCATTAGATTTTGTTTTTTTCTGATCTAAAACAGAGAAATTAAACATAGCGGCCAAATACATCACTGCCATAATGTGACAAATTTATGAACATAATTAATAATCCACTTGAATTAAAATTTAAAAAATGTTTATGTCATAATAAAGCAAGTAAAACAACAAAAGCCTGTTTTTTGACCTCAAAAATAATATATTGTTGAAATATAGGTGTTCCTATTTCAGTTGCAAAGGTTCCTTTTTGTGGTTTCGGACGTACATTTTCATGTACAGTGCAACCTGTACTCAAAACAATACTAATTAACCCTCACTAAACAGGAACCTGTCTACACCGAATACCGACTCATTATTTTCCCCAAATGCATAAATTATATATGTCTTTCACCTGTCCAAACCGGAATCGATTTTTTTTTTGAATTTTTTAAAATCGCATGTGGTGCACTAAGGGTTAAACAGGGGGCGGCGAGGTGACGTAATGTTTATCCTGCTTATTATCTGGTTATGCAATGGGGAAGGTGCGAAGTTAGTGTTGGTAGCACCTTTTCCGCGTTGGAAGAACTATTATGGCGCCTTTACTTTGAGATTGGTAAGATATTGTAACAACATAATGGATTAATAAAATAATTGGTTAGTAAAATATTGTAACAAAATCTTCGACTAACAAAATAATAAAAGGTCATATCAATTCATAAACATATCAGTGCAATAAACAATAATTCTCACATACATTAGACTGTGTTTTTGGATAAATTTATTTTGTTTGTGATATATAATGGCCCAATAAATAAATAACTAACGGTAGGTAAAATATAAAAACGTTTGATTTATTCTTTCATCGCTCGATTATTCCTATATTATTTTTTACTCTTAGTCAAGGCATTAATTGTATTAAATAACATAATTATACAGTATCGGATCCAGCGTCATACATTCCAGAAAATATATAAAAGCTACCAAAAAACGATTGTTGTCGTCATGAAACGGTTAAAAAAATAAAAATGCTGCAATATAATATATATTAACTCAGTAGCGAAAGCACAACTTCTCCTACTACTACTTTGATATTTAAACGGACTGATGTCGGTGTTAATAAATATGCTCTGTGTTTGAAATGTGTGACGGGCGATTACAAGAATGTAATGTTATTTCAGATCGGGCGCTAAAAATGTTTATAACATGACAAATGCACTCCGTGTGTGAAATATGTGACACTCAATTACAAAAAATGATAAATCATCACGGACACAATATGCATACCCTGTAAAAGATTTACTAATCTATGTATAGTAGCTGTATTATGTGTTTTATATATATATCATGCTTGAAAAAATAATGTATTAATTGATTATTATATGCTTTTTATTTAAAAAAATCTTTAAAAAATTGTATCTTTTTAATATATCAATTTATTTGCATACATCCACCTATCATTTGTAGACCTACCGACGACACATCCTGAATTATAACCCTCATGTCAATTGCACAAGCTATCGTTGTTTGTTCCTCTCCGAAGGCAAAAAGCCCTCTCCAAACCGGAACCTGTCCAAACCGGAATAAAAGTTTGTCCCCAAAGCATTCCGGTATGGACAGGTTTTACTGTACGTCCGAAACTTTGTACGTCCGAAGCCTTTATTTCTGAGAGAGAAGCCCCAATGCGAAATCTAAAATATACTGAAAAGTAATCATGGGATATAATTAATTTGATATATTAGGTGAAGTTTTTTTTCTGCTATTCATTTAATAGTAAAAAAAACAATTGGTATATTTCTGGTTTCGGACGTACACAAGTATAATTTATTTTTACAATTTTTTTTTCAATTATAGAATTTTTGTTTTTTCAAATTTGTTCAAGTAATATAACAAAATATCACTAGTAGCTGCATACAAATCCCAAAATTAGCTATAATTTTAAGGTTTGTGTGGCACAGAATTTTGGATGTGCCATTTTTATTATTTTTTCAACAATTTTTCTTTTTTAATTTGATGTCAGTTCAATGAGCCATTCCGACGTGAAAAATTACAAAAAGTGTTTCGAGTTTACTAAATTTGATCATTTACCTGCCATATGCAATAGCTACCTTTGTGATTTTATGAAATTTATTTTTTAGTAAAAAATTTCATAACTGCCTGCATATTACAAGAATGATGGCCAATAATCGGCCATTTTGGCAGCCATGACCTAGTTTCTGCCCGAATCTTGCCCAATTTCGAACTCATCCGAGCTATTAGTGAGATGGATATAATTATATAGTATACATTTTTGAGCTATACATAAAAAAAAATTGAGTGAATAAAAAATCTGACAAGATTAAGGTGAGCTGTATTTCGCTCACCTGACTTCACACTTGCGTGAGCTATGGTGTGCGTGAGCCAAATCTGATAGCCTGCTTTAAAAAATAAGGTAATTACAGGGAAGGTGATGGTATGTTTATGATATGTATTATCAACCCTGGAATTATTATTTATATGGGCAACTGTCCCTTGCAAATAAAATGCACCTCCTAGATATAAAAACATCAAAATATTTTTTTTGGTCATGATAGCCTCATCATGCTCAGAAATTGACCCATCAATTATTTTAGTTTTGTCTAATTACAAACACTAGGCCCATACACCACAGTTTCACAGTGAATGCGTCATTGCGAAAGCAAATACACTAATGGAGCAATTTGTAGGCCTGAAAACGGTTGTTACATTACTATATGGGTTTGAAAAAAATGTGAAGGAAACAATAAAAAAAATATCTCAGATTTCAACAGATTCAGTTAATTTCGAACACTGGCATTTCAAAATATATTTTTGTTTCATATTTTTTTTATGGACGAATTTCATTGGGCATTACATTAGTACCATATTTGAGTATACTGCACATGTTCATGCTTCTAAACTGGTTATTTTCTCTTTAGATTAAAAAAAGGGTGGGTGTTCAATTATACCCTGTACTTGGTGTTCGAAACTACCCCCTCTACTTCGAACATACCCGCCGTTACCTTGGGTACTACAACTTCCTGTACAACTTTCAGATTCATTTTTTGGTTTTGCGCCCACAAAAAATTATGAAGTTTATCAGTGGTGGACATTTTGAATTTCAGTAAAACCTTGAGCTGCACAGGTCCATGTCTTGGGGAATGTGATTGTAAAATTTGAATAATTTTTGACTTTTAAGTTTTTGTCCTATAAAAAATTATGAAATTGATCTGTGACGGCCATTTTGAATTTCAGTTAAACCGCTGGGCTTTACAAACTCTATAGCCTGATGCCCGGGACAACATAAAAATGCATGTGGGCTACTGGATGTGACTATTTGCCAAGTCCGATGGGCAACTATCAGAAGATAGATAAATGTCTATTTTAAAAAATTAAAATATTACACTCAACTTACCGTATATCTTTGCTATCACTGATTATAGTCTCTAATTTGCATCTAACACTGTACAAAGACATATTGATATAAAAAAAGTATATAATGAGTGTTTCGTTTTTTCTGAAAACCTTGCATTTTTGTCGGGGGAACGCAGGCCATCACCAAGATTAATTTTGTAAAGCCCTGAATGTTGACTGTTGAGTTTTTGCGCCCACAAAAAATATTAAGTTGATCCCTGGTGGCCATTTTGAATGTCAGTAAAACTTTGAAAAATTTTCCCGCACATCTCCATATCATGAGAATGTGATACATAACGTAGTAAAATTTGAAAAATTTCTGACTTTAAGTTTTTGCTCCCACAAAAATTACGAAGTTGATCCGTGGCTTTTAAAACTCACTTGGGCATCTCCATTTTGTTACAGTTAGGAAGATGATTTAAAAATTTGTTTGAATAATTAAAAACTCACTTCCACATTCCTATGTTGTTACGAATGTAATTTTAAAATTTCGAAAAAAATGCGACCATTAGTTTTTGCACCCACAAAATAGAGTGATGCCTAATGGCTGACGGATCCTATGGGCAGAGCGTGGGGGGGGGGGGGGGGGGGTTGGGGATAAAATATGTGGAACACCAAAAATGACAAAGAAACATGTCTCACAGATTTTTTTAAACTATAAATATATGAATAGATTATAACAGACACAAAAGCAAAAACACTGTCCACATCGGAGCCTGTCATATTAAACCGGAATAAAACTATGTCCCTTTGAAGCCATTCCAGTATGTACAGAACTTTGCACTGTATAATATAAAACAATTGAAGCTGGAAAAAAAAATTAGTCACCTGCTCCCAAAAATTAGAGCTCTAGATCCGATCATTTTATTTTTTAGACAAATTAGTTATTACGTTAATGAATAATTTTCCTTTACCTTTGACCTTGACCTCCAGTAAAAAATATTTGGCAGAGGGGTTGAATTGTTATGTGAATTATAAATTCAATCAGTTAGGCTGTGTTGGAGCAGTAGCCAAAACAAATTATGGCAATGACAGTGGAGAAGGCGGCGTGGCACACGACCGGGACAACATTACATCCCTTTGGACCCAATGGGCAGAGGGGTAAAAACATGGAAAATACTTTTTATTTTCTTTGCCAACAAGGTGGGATATCCACCCTTTGGCACTGAGTGGGGTGGTGGAGTCACGATTCCCTGGACCCTTCCATGTTGGAAAACCTGCAATGCACTTTTCGTGTGATAAATGAAAAATTACCTGTGCCATATTCAAAGAAGTAGTTGCTATTTGTGTATTTGTGCGAATAAAGTCTACAGAAGTAAATTTATTTTCATTGATGTAATTGTTCAAGTTTTGTTGTGTAGTACTCTCTTCAGTCATTGTAATGAATTCTCCTGGCACTTTAATATTGTCCTCACATTGGCACATAATGACCCGTGATTGTCGCATCTCACAGGGCATGGTCATCACTACAAGGAAAAAGAACACATAATGTACACAATGATTCAAATGTTTAATGTACACAATTATGAAAATAGACTATGTCCACTGCCCTCCACTGCTCTATGAGGAGGTTCTGGAGGCCATCAATGAGGCCGCTTGGACAGAACAATGTGGGAATCTCTAAGAATCGAGATACCCAGGGAAGGCTGCACTAAAATGTAGTTTGCCCAGGGTAAAACCTGGGTGAAGTTTTATTTGCCGGCCCTAACCTTCCTCATGGGGCGCACCGAGGGTAAATTTATCCCTATTTAAATTATATCAAAATTACTTTCTCATACATACATAGGATGAAATCGGTCGAAATTCCATAATTGATGATAGCCTCTAATTGGTCAGCATACTGATGATCATAACAAATAGTTTTGAGAGTATTGTCATTACCTGGTGCTACATGCATAGAAAACAAGACTACATAAGTCCAGGAGCTCCCGCTCCAAATTAGAATTTGATTTAAGCAATTTTGTATAGGGTTATTAATGTAGTCCAAGTCTAGGTCAAAAATCAAGACGCAAGACAACTAGGTCTAAGAAGCCCAGTCTAAGAGTAAGATAAGAACTAGACAGTCTGTCAGAGATTGCAAACCCCCATTGAAATTAATGATCCTAATCAGTATCCCAGTAATGGTCTACCTATCTGGCATGGTTTACCCGATATCAGGCCAATCGAGTTAACTTATAGCTGATTTACGGTCATTTTGAATTCGATATAAATTAGTTAAAAACTTAGGGTGCATCCTCCCCCGAAACCTCAAATTTTGTTTTATAGTAATGGACTAACATCTAACACAGTTTGCAAAATATTGGGCATGTGAAAGTAAATAATGGCCGATAGGGGGCCATTTTGAATTTGAACGAGTCAGAATTTTTCACGATGCATCCTCAGCTGAAATCTCACATTTCATTCTATAGTAATCGTCTAGCTATCTAGCACGGTTTACCAGATATCGGCCATGTGAAAGTGAATAATGGCCTAAAGGCGGCCATTTTGAATTTGATCAAGTCAAAATTTTCCAAGATGCATCCTCAGCTGAAATCTCACATTTCATTCTATAGTAATGGTCTAGCCATCTAGCACGGTTTACCAAATATCGCCCATGTGAAAGTGAATAATGGCCGATAGGAGGCCATTTTGAATTTGATCAGGTCAAAATTTTTCAAGATGCATCCTCTCCTGAAATCTCACATTTTGTTTTATAGTAATGGTCTAGCCATCTAGTACGGTTACTAAAAACCGGCTATGTGAAAGTGAATAATGGCCGATAGGCGGCCATTTTGAATTTGATCGAGTCAATTTTTTTCAAGATGCATCCTCTCTTGTAATCTCACATTTTGTTTTATAGTAATGGTCCAGCTATCTAACACGGTTTACCAAATATCAGCAATGTGCAAGTAAATAGTGGCCGATAGGCGGCCATTTTGAATTCGATTGAGTCGAAAGTTTTTAAAAGGCATCCTCTCTCGAAACGTCACATTTTGTTTTATAGTAATGGTCTAGCTATCTAGCACGGTTTACCTGATATCAGGTCTATCGAGGTAAATAATGCTGATTGTCGGCCATTTTGAATTCGTAAGTTAAAAATTTTCAGGGTGCATCCTCCCCCGAAAACTCACACTTTGTTTTATAGTAATCAGGTAATGGTCTAGCCATCTAGCATGGTTTACCAAACATCAGCCATGTGAAAATGAATAATGGCCGAAAAGGCGGCCATTTTAAATTTGATCAAGTCAATTTTTTTCAAGATGCATCCTCATCTGAAATCTCACAATTCGTTTTACAGTGATGGTCTAGCCATCTAGCACGGTTGACCAATTAACGGCTATGTGAAAGTGAATAATGACCGATAAGCGGACATTTTTAATTTTATCGAATCAAATTTTTCCAAGATGCATCCTCTCCTGAAATCACACATTTTGTTTTATAGTAATGGTCTAGCCATCTAGCACGGTTTACCAAATAACGGCCATGTGAAAGTGAATAATGGCTGATTGGCGGCCATTTTGAACTTTGACAAAATGATTTTTTTCAAAATACATCCTCTCCTGAAGCCTTACAATTTGTTTTATAGTAATGGTGTAGATATCTTGAGCGGTTTTCATGATATTCCACAATATCAGGCCTGTCGAGGTGAATAATGGCTGATAGGCGGCCATTTTGAATTTTATCAACTTCAATTTTTTCAGGATGCATCCTCTCCTGAAACCTTACAATTTATTTGATATTAATGGTGTAGCTATCTTGAGCGGTTTTCATGATATTCCGCAATATCAGGCCTGTCGAGGTGAATAATGGCCGATAGGTGGCCATTTTTAATTTTATCGACTTGAAATTTTTCAAAATGCATCCTCTCCTGAAACCTCACAATTTGTTTTATAGTAATGGTGTAGCTATCTTGAGCGGTTTTCATGATATTCCGCAAAATCTTTCAGTCGGATTTACCGTTGTTATAAATTAGGTCAAAGTGCTGGGTCAACTTCAAGGTCAAGGTCCAAAAACCTGAAAAGGCACAACTAGGGACCTTAGAGAACATGTATGTGCAATATGACTGTCATCGGCCCAGTACTTTTCGAGATCTGCTCCGGAAACGAAGTGCGCGTCAAAACGTCTAAATAGGTCATAGTTCTGAACCAGAAGTAGGTCAAAGTTCAAATACCCCAAAAGGCACAACTAGACCCCCTAGGGGTGTTGTGTGTAAAATTTGAAGACAATCGGACAAGTACTTTCAGAGATATGCTCCGGAAACGAATTGTTTACGGACGGCCCAACGCCGGCACATCATCATTTTCTCCTCTGCAACCTTGCGTATTGAATTCAGATTAAAAATATTTTAACCCGTCCATTAGCCACCTGGGAGTAACCCACATACCAAAAATTGTTATCCTAGCTTATTTTCTCACAAAGTTATAGGCAAAAGAAGAGGCCAAAAAAAAACGGAGGTAGAATCCATAGCTCCCTTCGTGAGGGGGCTAACAAATAAGTAGCTCTCAGTAAAGATGACAATGTTCCACACCTGCAATTTTGTCACTGACAGGCGATTGGAAACAAGACAGTACAGCCGCTTTCAGTGATATACAGTAGAACCTGCTATGAAAAGCCACCCAATGAGGCACTTGAAAAGTGGCATTTCAAGGCAGGTGGCTGTCCATAGGAGGTTCATTTGTATACAAAATGACATCTTGGGGAATGGCCAAGTAGCCTCCTATTAGAGGTTGGCTGCCCATAAGAGTGGCTGCTCATAGCAGGTTTTCCTGTACAGTGCAAACCAAACTTCTTCCGGCATTAGCATTGGAGTAGTACCATTATGAGCAGGTGATACTGGTAATGGTTCCACCCAAAGACAAAACCAAACTCAATTTTGAATGAGCTGAAAAGGAGGCTAGTTTTTTTCATTAAAAAAAATTGTCCCAACCTCATACCTCTTCAGCCAAGAAAAACAAAATGTTTTAAAAGAGTGCAATAATTTTAAATTTTCGAGTGCAAAATATATATCTCCTCCCCCCCCAAGAAAGAGTAAGTTTTTTTTTCATTTTTGTTGAAAAAAATTGCCCCGACCCCCTCATCCCTCAACACAAGAATTTTTATTTTAAACCTAGAGTGGTTTATACTGCAATAATTTTAAGTCCAAAAAATGTTTTCACTCAACCCCTCCCCCCACAAACACCCCACAAGCCCTCGTCTTCGCACTTATCAAGGATTGAAAGATTACAATTTTTTTTGAAAATCTGAATGAAATTGTTCAATGGTAAACACAACATGCCCCATATTCCACCATCAAAAATTAATTGGATTAATTGAAATTAATCATTGAACCTGCCATCGCAGATGACATGCAAAAAGTAACTTCTAGAGCTCTCAAAACGTATCTAACAAAAGCTATTTATCACTCTCCTCAACTTTATATTTTCTTAAACATCAATTTTCTTTTGTACAATGTGGATGTCAAAAAAAAAAAGTGGCACAAATTGTTCCATATTTTTTACTCGCCTGCATTTTTCATATCAGTGTGAATAACTAACTGATTATACCACTCGCCCATTCGGGCGAGTGCATTTGAAGTGCTACTCGCCCAGTAAAATTTGAACTCGCCCGAAACAAGGGGCACTAAGCTAATTCCTAAAACCGTGCCAGCGTTCAAGAGTCAGCTGGTCTACCAGCCTCTTTCCCCCCTGCAGCCTGATACTCCACATTGGAGGTGCTGCTGGAGTACAAAGTTCTAATTCAACTAAGTCTAAGACGTGTTTAATCATTGGAAAATTGACAAAAAACTAATGACTTTTAAATAAATGTAGCAGGATATGTGAGCATATGTATTATAGTGACATAATATATGGACATGTATAATCCTTTAGTTGGCAGTTTAATTATAAACATGTCATTTAGTGGTGGTCGTTCTTTAAATTATATTGTCTGTGACGTCCTTTACCAATGTTTACATATATTTGCAGGACATAGATATTTGTTTACATGTCATACACTGCACGTGTATGTAACAACACGCGTACTCGTCAACAAATGCAGGTGTGCGCACGCATGTCTGTTACAATTGACCCTATAGGGGGGTGACACAATTGACCGATTGCTCAGACAAGTGCCGCATACTTAGAGCTCAGTGCATGCGTACCGGGTCAGCGATGCATACACATTACATGTAGGTCTGCCGACTCCAGGCAGTCATCGCGCTGATCCGAAAATCCCCAATCGTGCCGTAATTACGCCACTCTTTTAGAACCTGGCAGGTCACGATTGCGTGACATGAACATGATGAACTAATAGTAAAACAAATCTATCGTGACAAATTATTATTTTCACAGCAGACTACATGTTTAAATTACGGAAAAATAAGCACTCGCCAAGCTGGGCTAGTTCGTGGCCAGCCGAACTCGCCCGTTTTTTTTCCTACTCGCATTGGCGAGCGGGCGAGTGCCAATCATGCACACTGCATATCCGAAATTTTGGAGCTATAACATTTAATTTTTTGTTGTGTCTCCCTACTGTGACTAAAAATGACTTATAAAAAATGTTACTTATGTACAAAACAATCATTCATATTTTTATAAAAGGCTTTATAAATGCGAGAGGCCGAGACTTTCGTTGCGTGATTTTTCAGCTCCCGCGGCATTCACCTGTTTCACACTGTGCCAGATGGTATATGATGTCATTAATCTGGTGACAAGTCTATTTTTTAATAATTATATATTACAAATCCTTCATCTAGGATCATCTAGGTGGTCTCAAGAGCTCCCTCATATGTCAGTGGACATTTATTGCATTTTTTCACAAAAAATAAAAAAAATTGCACCTGTGTAAATAAAATTATCAGGAAATTAAAGGCGAGAGTAAGCAACATTCTTAGTTTCTGCAAGAAATCTGATGATGGGAAAGAAAAGGTGATAAAAGTGCCATTCAATACAATTCACGCTTTTAATTCTGCAATGATGGCTTCATTTCTACTGGGTAAGTAATATAGCGCTGACTGGCCTACGGCGCAGCTGTCCTGCCACGGACATCAACGATGCCCAGTTCGAGGTAAATCGCACTCGACTGACTTACCTACAATGCATACATCTTCACTACCATATTTGCCGCATATGATGCAACACGCGGTACACCGGGGTACCGTTGTACCCCGGGGTACCGCGTAATTTGCGGCGCCACCTGGTCAATGCGGCGGCACTTTGCGTTGCAAAAGGTTCCGACATTGAAAGATGTTTTACCAATAGTCCTTATTGACGAAAATGCCCCCAAAATAAGAATATTTTGCAAAATAAGAACGTTTCACATCTATTTTTGCCCTCTTTTAAAATTATTTTACACTTTTGGTACCCAGGGTACAGCCCTGAAAAATAAAATAAATAATTAAACAAAATGGCGGATTTCTATTTGGTACCCCAATGTACTGCGAGGTGCATCATATATGTGAAGATTTTTTATTGTTAGAAAGGAAAAATATGTTTATATTTAAGTTATTTATCCGAAATTACACTTGAGAATCCCAAGTGATATCAGTTGGAATGGAGTGGAAACGCCAGACTTTGTGAGATAGGTAACATAGTCAGGTAACGAGTCAAATGTTGACGTCATCACACATGGCATCACAAGTGTCTTCATGTTTATCAACAACTTCAAGGGGTTCTGAGCATGCGCATTTGTGGACAAATTCTCCTCACATGGATGTGCATGCTCACGAATGTCCCACTGGCAAATGTTGATGCAAACTATATCGCCGTGAATTGTAGTTGTATTTTACCTAAATTCAGGTCCAATATATCATATATCAACTCAAGAATCACAGAGATGTAAGTAAATATATTTACTATAAGCAAGATGATATTAGATTTGCCATAGTTCATCAGATTGAGCCAAGAGTAGCAATTTAAAGTTGGTATCAAAGCCACTTTGATACTCAATTAACGGCTCTGTGGGTCGCTGCGCTCACCCAGTGGCAGCCAGAGCCTTTGTTTACTCGGCTACCACCAGTAATAGTGAGCAAAAAGAACAAGTGCATCATGTACATGAAACAAACATTATACAAATATGTTTTTTATTGCAGTGTCTCACAAATTCACATAAATTCTGAAAAAAAAACGAGAAAAACATTCAAATGTCTGTTCAGTGTTTGTGATGACATAACCTTTTTCTAGGCTAGCCTACCTAACACAAGAAATAGAAATGTGAAATGGTTGAGAATTACTCGATTAAGATCATATTATGGCGCCTGGTAGGCCTAGATCTCTACTAACATCAGTGAGAACCTGGAATGGGGAGGATCACATCTCCAATATTGCGAGTAAGTCTAATTCAAATTTCCACAAGTGCTGGGTTTCTTGAGGAGGAATTTAATGGGAAGTCACTCAAAATTAAAAGAGATTGCATATTTTCAATGGTTCGGTCATTTTGGAATACCGCTACTCTTGTCCTGTATGGGATCAGTACAGGCAAGGTGATATTGATAAATTAAACAAAATTCGAAGAGCTGCTGCACGCTTTGTAACAAACAACTACCAGCGTAAATCAAGTATAAACTGAAAGTCAAATTAACTTGTAGTTGTAGTGCATCTTTTCGCCGATTTTTTGGTCAATTCTCAACAGATTTTCATAACATTTTCTAAACATACTCACCTTCTGAACAAATATTTCTGAACATGTATAGGACCTTCTGTCCTGAACATAAAACCTTCTGAACATAGACCTTCTCAACAAAGGACCTTCTGAACATAGAACCTTCTGAACATAGGACCTTCTGAACAAAGGACCTTCTGAAAATAGGCCCTTCTGAACATGGGAGATCTTATCCAAGATCTATGCTGGACTGACTTACAAAGTATAAGAAAGAACTTCAGGCTGACAAGCCTGTACAAAATTTTAAACAGAATAATCACTGTACATACCTTTCAGTGACCTATTAACCCCAGCAGACGAAAGAACTTGTGACATAAAAAAAACATTCAAACATATTAGAGAGCTCTAACAGTAACCACAGCTAGGACAAAATTCCGAAGAAGTAATTTTGGTGTTTTTTTTGCGTTTTTTTCAGGATTCATGTGAATTTGTGATACACTGCAATAAAGACATACCGTACTTTTCTTTGCTTGTTTGTTCTTTTTGCTCACTATTACTTGTAGAAATGAAGCCATCATTGTAGAATTAAAAGAATTATTTGTTTTAAATGGTACTTTTATCACCTGTTCTGGGGGTTCCCATCATTAGATTTTTCGCAATTACGAAAAATGATGCCAGCTCTCGCCTTTAATTTGGGTACCCTGGTGTATCTAAAAACAAAACTCTCAACAGCGACATCATCTCAGTAGTTTTCTTCAGCTGCTTTAAAAGTTCAAGTGTCTGAGTGATGTTTTGGATTCTGTTACCCCCATAACAATTTGCAACAAATGCTTGAAGAGGTAGGTGGAACAGGCATGCTGTGGACCCTTCTGATAATTTTTTTTACACATGTGCCAACTGCCCTATGAGGAAGTTCTGGAGGACATCATTAAGACCATTTGGACAGAACAATGTGGGAATCTCAAAGAAATGAGATACGTGGGGGAGGCTGCACTGGTTTACCCAGGGTAAAACCTGGGCAAAGTTTTGTTTGCCTGCCCTGCACTTCCTCATGGGGCGCGCCAAGGGTACAAATGGAAAGTTTCATAGCTATAAAGATGAGAATGCATCAAAATTTTTCTTTTTCCATGACACCCTTAATTAGACTTGAAAAAAAAACGGAGGCCGGAGGCTATGCCTAAATTTCTAAATGTTATGTGCATATGTGGTATATTTGCTACTGTTACTGTCTTTCCGGGCACTCGTTGGGTGCCCTGGTGTATCTAAAAACAAAACTCTCAACAGCGACATCATCCCAGTAGTTTTCTTCAGCTGCTTCAAAAAGTTCAAATGTCTAGGTGATGTTTTGGATTCTGTTACCCCCATAACAATTTGCAACATTGAAGTGCCATCTTTTGGACGTTTTTATATTATAGCTCAGATTTTGATCTAGCACAGCATTTTTCTTGCTCAGTGAAAAAAACTGTGGAATGTGGTCAAATATTTCTTTTAGCATGGCGGCAGTTAAGAAAAAAGGCTCAACATAATTTTATTGGACAATTTTCAGGGCACAAATTAGGGTGCGCAAATGCGGGATTCCCGCTGTTTTTACTCAGATCCCGCGCATCAGTTATCACAAGTGTGGGATATTCCCGCACCATTATATCCCGCACCATTTCCAGGACTTCGTTGGCACAACATCTGTTTGATGTAATCGTGTTTTAGTTTGATAACAAGTCCACTGCAGAGTTAGATTGTATCTGAGACCGTATCATCACTAATAAACGTGTAAGGCGAGGAAGCATAGTGGGGGGTCAGATTGGATTACCGTATATCCCCGCGTATAGTGCGATGCCATATATAATACAAGTTAAGATTTGAGGCCTCTGATGACGGGAAAAACGTCCACCCCTCTGTATAATTTGACCTCAAATTTTAGATGTTGGCAGCGTCTCGGGCCATCTAAATGTGAGGCATGGATATTATCATATTCTACTAATCACGCCGTGACACAGGACAGATACCTGCATACACGATGCTCCATGATGGGAACAGCGGCAACAATACAGCTCTGCTAAACCAAAGGGCAGTATCTGCTTACTGTGCAGATGTGTATTTTCATTTTCCACGGCAGAGTGGATATCATCGGGACTGTCTGGTTTTGGGCAGACATTCTGAGGCCTACATAAGCTACATATACACACAGATCTTTAAATATTTAAATTTCACCGACAAATTTATATTATTGTGAATTATCTATTACAATGACCATATTTTAAAGGGACCCCTTGGGAGGAGACATTTTCAATGTTGTCAATTTTGAAAATATAATTTATATGAAGCTATATAACCTACTGATCTTAACTGAAAATACAAAAAAAGACTAAAAACAATTTTGAAGAACCGAAAAAGAGTGAAATAGTTATATTTCCAGGTCGTATGTTGCCATGTAAACAAAACAAGTCAACAATATACAGCACTTTACACCACATATTCCCACGTCTTGGACGGTAAGATCAAAGCAATCGCCGCTAATTGGTGTGTTATAGTCAGGACATGGGGGGACACACCTGCAGCACTGATGGTCTGCTCAGCGCTGGGCCGACGGCATCAACTTGTGGCCCAGTGCTGTGCTAGCATTCAACCATCTTTTAGGAGAACTCATTGTATGTTTGGGTTTTGTCCGGATTATTTTAGATATTGTTAGAAAATGTTTCTAAAAATCTGAAATTCCTGAAAAAAATTAAAGAATGCTCTGTGGAATACACTACTTCATTACAACATTAAAAACAAAAATTGATGTCATCATACTGAGTCGCTTTAAACTCGTCGTGCTCAAATAAGAACATTCTAAGATGAATTATGGGATTGTAAAACATTTTTCAGACTAGCCGCATTGTCTAGACACAAAAGGTGTTTGGCTGTATAAGGTGTCAGTGTGTGTTAACACAGCCGCGCTCCGAGAACTACAGCTAACAGATACCACCATTTGCCCAATACCGCATCTGCAGTGGCAACGGCGGTAGGCGCTAATGTTATCCCAGCTATATGGACATTCTGACGCCAACACGTATAGAATTTGCCATAGGAAATATAATCAGTGATTTCATCAACGCATTCTCTCATTCCAATACTCTTAATAAAATATCATGTTCAGATAGGCCTACCATCGTATACAATTATTATAAAACACTCCCATATGAAAGCAATCTTAGATAAGGTCATTAATAATATAAATGAACAGGTCAGGAGTGTGAATTGGTTGCAGACTAACAGCGTTATTCATCTGCCTGTGGTTGTCAAAAGTGCCACGTGCGTCTTTGCCTTTTGGCGGGACGTGAGATGAGGGCTCCCAGCAAACACGACACGTTCACCCAAGACTAGAACAATCTTGTGCTAGTGTCGCAGACGGTGGCCCAACAATGTACCCGGATTGGGTGAACATCTCTTGTTTGCACTCGTAACAAACACACTAAATGTCCAATACTGCTTTATAATTGTTGGGCCAGCTTTGACGACACTGTCCTAACTTTGACCCAGTATTGCCATGATTGCGTATAGTGTATCGTGCTCACTGGGTGCATTATCACAATCGTCGCTAGGCCGCTAATATACATCGTCGATGAAATACAGTAATGACATTCTACTAGTTGGAAAGGCAGTCTAACTGTTGTTCTTGCTGTATAGGCCTGCTTACCAAACACGCTGACCGGCCTACGTTTACAGATATGTTTTACCGCTAGAGAACTTACCGCTAGGGAGCTAAAAAAAATTGTATTAAATTCTACATCTATGTATAATACGAGGTGCCTCTTTGTGACATGACTAGCTAAGAAAAAACCTCGCATTATACACGGGGATATACGGTATGACGTCACACTTCCAAAAGATGTGTGTCTGGCCCCAGGGGTCTGACTGTCTGTTCACGCTGTACATGTGACGTTTCTATACTGTAACGTTCAGACAGTATTGGTTTGATTGTGGGCCGACATTGCAGATGCATTGTGCCGCACCTGCTCTTCAAAATGACGCTATTACAGCACTGCTGGCCCACAGACCAGCCTGTGGTAAGCAAAGTTGGCTGGCCAAGCAGCAGGTGAAGGAGTTTACTGGTAGATTGGTGAACAGCATAATTTATACTCTTGACTCCTGCATTTGCCCTGACTATTAAAATAAAAACAACACTACATGTTTTACATTTGACAAATTGATTTTTAATGTGACACCCCAAAAAACATCCCCCTCTAAAAAAATTACAGTCCACCCTTCGAGTAAAAAATCCCCCTTAAAAAATTTCCCGGGGGGGGGGGGGGGACAGTCCCCCCCCAAAATCTTAGCCTTAATTTGTGCCCTGATTTTAAAATTTATTGAATCTACCTACAATAGACAATAGCAGCTTTCAAGAACCAACTCAGCGATTAGTCTGGTCAGACTTTCAGCACCGTCCCTTCGGCTGATACTCCATTGAGGAGGACTGCATAGTCAAAACATTATTATTATAGTTGCAGTCAACTTCCAACAGCGTTGGGTGTTTTTCGCTGATTTCTAAGTCAATTCTAAATCAATTTCCATGAAATTTTGCAAGCACTCTTTTCAACTATTCCGGCGCCTACCCTGAAATTTTCGTGATATTTGAATGAGTGTTTCATAAGTTAGACCATATTTGACATGTAGTGGAATTTCGTTTATAGAGGAGCGTCTTAATTCACAAAAACTACATGTCAAATGGTCTAACTTTTAAACTACATAACATTTTTTCTTGAAAGCGTGAGCAATGAGCAAAAACATGCAACGCGAAAGTGACATATTAAAAGTGACTTTTACTTTAAAGATAACTAGTTCTGGCCTAGGCATATAATCTGATAATTAGCCACTGCCATAAAAGATACAGTCTATTTCACCAGATCCTGGGAGTAGCTTTTTTCCAATTTGCTCGCTCGCTCTTCAAAATTTTTTAACAAAATTTTCTCGGATCATTTTTTTATCTTCCCAGGGCTTGAAATTGGCCCTGTCTGATCTTCCGAGATGACCAACAATCTGGGAAGGATGAGTTCAGTTTCCATGAGCTTGTCCTACTGGACGAGTGCCCCTGCTTGACAATTATTAGAAAGGACTTAAGTTATATCTTTGGGAAGGACTAGTCAATTTTTTAGCTAGTGGAAATTTAGTCCAATTTCGAGCCCTGCTTCTCCCAACATCCCTGAAAATTTGGTGGATTTTTTTGTGTATTAGCGAAGTTAGACCATTTCACTTGGTATGTAATAAATTGTCAAAATTACAGTTCTCTTTAACACCATTAAGTGTGAAACAAGAATTCTATTTCGAAGTGGCTCTCTGGCCGGCACGCCGGTGTCTGCCTTTTAGTCAGAAGGCCCGTTAGTCAGAAGGCCCGTTAGTCAAAAGGCCCGTCAGTCAGAAAACCAGTAAGGATGAATAATCAGAAAGCCCGATTGTCAGAAGGCCCGTTAGTCAGAAAATAAGTAAGGATGATTAGTCAAAAGGCCCGTTTGTCAGAAGGCCCGCTAGTCAGAAAATCAGATAATTACCTCATCAAAATCATCTCATTTTTGAACAACCCTATGACCAATTTTTTGTCTTTATTTATTTACTTATACCAGTAACAAGGTCTAACACTTTCAAAAGGGTCGTGTTAATAATTGGCTACTCATTGTGTTTTTGAACCTAATGTTGCAGACGTAATTTTCAGCTTCAAATGAATGAAAAATACCCATAATAGTTGGAGTGAGTGGTTATTGCCAAGCTGCCTGTAAATAACGGTCAATTTTCTACATATAGGAACAAGATAGTTTATTGATTATAATAATTGCATATCGTGGGCAGCAATGCACACTCCATGTCTTTGAACAATTTGGAACAATATAAATATGAACAAGCAATATGATCAACATACAGCTTTGAAGGCGAGTAGCTGAATTTTGAAACTTGCTCAGGAAAAATGGTCGAGATAACAAGATACTGCTAATAGATTATAATGAGATTTAGTAATGATATATATACTGCAATCACATTATATAATTGTTCTCCCGTGCTTAGGTAAACTTCATTTTCTCGAATATGAACCAAGTCTTTCCACACAAAAGAGTTGACAAAATTAATAATGCTATTTATCAGAATATTTGGACAACAAACAATTCGATGGTGTAAAACAATAGTGGGTCAAGTCGACTTGGCAGCAAAATTGTGTTTATCGTTTTGCTTAGAACTACAGTCTGATAAATCCATTTATCAGCATTTAGACTTGGACTTACACTGATGAAACACACAGCGATTGGTATTTGACAGTAGATCAAGTGAAGTTAGCAGATTATTGTTTGCCTTCAAAAACGATTTACAGAAGCAAAAGTGGGATCAACAAGACACCAAGTTGACTTAGCTCATTGTTATTCTAAGAAAACAGACTATACATAGATTGTTCCTAGATCAACAATGAACTAAGTCCAGGGATTTCTCCTGTGGTGTTTCCGCAAGTCTTAGAATAACAATGCGCTAAGTACACTTGCATCTTTTTTGTCCCAGAAACGCTTGACATAAATTAAACAGATGGCTACAAACTCAACACCAGTTGAGAAATCTTGTGGGGGTTTTCTGATGACACACTTTTCACATATATTTCAGTAAAGTTTATATTTAAGCAAAAAATTAGAGTGCTGAAAAAATTTAAGCTTACACATTGGTGAAAATAACCCACCAAGCAACCAACCAGTCATCAATAATGCTAGTTTTTTAATATAAATGTACGAACCGTCAGTAATTTTTTTTAAGATCAAGTTCACATCGACTAATTAACAACTGATAGGCTAAGTACATAGGCATCCCAGTGTCACCAGTGGCCTAGAGACGCAACATTTGATATATATGGGGTTCTACACCTTTTACTCTCAGTTGTGCAATTTTGTTGCTTATACTTTTTTTACATTATAATTCTCATGGCTATTTTTCCCCCTCAAACTATTTATTAAACTACCGAATTTATTGAAAAACACGTGGACTCCATCTGCATTTTTTAAATATTCTCGAATAATTATTTTATGTACAGCTCTCCACATTTTTAATCAATATCTGAAAAACAAACGTTTTAATCAAAACAATATACCCCCTCCACATGCTCAAGATATATAATGGAGCATCCCCTAACATTGTTCACTGCCCAATGAGCAAATTCTGACTAGCGGACCTGCTGACAAGAAAGCCTAACGGATTTTCTGACTAACGGGCCTTCTGACTGACGGGCCTTCTGACTAACGGGCCTTCTGACTAATCGGCCTTAGAACTGACTAACGGGCCTTCTGACTAAAGAACTGAGAGGCCTAAAACAGAACAAAACACGATGATTAAAGTGACTGAAAATAAAATAGACGAAACAGCCTCATTTTCAAACTACCCTTAAGAATATTTTATCCTAATAATAATATAATAATGATATTTACAGAATATATGGCATACATGGGGAAATTGAATAGAATAGGCCTATATATAATACTGTTCATAAAGTCAGGTGTAGCAATCAACGCGTTTAGCTGCAGGTGCGACTCCTGTCAACACTTGTGAGTTGTGGCCATCAATTGCAGTTCGCAAGCGCAGCCCAGTTACAATTGACACGTTTGAGATAAGGCTCCTGTCAGCACTTACCGAGTTGTGATATACAAGTGAGTATCATAGGTGTAGCAATTAGCACGTTCAGGTGTGACTCATGTCAGCACTTATGAGTTGTGATCTTCATGACAGTGAGTATCGTATAGGTGTATCAATTAGCACGTTCAGGTGCGACTCATGTCAGCACGTATGAGTTGTGATCTTCATTTTCATTATTGATCTCAATATCCCCCCTCTTTATGGAAATGCAATTAACGACTAGCACCTCTCCTTTTGTGATAATCAATTGCGTTTGGGTGAGAAACAACTTTAATATATAAAGGGACATAATCTTTAAGTCAAATCATTATGTATTGTGCTGTCTATCAGTAACGTACGGCTCGCTATCTCTGCAAAGAAAAAGTACTATACTTACCAGAATGGCAACTACTTTATCGTTGGGAGACGAATTCAAAACATTTTCTGACCTTGAACTACGTGTCAGAGAATATGAGAAAGTGACATAAACAAAGTTTTGGCGTCGTGACAGCCGAACAGTGGCTGCACTTCAGAGACGTCATGCAAGAAATATCAACATCAAGGAAGGACTTTTATATGGTGAGGTGACATACTGCTGTAAGCAAGGAGGACGTGAATTCAGGTCACAAGACAACACGGGATCGATGACACTTCCGGGTGGCTAACACTAATAAAGTCGGAAGGACCGGGCAGCCTGTGATAAAGCTAGCTATCCAGGACAAACAAACAAAAATCAAGGGCGCCAGTCCTGAGCCACTTTGATTCTATTTACATGCCAAATGGTCTAACTTCCAAAATACACAACAAAATCGAACCACATTTTCAGGAATGTTAGGGGAAGATAAAAAAATTAACCGAGAAAAATTGTGTAAATTTTTTTTAAAGAGTAGGGTCTAGTCTAGGCCTAACCGAAGAAATTGGAAAAAAGGCTAGCTCTACTCCCAGGAAAAAAACAGACTGTAGTCTACCGAGAATCACTTATTATCGCCATAATGCATTGATTGATAAATGATGCGTACGGCGACCGGCCCCGGGAGAGCGTAAAAATTCAATTTAATAGTCTAGTTTCACTGAATATAATGCGATCACTTTTTCTGCCTTTGTAAAAAAATACAATAGTTTATATGTACGGTATGCATATTATCTTTTCAAACCATAAAAATGCAAATTTTATTTCTCACATCATTTTTCATTGTTCTACAAAATGTTTTCATTGATACAGAGAATCCTGCGAGAATCCATACATAAAACAATTAATCAGGCAATCGGTCAGATATAGAATAGTATTAGGCCTATTCGACTGGGCATTTTGGGTGCAACTTTGACTTTGAATTTGCTACTCCAGCAGCACCTCCTATGTGGGGTATCAGGCTAGAGGGGGGGGGGGAGGGAGAGGCTGGTGGACTTAGTCAAAAAAATTTTGGACGATGGACGATGCCAAAAATAATTTTGTCCCAGTGTGGTGTTAGCTCTAAGATGTTTATAGGCCTGATTGTGCCCACCACGTGTTTTTCTGTCCGCTGGAATTAAATGGTCATTGATAGAAATTTCGACCAGTTTTTTTAAAATTGGTATAAGTAACAAACTTATATCAAGTCGCACGTGTTCAACATACAATACAATGTGAACCTTGGCCGCATTGGTACCTGGTATAAGTAACAAACTTATATCAAGTCGCACGTGTTCAACTTTCAATGTTAGCAATACCCACAAACGCCCATTGCCATACTCAGTAATGTAACAGCGGCGTCCGCGTTATAGAACATAATAAAAAAACATATACCAAGTTAGAAAATATCATAAATTTTTTTATGGGGTAGTTCCCAATGTTCATAAAAATTACATGTATGCTCAAGGTGTATGAATAAACAAGTTAACATTTATCTCTTTTTACTAATTTTTCGCATTTAAAAAAAGTTATATTTTTTAATGTATAAGATGCCATTTTACCAGACTACTCTGCTTTTATTTCTTATAATATTTACGCGCACGGTACTTATAATGAACGAATATTCCCCGGTAAGTGTATATTATTTCATTGTATTTTGTGTCAGGCGCGGTTGTTTGTTTGGTCAAAGTGAATAGATGAATTCCTTTCAAAGTAGTTTCAAACCAATGTCTATAATCCAGGAAATAGTTTGAAATTGCATAAAAACATTTTTTTATATAACGTAATCTAATGATTTAACAGAATAATCTATTTATATAATGTCTCCTGAGTGTGTTTTCTTTTGCGATCCCGTAGGTACTGTTAACTTTGAAAAAGTCATACTTTGTAAAAGTGTTACTCTGTGATCCTGCCAATACTGTTGGCTTTAAAAAAGTGTTTCTTTGAACAAGTGTTACTTAGTTATCCCGTCAATACTGTTGACTTTGAAAAAGTGTTACTTTGAACAAGGGTTACTTTTTGATCCCGCGAATAATGTTGGCTTTAAAAAAGTGTTACTTTGAACAAGTGTTACTTAGTTATCCCGTCAATACTGTTGACATTGAAAAAGTGTTACTTTGAACAAGGGTTACTTTTTGATCCCGCGAATACTGTCGGCTTTAAAAAAATGTTACTTTGAACAAGTGTTACTTAGTTATCCCGTCAATACTGTTGACATTGAAAAAGTGTTACTTTGAACAAGTGTTACTTTCTGATCTGATATATTACAAATATTATTATAACTAGTAGCAATAAAAACAATCTGGAGTATATATTCAAGCCGATAACAAAATAAACTAAACATAAGCCGTGGAGGCATGCCGTGGAGGCAAAGGATCAGTCGCGGTGCTGTGTTACGTCACGGGGAGTGGGGTGACAATAACTGTGTCAAGATAACACCCAGTTCTCAATTATGTCACCGTTATCTATTGTTCTGCATTTATTGGGCTTTGAAACGGCACATGCCTTTAAACTAATTAGTTTTGAAATCGGACAATGTTTTTTTTTATAAAGTAATCAGAAGAGAAATAAAAGATAACTAATCCAAGGGTTAACCATGTTAAATGAAAGGGCTCTAATGATCTTGCCGCCGTGTAATCTTTAACGGTGTAGCCCACTACAAGTCAAGAAACATGATGTGCTTCACAAAATTTTCGCGAATATGAAAAATGATGCTCAACAACCCTGAATCGTGTCCCAGTCCAGCTAACCTTATAATCATTTCTCATGCGCATTTCTTTGTGGAGCCGTGAGTCCTTAAACTTATATTTATATTATGATAAGTATTGAAGCTATTACCATTGATTGTTAGGTATATTATATCGTGTGATGATTTCCACACATTATAGCGCTGTAATTATGTTAGAAGATTTAGTACCACCCACTTGAAGCTGTGTCTCGCTGCCGCGACCCATAGGTTCAAGTCAGGGAAAATTACAAACATTTGTTTAAATTGAGACCTAATATTTGCTAATGTTGATGTTGAAACGCTCGTTTTATTCTCAATAACAGCGATATGATCTGCTAATAAAATGAATCAAAAACGCTTAGCGGGTTAAGAGGCTATAGGGGCCTAATGGTCGCAGACGCTCAAGTAGCTACCCTCAGCAATAAATGTTACACTATTATTTGGCAGAATATTATTGTGGATAATATCGATCATGTTAATATTATTATATTGGTACTCTGTTGACATAGCACCTAAAGTAACCGTGGCAGTGGTGTTTTCGTAGTAATTGTGCACACCTTTGAGGATCAACGGTAGGCTACTGTAAGCGAATGTTTACAGTTAGTGATTATACCATCTTTCAGCAGGGACTTAGCGATGACTTAGGCCTGATCAATAAGTCAGCAATGACGATTTTTTGTGAGTTATATAGGTAATATTTGCAAACAAACAATGCTCACCCAGCAACCCTGTGGAAAAATATGTTTATTAATGTAGTTATTATTCCAGTTACTTTATTCTGTTGCACAGACTATAGGGTTTAAAATCGATCAATCTCAGTGGTGTTATTTCAGTGTTTGTGCACGCCTTACCAGGTAATACACAGCAGACACGAGACGTTTAACCAATGGTGGTTTAATGTTGGGCCAGCGTCGCAGACGGTGGACCAACATCAAACCTACATTAGTTAAACGTCTCGTACGTGTTGGCTGAGTACGTAGGTAATAATGAACTGGGTGATATGATTTGATATGTATACACATTATGGACATTTTTACCTGTTTTATTCACACTACTATAGTGCATGTAAACACCATTTGCCTTTGTCACTATGCGAAGGCATACTGTAGGCCTACATAGGCTGTACATAGTTATATATTGTATTGTTTTTAAATGACTGGAGATTGTTTCACTTCAGTAATCCTGTGTTATCCTGAGATGTAAATAACAAATTATCACAGACCAGCAGACAGACATACAGACACACAGACATAGGGGCCCACAGATATACATGTGGACATTAATACTATTCTCACGTTTTTTTATAAAAGTTGCCTTATTAGGCTTATCCCATAGCTATAAACGATATAATTATATCTGGTTCTTCTGGTTAATTCATTCTTTATATTGCCACACGAGAGTCCTTTGTCAACATTAGGCCTATTACCAGTATAAAATATTTCTGCTCTTACTAATTTTAATATACCTGTGTAGAGACTTAACATGTCATAATGCGACCGTATTGCGACGGGGAAGTGACTATGATGCGAAACGACTATGATGCGACGGCGAAAAATCAGTCTAATTACTATGTTCATTGGCCTGTAGCTGTGGGAAGGTTAATACTGCTACAATGCGACGGGGACGAGATGACTATCATGCGAAATGACTATGATGCGAGATGGCTCATTCAAATGACTATGATGCAAAATGACTATGATGCGGGACGTCTCATCCAAATGCGACGGCGAAGCGTCCTCTGGTGAAAGGGGGGGGGGGGCGAAGTGGCAATGATGAGAGATGTCTGGAAAGCGATACAAGAGGCATTCATCTGCAAAGAGACTTGCCTGGCGAGCCGGGCCAATTTCATTTATGGCCGGGTATTGGCCAAGGTTCTTAGTCACTTGACCATCATGCCTGTGCTATTGAGGCCGGTGAATAATTTTCTGGGTCAAGTCTTAGGAAATGCGTCAGAGGGGAAATACAATATTGTGAACAAGTTCTTTTCATCCGGAGAAGTGACCTTTCAAAAATGCCTGAATTCGGGAATTTCCCCATTTTCATCTAAATATAGCAACTAGTCACAAACATTCGCCACTAGGCCATACCAGAGGCTACATTAAGCTCGGCCACGCTGCGTAGTGTGGCTCTGGGAACCAGAGTACAAAGAGACCAACCTGCGAGGAGACCGTGGAAGGGAGGTCAATAATATAGGTCAAAAATAGTAGGGGTTCGAGAACAGTACCCTGGGGCACACCGGACCTCACGCCAGCTGATTCTAAAGAGCTGCCATTAACTACTACTTTTTGGGTTCTATTGGTCAGAAAATTTTGAATCCAATTAAGAGCTGTTCCCCAAATTCCGTAGTGGTCAAGTGTGTACAAGAGGCGTTGGTGGGGGACAACGTCAAAGACCTTACTAAAATCCAAGACAGCAACATCTGTTTGTGTCTTGCTTTCAAAATTTAAAATAAATTCATCAGTTGTAATCAAAAGCTGGCTTTCGCATGAGTGTTTTGATCGAGAGCCATGCTGTACAGGTGTTAAATTTTGTTTTCCAAAAAATGGGACATAATTTGTTGACAAATGATGTGTTTGAGTAATTTGGCACAAACACATGTGAGGGATATCGGCCTGTAGTTTGCCTCTATCCAGTCATCTGGTAATTTACCCGTCTGTAGAGATTGGTCGAAAATAATTTTAAGAAAGGGAGATATTTCGCTGGCAGCATTCTTCAGAATCAAGTTCGGGTGCTCGTCAGGTCCAGATGCCTTTCCGCCGTTTAAACCCTCAAGTACTTTAGTTACACCTTGAACAGGTATTTCAGTATCCGGTGGTCCTGGTAATTCAGGTATATTTGTGGTGTCTTCCGAGGTAAAAACTGAGCAAAATTGGTTGTTTAGTATTTTGGCCTAACGTACGTCTGCTATCTGAATGCAGCTGGCCGTTTCCTTCAATGGAGAGACACCATTTCCATTCTGACGTTTAGACGTTTAGAGTGGTTTTGATTTTTTTTTGTTCTAAAGATTCAGAAAGTTTGTTTTTCAAAAAAGACCAGCTGGCAGACCTGATGGCACGCTCGAGGGGAAGTCATTTTAGTTATAAATTTGTCCGGGCATTAATTTAAAATGGACCTATTTTCATCAACAGAATCCTGGGACTTTTTTCTATAAAGGAGGTCCAGCAGCTTTTAATTTGCTGCCTGATTGCTTCCCAATTAGCCTTTTTTGACCTGACGCACTGGGCGGGGTTTTGTACGACGGTAGAGTGGATCAATATCCAGTTCAGTAACAACAGCACAGTGATCCGAGATTCCAGGTACACTATGAAAAGATTTTATCAAACCGGGTTTATTTGTGATCAGGAGGTCCAAAATATTTTCTTCTCTAGTTGGTTCTTTATGAATTTGGGCCAAGGCATGTGTATCTAGGCTTGACAAAAGCAGCTCGTATTGTGATTTGTTTGCTGCTTTAGGATTTACTACCCCATTGTCCCAGTGAATACCAGGCAGGTCGAAATCACCTCCCAGGATAATGGTCTGAGTGATTTTTTTGGCATTAGGTCTAAAGATCTCACAAGTTCTTCTGAAGTACTAATTTTGGAGTCAGGAAGTCTATAAAAACACCCGAGGGTTAAGGATTTTGATGCTGATATCTGAACTTAAGCCCATATAATTTCACAGTTGGTTTCTAAACCAGGGAGGAGAGTCATGTCATAATGTTTTCTGACAGCACAAAAGACTCCTCCTCCTCGGGCTTTCGAATTTCGATCTTTACGCAAAACTTGGTATTCAGGAGGGAAAATTTGGTAGTGTTATCCTTGTCAAGAATAGTATGTTCCCTGTACAGAGTGTAAGTGTACATGAAGAAAGGGGATTTCGTGAGGGCAATTTACACCTCTAATATCCTCTGACTCAATTCGAGTGAGGACTAAACTGACTGCAAACACAACCAGAAAATGTTTCATGTCGGCGGTGCTGTTTACATATTGAGCCGCCATTTTGTTTTTGGGTTTCATGTGATCACACGGTGTACAGTTACACCACACACACTTGCTGTAGGCCTACCAGCCGAACACGATTTGATAAAGATGTAGTTGAGAATATAATATGTTGTAATGTTGTTTATTTTGTATGCAAGGCCTTAGCCTAAAGTACATAATAAAGAAACACATTCTAACAGTCTAAAACCAGGGGCCAATCCAGAAAAAAATCTGACAGGGTTCCAACCATTAACCATTATAAATATATATATGGTAGTTTCCGGTTTTTAAATAGACGTGAATTTCTTATTTTTGGACTTTTCGTAAAGTCCCCCCCCCCCCCATAAAAACATTATGTCGTATTAAGGCCTAACACACTGCTACTGAGTAGTGAAATGTCACCTTTTAATGGCGCTTAATAGTGTTTTAGCTTTCAAGGCTGAGTAACTTATTCCACAGTGAAGCTAAAACTCCGATCATTAATCGCTTAGTTATCACAAGTATAGGCGTAGCCCACTTCACCCTTAGGCATATACGTAATATCAATTGCGGAAAAAACTATATATATACGACATATGCCTACTTTTGCAACGGGCCTTTACTTAAATGTTGGGTTATTGTCGGGTCAGGGCTGAAGATACAAGGCCAAGGTTGAGGCAGCGTTGGTGTAACATCCAGTGTTAGTTGGGCAATTGCAATGGACTCTCAAGTTGATTATGTATTATCTGTTTTAAACGGGTAATACATATTTCGCCATTTGTGTCTTTTTTGAAAACTTAGTGTGGTTCACGCGCGGTCCGCCGAACCATATAATAATATAACCTTATAACACCATAAACTTCCGTAAATGACCTTAAATAATATTTGGCGAACCCTATATTTTCAGGGTCAACGAATCGAATGAAACCACTTATAATAAAATTGGGTCATTCCTATGTGGCAAATTCGGAAAACCAAGATGGCCGCCGACAAAAATTATTTTATGACAAAATCACAATGTCCATATATTGAAAACCGAATTCAATTTGCTAGCATTGTATAAAAATAAAAAAAATATATAGTAATAAGGTTATGTAAGGCTATAAAAGATAGCTTCATATCTCTGATCTTGTTTATTATGCAGTTATTGTCCAGAAATACGTATTGATATCCTGAGTTGGAAATTTAACCGGGCCAATATATCGAGTTCTAATTGACATAGAATCAAAATTCTAGTGTCTACACTTACGTTTTCTGGGTCAACGAATCGAGTGAGTCATACTTGTCTCTTTTCCAGAAATTCCAAGAACTGGCTGAAGGACTTCAAAGGGGTAACTGCTAAAATAATATGAATACATCTTGCCCTGACAGGTTATTTTTAATCGTAATTTTCAATCTTTGGTCTGTCTTTCTAATTGACTTCTTTTAATAATTACAGAATGTGCAAAGCACTTTCAGAGTGCAGAAGTGAGAAGGGGTAGAGAAGTGGTCAGGAAAACGGTTCTGGATGAAGTAATTAATACACCACCTTGAGGTGTACAACAGCAACTGCAAAACGAGGATGAAGAGGGGGAGAGGATACCTCCAAAACTGTCATGTAACCAATACTTTATATAATAAAGGTGTTTCTAAATATTTCTGTGTTGTTGTTTTCATAGGTAGCTAAACACTGGCAAGAATATTTGTCAGTCATGTCTGATTGTAATATTCAATATATGAATAAGACAGTTTTAACAGAGGCGCCATTGTTTTTTTAAAGTCAAAAACAGGTCTTTGAACCACGGACTGGTGCTAATTTTGGGCCCTGTGATAGGCTACTAATAGTTACCTCACAGTGATCTCAAATAGTGAGACAGGATCTCACAGTTAGGTTATAGTGATCTCACAGTGCGACTTTGATCTCACAGATTTGTCAATGATTATATCATCCTACCCTCTATTTTATGGAAAGCTCATTGTTGTCATTATCTACATTTTGTTTCAGTCAACATGCGTGGGTGTCGTTTGAAGGATTAGGCGCATCGTATCATGATGCCCACGACGTCTCAGCAGAAGAAGGTATATATCTATGTGATATAAGCATAGCGTAAATTAACCTTATGCTACATGAAATTTCTTTTTCAATCACTTACAAATCTTAATAATTTTAATTTGATCGCGAATTATCCCTGTGTTAATTAATAATACTATAGCCTGTATGTTCTTGCAGAGGTTGATAGGCGAATTTGGGCAGAGTGTTTCTGGTGGGGGGAACTTGAACAAGAGTTACGAGAGGAGTGATCTGTAGCAACCACAGTGATCAAAGCCGACACTGACAGAGAAAAAATTATGAAAAAAGTTGACGAAATTAAAAGTCAGACTATTTATCCCCACCCACCTTCTGATTGCACGGCAGATTGCAAAGCTCGAGGTAAGGGCTTGATTAATCATGCGACTTCTCGAAATATTAAGTGATGTCAATACAACCAGCATCCTAATATAACACATTATTATGACACTTTGCAGGTTGTGGCAAACTGTGGGTGGCCGATAGACTTTGGAAATTACAGTTTGCTCACTGCATGTTCAAAGTCGAGGTTGGCCTATGCCAGATAATGATTTGGACTATTTTAATAGGGCGTAGTAATAATAATATTTTCCATAGAATGTAATAAGTTTCCTATTTATTATTTATCATCTCTAATTTGTTTCTGAATACTCTGGACGGCCAGCCTTTGTTGAATCTCCCTGATGTATGTACAAATGCGCCTGTAGCGGAAAAAGCTTTCTGTTAATTTCATTGTGAATTCTGCGAAAAGCAACCCAAGCCAGTTCCCACAGGCCTGAGACAATTTCTGAGATACGCAGGTAATTATTATTTCTTAGGGTGGCAACCAAAAGGTAACTATATGCATATTGAGTAATGTAATCTAAGTTATATTATTTTGTTTCATTTTCAGGTCTCCAGCATGAGGAAGAAGATTGCCCCCCCCCCCCTCCGTGTATAAGACGTGTATTTGACAAGTAATGAACAGAGCAGTAATGAATAGAAATAGGACTTGCCGCCGCATTTGATTTGATTTATTTCAGTAAACAGTTCATGTAAGTATGATATTAAACAATCAGGGTCACCATACTGGTCACCGGGGATAAAAGACACTAAAAAGGGTTTGGTGACCCTTATTTCCATAGTGGTCCCCGAAAAGTAGACCAGATGGCGACTGGAAAGGTTTACAGAAAATTCGATTGAAAATACTTGTAAAAAGTTGATATAAATAAATTATAAATAAAAAACATTTTTCCATGATCACAACATACACTTTTAGTCATAACATTATGACATAAATGACTAGACTAAGCTTTAATATATATATATAATTATTGAAAATTTAAATACAACTCAGACAAGCTAGTAATATAGAAAGTCTGAGTTGTATTCGCTAACTAGTCTATCTATGGGGTAAAGTCTCACAGCTTGTTTAAAAGATGCCAATGAGTTCAGTTTCTTTATTTTCAAAGGCAGTTTATTCCATGATTTAATATCATTTAATTTAAAAGCCTTAGATCCGTTTCTCCCAGTGGATGGCAGGGAGACAGACAACGTTCTATGTCTTGTCTCAACATCATGCACCTGACTGATCATACCAAAACTCCCATTAAGATAACATGGAGCTCCGCCATGGACAATCCGGTGCATGATGTTGAGATTTAATTGTTCTACTCTGACATCCACTGGAAGCCACTGCATCTTTAGGAAATGTGTGATGTCTAGATGTGCCGGGGGGATAAATAAAGAGCAAACTCATTGTTTTGTAAAATTTGGTGTTTATGTTTCATAGTTTTTTGGAGGCCGCTATACCAGGCTGAGCATGCATAGTCGAAATGGCAAAGAATTAGGGCTGATGTTAACAATTTTCTAGATCTGGTGTTCAAATATTTTGCCTGTCTGTACAAAAATTTCAGGCGCAAATTTCCCTTTTTCAAAATATTTTCAACAATAGCTGTGCCGCTAAGTGTTTGCTCTAGATCTACCCCAAGATACCTAATGACAGTCTTTGATGTAATTACATTATTTCCACAAGAAATAGCTAATTTGGAATGTTTTGACAGCATATGTTTGGTTCCAAGTAGAATAGATTATGTTTTACCTAGGTGGAGAGACAACTTGTTGGCTATCAGCCAATTGCCGAGAGACAACAAATTGTCCCCCAAAACGTTTTCAATAGTTTTTATGTGTTTTCCTGATACTAGCAGGGAAGAGTCGTCAGCATAGAGTATTAGTTCGCAGGAGACAGATGCTTCCATATCATTTACGTATATCAAAAAAAGAAGAGGCCCCAGGATTGATCCCTGTGGTACTCTACAAGGAACAACCCTGGGGTCAAAAAAATTCTACCTACATCGGTAACCTGCATCCTATTTGTCAGGTATACATCAAACCAAGCGATTGCATTTCAATCAAGGCCTATAGCTTTTAGTTTATTTTCAAGAATAGAATGGTCTACGGTGTCAAATGCTTTCTACAGGTCAATCATCACCATGCCGATATAATTTCCAAAATCCATTTCTGAACGTATATAATCCATAAGAAAAGTAAGACAAGTACCAGTAGAAAAAGATGGTCTAGCTAAAACCTGATTGCAATTTATATAACAATTTTTTTTCTTTCAAGTAGTGTTCCAGCTGGTTGTACACTATTCTCTCAAGAATTTTTGAAGTAACACTGAGAATGGAAACAAGTCTGTAGTTTCCAGGCTCAGTTTTACTTTGTTTTTTTATAGAGTGGTACCACCCTTGCATTTTTCATGTCTTCCGGATTTTGACTAGAGTGTAAAGATAAATTTATGATATGAGCCAATGGACAAGCAATGACCTCTGCACCATCTTTCAAAAACCATGCAGGTAAACTGTCCAACCCAGTGGCTTTGCTTGCTGTTAGTCCATTTAATAGATTTTCAATTTCTTCTTCGCTGACGGTCAAAAAATAAAAATAATTTTCTACAACACCCTTTTTCTGGTAATAGTATTTTAAAAATTGTTTGGCGAAATGTATTGGTCGTTTAGGTAGTGTTTTACAAGTAATAAACAGAGCAGTAATGAATAGAAATAGGATTTGCCGCCGCCTATAAGACGTGTATTTGACGGCATGTAATGAGCAGAGCAGTATTGAATAGAAATAGGACTTGCCACCGCATATAATACATACGTTTGGCAAGTAATAAACAGAGCAGTAATGAATAAAAATAGGACTTGCCGCCGCATATAAGACATACGTTTGGCAAGTAATGAACAGAGCAGTAATGAATAGAAATAGGACTTGCTGCCGCATATAAGACATAGGCCTACGTTTGGCAAGTAATGAACAGAGAAGTAAAGAATAGAAATAGGACTTGCCGCCATGTATAAGACATGCGTTCTACAAGTAATGAATAGAGCAGTAATGAATAGAAATAGGATTTGCCGCCGCATATAAGACATACGTTTGACGGCAAGTAATGAGCAGGGCAGTAATGAATAGAAATAGGACTGATGGCCGCGTATAAGACTCGCGTTTTGACAAGTAATGAACAGAGCAGTAATGAATAGAAATAGGACTGCTGACTGCATATAAGACATGTGTTTGACAAGTAATGAACAGAGTATTAAGAGAAGTAGGACTTGTAATGAACAGAGCAGTAATGAACAGAAGTAGGACTCGCCAAATCGTATAAGACATAGGCCTACGTTTCACAATTAGTAATGAACAGAGTAGTAATGAACAGAGTATTAATGAATATAAATATGACTTGTCGTCTATATATATACGTCCGGAAATGAACAGAGCAGTAATGAATAGAAACAGGACTTGTCGTAGCCCATATTATAAGACATACGTCTGTGTAATGAACATGCCGGTAATGAATAGAAATATGACCTAAACAGCCAGTCAACTGTACAGTCACTGCTGGGGCTATATACAGTAGGCCTACATGTTGGTTGCATTCAGCTGAGTAGCTATAACCTGATTATAAGACGATACTACTACAACGAGACACTCACCAAACGCTGTTTTACTGTTAGTCCAACGTCTGTGACGCTGGCCCACATTGAACCAACATTGGAGTAATGCACAATGTTTGAGAGAAAGTCCTTCTGCCCAGCAAACACAACACATTTGTAGGCCTATGACATTTATACAACGTCGGCCCAACGTCTTCGACGTTGGTTCAACATTGTTTAAAGTCATACAAATGTTTTGTGTTCACTGGGTGGCAATACAACCTTGTGATCAGAAAGTTTCGACATCCCCGCAGTAATACGGTCAGTTTGTTTGCAAGCCATGCATGCAGCGACCCAGTAGGGGCCAAGGCTAAGGGCTTTGAATTATTAACTCATATATGTCGCTCAAGTATATATGAACTTGCTGTGATTTGAGAACTTGCTCTTAATGAGGCTTTGGGTATGAAACACATATTTAGTATTATTATGGAATAGGGCTTTGGCCTACCCAGGGGCACTATTGTATCCTGGGGGACCCTTGTCCCGCAAATTTTGCCAGTTGACCATACCTTTGAATTGTCGCCCTGTATAAGATAAATCTTTGAACCCAGTAGTAATGAATAATAAATGTATTTATAGAACATTGTGCATTAGAGTATCTGATATACATGTCTGACATGTAATGAACAGAGTAGTAATGAATACAAATAAGACAATGAACAAGTTAGGGAACCTGAAGTGTCATGTAAGTATTATAAACGACTGAATGTAATGTATAATGGACATGGAATCTAAATCTGTATATATATATAGTCCGGGAGCTCAGGGGTCAAAAATGTCCCGAGCGGGGCCAAAAGGTTTGAAGGTTGTATCTAACTGGAAATTTTGCGCTGATTCCGAAAATTAACGTCTTACATGCCGTACCTGGGAAGTTTTCCAAATAAGACGTTATTGTTGCCATGGTAACAATTCAGCAAAAAACTAAAATATTATTTTCAAGTAGCAGCTGTAATGAATGTGATGTGTAACCAATGTCTTTAAATGGTAGCATTTGTGGTGAATAACATACAATTATACTTCATAAGTGTTTGTTTTCTTACTTCATGTAAAATTTCATTCGAATTCTTTCTGTTACCATGGTTACAACCATATTTTATTACCTGCATAAATGTATCATATATGCATTTCAATGACAATTTTTTTAAACTTTATGTTTTCTTCACTTTATTCTTCTAGGATAAGTTACATTACATGAATTGTCGCGCAAAATATGCCGACATTACTTACGTCATAAATATTATTATCAGTGCAGTGAAATGCAACGTCATAGAACGTCATATCTTGCGACGTTCGAAAATGCCGCCATTAAGAGAAATACGTTTTTAGACAATATCTCGTATAATACTCATCGTATCGCACTGAGTAATATATGTAATCCCACATTTTCGTGGTCAAGGAATACGATGAAGGCAGTCTCGAAGGCATAAATAGCATAGATAATGGCAATTCTAAGAAAACGAGGAAAATCTGTAGCTTTTTTAAACATTTTTCAGTGCAGTATGATTTAATCGGCCTTTTGTTCCCTTATTCACATATAGGCTGAACTGAGACAGATGAGTCGTCATTAATAAGACGTTATCACGCAAAATGATGAAGATGATTGGGAATTTATAGATATTTTAAAGTATTGTAAAAAAGAACAAATGACAGAAATAATTCACCCGACCTAATTTCGAAAAACACATTTGTTCAAATGTAAATATTATGTGAATTTTTGTTTCGAGTATAATTTTCAGTTGGTAGATTGCATTATCTTATCCACACCTTTCAATGACTGTGAATAATTTATTATATTAATATAGAGACAGAAATGTCATTCAAGAATTACACGATGCAAATAATAATATCGACAATAACTAAATAAAATCACTCGTATATCTTAAGATGTAGATCTTAACATCGACAGTTACACATGAATTACATTTTGATAAATATATAATATCATTTTCGCGCCAGGGTAGCTCGTTGGTAGTGTGGTTGACTCAAGAGCCCGGGGTAACGGGTTCGAGTCCTGCTGTGGTCGTTATCTTTGGTGCACACTTAAGCAGTGACCCAAACTATACCCGATTAGCGCCGCATCAAAAACGTATACAAAATAAATAATTAATATGACCAATATGTCAAAGTTGACATGTAAACAGTCAATGAAACTTTTCTTTATGGTAATGCAAATATAAACTGTCACTGTAATATCATCTAATGAATATGCATAGTGACAACGCGAAATCCTGACATCAGATTAAGATGGTATTTGTCATAGGCCTATCTCGACATCATAATATTTTTTATTTCTCCTAAGCTATTTATTTCATCCATCACGACATCATGATAAAATAATAAAACATTAGCAATAAAATGGTTGTAGTTGTCAGATACTGAGATCTAACTGTTGGGTTCGTACGTCTGGCATTATGTAAGATTTTGTATTGTGAGAATATACCAGCTTTCACCAAGCCACAGCTAATACTAAATATGCTATGGATGTTTTTCTAAATATTTACAGGAAATGAAACAGAAACTATGCTAAGTGCATTGGCTTATATTACCAAAATATACAACGTTTCCGGAAAAATCCACCAACATGCTTAGATTTAGGTGGTAGGGTTACGTTTGTGGTTGCTGTTCTAGTTTACCAACTTACACATGGAAATTCAAGTTACGTTACAATAATGTACCGGTATTAAATGTTGCAATGGAGTAAAGAGTCATCTCTCCACATACATTGAAACATATTTTGTATTACAAAATAATCGAAATCAGAAACAAAACAAACTAGTCAACATGGTCAATGAAAATCTCCATGTGGCCTATCTTTTCTGAACCCAGATATGTATGTGTTTATAACACTCAGTGGTATTTAGATTTATGAATTTTGTATATTATATTTTTGGATGCAAGAGTATTGCAGCATTTTATGAAAATGTATGTATTTAACCTGAAACATTGATCTTTGTTCGGCATTCAAGTGTACAATTTGTTAACCACTTGTTTTTACACACATGGGTGTGCTTAATTTCAAACGATCGAAGAACGCTCTACATTTAGTGTCCTTCAAACTGTCAAAACAAAAAATAACCTCCAAAACCACATCTATTCTACTTTTTTCTTACAAATAAATGCACAATTTCTGGTTAATTCATGATTTGGAGTTGCAAAATTTATGTCTCATGTTTTTTCGCTCAAAATGACCTACATTTGACCTTCAAATTCATTATGGTTACAACCAGCGTTTTTTATGCATCTAAACTATAATATAATAAAAAACACTTTTTAATGGACATCTAGAAAATAGACTAGGCAATAGGCCTACGTTTAGCTTACAAGGCATTCGAAACTTGATTTAATTACATTATATTCTAACATTTGCTCAGTATTCAGAATGACGTCAAGATTTTAATGATAAATAAAAAAAATGACGGTCATCTTGTATTTTACGATACAATAATAAACATCAGAAATGAGTCTTTTGGCCCCCAAATCATGCAAAAATCATAAACTGAGCAGTCCCGTGCGACAAACCAAAAAAGGGTTGTTATTTAGGCCTACATCTAGATAGCCATTTTATTTTTCGTTCATTTGACGGTGGATGTCGCGGTCATTTTGATTTTTTTCTAATTTACTCGTCAGTAATTATAAAATTCTTGGTCAACTAAGTTACCACAAATAAGTCATTTATCGTCAGCATGTTTAGCGGTATAATTATAGTAGCAGTAAATATAAAAACACGGCAGACGTATTGCATTTGAAGAAAGTCATTTCTCTCTATAAACGGTTTACTAGCGTCATAATGGTTTACTATTCCGTTACTGCGGTCTACCACCAGACTACTAATCCGTTCCATCGGTATTCTAATTTGTTTTAACGGTCTAGTATTTCTAAATACCACACCATTATAACGTAATAGTAGACCGTTGAAACGAGATACTACACCATTTTAACGGATTAGTAAACCGGTATAACCAATACTAGACCGTTATAACGAAATAGTAGACCGTTATAACGAAATGCTATACTGTTATAACGAAATACTAGACCGCTATTGCGAAATACTGTAGGCTGCTATGTGTATAACAGAATAGTAGACCGTTAAATGGAATAGCAGCTGAAACGGATAATTAGATTGTTTTAATAAAATACTAGACCGTTATAGCGAAATATTATACCGTTATAACGGAATACCAGACCGCTAAAACGAAATAATAGACGGTTATAACTGAATAGTTGACCGCTATAGCAGATTAGTTGACCGTAAAAATGACATAGTAGTCCATAATAAGGGAATAGTAGACCGTTATAACGGGTTAGCAGACCGTTATATCGGAATAGTAGACCATTATAGCGAAATAGTAGACCTTTGTAGCGAAATATCAGCCCGCTATAATGGAATAGTAGACCGTTATAACTGAATAGTAGACCGTTAAAACGGATAGGTGTACCGTTAAGACGAATTAATAGACCGTAATAACGAATACTAGATCATTGTAACGGATCAGTAGACAGTTTTAATTGATTAGTAGACCGTTATATAACAAAATACTACACTGTTATAACGAAATACTAGACCTCTATGGCAAAATACTTGACCACTATGGCGGAATACTAGACCAGTATAACGGGATAGTAGACCGCTATAACAGAATAGTAGACCGCTAAAACGGATTACTAGACCGTTATAGGTGAAAATTAATCATTATAGCGAAATATTATACCGTTATTATGTAATGCTAGACCGCTAAAACAAAATAATAGACCGTTATAACATAATAGTTGACGGTTATAGCAGATTAGTTGACTGATATAACGAAATAGTAGTCCATAATAACGGATTAGTAGACCGTTATATCGGAATAGTAGACCATTATAGGGAAATAGTAGACGGAATAGTATACCGCTAAAACAGACTAGTATACCGTTATAACGAAATACTAGACAGTCATAACACAATTCTAACCCTTTATAGCGTAATACGAGACCGTTATGAGGAAATACTAGAATAGTAGACGGTTATAACGAAATAGTAGACTATTATAGCGAAACACTGGACCGTTAAAACGAACTACTAGACCGTTATAACGGAATAGTAGACCGTTATAACGGAATAGCTGACTGCTATAGCGAAATAGTAGACCGTAATAACGGATTAGTTAACCATTATAACAAAATAGTAGACTGGTATAGCGGAATGCTAGAACGTTATAACAGAATAGCAGACCGTCATGGCGATATACTAGACAGTGATAACTGATTGGAAAACCGCTATAACAGAATACTAGACCGTTATAACGGAACAGTAGACCCTTATAACGGATTAGTAGACCGTTATAGCGAAATACTAGACCGTTATATAGTGGAACAGTAAACCGTTATAATGGTTTAGTAGACCGTTATAACGAAATTGTAGCCCGCTATAACAAAATACTATACCGCTATAACGGATTAGTAAACCATAATAGCAAAATAGTGGACCATTATAACGAAATACTATTCTGCTATAGAGGATTAGTAGACCGTTGTAACAGATTAGTTGACCGTTATAACGGATTATAAATCAATCTTCATGTCCTAAATGCACTTCCATATACATTGCATGTGTCGGTTGGTTTAATAGAACAGCAATGACAGATGTTTACGTAATCCTGATAACATCTAGTTCCAAACAAATTTGGGGGTACCTCCATAAAAGTGGTCAAAATAAATAAAAAAACTGATGACACGATTTCATTGTATATACTACCCGGAGCTGCTATTGTGCTGATTTAACGCAACATTTTTTGGGGGTCCCTGCTCCTGGACTACACATGAACCGCCAGGGTATTGTTTCTATTTGTAAATCTATGCATACCCATCACTTGGATTATGTTTCCAATTGAATACATTTATCCTCAAATATGATATCCCTCATTGCTTGCCTTATTAGTTATTCCGTCTAGCTTTACCTATAAATATATGTACTGTACATGTACCTCTATTAATTAAGCATATATACAATACACAAACGTATCTCAGGCAGGAGGTGTGGAAGCCTTCTTTCGATTACAACCCCCGCCCCTCTCCTGCTTCAATGACTTCGTTTGGTCTCAAGACCCAGATTATGCCGGCTATCAATAGGGTTTCCTGGGTTCCCTATTTGGGGGGGGGGGGGCTTCCACGCCAAAATCTGATTGCTCAACCAAGTGTGGTATGCTATTCCCATTATAATATCAAAAATATTGCGAATAATGATTACGTAATCACGTCATGAAACACTGCGCTACTGTTAATTGTGGGCTACTATTATAGAGAATGAAAATGTATGCTAGATATTGTGTTTAGTCAGTAAATTTGACATCTTGCATCACAAAAGGGAGATTTATTATTTATTACAAGTAATAAATAGTCCAGCTGCGTAAATTACGCATCTTCTTTTCGAAAAATGTGAGTACAATTACGATCATATTGTTTGAATTTACGCACACACGTTTATTTTGTTGTGTATATTTACATGTAAATATTTACAAATATTTAGATTTATAAAACTTATACTTGTTTAGATAAGATATTAATTGTTTTTGTTGACAGTTCACACTTTCAACCCATATTAATACTTTGAAGAGTGAAATATTCTGAGATATTTTATTCTACTCGAAGTACACATCTTTACACATCGTTTCAAAATGAAGGGTGAATACTCAATAAGACCCAAAGGTTGTCTGCAGCACTGAGTCTATATAGGCAAATGCGTCGGGATTGTCAGAATCTTGTTTTCTGAAGAATATTCGCCCCCGAGAGTTGTATTATCAGAATCCTTGACCATGAAAACATACTACTAGACATATTAGTCAATACGATACGACTATTTTTAAGAAAGATATTAAAGAAAGTCTGTTTTCCAATAATGGCGGCATTTTTGTACGTCACAGAAAAGACGTCATAATGTGACGCTGCTGGCCAGCGTTATCAATTATGACGTTGCAAATTTGTCGATGTAATATATATTTAATAATTTATGCATTTTTGGCGTGTTTTTTATCAGAAAGAACTAAAAAAAATGATGTTCTTATAATTAATAATATATATGTGGAATACATACCACCTATGAAATTAAAAGGTCATAATAACGTATTTGTTCCTATGGCAACAGAAGAAAAACAATGTTATTATACTTTTGCTGACTAAAACTAATCTTATATATGTATAATGGATGGCGTTTACACAAATTATGGCTTTATTATCTTAATTAAACATCAACTAAAAGTATACCTGCCTCCAGTAGACGACATTTTAAATGTTTTGTTAATTTGTTACCATGGCAACAATGACGTCTTATTTAAAAAATTTCCCAGGTACGGCATGTAAGACGTTGATTTTCGAATTCATCGCAAAATTTCCAGTTAGATACAACCTTCAAACCTTTGGCCCCGTTCGGGATATTTTTGACCCCTGAGCTCCCGGACTAATATACTATGTGTCGAACGCCGCTGTCGTTTTTGTACATAAGTGCGTTCAATACATTAGTGGTGCTTCTGTTTCTTCATTACTAAATCGTGACATATATTATATCGTTCATTCTATCATTATATTTCTATGTGTATTCGTACGGAGGCTCATCAGATTCAGAGTAAGCCTACCGGTACTTATTTTTGGAGCCATTCGAGTACACCCATTGGATTGCCTTGACTCCCATGATAAACACAATTTTTTTTCATGATTTTTGAAATATGTGATATTTTATAACATTTTATCATTATCAACAAATAATAAAACCAAGATTTTACTTTTAGATTATATACTACTTTACAGAGTCATTATTGACCATATTTAAGTGAGTCAAAAGTGTATGTCTACGTTTCAAAAAGGGTTCTAAAAAAATTCGTTCTAATATCGCTCACGAGTCGTCGAGTGTGGCCGTGGCCGGCGTGGGGACTGAGGAGTCACGTCGAGTCACGATTGTCACTTGATTCTGTGTAGTTCTTCCGAAGTTCTGTGAATTGTTGTTTGACTTAGCCGTTCAAAAAAGAGTTGCTTTTGTACCCCCTGGCCTGGGCGATAATAAAGAAAGTTTCAGTATATATTAACTGTTAGGCCATAGCCTATACTGGCTATAGGCTATAGTATATGTTGGCACTGCCAAGTGCTGCTTTATGACGTCATATTTCCCTGCAATTTGCCCGGTGGAAAATTTGCGCTCAAACTTTATGTTGTGCTAAAACACCATGCTTAAAAAACAACATATCATCGGGAATATATTACTTAGATTTATTTAAACAGTTGTATTAGGGGGACAAAAGGTATATGGATCCATTCAGTGCTTTTTGTGAGAGCATCGGCCCGCAACAAACGCCAAAATGAGTTTTTATTCACTGTGCTTGATTTGGATTGTGTTCAAACACAAAATTCGGCATCTAATATCGCCCATTCGCCTTCAAAACTTAGCCATTCGCACAGATTGATCAATTTTGAATAAAATGCTGAAATTTTGGGACGATCCGACATGCTTCCGCCAGGTTTTGTGGTCGCGTCGTTGACGGCTAAATTTTCAGTGACGTCGTATTTTGTCATCCCCAGCGTGAGTGCGATGAGCCGCCATTTTGTTGGATGACGCTACCGATCATAACATTTGCCGCGGTCATCAAAAAACGTGTATTCAACTGTCTCCTAATACCAGACATACGTTAGTAATATAATGATTAATAAACAAACAATTAATGCATGTAGACTAGTCTAATTGGGGCATTTTTTGCCGACATTGTCCTCCACGATGTTGTTTGTGGGCCCGCCATGCAGATCAATGACGTCACATTTCGGGATTCCGATCAGTGCAGGTGCGCTGCCGGTGCGATGTGTTTACATTCCCGATTGAGGTGGTTATTTTATTATGACGAGACTGTACGATGAGTACTGCAAATACTACGATGAGTACTGCAATCATTTCAATATTAACAACAACGATTATAGTCTAGACTAGAAGATAGTTTAATGTCTGAAACTTGAATAGAAAAGCTGCGAAAACGCGGGACAGGTAAGTACGTTACAGCGCGTGACTGGTGTAGGTGACGACCCGAAAGGGAATTCCCCAGGAATGTCTGAGCAGACGACAGAAGATATCAACAAAACACTTTCCCTCCTAGAGTGTACCACCAGACTACACTGCCTGTCTGCATGGAAATGAAGCGAGCTGCCCTTCTCTCAATTTCTTCTTCTGATACGATTCTCTCATCAAACAAATAATTAAAATGTAAGTATTTTTCTTTGGTGTAAAAAAAAAAAAATATTGAGCTAAATTAGTGTAAGCTAGGATAGCAATTTGCGTTTTTTCTGGGAGCCCAAATTCCCTCCTCTCTTTGGCACTTCGTCCTCATTCATTATTAATTAAAAAGCCCGTCCAATTTTAAACACTGACTAGATTAAATCTAACCTGGTGTGTTCTGGGGACCAGGATGGGGGGAAAATGGATTCCTGGCAAGCGCCTAGCGGGGAAGTGCTGCCCAAATTTTTTTCACTTTTTTTGACATTGTTTTTCTCCAATGGGCTGGGGAAGGGGGGAAACTGCCGTCTGTGTTGTTTAGCAGATTAGGCTTTTTTTTAATAAATTACTCCTATGTATTACATCTTATTTTATAACCAGTGTAACATTATACTCTAGGGAGTAAGCTAGATCTATACTACCAACTTAGTGTTAGTTATTATATGACTATTAAAAATAACAAATGTTGCAACATATACTGTAATACATTTTATTTCTATGGTAAAGGAGACTTAAAATTCCATCCACTTTCAATGTTATAAGGTTTAAATAGGGGGCCCTCCCTTCCAGCACCACAGGGGGGCTTCCCCCCCCCCCCCTCGTTGGCAAAGAAAATATATTCCTGATTTAGCTGTCATTTCAGCTAAACTAGGCTATTTTAAGCACTCAAATTTAAAACTCTGATTTTTTCTCCTGAGGGAGGGCACCCAGACCCCCACCCCTTTTGGACCCCCCTCCCAGCCTCCCCATTCAAACATTCCTGGTGGAAACCATGGAAGTGTTATCATATTATTCTATTAAGCTACCATTTCAGATTATGTAAAATAACTAAAAGTGAGGGCATATATTTTTTGTGAGCCCTGTGGTTTGAATTGTGACATCTAAAAGTGAATACAAATGACAGTAAATAGCTGGGCGCTATGATAGTTTAAAGTTTCCTCATACCCTTTATGTACCACAGAGCATATGTTTCAAATAAAATGTTTAGTTGCATCTCCAGTTGAATAAAAATAACAATATTTTGAATTAAAGTTTATATATAGATTTTTGTAATCTATCAGAAATCAGAGACCACGAGCTTTCATTCAGTAAATACAGTAAATAGGTGGGTGCACATCTGATAGGTTTTATAGAAAGTAGCATCATGATTGAAATAGGGTCAAACTAAATTGTTGTTATTTAATTTGTTTCAGATTGACTAAATGGATTATCCTACAGCACTGTCACAATATGTATCTGAAATTGAATTACATGCTGACAAAACTCCAGTACTTCCGGATATCATCAGGAAAGGACATGTGATGTTTTTGCAAACTTCTTTAGCGAGAAAAAAATCAGATTTCACCACTGTACCAAAGATGCTAGGAGCTTTGTGCGAGTCCCGTCACATCAAGTGGACTTTAAACAGTCTAAGATCCGTAGTGTGGCGGATGGTGCAAAATTTGCGCAAATTGAAGAATAAGGATAGGGATGATCTATTGGTCAAAGCTATATTTCACGAACTCTTTATTTTTCCAGAACAAAACACCTCTAATCCAGCAGTATCCCCTGATTCATCAGCACCTGATTCAGAATATTCTCCACCTTCACTTGCTGATTTCCCTATTAATCCACTCAAAGCTTTCCCCGCTGTTTTGAAACAACCAATTGGAGCAAAACCTTGCTGTATTAGAACTGCTTGTGCAACAAAACGTCAAATATCAAGTAACTTAAAGCAACATTACATAGACAAATTATCAGGCAAAATTGAAATTATAAAGAAACTCACTAAAAAATGCAGTCGTGATATATTACGAAGCAATACAGAGAAACTCAAAAGACGAAACAAACAAATTGAAATATTACAGAAGAAAATTGAACAGCTGGAAAACAATGAAATGAAAAATGATCAGGGGATAGGCCCATTACAGAAGCAAAAGATTGAAATGGCAAGATATAATAAAAACAGGCGTGCAAGAATGAAGGATGAGTGGACAGAGAAGGAGAATTTTATGGAGGGACAGATATTTGATCTTGAAAACAGAAACCAAATTTTAGAAGATGAAAACATCAAATGGAAAGACAAACTGAAAGACCTAGCTGAGAAAGAAGAGAAGGCAGATGTTTTAAATTTAAAAGAAGAAACAGCATATACTGGCAAGCTTCGAAAGGCTGTGTACTGTTGTGTATTAAATTCTGTTCCATTAGATAATGTAGCTGACGTATTAGGATGTACGTGTGCTGTCAGAGTTAGCTGGCTTAAAACTTAACGCACTGCCAAGCCGTAGCTCTGTGTGTAGGATGGCTCGAGAAATGGGGAGCCTCGCAGACTTACAAACAGCTGATCTCCTCTTAAAAAAACCGCACTCAACTTTGTGCTGGGACGCCACCACTCTCGGAGGAAGTCACATCGACCAGATCCACATATCAACAGATCCATCAACACAGAGTACCATATCAGTGTTGAGACTCTCAGCGGTGGACGTACAATTGATTACGTTAATCATATTGAGTCTGCCATCGACACAACAGCTACAACATACAGTGAATGTTATAATACTAACAAAGATGACACTAAAAATGAAATGATAGGAAACATCAGTAACACTTTGTCCGATCGCTCTGCAGTAAATCACTGTGTAAATAAAGAGTTCAGCGACACTGCTGGTAGAATAATTACTGAATTAAATTGCAATATGCATCCTCTGGATGGGTTGGCACAGAGTACAAAAAAAGTAATCCGAGAAATTGAGTCCCAACATAACATTAAAGGTAAATGCTTTGGAAAAGATGTAGCTGCTGTCAACCTCATTCATGCAATCAGCAAGATGCGATGGAAGAGTGGTAGTGGTCATCCTGGCTCCTTCAAGATTTTTTTTGATTTAAAAAAACTACAGCTGATTCTCATCCCTCGTTACTGTGGATCCAGACCACATGTTCTTTTCAAGCTGGCATCCAGTATAATATTTCTACAGCATGAACTTATCAACTATCTGAAAAACTGGTGTCCAAGCCAGAACCAGCTTGTGAAATGTATTTCACAAGATCTTTCAAACAATAACCTTGCCCTTGAAATTGCGATTATTGGACTCTATGGGAAATTTGTCAGTGGACCATGGATGTCTAAATTCTACGAAAGTGAAATGGCAAATATAAATTCTGTACCTCTATTAAAAATGTGTTGTGATTCCCTCGAGGCAGTTTCAATGTCACCAAATATTTTATTTACCACTGAGGTAGACGCATTTGGTGACTCGATTAAAACAAATGACATTGTGTTTCTGTCTCTTCAACATCACATCAAGTCATCACCAAACAAGGAACTTTCTAGACAAATTTCCAAAGAACTAGCTGAGGGCTATCTTTCTCTTTTCACAATATGTACGCCGAGAGAGCTTTAGGCATGACCGATGCTCAAGTGAGACGTGCACCATCAGCCTCTATGTCATTCATTGATTCAAAAGTTAAATTTGCCTTGAACAAAACCAAACCATGGTTGGACAAACAAGATGACTCTATTATCAATAGTGCTCGCCAAGTGTCAGTAGAAAGAAACAATAGAGAAAAGGCAATGCAGGAAGAAGAGGAGAAGCATAGGTTGAAAGCCATTCACCAGCGAAGAGAACAGCATACAAGAACCATTCTGGAGAAGAAATTAAATGAGCGTGTGCACTCTGATGTTTGGCTAGATGACATAAACCTGGATTTGGACCTTGATGTGGAGAAATTGCCAAAAGCTCAACAGATGATTGCCCAACCTGAAACATTTATCGGCACTAGAATCAGCCATGTTTGGTATGAGGATGAGCAACTAGTGAAATACTCAGGGACAATTGGCAAACTAAAACGGAATCGATTGCAATATAGTATTGCTTACTGGTTAGAAGATGAAGATGAGGAGCGAGCTGTTCATTCAAATATAGCTGTGGTAAAACTGGCAGCTGACTATGTGCTTGGTGATTTATCACTTCATTCAATGGATACATGAAGATGTAATGAAATTTAAATTTATTGTGTGAAATTTTTTGACTAGTGAGATACTTAAGAATAATTAATTCTAACATTGGTGGCTGCTTTTTGTTACATATCCCCAAATAACTAAAAAAAATATCTAATAAGTATACAAACCTGGTACACAAAATTGCAACTGAACTTCTGTTAGGGTACTATGTTATAATATGTTATAATATGAACCAGAGACCAAGTTTTACAACTATATATATATATAATTATATATGTATATACATGTATATATATATGTTGTATATTAAGCTTAACGATATCTAAAGCCTACACACATACATTTATAGATATATTTAGATATATTGCCTCATATGTGCAGAATGTTACGTAAAGCAATACTCACATGCCAAAACAGATCCCTCATTAACACTTTCTCACATGTAATTCAGAAGAATTTATCATTTTAGTTTTGTCCCCACTGTAAATTCCTCAATAGAATATGATATAGGCTATGTGGAAAATATACATGTGCATATGTTTAAAGATTTAAATGATAAATTATTCAGTTTTAACCTTGAAATTTATGTCATAAACAAGTCATAATGAAGTCTGTATAATGCAGTTACAATGCTCACCATCATTACCATATTTTTGCAGTGAGATGGAGGTCGATTAAATTTGTATACTTGGTATATATTATATGAGGGGTTTAAGGTTTAAAACTCATGTTTCAGTACAATATTGGTATATTTTACCATGCAATGATCAATGATAACATTTTCATAGTTACAGTGTATATCATTGAAATTTATTGATAACTTCCTATTATCTCAGCCTGCATTTGAGCGCCAGGTCAAAACTGCGCTTGACCTCCAGGTTAAGGTCACCTCAATTTTTTTCCAATAATATGCTTTACCTTGAAGTAAATGTGGAATCAATAGGACAATGACATCAATATGTATAAAATATTATATTAGAAAGCATAAATTAAATGTAAAAAGAATGATACTAGTCCTTACATAACCTTGAACTTGTAATGGCAAGGTCATTTAAAAGTCAACTAATTGTATTTGATGTTTATATATATGCTGTCAAAATGTTGCCAAAAATCTGATGTTATTTATACATGTTTTACTGAGGTATGTTGGCTTTATTTATATGATATTTTATTAAATTGGGGAGTGAAATTGACACATTTGATGTAAAAAAGTGGCAAATTTGACCTTCATTCGACCTGAAGGTCAAGGTCGTTAGTATTCTTTTATTTCCATGTATTTCAATCTGACAACTTATAAATCTGTTAGAATTTTTTATCAAAGTCACATCTTTTAAAAAGTTACAAGACATATTATAACTGAAAATTACACATTTTTCTACAATTGACCTTGAGACTGTGTGACCTTGACCTCCACAATTTCATGATCTTCAATTTTGTTTTAAATTATGTAGTACCACTTTGTAGCCAACAAAAAATGGAATAAAAATAATAACAGTTTATATATTATTTTGAATCATTATTCAAAACTCATAAGTATGTTTCAGTACAATATTGGTATATTTTACCATGCAATGATCAATGATAACATTTTCATAGCTATATCATTGAAATTTACTGATAACGTTTTTATCTCAGCCTGCACTTGACCTCCAGGTCGAACTGTGCTTGACGTCCTGGTCGAGGTCACTTAAAATTATTCTCCAATAATATGCTTTACCTTGAAGTAAATGATGAATCAATACGACAATGACATCTATATGAATATATTATTATATTAGAAAGCATAAATTACATGCAAAAACAATGATACTAGTCCTTATATAATCTTGAACTTGTAATGGCAAGGTCATTTAAAGGTCAACTAATTGTATTTGATGTTTATATATTTGCTGTCTAGATGTTGCCAAAAATCTCATGTTATGCATGTTTTACTGATGGTATGTTGGCTTTATTTATATAATTTTTTTTAAGTTAGGGAGTGAAATCGACACATTTGATGTAAAAAATTGGCAAATTTGACCTTCATTTCACCTGAAGGTCAAGGTCGTTAGTATTCTTTTATTTCTATGTATTTCAATCTGACCACTGATAAAATCTGTTATAATTTTTTTATCAAAGTCACTTTTTTTAAAAAGTTACAAGATATATTTTAACTGAAAATAACACATTTTTACTACATTTGAACTGAAAATAACACATTTTTACTACATTTGACCTTGACACCATGTGACCTTGACCTTCGGAATTTCATGATCGTCAATTTTATTTTAAATTACATAGTACCATTTTGTAGCTAACAATAAATGGAATAAAAATAATAACACTGGTTTATATGATTTTGAATCAATTATTATTTTTTTATAGATGTTCCAACACAGAACATTGAGGTTTTTTCCCGAAAACGTACGTACAAGCCGATGGGAGTTATATGATGTTATAGTGGGAAATCCCGGCAGAAAAAATACCCCTACTTTCAAGAACAAAATGTGTCATATCTTGAAAACTAATTAATTATTTTGCAAAAAGTAAAGTTTTATATATTTTAGACTCTATCCTCCATCTTATAAAAAGCTTAAAAAGACATATTTTGTTAAAAAAAAATTCTTGTGGTAGTGCCTACTATATGCTAGGCGGACCATAAATCATGGCATGATCAGGTCAAGGCGGACCGTCGATTGTAGTACCCTCTTTTGCTAGTTTTGGGTACTACGATCGGCGTACGTCCTTCCATCGTAATACTTTGGTAAGTCAAAGCAAGTACTTCCACTGATATTTAAATAGCTTCCAGAACGATTGTAATAAGCTTTCCCATTGGTTACCCATTATGACATGTGCCGTACTGGACCAAAAAAAACGCTGCCTAGTTACCAATGTTCTATTCAGTTTATGACGTTATAAATGACTGTGCGTCCATGAAGTCCCTATACTATAGGAAACGATCCGGCAGGTAATGTTTGTGAAATATGGTCTGAATTGTGATGTCTCCGGCTATATTTATTACGCTGATAGCTGTTCGAATGTGTGTTAAAGGTATGACAGTATACCCGTCATCATAGTCCACAGGTTCACAAATCCATGACGGGTATACCCGTCGTTAAACCCATCCAATCATAGGTGTTGTTCTCCAGAAGGTGGGTGACGTCATTTGGGGAAGCAATAAAAGATGCATGCCAACACACACCACCGCATACCAACGCATACCAGCATATACCAACGCATGCCACCCAATGCAACTATATTTCGAGTATCTATATGTTATCATCAGCTCAAATATTATTCCATAAAGCTAACTGCTAAATTTTGTATCTATACAATCAGCCAATAACGACCAAAATCCCCAGTTTTTATGTCCTTAACCGCATAGCCATAGGTACAGTTAGTGCTGGTAGTAGGCCCGAATCAGACTAATCATGAATGTTGGGCGACGCCTTAAATATATGCAGACACAAGACGTCGAGTTAATGTTGGTCCACCGTCTTAGGCGTTGGACCAACGCAAAGCCAACATTGATTAAACGTCTTGTTTCTGCTGGGTTATATGTATATGCTGTAGGCCTATATCATTTAGTGTATGTGGCCGGATATGCAAATATATTAATAAAAATTAAACAGAATAAAACAAATAATAAACAAAATACTGTTTTTTTTTAAGTAAAAATGTATTATATACATATATGTTATGAACATTAGTCACACCAGTAGGCCTACTTATCATAAATATATTCGATTTATGACAAGTCGCACAGTGAATTAGACATATTCAATACAGTAGTGTATCAGTGTATACACCAATTATATGTGCACCGAGTTAATATTTTTCTCAAGTTATGAATTTTTGAAATAAGTTATAAATGTAGGAAATAAACTGCATATATGCTGCTGTATAGACCGATTCGGACAAAACATTAGATGATGGTATGAGCATTAGTCACACCATTACTCATCATAAATATCCTCGATTTATGACAAGTTGCACATTGGATTTAATATATTCAATACACTAAGACATATAATACACCAATTATATGTGCACCGAGTTAATATTTTTCTCAAGTTATGAATTTTTGAAATAAGTGTATACACCAATTATATGTGCACCGAGTTAATATTTTTCTCAAGTTATGAATTTTTGAAATAAGTTTTAAATGTAGGAAATAAACTGCACATATGCTGCTGTATAGACCGATTCAAACAAAACATTAGATGATGGTATGAGCATTAGTCACACTAAGACATATAATACACCAATTATATGTGCACCGAGTTAATATTTTTCTCAAGTTATGAATTTTTGAAATAAGTGTATACACCAATTATATGTGCACCAAGGTAATATTTTTCTCAAGTTATGAATTTTTGAAATAAGTTATAAATGTAGGAAATAAACTGCACATATGCTGCTGTATAGACCGATTCAAACAAAACATTAGATGATGGTATGAGCATTAGTCACACCATTACTCATCATAAATATCCTCGATTTATGACAAGTTGCACATTGGATTTAATATATTCAATACAGTACACGACATAACTGCTGAATTAAGTTAATTCCATTAAATAATAAAATTATTAGGATTAACTCAAGTATTAAGATGAAATCAAGTACAAAATCAAGTACATGCGAAACAAAAACACTTCACCATAAAAAGACACATTTCTGAATTCTATATTTAGAGACGTCGATTTAACAAAGCTGAACTTCGAATCAGTGCAAATTAACAACATGTCTACCGGCTTCCCAAATGAATAAGTTTGCGAATTTGTGTGCGATCATAAAATAATATGTCATTATTTTCAGTAATGAGTAGGTTTCTTAGTGGTATTTATTACATGGCCGTACGACCAAGAAGTTAGGACTTTCCATTAGGATGGTTATCACATGGTACCACATATCTGTCTACTAACGTACTCCGTACATATTTATGTATATAATGTTACAAAACTGCCTAATTTCGAAATTTTCACAGTTTTAATTTAGCCGTTAAAGGCATATATAAGGCCTATAAGTCAACAGTGTGGCAGCGGGATGGTGGCCGAAACGCGTGAAAGAGTTTAAAGGGTTAACATTACTTATGCTAATTGTTTTGTGACGTAACCGCCAATTTGATTGTACTCGACACATTAACCCTAAAAGTGCTAAGATCCTGGCCGAAAATATAGCTATTATATGCAAACACAAGTAATAAAACCATTTAATGGTAAATATGGTAAATATGAATACAAAATATGATAATCAGCTGCTATAGCCGTAATATGCCATGTGGCTATAATTATTATATGCAATAATTCGATAACGAATCTTCATAAAGTACTGAGGTACAATGATTTAACATGTTTAAGTGGCATCGAAACCAGGTACTTATCCACTATTCAAGTCGTTGACAACGAGCCAGTCGGCCATTATAGGTTTTATGCTGGGCCAACGTCGTAGACGGTGGTCCAACCTTGAACCAACAATGGCTCAACAATGGCTTAATGTCTTGTGCTTGCTTCATTGAGAATTAGATATGTCATCACTGCTATTGAGTGACAATCACACCTCCTTATCAATGAAGAAGATTAAGATATTACAGCATAATATATTACAGCATGAAAACGCAAGACATGTAGGCCTAATAAATGTCACCAGAAAGCTTATTTAATTCTGGAAATAATGATATAAATTACATTATAATAGCATGCAAACGCGTAAAGTTCTTTATTTGAAAAGAAATGCAGGACGTAGCCTCATAGGCCGTATAATGACTTAACTTAATACCAGCGACAATGGTTTTATTTTTTATTATTCAAATAGTACTACTATATATGGAGTTCAGTTATGTTATTATTATTATTATTATTTTTAAATAATTATTTATATATAGCTTTGTTGTATGTTAATTGAAATTTTATCTTGAATGTTGAACGTTTCATTCACATTTTCATGTGTCCACTATTATTCTATACAAGTAACAAGTAAATACATGTGAGTATATAAAGCCTTATAAATAAACAACCAATAAATAAATATATGCAGGCAAAAACATTTTCAGAGCGATTCCTTTGAAAAGGTGTGTATCTTTCATGTTGCCGGCTCGCCAAGGGTGTGTTTACATATGGCGTGACGGTGAGACAATTAGTGGCCGTCATTTACAACGCTGGCCAAACACCATTATGACTGCAGTATTATAACATATAAGTCTAGTGAGTGCACACACAGCTTGCTATATAATAGTCAGATTCACATTGACCAGGGTGAATGAATTTTGCTGATTTTCCAGCAACACAAGATGTTGAATAAACGTAGGTTTTATGTTGGTGCAACGTCGTAGACGTTTTGCCAAAGTTGACCCAGCATTAGCTCAGCATCTTGTGTTTCCTTAGTAGGCTCAATTAGGCTATATAACCAAACGTTTTAAAAAATAATTGCGTGCTTCTTCTGGCAAAACTTGTTTAAGACTATGTAGACCTAACTATGTAAAATAGTTGTCCGAGTCAGGGAATTTTGTTATGCAAGCTTTCACAGAAATATGTTAGTAAACAACTGCTGTCATGTAGAAGATTGTATGAAAATAGTTCTTTCTAGTGTTGATCCATCTGCTGCTCTAACTATTTCTAGCAGTGAGAGTGTTCCCGAAAATTTCATCCATGTAATTTAATTTTTACTGCATTAGAAATCAGTGTCTCATCGACACCCTTAATTTGTACCCTTCACCTAACAGTGTTCCTATAAAGCTATCAGAAACCAGTAGCCTAGGCCTAAGCACTTTTGAGAATATCCCTGGGGAAATCTGTGGAAGAGGTTTCCTTTAACTCAGATTTACTAGTAGGATGCAGCCCATGAAAACATATATATGGGCCTGTTGTAATACCGTACATGTATGCATTGATGTCATATTTCATAAATTCATACCACAGGGAAAATCAATATGACAATAGGTCTATTATTAAAGTGATACCGAGAGGTAGCGTGCTCGGCCTCAGACCGCTGGGGCTCGATTTGCGAATCCTGTGTCTGGAGGACAGTGTCATCTCAATCATCTCACCATCCTCAGGAGGTTCTCCTGGCCCAGTTTAGCCTATATGTGCACACCCGAACAATTAAAACTGCTGTTGATCCCCTCAAATAGCTCCAGATGCCACATAAACAAGTATTTTTTTCACAAATTTCCCCCAGACCCCCTTTTGCAGCTAATAAGACACTGCTGGAGGGTACTACAATTGACGGTTCGCCTGGACCTGATGATCATTCAATGATTCATGTTCATGATGTAATCATATTCATAGACATCTATAGTCATAGACATAGTAATGTATCATGACTAAGTTAGGTACATTCATAAAAGTGATTTTGATGTTTTTTCGTGTCTTTTCAGGATTTATGTGAATTTGTGAGACACTGCAATAAAAGACATATTTTTCTGTGTTTGTTTGTGCTTTTTGCTCACTTTTACTGGTAGAAATGAAGCCATCATTGTGGAATTAAAAGAGTTATTTGTTTTGAATGGCACTTTTATCACCTTTTCTGGAGGTTCCCATCATTAGATTTTTCACAATTATGAAAAATGGTGCCAGCTCTCGCCTTCAATTCCAAAATTTGTGCAACAAATGCAATTTTTTTTACACACGTGCCAGTTTTTTATTTTTTTTAAATAATGCAAAAAATGAAGATAGACTATGTCCACTGCCCTATGAGGAAGTTCTGGAGGATATCATTAAGACCGTTTGGACAGAACAATGTGGGAATCTGGAAGTTCTAATTGAGATACCTGGGGAAGGCTGCACTAGTTTGCCCAGGGTAAAACCTGGGTGAAATTTTGTTTGCCTACCTTGCACTTCCTCATGGGGCTCACCGAGGGTAAAAATGAAAGTTTTATAGCTACAAGTATAAGGATAAGAATAAATCAAAATTTTCTTCTTCCATGACCCCCTTGTGGGGAAGCCGGAGGCTATGCCCAAATTTCTGATTGTTATGTGCATATGTGGTATATTTGCTACTGCTACTGTATTGCGGGGCACTCATTGGGTGCCCTGATGCATCTAAAAACTAAAACTCTCAACAGCGGCATCATCTCAGTAGTTTTCTTCAGCTGCTTCAAAAAGTTTAAACAGGTGTCTGGGTGATGTTTTTGGATTCTGTATCCCTTTAACGTTTTGCAACATTGAGGTGCCTTCTTTTAGACGTTTTTATAATTTAGCTCAGATTTTGATCTAGCAATGGGAAAATACCCAACCACATCGGACCTATAATCCTGTTATTGTTTTATTCTGTTTTGTTTTTTGGTCGTTTTCTGGCCACATACTGTCTGGTGAATTTTTTTGGTCTGGTAAAAGTTCCAAGCTTACAGGACCTACTGTCCAGTGAAATTTTGAGCTTATTGGGAAAGACTGCAAGGAAGCATAATGTTGTCGCTAGGCCCCCATGACGCACAAAGAGGTCTGTATCTGACAGGTGTTGAGTTGTGTAATCAAGTGTATTACGCATGGATATGTAGGCCTACACCAATAATCCACATGAAAAAAAACATGCATGGAATACACATCAGAAGGAAGTCTAGGCTCAAACATCACATGATATCCACAGATATACACTTGGATAGGTGCACAAATAATCCATGTAAAAAATACACTTGGAAAACAAGTGAAACAAAATCGGGTGGCATTCTTCACATGATATCCATCTGATATCCACATAAACAGGTACACCATTAAAGGTACACCATCCACGTGAAACAATTCACGTAGAATACACCTGGAAATGTACACCAATAATCCACGTGAGAAATACAACGTGGATTACACATGAAAAAATAAATAATGCTCAAACTTCACTTGATATCCACGTGTAAATCAACACCAATAATACACAAGACGAAATCCACGTAGAATACACCTGGATTTTTAGTGGAACACGTGTCCACTAATTTTCCACCCCAATTACACGTGGATTCCACGTGGTGTGCCTGCTGGGTAGCATTGTATGGCCCAGGGCTCGACTAATCCCGTGCCCGAACACCCGGGACTAGACTACTACTTTGATGTGCCGGACCACTACCATTCATCTATGTAGATCTGAAGCCTGCCGGGCCACCAGTCTTTAGGTGCCAATGTGTGTGCAGTTAATGACCAGTGCATGGATAGTCTGCAGTAGCGGTATTGAGCCTACCGCGGCCGTTGTCTCAGTACCATGGTTCCCACGGGTCCTTGAAAACGGGAAAATTCCTTGAATTTGAAAAAAATATCCAGGCCTTGAACATGTTGAAAAGTCCTTGATTTTTGTAAAAACATAAATAAACCGGGAAAAGTCCTTGATTTTGATCAACCTGTGATGTTTTGCTGTTGATCTTGAAAAACGCCACGTAGCGGCAACAGCTAGTAATTAAATGAAAGAAAAAGCTACACTTAAGTTACCACCGGGGTATGTGGTTTAGGTATGTAGTGTGCCTATTTTATCAATATAAAGTCGAAAGACAAATATCGATGAACAATCACTGGGGATGAACTCGGTCATGGCCAAAAATGTTTGATCCCAATCAAGGTTTACATACATGTGTATTGTCACGGTTCAGTTGCTATATATCTTGCTTATGTATATAAAAAAAATGGACAACACTGCTGAAGAGAGTAAGAACATTTCAAGTCCAGTGGAAGGCATGCAGAGTTCAGTTGGCTTGTGTACGATGATCAGAAATGGAAAATGACATGTATGCTATGCCAGAAAATTTCCAATGCTGAGAACCAGGGGAAGCCAGTATCTACAGCAGTAATAGGGCGCGGTATCTTGGCCCTGCATGATAAACATCATGAAATACTTAACTGTCTCTTTAACACAGTCTATGGTCTAGGTAAAAAACCCTAGACCCAAGTATGTACACTGCAACCATATGACATAATATGCCTTGTAGTACTGTACAAGATGCACTGGGAACAGGGCCACCAGCAGTGTTCCTGGCCCTGAAAAAAGTTGGAGTCGGGCAATAAGAAGATTCTGACTCCAAACCTTGTTTTGGAGTCAGCAGGCAGGCAGTCTTCCGGCAAATGCGGATTTTTTTTGCAGCAAAGGCCTTAGGTGGCTTCTAGTGATATATCTAAAGGTAAATTTCAAACTTTGCAACAACTCATTTTTCACTAATGTGTGAATGTAGTCCTAATGTAACACTGAAAAAAGTTTAATTAATCATGCAACTAAAATTGTTTTTCTTGGTGTAGGCTATATGATTGTCGTCGGAATAGAATGTTTTCACGTCACGGGGAAAGCTTGTCATCAATTCTGACGACAGATCAGAAACACTGACCAGTTTATTTTCCGGGCTACCAGCTCAGCTCCACTGGTAGCCCAGTGGGCCACCACTTCCTGACCAGATTTGTCGAGCCCTGATGGCCTATGCCATTTATGGGCGATAAAATGTGATAATTGAAGTCGGAATGGCGCCGTTGACGGAGGGGTACAATAGTAAATATTCAATAATCATGATAATTGAATAGAAATTCGCGATTATATTCATTTAAAAAAATGTATTACTATTCAGTCTATTTTAGTATTGCTATCGGTTGGTACATCACAAAACGTCATTTTGATGTTTTTTGTTGTAGGGATTTATGTGAATTTGTGAAACACTGCAATAAAAGATATATTTTTCTGTGTTTGTTCGTTTGTTCTTTTTACTCACTATTAGAAATGAAGCCATCATTGTAGAATTAAAAGCATTATTTGTTTTGAATGACACTTTTATCACTGGGAGGTGGGGGTCTCAGCAGCATGTAGGCTATTGAGGGGTCACAGCAGCACAGGGAGGTGAGGGTCTCAGCAGCACGAAGGGGTCTCAGCACCATAGAGGGGGGCGGGGTGAGGTGAGGTTTCAGCAGCATCAAAGGGGTCTCAGCAGAATGCAGGACTTTGAGTGCTATTGGGCATTGGCACTGACTGTCTGAGACTGAGTCACTGTTCCAGGCCCCGCCTTAATTGCTCTGGCATGCCCAGAATGCAATGGGCCACAGATGGGACTAATTAAATACCACCTTTCAGACATGTTAAAAACAAAACATGACAATTTTGACATTATTCAGCAATATTTCAAAATTGTTGATGTTCATTTTGCCAAATCTGAATAATTTTCAATCAATTGAAGTTGTGAATCAGAATTTAGGTGAATATAATATTATTCCGGTTACCAATAGGTCCTATATTAGCTCCCGCCGTCACCGTAGGTGAGCGAAGGGAGCTATGGATTCTACCTCCGTTTTTTTTTGGCCTCTTCTTTTGCCTATAACTTTGTGAGAAAATAAGCTAGGATAACAATTTTTGGTATGTGGGTTACTTCCAGGTGGCTAATGGACGGGTTAAAATATTTTTAATCTGAATTCAATACGCAAGGTTGCAGAGGAGAAAATGATGATGTGACGGCGTTGGGCCGTTGGGCCGTTGGGCCGTTGGGCCGTCCGTAAACAATTCGTTTCCGGAGCATATCTCTGAAAGTACTTGTCCGATTGTCTTCAAATTTTACACACAACACCCCTAGGGGGTCTAGTTGTGCCTTTTGGGGTATTTGAACTTTGACCTACTTCTGGTTCAGAACTATGACCTATTTAGACGTTTTGACGCGCACTTCGTTTCCGGAGCAGATCTCGAAAAGTACTGGGCCGATGACAGTCATATTGCACATACATGTTCTCTAAGGTCCCTAGTTGTGCCTTTTCAGGTTTTTGGACCTTGACCTTGAAGTTGACCCAGCACTTTGACCTAATTTATAACATCGGTAAATCCGACTGAAAGATTTTGCGGAATATCATGAAAACCGCTCAAGATAGCTACACCATTACTATAAAACAAATTGTGAGGTTTCAGGAGAGGATGCATCTTGAAAAATTTCAAGTCGATAAAATTAAAAATGGCCGCCTATCGGCCATTATTCACCTCGACAGGCCTGATATTGCAGAATATCATGAAAACCGCTCAAGATAGCTACACCATTAATATCAAATAAATTGTAAGGTTTCAGGAGAGGATGCATCCTGAAAAATTCGAAGTTGATAAAATTCAAAATGGCCGCCTATCAGCCATTATTCACCTCGACAGGCCTGATATTGTGGAATATCATGAAAACCGCTCAAGATATCTACACCATTACTATAAAACAAATTGTAAGGCTTCAGGAGAGGATGTATTTTGAAAAAAATTCATCTTGTCAAAGTTCAAAATGGCCGCCAATCAGCCATTATTCACTTTCACATGGCCGTTATTTGGTAAACCGTGCTAGATGGCTAGACCATTACTATAAAACAAAATGTGTGATTTCAGGAGAGGATGCATCTTGAAAAAATTTGACTCGATAAAATTCAAAATGGCCGCTTATCGGCCATTATTCATTTTCACATGGCCGTTATTTGGTCAACCGTGCTAGATGGCTAGACCATTACTGTAAAACAAAATGTGAGATTTCAGATGAGGATGCATCTTTAAAAAAATTGACTTGATCAAATTTAAAATGGCCGCCTTTTCGGCCATTATTCATTTTCACATGGCTGATATTTGGTAAACCGTGCTAGATGGCTAGACCATTACCTGATTACTATAAAACAAAGTGTGAGTTTTCGGGGGAGGATGCACCCTGAAAATTTTTAAGTTACGAATTCAAAATGGCCGACAATCAGCATTATTTACCTCGATAGGCCTGATATCAGGTAAACCGTGCTAGATAGCTAGACCATTACTATAAAACAAAATGTGACGTTTCGAGAGAGGATGCCTTTTGAAAACTTTCGACTCAAGCGAATTCAAAATGGCCGCCTATCGGCCACTATTTACTTGCACATTGCTGATATTTGGTAAACCGTGTTAGATAGCTGGACCATTACTATAAAACAAAATGTGAGATTACAAGAGAGGATGCATCTTGAAAAAAATTGACTCGATCAAATTCAAAATGGCCGCCTATCGGCCATTATTCACTTTCACATAGCCGGTTTTTAGTAACCGTACTAGATGGCTAGACCATTACTATAAAACAAAATGTGAGATTTCAGGAGCGGATGCATCTTGAAAAATTTTGACTTGATCAAATTCAAAATGGCCTCCTATCGGCCATTATTCACTTTCACATGGGCGATATTTGGTAAACCGTGCTAGATGGCTAGACCATTACTATAGAATGAAATGTGAGATTTCAGCTGAGGATGCATCTTGGAAAATTTTGACTTGATCAAATTCAAAATGGCCGCCTTTAGGCCATTATTCACTTTCACATGGCCGATATTTGGTAAACCATGCTAGATAGCTAGACGATTACTATAGAATGAAATGTGAGATTTCAGCTGAGGATGCATCTGGAAAAATTCTGACTCGATCAAATTCAAAATGGCCCCCTATCGGCCATTATTTACTTTCACATGCCCAATATTTTGCAAACTGTGTTAGATGTTAGTCCATTACTATAAAACAAAATTTGAGGTTTCGGGGGAGGATGCACCCTAAGTTTTTAACTAATTTATATCGAATTAAAAATGACCGTAAATCAGCTATTAGTTAGCTCGATTGGCCTGATATCGGGTAAACCATGCCAGATAGGTAGACCATTACTGGGATACTGATCAGGATCATTAATTTCAATGGAGGTTTGCAATCTCTGACAGACTGTCTAGTTCTTATCTTACTCTTAGACTGGGCTTCTTAGACCTAGTTGTCTTGCGTCTTGATTTTTGACCTAGACTAGGACTACATTGATAACCCTATACAAAATTGCTTAAATCAAATTCTAATTCGGAGCGGGAGCTCCTGGACTTATGTAGTCTTGTTATATAATAATATTGAGTAGCTGTAGGGCTAGGCCTAGTTCTATTATAAAATAAATTATAAACAGGTAAAATAAATATAAAACCCTAGTCTATAGAATAAATTAGGCCTATATAGGGCCTAGTTTATTCTATAGACTAGGGTTCGTTTTTATTTTATAATTTATTTTATATTAAAACTAGGCCTAGCCCTACACCTAGTCTATATTATTATATTATATTATTATCCTGATTACCAGCTGTGTGAATGATAAATTATCGCTTAATCCAACATGTTTAACCCCTTACAGCGCTAGTACAGACTTCAGTCATTAGAATCTGACGTCTGTAGGTCAGAAACTGACGTCTAAAGTCGATCACCCGCACTGTAAGAATAAAATTATTTATAATGGCCGTAGGCCCATAACATAGGTATTCAAATGAGAGCTAACTAAGACATTTGTGATGATTTCAAATTGAAAAAACCCTTTGGTTTATGCAAAGTAATTTCAGAGTTGTACATAAGGGTTAGGGTAAGTAAATGTTTGATAAATTGTTGTCCTTGAACTTTGAAGTATTTTTTTTTTTATAATAATACCATCTGAGAACATTTGTTAACAACCATTGACTTTTGTCTGTTTTTGTCATCAACATCAGAAGAGTGAAGAATAAACTGTGAATGAGTGAATTATCAATAATAATATCAGTCAAGTGAATTCTAATTAAATAACATGGCGGTTAAAGGGTTATTATTGTGATTTATCATCATTATTCATTCAGCAAAATTATTTTAAAGAAGATTTTACCATGTTTACAGGGAATAATTTGTCTGGTGTAGCGCAGCAGTTTGCTACACAATTGGGGACAATGCTGCACAATAATATGTTGGTGTACATAACAGGTTTTGACATGGAGAATAGTAGGCTACCTTGCACAATGAATGGCTGATTAACTGCTACACACTTTTTGTGTAACAAATTATTCCCTCCCTTATATTTAATGAAGTCAATATGTTGGAAAATCCTGATATACATTTAATTTTGATTTTGGGGTATCGCGTCACATAATTATTAACCCTTATCCTGCTGATCTGTTTTATTAGTCTATCAAATCGCCTGTTATTGGGAATTAAATATGTATCTAAACATCAAGATTTGCTAATATTTATGCTCAAATTAAACAATTATGAGTAATTTTCAGGCACTTGAAGCTGTGGGTTGCTGTAGCGTCCGATGACCTGACAGATGAAATTCAACATCTAGGCAGGCAAATGTCACATTCTCTCAACATCTAGGCCGGCAAAAGTCACATATTCTCTTAGCACACAGAAACATACTATGATAATATAAAACTACAGTAAGTGGTGAATCAGTTGACCGTAAAGAAGTTGCTCTTCTCCAATTAAGTAATATATAACCTGGTTTTCCAAATCATATTGTACCGTATTTATTCTAATGAGCGCCCTGGGGAGTTTTTTTCCTGCCAGGCCTTGAAGAAAAAGTTGGTTTTGGATTTTGTAGTGGTTGAAAAAATCATCAGGGAGGGAGTTTTTTTTATCCTTTGCCAGACCAAAAAGTAGCCAACAACAATTGTAATTGTCTTTAAAACCACTGGTACTGACTTCCAAAAAAATATTTGTTTGGGAAAAACGTTAAAAAAAGTTTTCCCCCGCAGTATTTATACCCACCCGGCCAGGAATTCTGAAACAAGCTTATTTTTAATTCGGGCCTGATCGTGGGTTTTATTTTTCAGATCAGGGGGTTAGGCATTTATTGGAATATGGGTGCTTATTAGAATAAATATGGTATATGTTTTATAGGAGAAAATGGTGTCTAAAACAGATGACAGGATAGATTTCAGCAAATTAGAAGATGAACTGGATGCAGCAGTGAGAGCTGATGAGAAATACTGGAGAGAAAACGATGCAAAATTTAGGGCAGTTGCTCAGAAAGTGGACTCATATGAAGAATTTAGGTGAATATAATATTATTCTGGCTACCAATTGATTATTTATTTTATATTATTTATTTCATTCAAGATATTTATATAATATATTTTATATTCTAGAACTATAATTAATAATATATCCTGGTTACCAGCTGTGTGAATGATAAATTATTACTTAATTTGATGGTAAGTAAATATTTGATAATTTTTTATCCTTGAAGTATCATTTTTTAACTGCTTAACATGGTCAACATACATGTAAACGTAATTGCTGGTCATTTTTTTAATTAATATTTTTTTAATTAATATTTTTAAGGTGTTAGATAAAAGCTTACAAAATTAAAGCAAAAACAATAATTATTTACTGTGTATTATTGTTTTTTTTTCTGCCATGTAAACACTAACTACAGTCAGATATCAATATCATTGTTTAACATGTTTAAGAAAAAAAAAAATTAAAAGAAGGCAGAAGCAAACATGCCAACTGGCTAAAAGCTACAAGACTGAAAGTAGACCAAATACACTAGCACATGTGCAGTTAGGCACATCTGAAGCCACTGTATTAAGTATTTGGAGCCATTGTATTACATATTACATATGTAACTGTCTTTAAAACGGCTGGCACGTTTGGTATGACTCCCAAAAAATATTTGTTTGGGGTAAACGTTAAAAAAACAAGCTTATTTTTAATTTAGGCCTGATCGTGGGTTTTATTTTCAAATCAGGGGGTGATGCAAAATTGTCAGGGTGTATATAACTGTGATGGATGCACGCCCTGTAAATTTAGGCTTGATATATATCAATTATAGAATGTGGGCGCCCACACACTTCTAGCTGAAACAGTGTGTGGAGCCATTTTTAGCTCATCTGGCCTTTGGGCCTAAGGTGAAATTATGCCGTCGTCTGTCCACAATTCACAAGAAATGCTTCTCCTCCCTTAATTCTTATCTGATTTCATTTTAGTTTTTGTTTTTTTAAAAGAGGTGTTGCCTGTGTATAGAACCTCATCACACATTTCATAAATTTTTCAATAACCTATGACCTAATTAGGACTCAATTAGGACACTCTGTCCACAATTCACAAGAAATGCTTCTCCTCCCTCAATTTTTATCCGATTTTAATTTTGTTTGGTGTGTTTGAAAGAGCTGGTGCTTGTGCATAGAATTTCCTTACGGATTTCAGAAATTTTCATTATTAATCAACTTATGACCTTAAATCAGGACATAATTATGACATTCTGTCCACAATTCACTAGAAATGCTTCTCCTCTCTCAATTCTTATCTGATTTCAATTCTGTTCGGTTTGTTTGTAAAAGCTTGCAGTGTTCAACACAGACAAGAAATAGGTGGGGACATTTGTCTCACTACCCTGAAAACAAAGGAGACATTTGTTCTCTAAGTGCGTAATTGACGCCTTAGTGTTCAGCACAGACAAGAAATAGGGGGGTAATTTGTCTCACTACCCTGGAAAAAAAGGAGACATTTGACCTCTAAGTGCGTAATTGTCTCGATATCGCGGCCTGTGCTGAACACTGGCTCGTGCCTGTGCATAGAACCTCCTCACAGATTTTAGAAATCCTAATTATTAATGAAGTTATATGACCTAATTAGAATCTAATTATAGGACAATCTGTCCACAAATCACAAGGAATGCTTCTCCTCCCTCAATTCTTATCCGATTTCGATTTTGTTTGGTTTGTTTGAAAGAACTCGTGCCTGTGCATCTGTGACTTTCCTCACAGATTTCAGAAATATTAAATATTGAATAAATTATGACCTAATTAGGACCTAATTAGTACACTCTGTCCACAATTCACAAGAAATGCTTCTCCTCCCTTAATTCTATTTCAATTTCAATTTTGTTTAGCTTTATTTGAAAGACCTCGTGCCCGTGCATAGAACGGATTTCAGCCATTTTAATTTGTAACTTATGCCCTAATTAAGGATAAGCTTCTGTGTCATTGACACTCCTGTTCCAAGATATTGCCTGGAACGAACACAAATCAAAAACACCAAACTGAGTAGACCCGACAATATCACCCTTAGAGAATAATGTGTACCAAATTTGGTAACAATTCATCAGCTGATATTTTCCAATATATATTGCTCTGAAAAAAATGCAAACTAGGTCAAAGTACAATACTGCGAAGAGCAAAGTACAGTAACCCTAAAATGTATATTCAGAGCTCCTGAGGATCATGTGTACCAAATTTTGTAATGATATATCAACTATTTCCAGGTATGATCTGACAAATTCAGGACAGTCAACTCAATGAACAGACAAATAAATGGTTAGACCGAGACTACGCCATAATCCCCCGATCCCACTGCACTGGGCGGAATAAAAATGCTGAAAATATTATATTTAAAATTCAACTAGTTAGTTACCATACTGCAATGAAAAAGGTGAATCTGTATAGGCATGATCAATTTAAATGCTGCACATCTTTTTATCTTTATTTGACAGCGATATGGTGAAGGCATCACACATAAAGCCTCTTGAAAAAGAAGATCGTTTGGACCAAATCAAGTTTATTCAACCATGGAATGTTGCAGCTCATTCCCATGGAGTGAAATGTTCCACAGCTTCACAAGATACCAAAGATCCCGTGAGTATCTGACTATTTATATTACACTATAAGTATACACTTTCAAGATTGTATTACAAGTACATTATTACCACATACTGGGTTGTAGTGCTCTCATAACACTAATTTGACCATGTGCTAATAACCTAACACGGGTATCAATTGAAAATCAGAGGTTTCTACTTACATAATTGAAACCTCTGATTTAAAGGCACGTATCAAACGAGATTCGGGTGTTAATTATTCCCCGTCTGTGTGTAGGCTGAGGCGTGCTATATATACTACTCAGATCAGGCCACCTGCAGCGCTGCTAGATCTCGCCGTACAACGTGTGTGTACAATGTCTACAGGGTCTTGCAAGTGGTGCTTTATTGAATGTTTTGATAGATACATTTTACTGTGTAAGGTACAGAAATAACACATATTAAATATTATAAAAAAAACTTGAAACTGTATTAAACATGTCCGTAGCGCATGGTGACAAAGTAACATTAGACAAAATATAATACATTTGTTGCAGGATTTACAGAGTTAATGAGTCATAGATGATGGCAATTAAAGCAGGGTGGCCTTGGGTCTTTAAAAATATTTAAATTTGTTTTTGAAAAAAAACGTCTCTCAGTCTTTAAAAATGGAAGTTACGATTTAAAAAGGGCTTATTTTTTTTTTTTTCTCAGATGCAAATAATTGCGATCATTTTTTTGGTTTTGGTTTTCCAAGTGAGGCGATATCTGTGGAACTGGTATTAATTTTAGGTTTTGGAGTCCTTAAAAAAGTCATATTTTTATTTCATTGAGTTGGCATACAGCCTGTGAAGGGGTTAGCCTTAATGATAATCATCTGTCACCCAACTGATAAACTGATATCCCTCTGTTTACCTATGATATTACTCACGTCTTTGTGATTACAGAGTCACTATTACCATTTTTATCCCCCACCGGACGAAGGTGGGGCAGAGGGTATTGGCATCAGCTCAGATGTCCGGCCGTCCCGCCCGATCTCGGAAACCCGTGGACATTTTTCTTTAATTTTGCACACACACATCCCTTAGGGGGTGTAGATGTGCCTTTTGGGTTTTTGAAATTTCACCTACTCAAATGGCCGACCATCAGCCATTTATAATTAGCTTTAATATGCCTCATTTCTGGCCACATTTCTGTGCTAGATAGGTAGACCATTTCTGAAAAACAGAATGTGAGACTTCAGTGAAGTATGCACCCTGTAAAATTTCTACCATGTGGGCAGGGGATTATGGTGGCCGGCTGGCCTCTTGTTTAGGCTACTCATGGCCAGTCGATGATACAATAACTTTAGTCTAAAAAAATCACAAAAATAGCAAGCTCTAATTTAAGTCACTGCAAAATGTAAAAAAAATCGGGTTTGCAATTCAATGAGCACTGTAACCTGGTGCAATGTAACAAGGCCTACTTTCTAGACATTGACTCAATCTTTTCTTATTCCATGTGGTTTAATAACAAATTACACGTACTATTTAAAAATACAACCTTCAGAAACAATTTGAAACATAAAACCCAATAATTAAAATGATTTACCGTTACATGTATTATCTTATTCAAGTTATTGTGTGAAATTAAATTAGATCATAATTATACACTATTAGTAATGTGTAATATAAATACAGTTTACTGTTTTATGCTATAAATATAGACACATATATTTCGATCTCAGATAAATAAGTGACATTTCCAATTTAGAAAAGTATTTTATAAAGTTATCATATTTCATTACATTTGCATACATATCTGACCTCATGTCTGTTCAGAAAGAAATTTATATAGACGTCAAAGTGGCCTTACCATGTATAAGTTTATTTTACTCATATTTTTTCATAATAAAAAGATTACTTTGTGAGTACCGAGTAGTAAAAATCACGGCTGCAGGATTTTTTATTGGCTCTTTAATTACAACATTGCCCTGATTTTCAAGTTGTGATCTAAATTATTTTTAACACAATCGGTCATGTTTTCCAGACAAAGAAGACTATACCAAAGAATAGCATGGAGTTTAATCGTGAGTGGAGGCGGTGCAAGGATGCTTCCATGAAATGCCAACTGTTAAAAACAATAGGTGGTGATAAATTAGCTGTAATATTTCATACTGAAATTGGAATGGGACTACTTGGTGAGATACTAGAGATACTTAATCAGCACTGGAATCTGGATGGTGGTACTACTGACTATGTAGATTTACTATGTTTGTTGGACAGTCTAAGTCACACTAATAGGTTTTCACTGTCTCTACAATTTCTTAGTCAGAAGGAGAAAGATCAATGCCAACTACTCTTTACAAAACTGGGGGAATGTTGCGACGAAGCAAGTGACCCTACAAATCGAACAAGAGCTTCTGAAATTAAAACAAAATACTTGACATGACTTATGTTATCGTTAAATAAATTATTTGTGCAATATCATGATGGCTGTTAAATCATTGTTGTCATAAATCTACCTATCAACATGTGAGGACATCACAATGATTACTTAATTATCATCTTTTATTTGTAATAATAATACATATGCTAGATTGATCACATTTGACTTGAAATAGTGATACTCTGAAGGAACATAATTTTATGTCATATGATACAGTACACAGATACATGTATACATATATATGGGAGCTAGAATTTAAATTTCAACTGAGTAAAGTACTCAACATATTTGGCATGTGACAAGCCAGCCCTTCTAAATATACAAGCCCTAGTTTATGTCAAAGTCCTGGGGAGGGGGGGCGGGAGGCACTTTTGTGCACATATAGGTAAACTGTGCAAGGGGAGTCTCCTGTGGATGGTGAAGTGACACTGCTCTCTAGACACAGAATAGAACTTTGAACCCTGGCAGAAGGATGATCCGATTGACAGATTGAGTATGTGAATTTTGAGCCATGCTGTTGCATTGAATAGGTGATTAGAATTTGTTGTAAAAATTGTTGATTATTAATTTTTTCTGACCTTTATTTCTAAACATATCACCTGATTGTTTGGCCTAAATATTATCTTTGATTATAATTATATTATCTATGTCTGAACAGTTCAGTTCACATATTAAAGGGACTAGCCCAAGTCTAAAATCATCAAAAAATCGGTGATTTTATTTTGGCGTCTTAATATGACCATATGATGTAAACATGTCCATATACTAGAACTGCAAAAGTTTTTTAATTTTTGTACTGTGCATTCACCAGTTAGGCTAGATATAGAGACAAACTTCCTGATTTCTAATTATTGACAACAATGTCAAAAATAAGGAATACGCGAATTTCGTTTCTATATCTTGCCTAACTTTTGCAGTTCTAGTCTATGGACATGTTTACATCATATGGTCATATTAAGAAGCCAAAATAAAATCAACGATTTTTTGATGATTTTAGACCTGAGCTAGTCCCTTTAAAGTACTATGGCATAGCCTACTCTACTATTTTATCGATAACCTGTTTGCAGGTCATGTGCTCGAATTTGTCCTTTCCAATATATCGATCTGATTTGCTGTCTTTGTTAACGGTGCAAAACCGCCAGTTCAAATTCTAAAGCTACAGTCACACTGGGACGCGGATTGACACGCTGCCCGCGGATTGAGCGAAATAGCCGAAATCGGCAATCCGCGCCAGACCGTCTCCAACCGCGTGTTCTCATCCGCACGGTGTGCCTACACACCCAGACGGACGAAAAATGGCGTACACACACCGTAGAAATCGTCTGTGAGCTTCTGAATCGTGTACGAGCGTGGATGTGTGCACACGTACCGTAGGTGTCGTACACATACCGCATGCGGTGTGCGCACGCCACCTACGGTACGTGTACACTCACGCACGCTTCCTACGGTGGCTCTACACTTTCGGACGCTCACTCACGGGAACCGACGATTGGGGACGGTCTGATGCGATTGCGACGCTTGGAGACAGTGTGTGTACGCTCACCGCACGTCCAGACGGAATGCCTACACGAGGCGACGGCCAGAGACGGTGTGTGTACAAAAAAGTGCGACAACCCACGCACCTGCTCGTGTTTATGCGACATTATAAAAACCGCGCGCACATGATTTCTTCCATTGGGTTTGTACATGCTGGTCCGTGCGCTTGTCCGCATGCATGTTTCACACTGGCTTGCCCAATATTCTATTTCAATTTGAATTTATTTATATTAGATATATTCATTTTATTGCTTCTTTATTTCTCGTTGTGTAACACATGTACATTGTAGAATATCGTTTTCCTATATAAAATATATCCTCAATTTATATTTATTTTAATGCATGTTATACTATTTGATAGATAACTTGAAAGATATTTTTATAACAATATATATCTTCAAATTATATCTAATTCCAGGGGTCCAGATACCCACAAAAAACTCTGGTAGCCATGTGGACCCTTCAGATGTCCACTTAATCATATAGATTAACATGATTATTGCCTATAAAAAAAGTGAACATAGTATATTATAAAGATAATGACGTCATCATTTTGAGGATATGCCTAAATGTGTGCTTGTCAAATCTCGGAAAATATCACTCTCGACGCGAGATCGTACGAGACATTTCAATGACACTGACCAATCAGAGTTTGTACATGCCTGTCAATCAACCCTGTTGGTTGGCTATCGATAATGCAATAATGCATGATCGTGATCCGTGTCAGCATATAAATATATTTATACAACAGCTTTAAATCTATTAACTAATTTCCATTACCAAATTCGCATTTATGCGAAATCCACAAGTGTATGTACTTGCATTAATTGCAAAGGGAGACATTTCCTTACATGCGTGGTTGAAAATCGCCAACCAGAATGGTCAGTGCCGTACAATGTTCTCTTGCATTTTTAATTTGTGTGATGTGCGCATGCGCAGATCTATTGCCTGTTTTGCGTCCAGGGGCTACCTCAGGGGTCCTCCTGAAAAAAGAAGTCGGTTTCTAGGGATAGTTTTATCAGGGGAAAGTCGGTAAAGGAAGAGTTAGGCTAATATAATTTATAAATTATTTAATAAAAAAACATGTTTATTCAAATCGTGTAACAAAACACGAAAGAACAATATTTTTTAAAGCGGACAATAAAACATCACAACACGAGCGCAATATTCCATTACATTTTTCTATTTAAATCGTGTAATAAAACATTACAACACGAACACGATGTCTTTGCAATTTTTTATATCGCGCAATTAATCACTACAACACTAATATTATGTTTTTCCAAATCGTGTAATAAAACATCATATCACTGATGTTATATTATTCATATGATAACTGCCAAGCCCGTAGGCTTAAAATGGTGCGACATGCTAAACTAGCCACTGTTACTGTTAGTGACGTCGCCAAGCATTGCGTAACCGCCCGCCAATGATCCCAGGAGATGCGACTTCATTTTAGATTTATGTTTATTTAAAATAATCAGGGAATTACAAACACGAATATAAATAAAATTCAAGCTTAAATGAGAGACAAAAGTAGCTTAACACAGCGTACATAAAAGGGCTCTAATTATCTTGCCACCATGTAGATTTAAAAAGTGTACTGCGCGTCAGGAAACATTATGCTCCACAGTATTCTCCTGAAAATAATTAAAGCGACAATCAGGCTATAAAATCATCAAAAAATCAGTATTTTTATTTTGGCTTCTGAATATGACCACATGATGTAAACATGTCCATAGACTATAGAACTGCGTACGCTTTTTAGCTCCCGCCGTCACCGTAGGTGAGACGGAGGGAGCTATGGATTCTACCTCCGTTTTTTTTGGCCTCTTCTTTTGCCTATACCTTTGTAAGAAAATAAGCTAGGATAACAATTTTTGGTATGTGGGTTACTTCCAGGTGGCTAATAAACAGGTTAAAATATTTTTAATCTGAATTCAATACGCAAGGTCGCAGAGGAGAAAATGATGATGTTACGGCGTTGGGCCGTTGGGCCGTCCGTAAACAATTCGTTTCCGGAGCATATCTCTTAAAGTACTTGTCCGATTGTCTTCAAATTTTACACACAGCACCCCTAGGGGGTCTAGTTGTGCCTTTTGGGGTATTTGAACTTTGACCTACTTCTGTTTCAGAACTATGACCTATTTAGACGTTTTGACGCGCACTTCGTTTCCGGAGCAGATCTCGAAAAGTACTGGGCCGATGACAGTCATATTGCACATACATGTTCTCTAAGGTCCCTAGTTGTGCCTTTTCAGGTTTTTGGACCTTGACCTGGAAGTTGACCCAGCACTTTGACCTAATTTATAACATCGGTAAATCCGACTGAAAGATTTTGCGGAATATCATGAAAACCGCTCAAGATAGCTACACCATTACTATAAAACAAATTGTGAGGTTCCAGGAGAGGATGCATTTTGAAAAATTTCAAGTTGATAAAATTCAAAATGGCCGCCTATCGGCCATTATTCACCTCGACAGGCCTGATATTGTGGAATATCATGAAAACCGCTCAAGATATCTACACCATTACTATAAAAAAAATTGTAAGGTTTCAGGAGAGGATGCATTTTGAAAAAAATCAATTTGTCCAAGTTCAAAATGGTCGCCAATCGGCCATTATTCACTTTCACATGGCCGTTATTTGGTAAGATGGCTAGACCATTACTGAAAAACAAAAAGTGTGATTTCAGGAGAGTATGCATCTTGAAAAAATTTGACTCGATAAAATTCAAAATGGCCGCTTATCGGCCATTATTCACTTTCACATGGCCGATATTTGGTCAACCGTGCTAGATGGCTGGACCATTACTATAAATCGAAATGTGAGATTTCAGATGAGGATGCATCTTGAAAAAGTTTGACTTGATCAAATTTAAAATGGTCGCCTTTTTGGCCATTATTCATTTTCACATGGCTGATATTTGGTAAACCGTGCTAGATGGCTAGACCATTACCTGATTACCATAAAACAAAGTGTGAGTTTTCGGGGGAGGATGCACCCTGAAAATTTTTAACTTACGAATTCAAAATGGCCGACAATCAGCATTATTTACCTCGATAGGCCTAATATCAGGTAAACCGTGCTAGATAGCTAGACCATTACTATAAAACAAAATGTGACGTTTCGAGACATCCAAATGGCCGCCTATCGCCACTATTTACTTTCACATTGCTGATATTTGGTAAACCGTGTTAGATAGCTGGACTATTACTATAAAACAAAATGTGAGATTACAAGAGAGGATGCATCTTGAAAAAAAATGACTAGATCAAATTCAAAATGGCCGCCTATCGGCCATTATTCACTTTCACATAGCCTGTTTTTGGTAAACCGTGCTAGATGGCTAGACCATTACTATAGAATAAAATGTGAGATTTCAGCTGAGGATGCATCTTGGAAAATTTCGACTTGATCAAATTCAAAATCTGGCCGCCTTTAGGCCATTATTCACTTTCACATGGCCGATATTTGGTAAACCGTGCTAGATAGCTAGACGATTACTATAGAATGAAATGTGAGATTTCAGCTGAGGATGCATCTTGAAAAATTCTGACTCGATCACATTCAAAATGGCCCCTTATCGGCCATTATTTACTTTCACATGCACAATATTTTGCAAACTGTGTTAGATGTTAGTCCATTACTATAAAACAAAATTTGAGGTTTCGGGGGAGGATGCACCCTAAGTTTTTGACTAATTTATATCGAATTCAAAATGACCGTAAATCAGCTATTAGTTACCTCGAATGGCCTGATATCGGGTAAACCGTGCCAGATAGGTAGTCCATTACTGGGATACTGATTAGGATCATTAATTTCAATGGAGGTTTGCAATCTCTGACAGACTGTCTAGTTCTTATCTTACTCTTAGACTGGGCTTCTTAGACCTAGTTGTCTTGCATCTTGTTGACCTAGCCTACGACTACATTAAAAACCCTACACAAAATTGCTTAAATCAAATTCTAATTCGTCGCGGGAGCTCCTGGACTTATGTAGTCTTGTTTATATTTTTTTTGTGTTGTGCATTATATACCAGTTAAGCGAGATATAAAGACGGGCATTTCGTCTTTATATCTGCTTCTTTGCGACTTCTTTTTCTTGCTTTTTCTTCTCCTCTCCAAGCCCTCAGCAAATAAGAAATCGGGAATTTCGTCTTTATATCTGCTTCTTTGCGGCTTCTTTTTATTGATTTTCCTTCTCTTTTGCCATGAGACCAAGTTTCACAGTAGTAATTCGTCAATGCTCTGCCAACTGCAGCTGCCAAGTCCTCAACTGCATTTGACGACAATGATGGAGCAACAGAAGAGCAACTGAGCAGATGGAACTTGGGGAAGGTCAACAGGGAAGAATGAAAAATACTCCGATCCACGTCCTTTTCATACGCGGTTCGCAAATTGACACATTTGGGTGGCGGTCGCAACAAAATTGTGTACAGACACAGCGAGATGGCGTACATACACCGTAGACAGCGTGAGATACCGTGACATAGCGTGAGTAAGCGTGATATGTCGTCAAACGGTGTACAGAAACCGTACATGGCGTACAGAGACCGTAGGCAGCGTGACTGAGCGTGACTAAGCGCAGCCAGTAGCTACGGATCCACTACGCAGACCGTCCCACGGTGTACTCGCACCATGTCATGGCGTGAAGCACCGCACGGATGGTTTCGCAGCGTATAGTATCGTACACTAGCGTACAATCGTGTAGAGTGGCGTGCCTATCCGAGGCTGCAACACGGAAAATTGGCATTAAATTTTGCGCGTGCGTAGGGTGGCGTAGGCTATTGTATAGCAGTGTAGAGCAGCGTAGGGACAGCGCGTGCCAGTGTAGGGGCTCCGTCTTGGAGAAGGGTGCAGGGTGAGCTATTTCCGGTCTGCGCTCCGTCGCGCACGCCCACGATACCTACGGTGTATGTACGATGCCTACGGTGCATGTACACCATCTCGCTGTGTATCTACGCTGATTCACGGATGATTGGGCCCCCGCGGACACCCGCGCTTGGCTACGAATTTTTGAACAAGAAGTTGATTCGCGGCAGCCGACGGATGGACGCGGTTGCCGCGAAAAGTGACGCGGTGACCGCCTGGAAATGTACGGCCACGGACGCTTACCGACGCTTACCGACGCTTACCGACGCTGATTCCCGGTGCGAGGCTTTTGCTCCTTCCGCGTGTGACCGTGTCAATCCGTACCCCAGTGTGACTGGGCCTTTAGTAATAGATAAGCCTACACTGCCTGGCTGTGTAATTAAAAGGTTTGGTCCAGTCATTTTTGTAACAAAGGCAGCCTTTTAAAGATTAATTGTGTTCAGGATATATATGGTATTTTGCCAGTAGTCCATAGGTTAACTTCACGAAGGTTTCAAGTAATATTCACAAGCACTGTGACAATTATGCTGTTAATTTACTATCTCACGATGCATCAAAGCATCATTTTGTATATCTGAAGAATTGCTACATTTCCTATACCTAGGTGTTTTAGAACTAAAATTTTCGTGGAACTGTTTTAATAATATTTTTTTTCTTTCGTCACTCTCTTCAAGTCATCTTCATCCACTGCAAGGGGATTAAGATGACAATAGCCAATTTAGGCTTGAGAGGGTTAATGGACTCTATTGACAGGAGCCCACACACCCTCTCCCCCCCCCCCTGAGGTACCCCAATTACACCAGTACAACTGTTTAAGACGGGAAATATTTTTCTTACGAATACTACATGTTGAAGCTGCCATGCATACGGACATTACTACCAAGGAGAAATTGGGAATAATTAATACTAGTATCCAGTATAGGCCCACTTGTTCAGCAATGCTTGAATAGAATAAGCAGTGTTGTAGATATCAGGATGAGAAGGTCCTAATTAGACGGAAAAAATATTGAAGACGGCCGACATGACCCGGATATGTTTCCGAACTTTGAAAAAAATTGATGTATTGCTGCAGTCAAGGAATTAATACTAGTATTCAGTATGTTGAACATATGAGTATAAATCGGATAAGCAAATTTGAAGTTATCAGGATGATGGATTTGATGAAAAAAGATCACAGATTGCCGCCATGACCCGAATATGTTCCCGAACTTTCTGAAAAATCTCCCAGGAATTAATACTAGTATTCGGTATCTTCAATGCCGTGTGAATCGAGTTTTTGTAGATACAAATTATATAAACTAAAAATTCGTGCGAATAAATTATATATAGTCGTACGACTGCATTTTTAGACCATGTTGGAAAATTATTTATGATAGACATGTGCATGCTTTTCTAAAACAATCGGTGCATGTGTGCATTGAGCTTGGGGCTTGATTAAACATTACATTTATTGAAGTAGGTGGGTTGTTATGATTAGCTGAGTGAACATTTAGGGCACCCAGTGCAACGGTACGCATGCGCATGTAATTACATTACATTAATGTGTCGATGCCCACATGGGTGGGGTCTGCTATAAAGTAAAGCATATATGTAGGCCTATAAGCAATACAATTGCAGCATAATTTATATACATTCATTTCAATATATACCGGTAAACATAGTTGATGGCCCCGTGATAGCGATACTACATGTATCTTAACCCTTTAATCCCTCACGATGCATTAAAGCATCATTTTACATCCCTGAAAACAGACTTAATTTTCCTACAACCAAAGGTTTTACAACGAAATTCCCCATGAAACTGGTTTACCAATACATGACAATTTTCTTTAATTTTAAAACCACATCAAATCATCTTCATCTACTACAAGTCGAGAATTGCGACAGCAATTCGCGACTTGTAGTGGATGAAGATGACTATGGTAAATTCAGGATCGAAAGGGTTAATGGGTGTCTCCAGACATACAGGAAACATACTATGTATTAATCAAATGTATATATAAATTATGTATTTTTTGTCAAATAAATCATCTATCTATCTAATGAGCTACCTACATTAACACCCGAAAATAGCAATATTATCAGAAATGCACTAATGTATTTCTGATATTTATACCCTTCAAGTTCCTTTATTGAAATGTTCACCTCCCAGCAAACACGACACATATACCCAAAATTTGTCCAATGGTGGACCTACGTCGTAGACGGTGGGCCAACATTGGTCAAACATTGGGTAGATGTGTCGTGTTTGCTGGGCTATATTGAACAAGTGTCTGGCTCATGCGATCCACATCTTCCCTTGGCCTAGCCGTGTCGTCCTCTCCGAGGCCGTGGATTGATGTATTTGCTTTACCCGAAAAATTCAACATGGCGGTGACTTCCCAGCGGGCATTTTATCTTGATTTGACGTGAAAATGATGTGAAAATGACAAGTTGATGTCTTATTGATATCAAATTGACGTCAAATCGAGACAAAATGTAGAATTAGAGCGATCTCGACCCCAAGGTCCGAAAAATGTCCATATCTTAATGTGCGACCTCTGAGCTGAGCATGCGGGCATGGAACTGAAATGCTACTGATTCTAAAAAAACTTTTTTCGACCCGATTGTTCCCCGATATATTCAAATATGACAGTCCAAAGAAATGTCCCACGATTTTAAACGCGGTCAATCTAAACCTGTTTCAGAGGAGATGGCGATCCACAGCTTTGAATGATTGAGGAGAATTATACAGATATGTAAAAAAGTTTCATCTTCAATCCTTTATCTTATTTAAATGTTCACCCACTTAAAGTTGCTCATATCATATTTGTTTAATTTAGGACCATGCATTTGCAAATTCTGATATTTAAACAGATATTTCGTTCCCACGTCAGAGTGATTTAAAAGGCTAATAAAACGGCTTGAAATGACTATAGGTTCTGAATAGCGGTAAAAATGTTAAAACGGACAGTTTAATTTTAAGTGCCAATTAATTAGAAAGTTAAAAAACGATTATTGTAGTGATCTGCGCTCAGAAGGTTGATAATACTTGCCAAATACGTTTCTGTGGTTTAACCCCAACCAGCAAACAAAACATTTGTATAACATTTGTACAACGTCGACCCAACGTCTTCGACGTTGGTCTAACATTGTACAAATGTCATACAAATGTTTTGTGTTTGCTGCGTAGTAGTATATCTGTGTTTTTATAACAACTTGTGTAAACAGATCCTAAAATAAAATATTTCTTAAATATGTGACACTGATAAATATTGTGACTCAAATTTTACAAATCAGCTGATTTTCAATCACTTCTAAGTTGTGGATCGCGGCAGCGTAACACACTTTCAAGTGATTTAGTCCATGGGCCAGTTTCAGAAAAGGCTATATTTAAGGAGTTCGTTGCACCCCCCTTGCAACTTTGGTTTGATGCTTCTAGCAGGTTCCTGGGTCATATAGGACTACATTTTCACTTGTTGTCAGTTGCACAACCTGGGCAGTAATTTTGACAACAGCATTTTGTAAGTGAGTCGTCGGCAAAAATTCACGAAAATCAGACAATGCAACTATGAGCTTGAATCTTTATGTTTCATCTTGTGTAAAGTCGAAAAACATTTACAAGCACATACATGCATGTGTATCAAAGTAGCCGTAGTATGAAATCATTTTTATCCCCTCTTGGGCCCGAAGGGAGGCATGTATTGTCGTCCCCTTCGTGCGCCGCCGTCTCCGCCGCGGCCGTCTCCGCACACAGCCTTTTGGCTACTACACCAACATGGTGCAACAATTAAATTCATAATTCATACAAGCATTCAACCGATCCCGGCAATTTTTTTTACCCAAGGTCGAGGTTATAGGTCAAAGGTCAAGGTCAAAGATTAAAAAAAAATCTTGTTAACGCGATAACTTGAATTTTTTTTATTGGATCTCCCCAATTTTTAGCTCCCGCCGTCACCGTAGGTGAGACGAAGGGAGCTATGGATTCTACCTCCGTTTTTTTTTGGCCTCTTCTTTTGCCTATAACTTTGTAAGAAAATAAGCTAGGATAACAATTTTTGGTATGTGGGTTACTTCCAGGTGGCTAATGGACAGGTTAAAATATTTTTAATCTGAATTCAATACGCAAGGTTGCAGAGGAGAAAATGATGATGTGACGGCGTTGGGCCGTTGGGCCGTTGGGCCGTCCGTAAACAATTCGTTTCCGGAGCATATCTCTGAAAGTACTTGTCCGATTGTCTTCAAATTTTACACACAACACCCCTAGGGGGTCTAGTTGTGCCTTTTGGGGTATTTGAACTTTGACCTACTTCTGGTTCAGAACTATGACCTATTTAGACGTTTTGACGCGCACTTCGTTTCCGGAGCAGATCTCGAAAAGTACTGGGCCGATGACAGTCATATTGCACATACATGTTCTCTAAGGTCCCTAGTTGTGCCTTTTCAGGTTTTTGGACCTTGACCTTGAAGTTGACCCAGCACTTTGACCTAATTTATAACATCGGTAAATCCGACTGAAAGATTTTGCGGAATATCATGAAAACCGCTCAAGATAGCTACACCATTACTATAAAACAAATTGTGAGGTTTCAGGAGAGGATGCATCTTGAAAAATTTCAAGTCGATAAAATTAAAAATGGCCGCCTATCGGCCATTATTCACCTCGACAGGCCTGATATTGCGGAATATCATGAAAACCGCTCAAGATAGCTACACCATTAATATCAAATAAATTGTAAGGTTTCAGGAGAGGATGCATCTTGAAAAATTTGAAGTTGATAAAATTCAAAATGGCCGCCTATCAGCCATTATTCACCTCGACAGGCCTAATATTGTGGAATATCATGAAAACCGCTCAAGATATCTACACCATTACTATAAAACAAATTGTAAGGCTTCAGGAGAGGATGCATTTTGAAAAAATTCAACTCGTCCAAGTTCAAAATGGCCGCCAATCGGCCATTATTCACATTCACATGGCCGTTATTTGGTAAACCGTGCTAGATGGCTAGACCATTACTATAAAACAAAATGTGTGATTTCAGGAGAGGATGCATCTTGAAAAAATTTGACTCGATAAAATTCAAAATGGCCGCTTATCGGCCATTATTCACTTTCACATGGCCGTTACTTGGTCAACCGTGTTAGATGGCTAGACCATTACTGTAAAACAAAATGTGAGATTTCAGATGAGGATGCATCTTGAAAAAATTTGACTTGATCAAATTTAAAATGGCCGCCTTTTCGGCCATTATTCATTTTCACATGGCTGATATTTTCACATGGCTGATATTTGGTAAACCGTGCTAGATGGCTAGACCATTACCTGATTACTATAAAACAAAGTGTGAGTTTTCTGGGGAGGATGCACCCTGAAAATTTTTAACTTACGAATTCAAAATGGCCGACAATCAGCATTATTTACCTCGATAGGCCTGATATCAGGTAAACCGTGCTAGATAGCTAGACCATTACTATAAAACAAAGTGTGACGTTTCGGGAGAGGATGCCTTTTAAAAACTTTCGACTCAATCGAATTCAAAAAGGCCGCCTATCGGCCACTATTTACTTTCACATTGCTGATATTTGGTAAACCGTGTTAGATAGCTGGACCATTACTATAAAACAAAATGTGAGATTACAAGAGAGGATGCATCTTAAAAAAAATTAACTCAATCAAATTCAAAATGGCCGCCTATTGGCCATTATTCACTTTCACATAGCTGTTATTTGGTAACCGTACTAGATGGCTATACCATTACTATAAAACAAATTGTGAGATTTCAGGAGAGGATGCATCTTGAAAAATTTTGACTTGATCAAATTCAAAATGGCCTCCTATCGGCCATTATTCACTTTCACATGGGCGATATTTGGTAAACCGTGCTAGATGGCTAGCCCATTACTATAGAATGAAATGTGAGATTTCAGCTGAGGATGCATCTTGGGAAATTTCGACTTGATCAAATTCAAAATGGCCGCCTTTAGGCCATTATTCACTTTCACATGGCCGATATTTGGTAAACCGTGCTAGATAGCTAGACGATTACTATATAATGAAATGTGAGATTTCAGCTGAGGATGCATCTTGAAAAATTCTGACTCGATCAAATTCAAAATGGCCCCCTATCGGCCATTATTTACTTTCACATGCCCAATATTTTGCAAGCTGTGTTAGATGTTAGTCCATTACTATAAAACAAAATTTGAGGTTTCGGGGGAGGATGCACCCTAAGTTTTTAACTAGTTTATATCAAATTCAAAATGACCATAAATCAGCTATTAGTCACCTCGATTGGCCTGATATCGGGTAAACCGTGCCAGATAGGTAGACCATTACTGGGATACTGATTAGGAACATTAATTTCAATGGAGGTTTGCAATCTCTGACAGACTGTCTAGTTCTTATCTTACTCTTAGACTGAGCTAGTTGTCTTGCGTCTTGATTTTTGACCTAGCCTAGGACTACATTAAAAACCCTACACAAAATTGCTTAAATCAAATTCTAATTCGTCGCGGGAGCTCCTGGACTTATGTAGTCTTGTTTACTTGAAGTTACCGATAATCAAAATGGCCGCCACCTAGAGACCAAATATCTTCGCAGGGGCACCGTCTGAAGTTGCAGTTGACCATGACAAATAGAGACTTCAACACATCTTGCATGTTCATATGCCTATGTTGCGCTATGACGTTCATCCTGGCAAACAAGCCTCTGTCAGCCTTGATGATGATATCACTTTCAGTGGCTTTGGTTTTGACATGACCAGATTTTGGAACGTTTGTAGTTTGGCATTTGGCAGTTGACCGAACAAGTCGACGTCACTTGTTTGCAGTCTCTTCTCAACGACAGTGGTGCACGCATGGGTTAATCCAGCTCTCGATGTCCATGCCTTTGCGGACATTTATTTTCATCCTTCTTCATGCGTGGCACACTGGCATCCTTGTACTGCTTGCTTTCAGCGTCGTAGATACATGTCATTTCTCTGGAAGTTTGCAAGGTCTTGGCTCTGTAGTGAACGGTCAGGATCCAGCATTGTACTGCACCTCTGTTAAAACTGATGCCTCCCTTTGTGTTGCATTCCCTGTTCATGGATTATTCGATCATCTGGTCCATTGGTACTATTTGAGCTGCGCTGGACTGCAAACTGGCCGCTCTCAAGCACGGCATTGGCATGAAGATATGTCCATGGCAGCAGCATCATCTCGCACCAGTATACAGACAAGTACCTGGCATAGTTTGTTTTGTCAGAGGCAAATACCCATGGAAGCATCCCACGGATGTAACACATGTGCAGTCTCCATCCCTCTCGCGTAGCAGCAGGCAGACCAGGTTTATGTATGAATGCCAGAAGACAGCCATCTTCCTCCGAAGGTTGCGCGGAACAGTTCAAGAAGTAGTTGGAACTTCGGTGAAGCGAGCAAGACACCGAGGGCATCTGAAGTGGTGTCACGGCAAACTGTGTCCATCTCATCTGCGACAGCCTGGTAGGCATCCTTCTTGTTCTCATCCATTCATTCCTTGAAATATTTCATACGAAGTCGTTGCATCGCCTCCATGACGATCTTGTGGGCTCGCATGGCCCGGTTGTACTGACGACCTTCTACTACGCAGATACTGATCCTGCAGCAACAATGCCAGCTTCAATGAAGATGTCTGACAGTCCAGTATTCCCAAGCCTCTTTCCAATGACAGCTAGGAATGTCATCCTGGTATGGAAGGCTCCCATCCTCAGGATCACATTGCTGAACTCCTTGTTGTTTCCAAACACTCTTTTGCGCTTTGGCACATAGAGTCCATGGCAATGATGATCTCGTCTAATCCTAGCATCCTGCCCATCCTCATCGATTTCTGTAGGATAGTGTACACTGTCAACAGTTCTGTTGAGGAAGCCTCTATCACTGAACAGTAGCCGACGACACTGGGTGCTGGGGTGGTGCTGCTCACGGCTGCATTGAACCCGGACCAGCCTGGCACTTTCTGCGGGGCATCTTCATTACCATCATAATGCCGGCATCGTCGCATAAACCGGGCAGCATCTTTCCACCTAGCTTCGTCTACAGAGTCGAGAAATTCTGGAGATCTCAGTTCTTCATCACTGATGGCCAATTTCCAGGACTGCACCGTGTTCCAGCAATGTATGGCAAAATTCTGCTAGGCTGAGGAGTGAATGACCTCTTTCACTTCCCTCTGGTACTGGTAGTTTGTGCACGCGGTTCAAATGCCGCAGCTCCACTATACGTAGGCTGAACAGCTCTCTGTATGATGATTCTATTTGTGCAGTGGTATAGTGCCATGGCCACTCAAAGTTTCTTCGTTGCTGTCAGTGTTGTCCTAGCACATGACAACAAGTACATCGGGTTGGCTGTTGGGATGTGTGTAGATGGCACCATCTCCAACTAACCAAATGTGTCTCTCTGCCATTTAGTCAGGCAGAATATTGGCAAAATTTAACCTAACCTGGAAATTCATACAGAAGTTTATATTTTGATTGATTTGTGTTCAGCAGAGGCTAGAGTCATCATTTCCACCGGGAGTACTACATTTCCAGTCGATTTCCATGAAACAAAAAGCCATAAGTACATTTATGACATTAGAATAATTAATTGGGGGTCAAAGGTCAGTGCCATTTATGGGTCTGGTAAGGTTAGAAAAGGCATCTAATGTGGCTCGTGAACTATTTTATTCACAAAATCACCGAAGCTGAAAGCGTAAGAAAACATATTGGTGAAAACTGTCGGCTCAAATGATGCACAACAATATTCCAGAAAGTGATGGCTGCCATTTTTGAAGATTGCGACCATTTCCAGCATGAAAGTCACTGGATAGTTTTCTCCAAACTAGTACGATTTCAGTGATCTTGGTATCAAATCATACGTTTTTGACCATGCAGAATCTGAATTTCGACCTTCTGAATTCAGTAAAAAATTATTTTACAAAATATGAGACAAAGAGGTAAAATACATCATGTTGGTCAGCATGAAATGTGATCTCGATCTAAGGCAAAGCAGAATATACTTTTAGTTTAGAGGTTATTTGTGTGAGGTATCATTTCGAAATATAATTATGTTGAAAGGGGGAAATATGTAAATGAATAAATGATTTTTTTTATTGTACTGTATTGTATTGTATATTTTTATTATAGTGACATGTACAAATGAATCAAGATCACAAGATCGTGTCCAGCCCGTGTGGGCTTATAAGTCCCTCCAAAATATAATACTGGTAATAAGATGTATGCTGAAAGAGACAGCTAAAAAAATAACTTATTTTTACATAATAATGTAATATTCATCCCAGCAAATACCATCATCGACCCACCGACAAGGCAACGCTGGGCCAGCATCGAAGACGTCAGACTAATATTGGACCAACACCGGTACGGGTCGATATCCTGTATCTGCCCCGATGTAGTCATTAGCCAGTACAAATGGCTCGCATCTGTCACTTTATATAATGACAGACACAATCCCAATACCACGACAAGGGAAAATATAATAGGAAATTAGGTTATACCTGTTACATTTCACCTATTATACATACTCAGTATTCTACCTACTACTAGGTTCAGAAATCCTGAGCCATCTGAGGTTGTTTCTGTTGAGTCATATTGTCTTTGTAGTGGACAGGCGTATACTGTGCATAACTTACATCGTTTTAGGTGAATAAGAATGGTATCAGCTCGGTCAGTGACTGACAGTACAGATTGAAGTTGCCTTCTCGAATAATTGGATCAACAAGAGGATTGCTAGCACCAGGTACCAGAACTAGAAGTAGGGACTCTGAAGTTTGTGACTCTCACGCCACGATTCGACCTCGAGAGCTTTCTCAGTGTTTTCAGTCTCGCCGTAGTAGTCAGGATATGCTTTACAAAGAGCTGCATCCTGTTACTTGGTGCATCAGCCGGGTGCTAGTGCCTTGTTCCCCCTCAGTGCTTCCGCCTTTGTCAAGCCTTGTATGATCCAGAACAAAGGACCCCGAAGGCATAGAAGAGAAGTACTGCATGTCTGTCGCAATCATGTTATAACAGCCATACTCAGGAGAAAAAGTAGACCTATGGGTGAGATCTTCATTTTTCTCCTCTTGAAAATACAGCACTTCTTCCTGTTCTTTATGGACAGTTTATTCAAGGTCATCCTTTTACCACCTTCAGGTATGGGATAAGTCCCATTTTCCTTGGTTCTGCTCTCGGTCACACCTTGTCTATTCAGGCGTCGCCATCTAACAAAATCTAATCTAACCACTTGCAGTGACGTCACCAGTCCCACAGCAGTGACGTCACCAGTGCGCCCTGGTTGTGCCATGACATTACTTCTGTGCCGAGCATACTCAATCAATCACCAAGAGCTTTATTTCACCACGACAAGGTTCCAGTGCAAGGACCAGTTCCAGGAATCCATCCAGAGGATGTGGATGACTCCTAAAACACAGTACTATACATCTACTACACTACCCTATTCTGCAACTGCCGCGAAAGTTGTGACAAAACTACCCCGCAAAGTGATTATTTTAATGATGGAAAAGTCAGCCACCTTTGAAAATCGCCGCCATCTTGAATTTTCGATCTCGCAAAATAAAAATTCAGATTCTCCATAGCCAAAGATATATGATTTGACACCAATATCGTTGAAATAGGAAAATTATCTGGGGTTTTATTCAAAAATGTATATTTTGAGTATCAAAATGGCGGACATCTTGAAATATGGCGGCCATCTTGATATTTTGATCAGCTAAAAATTTTTTCTCAATAAGTAGCCCACAGGTAGTAGTCATGCCAATTTTGATGTTTGTATCCGGATTTGAAAGATTCCCCAGGAAAAAACACTTATAGCTGTCCCACTATGAATTGTAGGTCTCTGCGTATATTTACCATGTTTAGGCTACTTTGCAAACAGCTATTGGGATGTGTGCTAAAATATGACTGCATGCATACCCGTCATGCTAGTCCATAGGTTGCACTAATCCTGAAGACCTGAAGGGGGGTAAATAAATGTTGTTTTGGTGGGTGAAAATCAGTCACGTGCCACATTTGATGCCTTTTTAACCTTATCAGACCCATAAAATGGCCTTGACCTTTGACCTTGACTTCCAAATAATTTTAAAATGTCATAAATTTACATATGGCATTTGGTTTGATAGGAATCGACTCCCAGATCATCAAATTTGAACAAGTAGGCCCAGATATATGTTATTTTATAGATTTGAGCCTATGGATTGGCGGCCATCTTGGAAATATGCAAGCAAAAAAATTGCCACTGGGTAAAATTTAGTACTCCCAGTGGAAATGATGACACTAGTCTCTACTGAGCACAAATCAATCAAAATATAAACTTCTGTATGAATTTCCAGGTTATATCAGCATTCTACCTGACTAATTGCTGTCTCCACCTCCTGGATAAGACTGTTCGAAAGTGAGTGACCGAAATGGTTGAGTATCTTGACCAGCTGTGAGCTTTTCGTCAAATGTTTCACTGTCACTGGAGTCATCACCCGTCCACTCGAAACGCAGTGCAGGAAATCTTGAGCAATTGACATGACGTGCCTGTGCTTTTGGTCGGACGGTGTAGGTCGGTCTGCAGACATCGCCTCGTCATCTGAATCTCCACACAGCACCCTTGCTACGAGATCAGGGATGTCGACGTTGTTCTCGACAAGATATTCAGGTGTTGGTGGCCATGCCATTCTATCGCGGACGGTCATGAGCTCTGCTCGAATTTTTTGTGCACATCTGAACACTTGGTGAGTCTTGTTATGGGTAGTTTCTTCTACTGGTGATGGTAGTGGGGCATTAGTCATTTCAGTTGCAACAACAACAGCTTCAACTGCGTGGCCAGTAGATACATCCTTTGAGAAAATGATCTCTGTTACCATCTTGTTGTGTGGCTGTAGTGCTTCTGCTCCTGCGTCTGGCTTTGACAACCTCATCCAGCATTGTCGAGGGAGGTGTCCCGCAGCTCTGTCATCTTCATGATGTCCATGTTATCAAATACCTTCTCATCTACAACATCAGCTAGCTGTTTGAAGGCTGTTTCGTAGCCATCATATCTAGTGGCGCCTTTCTGCTCTGCCACCTCTAGTAGTTTCTGACGTGCCTGGGTAGACATTGCGTCAGTGCTTCACGATTTCTTCCCTGACCGCCGCCGTTTCTGATGACGGAAGATGCAACTATCTTCCCTTGGTGTAGGCGTTGATGATCGACTTCCTCTCACATTAGTGCTGCTGTCTCCTTTGTGCAGTCGTGGATGCCCGTTCCCTTTTGTCTTACAGTCTCTTGATTAGGGTCTTGTTGATGTATGTCTGGTAGCACGGACGACGATAAGCTTCAGCTGGACTCTCGTCCCAGTGTGGCTTCAGCTGCTCGTGAGCATCATCTTGGCTCTGTTCAGCTGATTCTTGAAGCTTTTTCCATCTCGATCCCTGCCGTTAAAGGAGTCAGTCCACCAGAGACGGGCTTCATATGGCATAAACAGTGTTTCCAGTTTGGGTCCTGACGAGGAATTTTTGCAGTAGGGGCACTCAGACTCAGCCATATCCTGAATGTGGCTTCATTTTGTTTTTCACTAGCGTGTCAACTTACATTACTATTTATAAGACTTAGGCATGGTATCTGACATTTTGACTTATAGGCCTATTACATGTCAGCCTGGTGGTAAGAATCGGGACCCGTAAGCAGAGCTACAGTTCTGAAGTAAAGTGTTGTAGTCAAATATGTTACCTGACTATAACCCTAATTACATTTTTTAAATATTAAAATATTTTTTTATAATAATCTGTGATGTCAGGCTATAAACCGAAAACAACCACTTACTGCAATCCTGTTCATAACTCTGGTAACAAAGATTCTGGAAATAATACATTTGCTGCATTACACACAATCGCGGAAATAATGAAGTTACGCAAATTATTTCTTCGGTAGGTCACAAGGGCATTTTGCTGAGATAAGAGGTGCTGTCTTCTCACCGAATCAGCTGAATAACATTTATTAAAAAAACATAATCATAAATACTCATATAATATTTATATAGAATATCAAAAACAATAAAAACATGAAAAAGTCAAATATTTTGGCCCAAAATCGCAATAAAGATGTTCTAAATTTACCTAATTACATAATAAACATGTTAATTAGGTAAATTTCAACTTCGTTGAGGGTGTGTGAACATAATGAGGCCCCCTAAAATTAATGGAACACCATTTTAATCCGCCAGCACACTGTACCCATAATGGACTGAAAACCCTTTTTTTTTGCCGACCCCCCGCTTACAAAAAGCTGTTGTAAAAATTACTACCCAGGTTATGCAAATGACAACAAGTGAAAATGTGATCTTATATGGTATGGGAACCTACTGATACCATCAAACCAAAGTTGCGAGGGGGGTGCAACGAAAATGCATATTTCTGGATCTGGCCCATGGACTAATTGAAAATTTAAGAATGGAGTAGCTCATATTCTTTGGGAGTTATAGGCTACCTATTCAAAATAAGAACATTTAAGTGCAGCTGATTGACTAACTAACTAACTAACTAACACAAAGGAAAACAGTAGTAACTGCTTACTTGGAAAATCAGCAGTTGATTGCATATGCACGACACAATAAGGCTAGTCTAATATTTGCTGCATGTTCGGACTTATGCTACTTGTGGGTTTTCTAGTTATCTTTCCTAAACTTTGCCTTATCTTCAATAAAGAATGTTGACATAAACCTGGCCAGTGTACATTCTAAAGGTCAGTTTGTAGATATAGCGTTGAATTAGGGAGAGATAATTATATCCTGTCTGTCAAGTTCAGGACACAGGTATGGTTTTCTTCCTAATATTTGTAGAGGTCGAATCAGTGGCCTAATTAGTGCTAATATATTTCGTCTTATTTTTACTTCGGTAATTTTTTACTTTAAATACCAGTAGTAACTACTTGAAATTAACTTTTTTCTTTAAAATTAGGAATGAAATAAATACGGCGATAGTCCCACATTAATACATGTAATTTAATGAAAATATTGCAAATTGTTCAGTATTATCACCAGTACATGGTCCTAATGCTAGAGGAGGTAGAATAATTTGCCTAAAAAATAGTCGTCGTGCAATTGCACAATTAACAATTTTTGGTTGATGAATTTGATAATGCAGCCTGCTTTACTTTGGTTTATGTAGGTTTACAACAAGGTCAGGTACCATGTCTAGTTCAGTACCTCTACTACACTGGGCTGATTACACAGTGCTAGGTTTGGTGTTGTTGTGCTCAGTTGGTGTGGGGTTCTTTCAATGGCATAAACAACGCGGTAAACATGGAGTAGAAGATTATTTAATGGCTGACAGGAAACTTCCACTGATTCCCGTGGCTTGTTCTGTGTTCGTCACGATGTTCTCGTCTGTGTCTTCACTCGGAGACCCAACAGAAGTAAATATGAACAGTTAATAGGAGGCCTATAGAAATTCTGCTAATTATAAGAAGTGGTAGATATGTATACAAACAGTCCCATATAACTTATTTACGGTTGGTGCATCCGAATATCTTCGGGCAAACACGACGTTATAGCTTGATGTTGTCCCAATATTATCTATATCAACTTTAATTTCTTTAAACAGTGATTCAGAATATGATTAATCTGAGCTGAGATATTATATATAGGCCTAGTTAATCTGTTGATATTTCAAGCTTGAAAAAAATATTATTTGCATTAATATCACACACACGCGCTAAACTGTTCTCTTACTATGTCCTACTATGTAGTAGTGGACACAAGTCCTCTCTGTCTTCTAGGACAGTTATCTATAATTTGGCTTTTGAACTGTAACTAAATGTAATAAAATAGGAAATAGTGACACAGAAAATATATTATATTTTTCTATTCACACATATATTTAGCTTTTTTATTTCGCTTTCTATAGTTAGGTTTATATCAATGTTGTTTCTCAGGTCTACTTCTATGGTATATGGTATTGGGTTGTATCCATGGGAAATCTACTGGCGATAATACCAATAGGATATTTTATTGTTCCTGCTTTCCACGAAAAACAGCTTACAAGTATATTTGAGGTGAATCTCACTCTACCGCTAAAATGTCCTAATGATAAAAGTATTACTTTTAACAAATTGTATTCACAGGTTTTGGCGAATAATTTACTAAAAATGCAGCTTTTCATCGTCACCCACAGCATAGTCTGGAGGCAAACTGTTTTTTTTTTAATTTTGCTCACCCCGAAAGAGTAAAATATAGGGCTTACGTATACCTAGTTCAACAGATATGGGGCGCCGGTCACCTTCCTAAACCATGCGTAAGGTCGCTAGATGTCATCAAGTAAATGTTTGATCAAATTTTAAATTTTGGCTAAATGGTTGTGTAATTTATGTGATCTTGTGTACAGAAATTCATTCCTTGAATCCTTGAGATAATTTATCACATATTTTAAAAGTAATTTATATTTACATTTCACTCAGAAATCTATTATGGCCGCCGTTTTACTTTTATTTATGGAAAATAATCTTGGTTTAACTGTCAATATAATTATATACACCTTGATAATCTGTGCGATTTTTTATTTTGTCTTTTAGATAATTCAACCAATATTCCACACATAAATCTAAGATGGCCGCCGGAATTTCATTTTATTAATTTTATAATCTTATTAGTACACCAGAAAAAAATATAGCTAGGAATATAGATAGAATAAAACTAAGCCTAGACCAACGGCATACGGATTGCCACAGTTGATGTTGAGCAGACAGACAGACAGACATATATTTAATTGACATTCAGATTTATTTGTCATGGAAATATAAGTATATGTATATGCAAGATGGTTAGTTTGGTAAATCACATGGCAATATACATGTTATCACATACAGAATCAAAATCATTTTAAGTGACATTGGTATTGTAAAACACTGGATATTTTAAAAATGTAAATGATACCTACTTTAATTTATATTAAATGGCATCGCTAAGATACGATGTGTTGGTCTGTACGTTTCCCGAACCCAAGGTTGTCATAGTTGATGTTGAGCATTAATATTTTTAAATTACTTTATACCAAGGATGAAATTGCTTGGAACTTGAGTGTAATATTAGCCTACATATTATGGAAAATTAAGCAATACTGTTGGTCATTTATAGTCTTTGAAATTTAGCTTAGGCCTAATTGCGACACATTTTATAATTTACTTCATAATGTTTTCGTGATTATTATCTATTATTACCTAAAGCTATATATGCATGAGTAATCCATGTCATATAGGTTATGTTGTGTGGAAAGTTAAGCATATAAAACTAAAACAGTAATAAAACAAAATCACTTCAACATGGGTGAAAATGCTGTATTAGGCCTATATGTATCTATATCATTATCGCACAGCAATGGTTGAATGATTTAGATATGCAGAAGCTACAGTTGTATTTCACTGAATGCCAATAAATGATGTCAATAAATGAAGATCGGTAACCTAACAACAAATCCCAGATTAGCTTTACACGTTTGGAGCATTGCCCCTCTCATATAATCAAAGATATTTCTGCAGATAAGTGCGCGCTTAGCTATTTAAACTTGAGATGTGGCTGGGACACTTGTGTTTCATAAATATCTGGTGATTAACCGATGATCTTCAGCGGCATCATCTGTCATGGGCTGAGCAATGACTATTATAATCTAGAGCTTGTTCAAATCATTCAACCATTGCTATGTATAAATTACATAGATCTGAGCTATATTTGAAGAAAGCATAGCCATATACAGGACACGTCACCCACTATATGTTAGTGTGAACATATTTTGTAAACAATTGAAGCAGTACAAAAGTGTAATTGAGGCTTCTCTTGCGATGAAAAAAAAATTAATTGTTGCCTGACATGTTAACAACAATAATAATACGGTAAACCAATAAAATTAATAATATTTTTCTCTTTCTAACACTGGTGCCATTTTTAACTTTGCTGTCCAAAAGATTAAATGGTATATCTCAGAAATAATTTGGGCTACATTTTTTTTTTACTAAAATTATTATTTCTCCTAACTAAAATAAAAGGCGGCCATTTTTAATTTGTCTGTGAAGTATTGGTCAAATTGTTTATGAGGCACAAAAAAATAAATTTCTCGACCCCAAATCACATATTAACTGGATAATAGATATCTAGATGGTAAATCAAAAATATTTTTCAAAAAGAAAGAAAACGGCAGGCGTATCAAATTTTGGGGTGAAATAGGTCATAATATTGTCCCAAAAATCCAAGAAATCGATTTTGTGCCCCAAAATCACATAGAAAGGAGACGTTACACATAGCATTGGCCACAACTTCAAATTGGATAAAAATATGCACCAAGATTCTTTTTCATAAAATACAATAATACAATAACAAAAATACAATTAAAACGGCGGCCATCTTGGATTTACCTATAAAAAAAACATGAATTTCTCGATCCAAAATCAGCTATATACCATAATAGTCCAGGAGCACGAATCTGAAAATTTGGTTTCGTTTAACACCAAAAGTAACCATGGTTTGACTAGATGTAATGATGGTATGAACATTCTAGAACAACACCAGGTAGTGTGTACGATCAAATTGTGGTATCAAAAAATATTTATGGGCAATTTTAGGGTAGGGGGGTGTATTAATTATACTATCTCAGAAATTGGACTATGTATACATAATTGTCAATATCTGTGTCAATACGCAATCAACTTTTAAAGATTATAGCATCAAAATGTAATGTTTTTAATGTTTATGTCTATGTAAAAAACATTACAACAATGTATAAGTTATGAAGGTCAATGAAGGTCACATATTGTTTCAAAGCGAGCTTAGCAGATGTTTTTATCACGCCATATGTACTTTAGCATCTTTTGTTGAGAAATATTAAATTAACCAAGGTTGGACTTGACAGAATTATGGTATATACACTCTACAATAACCTCAGCTACCAATAGGCGAAATTGTTGTATGAATATTTTTTGTATGGCTTTTTTCAATGTAGGGTATCTCATATGCCATAATCTGTAGCATTGAATACGAGTGACAAAATTGGCAATATATTTGTCACTAGTCATTCAATTGTGAAGATTATGTCACCAAAACTTAAGACGTTTAACGAGCTGTAAATATAAAAAATTATCAGGTTTTAAAGGTCATTAAAGGTCAAATTATTATACAATAGTTTTTTTTTATTTTTTAGCTTGGAGATAGTCTCCAAGTTTTTAGTTTGACTTTCAAGACAAACGTCTGTCATTAACTTCCGCTTTATATCTGTTCTGCCTGTGCAAAGTCAAAAGGCATTATCTGCTCCCTGGTAAACTAGGCATTTACTGCTTCTTAACTGGCTCTTCCTGCCATAGCGCTGCCAAAAGGTCGTATTTGCTAACTTGTAAATCAAGTATATACTTCTTTTACGCTGATGTCACTGTCTCCTTGTTAGTAACAGCATGTTTAATAGACAGTATCTGCACACTTGTGAAATAAGCAGATACTTGGTTTTGCTGTGAGCAGAAGCGCTCTATGTCATGCTTGTTCTAGGCGGTCAACATAATGCACTGACCCAATGTTGGTTAAATGTTGTGCCATCATTTATAACACTGTTCCAACATTAAAGTAACATTGTGTCAGTGTATCAAGCTGCCTGTGCCTCCTGGCGAAAATGAGACGCTTAGCCAATGCTGTTTTACTGTTGATCCAGGGTCGTAGGGCCAGCATTAAACTAGCATTAGGTGAACATATATCGTGTTACGGCCATTCTACTGGTAGGCCAATGCTGGCCCAGTGTTGTAAACGGTGGGCCACCATTAGGCTAACATTGTGTCCTTGTCTAGTGTTTGCTGTGTGGCTGTGACCAGGTGACACCAGAGAGGCTGATTCACGTGGCCGGCAGTCTGGGTAGCCCCCACCCACCCTCTCTCCCACAACTGACATCTAGATGAGTGTTATGCAATATAGAAGGTAGGTCTTGGCTAAGATATCTATCTTTAAAAATATCACATGTTGTATTATTAAAAGTAGATTTTTGGCCTTGGTAGTTAAAGGCATTGCAAATTCATATAATTTATACATTTCTAGTGTGTAATACAAATGATTAACGTCTTTTTCGCAATGCCCGTTCATATATCATTTAGTTATCACTGCCAATACGCTGCCGTGCTAAAGCAAACGGCAGTAACTGCACACTACGAAAGTATACTGTTACTGCTGTTTGCCGAATTGTAATTGCAGTTTGTGCTCTGATCAAGACCTGCTTCTCCAGCGAGAGAAGTCGTTCAGCCAATGTTGGTTTAATGTTGGGCCAGTATAATAGACGACAGGACAATATTAAATATACATTGTGTAGTGCCTGGCGTTTTTGCCAGTGGTGACTGACCAGGTGACCACGCACTCAGTCATGTTGATGTCATCACAGGATGTGTTGATGTTCTCGTAGCTCTACCGTATATTGCCGGTTAGTCGTGGTTTATCACTGGGAATATGTTTGGTAAAATAGCTAAAAAAAATTAAAATTTAAGGTGTGGTTTATAACAAGACAATCTGTGTGAGCCATGACGATTTCCGGTGAAAATTGGAGTGTTTGTGGGTCTGGCAACCAATTGACAGACCGTGTAGGCCTTTGGTCACCTGCGTTGGTGTGAGCTTTGAAGCTTGACTAAGAAGTCAATTAACCATCTGCGTCCCAATGTGAATAATAAAAATATGGACTATATGCAAGCAAATTAAACAAATGTAAATCATGTAAATTAAAACATACTCGTCGGCTGAAAGCAGAAATAATTAGTTCTAAATGTTAATGAAATTTCACGATGGTAGATGATTTTAAACGTCACATGTAATAGAAATATCACGGTGTTGTTATTGTTCATAGGGCTGAGATCGTTGTTCATAACAGTCTAATTGGAGCTGTAGAAGTACAAAGCGAAGGGCAGCGATAGTGCCGTGGAAAGCTAATAGGCATTAACTGTTCACTTGTAATCACTTTTAGTAACCAAATAGCTGGCAAGTTCGCCAGTCACAGCCCGAAAATGGAAACAAAGTGTCAGACAGGCTAGTAACCAAATATTTATACTTCAAGTAGGCCTAATAGGCCCTATATAGGGCCTATATCGAGTTCTGAGAACTTCAAGTCATGCATATGAGACCCACCGCAGGCAGTTAAATCATTTGTATAATTATTAGCAACCAAACTGTTAGGGAGGCACTATTCAATCAGCGGGGGGGGGGGGGAGGGCGGGGCTGAATCATTTATCCCCGCATAATTTCAACAGGTAGGGCTCTGGGACCCGTGGAAAAAAAATGCTTAGGCCAGCTAGTCCAGGTCTTGATATATATATTATTTATTTCATAAAGAGCCTGTCCAGGGTTTGATTTTAAAATACCCCCCCCCCCCCGCCGATTGAATGACGCATGACCCTCATAAAATGTAGGGCTACCTTTAGACATATTCTGTGAAACACAAGTGACGTTACCGGAATTCCTTATAAATGGCTACTCGGTGAAAAATGCTACACGAGACCCCCTCCCCCATACTTCATTGTATCAGCTACATGTAGCTCGGTGAGTGTGTGCTTTATAGATTATGACCCCAGTGTCGGGAACATGGGCGCTGTAGCTGGCATCAAAGCCAACACACCCGCTGACACGGGAAATTCACCCACTGTTGTCTCAATACTGGGCCAGCATCTCCACAGCTGGCACAACATTGTCTGCACAGGGACGCTTTGACTTGTAAACGGGGCACGCATATATGAATAGGACATAGGTTTACCGACAGATAATTTATTATGCCCTATTCATTAATATAGGGCCTAATATCAAAAACACAAATTAGGCCGATGATATAAATAAAAAGGGTCCACCAATAGGGTCGAGGGGGCTGTGGGTCGAGGGGTTGTGGGTTGAGGGTCGAGGGTTGTGGGTCGTGGGGGTTATAAAGGTAACCCCGATATTGACTTAATGTTAGATTAATACAGCTGGGCTAGCTTCGTTTATGCGCATCTAACATTAATGCAATGACGTTGAGCCGAACTTGTATGAAATTATACAAATTATGTTTTGTGTTTGCTGGGAAACAGATTTTTCGGCTATATAGACAATCATCAAAATAATTAAAATATATGAAAGCCAAAATCAAATATAATAACAATACATTTGTCACCCGCCACTCGAGAAGGTACCTCCCCGCGGCTTTATTCAAATTATTTATGCCGTCATTTAAAATTTAATTTTAATTATTACATAGCTAAATTTAAAATATTAAAAATCATATAAAACAAAAACTAATACAAGATTTTTCAAAAAATCTTTCAGTTATTGAGACAGGAACAGCACTGCTATCGAATCAATTGAAAAAACTCAATTTTGACAAATTTGAGTGTAGGGCCTATGGCCCTTTTCGCGTGCTGATTAAGTGTTGAATGATCACGATTGAAACATATTTTTGACGTCACAGGTGTAATATATGACGATATTTTGATCCCCTGTAGGACTGAGAGTGTCAGCATCAATAGGACTAATCAGCGTAGTCTATTGATGCTGACACTCTCAGTCCTACAGGGGATCATACCGGCGTCGATAGTGTTATAACACATCAGACCAACAAGCACGTGTCATATCGCTAATACTGGTTAAATGTTGATCCATCGTCTGCAACGCTGGACCAACATTAAACTAACAGGAAGCAGACGTCTCGTGTATTTGCCGGGAGGTGCCTAGAAAACACGACACATCGACCCAGTACTTTTTCGACAACCGTTTTACAAGATCATTTTAATATGTCTAGTGCATTGTCCGTAATCTTTTAATGATAAAAAAAAATTGATGATCTTTTATTTATTTTTTTATCTGTACATTTCAAAAAAGTGTACATGGTGAGTGATGAATCTAAGTTACACATCACATTATATAATAGATCGCGACATATGCATGATATGCCACAGAAGCTGACATTAATAGAAAGTTAGGCCTACAACGCTGCTTCAATGCCATCATTACAGGGTCGGTTTCACGTTGCGGGATCCCCCCACAGCACTCCCTAAAATTATATAGCCTGTGAACCCTGGCCCTGTCATATACACAATAATCCCGCCAATAATATATCCTGGTGCGTTAATTATTCTGTATGATAATGAGTCTTGGAAATTGGGAGATTGAGTTCACATTATTATTATTTTGTATTTTCAAATATCCCTTATTTCAATAAAGACCTAATTAGGAACATACAATAAAATATGCCTGATAAAATAAAATGGTTGAGTTCACCCATGGATGGCCCGCAGCATTGTCGCGGCGCGGTGACAATGAACTAGTTTTAAGACACTGATTGGTTTAGAGACTAGTGTGTCTTGTTTGACAAGGTATCTATATAATAGGCATATTCTTTGGTCTGACTGAACACTCGCCCGTTCAGCGCAGCTGTTCTACTGTCTCAGAGGTTTGCCACTAAACCAACACAAAACCAACAATGGCCAATGTACGTTTGGTGTAGTACCGTATAGTTCCTATTGTAGGCCCTACGTGTTATCCATATATCTCTATGGTGTTAGGTTGTTAGCTGTGTAAGCCTAGTTTTATAGGCATAATCCTAGCAAACCCTGGTAGTAGGCCTATACTGCATGTATGCCTGCTCAGTACTGGCCATCGTTTGCGACATCATTACAGCATTGAACCAGCCATGAATCAACATGCATGCATGTAAATAGCGGGGATTAGTGGACCTAACGTTAGTGGCAGTAAAAATCAGTGAGAGTGGCAATGGATATATTATAAAAATTATATAGGCCTACCACTAGAAATATAGTCCCATGTATAATAATGTGTCTTGTTTTGTAGGCCCCCCTATTCCTTTAAAAAAATTATAATTCATGAAATATACATGAAATTGAAATATTTTCAATTTATATATTTTTTCAAAAAATTGAAAAGGTAAAATATATTCTAGATATCCCCAGAAAGCACCAAAGACACCTTATATTAAAAAAAATTATTGGGACCCCAAACCCCCCTACCTTGTGTTCGCCCATAGCGGTGCGTAATTTGCGCTTTCAAATTTTCATATTATTCTCAAAAGCCACCACGCTTACATTTATTCCTGGGGGAAACCCTGATATATATTTATCACCTATAAGGGATAGCAATGGCATGACCAATATTTTATACACATTTAATATGTTGTGTGTAATACAGTATGAAAAATGTTAGGCTAGAGCCCCACACGGTGAACCAACATTAAATCAACATTGGTTCAGTGTCTCGTGAACTTTTTTTTCTTTACATTATTTGGTAGTATCAAGAACATATGAAGTTCTTAGCAGTACTATGTACTATTTTAGCCATATGTTTCGCTTGAATCAAAAACTGGGAAATTTATTTGGACAGTCATATATGTAAGCCTTGGTCTCGATTTATCAGGTGGAGAATAGGTTTATTAGGATCAGTAACATTTCAGCTACTGCTACGCATGTTCAGCTTATTTTCCGCAGTCATTAAAAAGTTATGAGCATCTGCATTTTCGGATCCTGTGGTCAAAATCAGTCACCGTCATGTTGAAAACGTGATTTTCCAGGGTAAAAGTAATACAGCAATACATGGCCCACACATTAATTGTGTGGGCTCGTCTATGGCTATAATAATCCTAACTATCATGTAGAAAATATCTACATAAGTGAGTTTAAACGACACATAAAAAAATTGCATTTAATCCAATATAGTCGATCATCAATGTCATAAAAATCAATAATTGGAACTGTTTAGCTAATCAGCTTATAGATACCAGCAAGAATACATAGCACATCATCTTGATATAGTAATCAGGTAATGTGTTTGTATATACATGTATGTAACAACAATACCAAAAGGGTTTGTCTCCTGCTCTGGCATTCAAGTTTTAAAGAACAAAAGGTTTCCTCCCTGCTCAATCGTAAAGATTGAATATCGTGGGCAGCCTCTGTGACTGAGAGTTACTGTGCTTGGCCGCAGACCAACAGGGCTCAATTTCGAATCCTGTGTCTAGAGGGCAGTGTCACCTCTTTCATATCACAATCCTCAGGAGGTTCTCCTGGCCCAGTTTAGCCTATGTGTGCACAAATGTGACGTAAAACCCCATTCATTTAATTTCATTACATTTGATACAGCCAACTGACACCTGACTCGACGTTGGCCTGATAACATTAGAGTAACATTTCAGCAAAGACCGTGGAGAAAGCCTTCATGGGTCTTTATCTTTGGGTTGATCTACTGTGTGTATCTTGATTCCCGTAATTTGCATTACATAAGAGGGTGTAGTAAAAGTGCATTACGTCTACATGTGATAATAATGGATTAGGGGTGAGCTGTAGATTTCACGGCTGAGTAAGAAACATTAAAAGTTGATATTTTACAACTCTGTGACGATTTTGTTAGGCATATAAAGGCAAAAGAGTTAAAATTGAAGAATACAGACTTCGTGAAAATTTCTGGCTACTTTTCTAATATTAACATTGTAGTCCTGTAAAAATGATTTTTTGTCAAGCATTTTTCATTATGTGCAGTAGGCCTACTTCAGAATGTGTGTAAAATCAGTAAAATGCATGATGGGAATTAAACAGATAATATAAATTTCAATGATTGATAAGATATAAATATATACTACCGGTTATTTTTCCTTATATTCCAGGAAGTATTAGTTGGTTTTGTCGCTGGTCTTATTATTGTTAATTGGTTAACAATAGGGGTTTTCATACACAAAGTTACTTACCCTACGTTAAGTGTCACAGCGTCTGGGTGTGGTATTGGCATTTATAACACAAGTCTTACTAACTTAACGGACATACCAGATATCACTACTCCTTCACATGTGTTAAATTTCACCAGCGAGATAAACAGGTATGGATTATATATTTTAGTGGCGTAGCTGAAACATATTTTACTTGTTGGACTAAAGTATATAACAATTGACAGAAAACACTACTGATATGTGTTAACTGCTAGCTCCAATATATTTTTACCTATGATGAAGAATTAAATGTGCTCTTTTAAGTGTGGGCAGCTCAGCATATAAATGTGTTCTAATTGAGGGCAGCTCAGCATATGTGCGGGCCCCGCACATATGCTGAGCTGCCCTCAATTAACTACTTAATTACTCAATTATAATTGACCCCAACCCTGGTGCGGGCAGCTCAGCATAATTTATATAAGTGTGTTCTAATTGAGGACAGCTCAGCGTATGTGCAGGCAGCTCAGCATTTATGTGATATAAGTGTGTTCTAAGTGTGGGCAGCTGAGCATATATAAGTGTGTTCATAATTACGGGCAGCTCAGGATATGTGTGGGTAGCTCAGCATAATTAGGTCTCTACTCATATGTGGTGGTGGAGTCTTATTCCGCCTGCCGCCGCCACTTGTTTCTGTTCTCACTCACCCCTGCTCGGATTTTTTTTCTTTCTTCAACAAACTCCAAGATGATTGCCAAAATCATATGTCACTCTCTCGAGCTTGAACCGCTTCATGGATTTGTTTTATGTTTGGTGATTTTGATATTTTTACGTTTTAGAATTTTAGCAGATAATTGTTTTGCTCATTTTGGCTATCATCAGAATTTGGTAATATAGCTATACACCTCTGCTCGAATTATTTCCAAGTATTTGCAGTATGCATATTGACCCTAGGTAGAGAATTTGCCTCTTAATTTTTTTGGCATTTTCAGTTTCTTCAACAAAATCCAAGATGGTCGCCAAAATCTGATATCACTCTCTATAACTTGAACTGCTTAATGGGTTTGTTTCATGTTTGGTTCAAAGGAAATACCTTACCCTGGACGTGTTCTGATTAATTTTGGTGTGATTCTGATGATAAAAACTTTGATTTTTTTACGTTTAAGAATTTAAGCGGATATTTCAAAATCAAAATTTTGTAATATAGCTATACAGCTCAAATTTAATTTTTTGGGTATGCTCACTGACCCTGAGAAATTTGTTTGGATAATTGTTTTTCTTTTTTAATTTTTTTCAACAAAATCCAAGATGGCCGACGAATCACATGTTACTCTCAAGAGCTTGAACCGCTTCGCCGATTTGTTCCAATGAAGCACCTTAAATACCCTGGCCATATATTGATTGGATTTTGGTGTGATTCTGATATCACATTTTTTACGTGGTTAGAATAAAATTGGTGACAGTGCTGTATTTATCTATAATTGATGTATTTATTTTAGCTGCGAAATCTATGTGGGGCGGGTGGAGACGCAAGCTTTGTCCCTCAGTGAATATTGCTTTACGTCGCTTTCTGCAAAATCATGGCAATATCGCGACATAAAGAAGCCCGAACTATACCCTACTCTTATTTCGAATGACTTCAAGGGTTCTTTGTAGAGCACAGCACCATAGCCCGCACAAATTGCAATATTGCAATCAATGATAAATAGGACATAAATCTATTATCAAATATGTAATACACACACTTGTTAAAATTTAGCAGGCATAATCATACTAATATCACAGCAATCTTATAAAGTTATAAACTAATTTATTTTAATTCCTTATACATACTATTTAGTAAATTGGAATGGAAATGTCATTCATCATTGTTTAATACATCTTTACTTGTTAATATTACCAATATTTATCAGAAAATTAATCTTGATAGTCTTAAGTAAGTAGAAAATACCACATTATTATATTACACTACTGTTATTCAATCCATGCTATGTGTTATTTATATTATAAGGCATCGGCAACAAAAATATATAATTATGTTATAATAAATATAAGATAGCCTATAGCTAGCTTAGGCATCACTTCGCCATAGTGTAGCGTGGCGTGTTCAGTGAGAGTGCACACAGAAAGGTGCTTAATTTTTCTGACAAGTACAAGCACGCCAGCACCCTGGCAAGCCGTTATCAAATTAGATATCCCCTTAGTCACAGTGTGGGGACAGTCTTGGGTAGGGGAGCTTAATATCGCTGGCTTGGCAAGTCGTTTCTAAATTTTACATCGCATAGAATAATAAATTGTAACCGAAACTATTAGAAAATATAAAAACACAAAATTATTAAAATTCAGCGAGCGTAATTATACAAATATTTCAGCAATATATCATGTCAATTTTTATTTAATTTTAACGAAGCATACGTCTACATAGACTTCCCGTCATCAATAAATATCTATCTACCTTTATTTGACATTCCAAATAGAAATATCGCAAAGTCACAGCAATATAGTGCACTAATGTGATCCAAAGCTATCACATGTTAATAATGTTATCATGGCGTTACACTAAATAGATAAATAAATGAAGATAATTAACACGTATTTGTGAGTTATTAAGAATCATAATCAGCGTTGTTCGCATAGTTATACATGTATTTAAAGCCAGTTTTTATTCTGACTTTATATGTTTTAAATAAAATAATTACTAGTATTCAATAACATGTTTAGTCTACGACATCACAAGGGTTTGTTATTGTTAGTCACCCCCCCCCCCCCCCCCTCAGCTCACGAGGTGTTGTTTTTACTGTAGCGTGTGATGGCATTGCGAAAGAACAAAGAGGTGTCACTTCTTCCTCTGATTTTAGAACTTTTCTCAGATTGTTTATGTTTACCACATAGTCTGGTTTGAGAGGTTTCTCTAAATAATACAATGCCTCACTTTGTGCATCAAACCTGAAGTGTGTCGCATATCGTCTGAGAGAGGCTTTTTTGCCTTTGTTGCCCACATAGTTATTAGGAATTCGCCCGATCGTAAAAAGTTTTTAATAGCTTGAAAAGGTATTTTGTTCCTGGTGCTAGGATTTTCAACACTGTCAGATTCAATGGTTGTAGTGCTGATAGATACACTTTCTTCCATAACTTTATGTAAGTAGACCCTACTACTCGCATCAGTGAAATATACGGTATGGGTATCAACTAAGATATCAGCTACTAGAAATATTCGACTTGTATACCTTTTCAGTTGATAATAACACTTTGGGTGTGATAATGGTGATTTACACATTAAGGGCTGAATTATTTTTGTATACATGATAAACCATGGAGACCAAAGAGTTTTCTCAATTTGAAATCATCATAAATGTCTTAGCTAGCTGTTTCCGCTTTATTTAAATACCTATGTTATGGGTCTACCGCCATTACAAATATTTCAATTCTTACAGTGCGGAGATCGACTTTAGACGTCAGAATCTGACGTCTACAGACGTCAGATTCTGACTTCTAAAGTCAATCCCCGCGCAGTAAAGGTTGAGACGTGATAAAAAACGAGAGAAGTAACGTTACGTTTATCAAAGGTTCACACAACTGGCTGATGTAGGCCTATAGACTATAACAACTTCAATGTTTTTTTTACTACAACGACGGTTTTATGTTTTCAGTCTTCATGCATACCCGCTGATATATAAACTATCACCTCTTTACTTATTTTCACTTGGATTTTTTGTCACTGTAATTGTAACACTTGCTGCTAAAGCTGTCTTCGGTGAGTATGAAAATATGATATATATTTAAAATGAACTTATTGCCATTATTTCAATACATATCGAGCATTATAGACCTGCGTAGTAAATGTTCACTTAAATAACTTTAAGTCCTAATGTTATTCTGTAGGCCTACAATAAATTTCAATTGAAAGATAATATTTTTAAAGATCTAAATAATACTCGATTATGTATGTTTTATATGAATAATTGCATCAAATTAATTATTTATAACAAAATCACCAGCATTAATATCATACCTTGACCGTAACATTCATCAAACGTTTGAAGGATTTTACTTGAAGTGTTCAGCACATGGATCTAGTAATAGCATTACAGAAAAAAAAATACGGAACAGGTAATCTTTATGAATACATTCCTATTTTATCTTTTTTTTACCACGAACGCTCATATACGATTGTTTATACCTTTTTTTGTCTAACAAAATGTAGGAATAATGTTCATCTAGCTTTTGCGCGTCAGACCTTGAAAATTAAATCGTAAGAGAGCTATGAAAAGTTATACTATATTTTCTGAGGAGAGTGGTAGCAAAGCGGATAGTAGGGGATTTCAAGTTTTACCAATATGTTTTTTATGAGTATGGGAAGGTACAAACATATTTTTAGCAGGGTAGGCCTACCCACAGAAATTCGGATATAAAATTCCCTGTTTTTTCCGACTTCTCTGTCAATATTCATATTTTACTGTTGTATCAATAAGCGACCTAACCAATACCTTTATTCGCGCCAACGCAACCTAATGTTGCGGTAAACATGCAAAAATTCGCTGAGTAAAAATAACTTAAAATTTCAATTGCATCATTATTGTCAACAACATTGGGTGTTTTGGAATATCATTCTTTGTCACAATATTTTCTACAACGACAAAAGTTACTCCCAGCAGTTAAAATTATCGTTCTTTTTCCTGTGTTTCACAATAATATAGTACTACCTGGGCTTTCCTTGCAGGGACACTTTTAAACTATTTTCCTTGGTTTTCCCTCTCAGTGAGTACCCTGATTGGGGGAATTATTTCCATTGCAGCAGGATTTGCTAGTAATATATGATTTTTCTCAGAAATACATGTGGTCCTTGCTGCATTTAAGCCATTAACCGCCAGGTGAGCAGCTGACCACCACTTTTCTGGAACATGACAGTTTTATGTGAGTGGAGACGAGCAAGAGTGGTCGCTCTCCTTCAACAGCAAGTTCTCATATGTAAATCTGAAATACCATGACATAATTGCATGAACATAGTCCTAGAGCAGCTTATCAGATGACTCTGAATAGGTATAAAAAGTAATAATTTCTATACGGCAGGTATATGATTTCCATCTGGAAAGCCTATAAAACCTATAATTTTGTGTTAAATAAACCTATAATAACATTTAAAAAAAAACTATGACTTTGAAGCCCGTACACCCGTAAATCTATGTGTACACGTGTTGTGTATTAGCCCTTACACCACTATTAAACGTGACTATAGTCGTTTTTAATTCACATTAGCTGCTTAAATCACAGTTATTGGCAACGAAATGTGTGTTTAATCATCAAGATTTCCAAATGTTTGGTCTCAAATTAAACAAGTATGAGTAGGCCTGATTTTCACCTACTTCATTGCGGTTTAACCCTTTCAAGCCTGAGTTTACCATTGTCATCTCCATCCACTACAAGCCGCGAATTGCTATCGCAATTCTCGACTTGTAGTGAATGAAGATGACTTGAATTGGGTGACACTTGTAAAAAATATACCGTTATTATTAAAACACTTCTATGAAAATTGTCGTTCTAAAACCCCTAAGTGTAGGAATTTAAATCATTTTTCAGAGTTGCAAAATGATGCTTTGAGGCGTTGTGAGGGCCTAAAGGGTTAAAGGTTAATGTTTCGTGTACTAATCTATTGTGGTAGCCACAACATGTGTATTGTTTTATAGATTATCATTTGTTTCAGGTTGAGCTGATGGAAGAATGTAGCAATACAATAAAGGAAAACAGGAGGAAAAACACAGTACTATAATCAGATAATGTAACAACATTTTATGTAGGAAACTCTAGAACATCTACAAACATTATGATTCTGAGCAGAAAATGATAAAACATTTTTATACACGGTATTTTCAATTCTCTCAACATTATAAATATTATTCTATTTGTAGACTATGTTATTTGTACAATATTATACGTCTGTATAATTATGCGCAATATATTATACTTCACAAAAATATGAACATGAACAAAATAATTCAAATCAGCAATCCAAGTAGAATTGTTTTTATAATTATTTTTATATCCAATTATTGGCGTAGCTGAAAGTCAATAATGTTCATCCGGTTATTGTTCACCAACATTGAGTCCATACTTTTCCGCTAATTCTTGTACTTTCCTGATAACACTTTCTCTTATCTGTTGTTTTGATTCAGAATCCGTGATGGGTACTTCCAGTTTAAATCCCATGTCCTCATCCACCCCTTTCTCTTCGTACACGTCTGTGTTTGTGCAGGTGTCTGAATTCAGCGCTAAAACAAAGAAAAAATACATTTAGTTTGAATTATTGATCAGCTTTAGCAAAACCCCTTTTTCAGATAAATGTGATAAATGTGATACGGGAAAAATATCTGCACAAAAGATTGTATCATTGAAAATTGTCTATACAATCATGTATTACGTATGCACATATTGTTTCATTGGTAGTGTTCATCCTAGCTGATTCTCGATTCAGTTACATCATATCTACTTTCTACCTTTGGCTTTCTTAATATCATTAATTAACGTAATGGTTGTATGATCTATACTAGATTTACTACATGAGAAAATGGTAAAGTTTTACGAAAAGTGTCGCAAATACTTAAATCAACTGCTCCATTTTGTGTCATTGATTTTGATTTTATTTTCCGAAAAAAACAGTGGTTCCTATAACGTCATCTGCGTATAATTATACTAATATTAACCCTTTAAGCTCTAATCACAACTATACTGCTCCGCAGAGCCAAGCGGCAGTATGTGTCTACTTGCAAAGTAAGCAGATACTGCCTTTCTGCTTTGCACGGCAGTATACTCATTCTTGAGCAGTTTTATTAGCCGTTCAAATCACTGATTTTGGGAATTATAAATGGAATAGGTATAGAAACATCAAGATTTGCATGTTGTTGGTCTCAAATTCAACACATAATAGTAATTTTCACCCATCTGAATTTTTGGTTCGCGGTAGCGAGACACAAATTCTAGTGGGTGAAAATGTATTTTCTATAACTTCTAGCGTTTCCTGGGTTAAATTTTCCTGTTAAAGCAGGATTGATTACTACACTCACTGATAAATCAATGTAACCGACAGCTAGTGTGCAAAAACTTCTAAATTTACACAAATCAATTATTCTTCAAGGTAAACGGAGAGGGCCACCATTCAATCTCCAGTTTTTGTCAGGGACAAATTATTTATTTCTTGAACCTGGCTCGGCGGCGCGCTGAAAATGTCAACTTTTATTACCTGTTTACAGAATAGTTTTGGAAGTAAATAATTCATTTCAGTCTTCTCTAAATTATTTATTTCAAAAATACTTTATGACCACTTCCCCCCCCCCCCCCCTGGAGATTGAATGGTGGCCCCATAATGGCCGTCGTGAATCGAGACACACAATTAGGATGACTATTGATAGCACAAGCTACACAATATCATGGGCGGTAATGCCCTCTCACCAGTTCTGTGAGCCCAAGTATGGTATTCAATGTCATAATTTAAATAACAACTGAATGACGACAATGCCATTATTATTTTGATACCGAATGCGCTTTTTGCGAGATTCTGACAGTACATGCATCACTGCTTATCAACACTTTTGAATTAAATATACCATTTCCAATTGTAGCTACAGCGTTATATTACACTTAAATCGGCACAGATCAGGATTATGATTCTCTTACCTTCACTGCTGTATAAAACCAGCGTCAAACAAAACAGCACGAAAACAGTTCTTCCCAGCATTTTGGCGATTGATACCCGTCCAGGCGTCCTTCTTGTGGTGACACAGGTTATGTTGTGATACTGAGACACAAACGACGCTACCAGCTATAAGTAGGAAATAAAGTGCACATGTTATGTAATCAGTGTTCGTGAGACTGTGCAGATTTAGTGAGGGATGATGTAATAATCCACTTTAGCCGAGAAAGGCGAGTTGACGAAGGGGTCGATGTGTGGCGGTAGCAATGACGTGGCCCGGTGTCACGGTGTCGACCACACACATAGGCCTGTATGCCAGCACACACAAAATGTCGAATCAATGTTGGCTTAATTACGTTGTAGACGGTGGACCAACGGTAAACCAACATTGAATAAACGTCTTGTGTCTGCTGGGATGCATGTCAGAGTTTTATAGGAATTGCGTTAATCGTTACTTCGTGTACAGGATTAGAAAATGGCTCGAGGGACACACGAGTCATTCACCCATTGATGGCTTGACGTTGGGCCAGCGTCGCAGACGGCTGGCCAACATCAAACTAATAATGGGGCAACGTATCGTGTTTGATGGGATAGTCACTATGTACGCTACTTCAAAACTACTGGCTACTAATGTTATGTTTAGTAATAAGTGTTAACACCAATAAAAATACACGAATCTTAAATTTTAAAATCTGATGGGAGGTATATATAATACAGGTTATGGGTTATTTAGTCCTCTGGGAGATGAAAGGGTGTATAAGTCACTTCACAAATGTTCTTCTGAATTAAGATATATTATATATTATAATGCATATATATAGTGGATATATATATATAAATGTATGCCTACTTTGTATACATACATAAATGTCAAACCACGACTAAAAAATCAATTGATTCGCATGGCTGGATACAGTGAAAGGAAAACAGCATATTATAGGCTAATTTGAAATCATATAATAGGGCCTAAGCCTACGGACTTCATGTGAACTACTCTACAATTCTATATATGTTCTACGTCAACTCACGGACGCGGTCATAGGTGACATTTTGGACGCTGTAAAATGATTTTATTAATTTAAAATTCACCGGCAATTCGTGCTTCAATCTCCTATTGCAAATTAGAAAAATAGGCCACCACAGACGAAAACACTGTTCTGGTCTTTGCAGGACGAATTATTTCAGAACTTCTGAATAATGCTGCTTTAATTTCTTCACATGTGGTTGGTTTGACCTCTCCCGTGTCCTTTTTCTTTCAAGTCCGTATGTTTTCTATAAGATTTATATCTTGAGACTGAGGAGGACATATCATCTTGCGTGGATCGTCGTTTTCGAACCATGTCAACATCGCCATGGCTCCTCTGTGGTAAAGAACATTATCTTACTGAAACATAAATGGGTGTTGCTGGTCCCTAAGCATTTGCACTACTGGCTCCATCAAATTCCCATCCATGGGTTCAATGTGAGAATGTTGGTTGAGATTTTCAGCAAAGACTACCAAATTGTCAAAGCCATGGATGCTGGTGTATCCTCAAACCATAACAGAAACGTTTCTACGTGGCCGAAATCGCATTGCGTCTGGATTAATACTCAATTTTCCTTCAACATCCTTCACGTCCATCATCAATCCGAAAAATAAACTTACACTTATCAGAGAGGACCACAAAGGACCATTTACCATTGGTGCTCTGCGTCCTGTGCTTAATTCTCTCGGCCAACCTGATGTGGTTCTGCCGTTTTTGGTATGAACCATGAGATTTTTTCTTGCCAATAGGCTGGATATGTCACCTGCATGTATGTAGCCGTCGCCTCACAGTTGTTTTATGACAAATACGTACCAAAAAAAGCGCTCCAATCAAAGGACAACTCCGAGGTAGTCTTCAAATGTCGTAACCTTGACAGCATATTCAGACGTCTGCGTTCACGAGCTGACGTCTTCTTTGAACGACCATGCCGGCGTCTTTTTTTCACTTCTGCCTGATAGCCTGTACCTCGCCCAAATATTTTGTACTGTTTTTTTCTATTGCGGCCTAACTGCGCCATGTATGAAATGATAACATGTGCCTCAAGTATTTTTTTCTAGTCACCCATTCCAAAATATGTTTATCTTTATCTTAACAAATGTCCAAGATTATCTTCATAATTATTTAGTGCAGAATTTCCATTTATTTTGCATATTCATGTTATAAATAAACATTTATCACACCATCATGGTATTCCCTACCATATAATAATGCACGCCGAGGGCAACATATACTAGGGAAGCTGAATGATACTTCTACTACACTGTGATTATGATTTCACATTAGGTGGGGAATCACTGTTCCATTCAGATATTGACAACTTTGATGAGTATGTGAGCGAACTAAAAGGCGCAGGCTCCATACATACTGCACATGGCATCATGATGCAGGAACTGAAATGTGATGCTGGTGAGCATGGTGGTAGCGTCATGGAAACGCCAGCAATGTTAAGAACCAAACAGAGAAGCATACAACTGGGGGAAACGCAAAATCTACACGATTGTTATAAAACACAGCGTAGAGGTCATGGTTATAAAAAAACGTCAGTTAACAGCTTCTGGAAGTGAAGAAGCTATGGCGAAAGCATGCCAAATCCATCTCACGTGGACACTCATTCGTCGGCTGAGTGATGCTAGTGAACAAAAGATTCCTGGCTGGGCTGGATTCATCTCACACACAGGTATGTGTATATTTAACATTCTATAATAACAATATATCTTCAGTAATATATTTAGTTCAGCAAGTACTTGGATATATAAACACCAATGACATCCATATATCATAGAGATTATTACTTTGCCATCCATACTGCATAATTTTTCGTTTTTAGGTATGCGACCACAAAACTTCACATCCATTGACTACTATCCAGTCATAAACCATCCTATCACTCAATACAAGACCGTACAGGAATGTCTGCGGTATGCCGAGTATGCCATGAAGGAAGTTCGTCAGCAAGCCTATGTGATCACTACTTATGACCTTGGCGTTTGGAAATATCCAGTGAAGTACGAGAAGCACATAGTGATGATTGGCACGTTTCATGTAATACGTGCATATTTCAAGATGATTGGAAAGAAAATGGATGGAGCAGGTATTTCAGACATACTTCTAGAAGCCGGTCTCATGTCATCTGGTGCGTTGAGTGGTGTGCTCTCTGGGACAACTTACAGCCGAGCTATAAACTGTCACAAGATCATGATGGAAAGTCTCGAGAGGCTACTACTGGAACAATAGGGGAAGGGCGGGCAAAGGGGGCCACTTCACGTTTCTATGGTATTTAAGGAGAATATTTTAACTATTTTAAAACCAATGACTGTTCTATGCAGGCTACATGTAATGCAGGTACATATTCCAGACCCACTTAGTGTTTCAAGGATACATTATTTTAATTATAAGCCAAATAGATTTGCTCTTAAAGTGGCCCCTTTGCCCAATAGCTTGGGCAAAGGGGGCCAGCGCATTGGGCAAAGGGGGCCAACCCTCACTTTGGGTACTTTTTTATTTTGATACACAAGTGTGTATACTGAAGAGAGCCTAATAAAATAGATATTAAAAAAGCCTTTCATTTGATGTATATGGTGACATACTTTGTTGGACATAATACCAGGTAATATACTAAATACTTCGTTCACTGGGATTAGTTTGTGAAATGTGTACCCATTGAAAGTTCACGGGCAAAGGGGGCCATGCTGTATGGTATTTGTATTGAAACGGGCTAGCCCCCTTTGCCCTGGCTCCCTTTGCCGAAGGGGTAGAGGTGGGAAATTTAGCCTATTATCTCTCCCCAAAGTGATCTCCTGACTAAAGTAATGACTAGAAAACCAAGGCAATATAATGTACCACACAAAACAAAAGATTTTCCGGAGAAATCACATATATTCATAAAGAGATTCATACAAATATATAAGCTTATATTCATAAGATTGTTGCCAAAAACTCCCTGTCGTCTATTATTTCTACCTAAGATATGTATGCGATGTATATTTATGTTTTTTTGTATACATATGTTCATAATTCATAACTATGATGTCATTAATATTTCATACAACATGTCACAATTAAAATATCATTGATGGTGGAAATACAGGTTTACATGAAAAACTACTCCCAATACCGACACAGTGTACGAGCTGGTCATTTGGGGAAAACTGCTCAGCTGTGGATGTAATAATTAAATAGATCATGTAGCTATTGTACTGTCACTGAACGAGGCTGTTGACAACGATGATCTCAGATTGTATGCTCGTTGCATATATTTGATGCCTGATCTCTTCAGTTTTTGTAGACAGAATTATGCAAGGTATTTTACCCTCTTTGTAAACGTTATGGCAAATATTGAGGAATCCCATCCTGGAGCAACCGAATTACTTGAACGGGGAGCAATCAGTGGACCCAGGTCTTTTATTCCAGGTTGTCAAAATGCCGTTGACAAAACTATTGAAGAAATCATAATGAAACATGCAAAATCTCATGGCGGAACAAAGTATGAGAGGGCCATGGTCCTTTAAGTCACATTCAGTATGGCTGACATGCTCAATGAGTCGGACAGTGGAGGTAGACACAAAGATAACCGTCCATCAGAGATTCAATAGAGTGAGAAGATGGTGTCAACAACTATGAATGCCATAAACAATTTTGTTCATTTGATGTGGATGATAAATCACGTCTCTACTGCATATCATCTGGGGCTCCTGCACCCGCGAGCATTTTAAACGATGTTCTTACAGCTGAATAAATTGAGGGAAATGCGAAAGAGCTATTAATCAGAGAGAGAAAAAAGAGAAGCTCTTTGACCCTATCAAAAAACTAAATTTAAAAACAAAGAGTGAACTAAACAAAGTTGTCAAACTGAAAACGCCAAGAATAAAGTAGTGGAGTACAAACAGCAGAGTAACATTGCGTTCCAACTCCTGGTGAAGTCACAGCAGCAGGGAGCGAAACTGAATATGCAGCATTTACTGTCCCATCCCCTCACCTCAGTACCATACAGCAGTTTAGCCGCTGATGGGTTTCTGACATATACAAATAAGGCCAAAGGATTTCTACATCTGGTGAAGGGAATGGATGATGCACCATTTCCACCACCATCATCTACACTCACAATAATGGATGGAAATAACTGCTTCTACTACATGACTGAAATACCTGATAACTTAATCAAACTGATTTGTCTAAAGGTCTTTAATATGATACCCAAGGATGCTGATGTTATATTTAGTACAGACACATACAAAACGATTCTATCAAAGCAATGGAGAGCAAAAGGAGAGGTGTGGAGAGAATCTGATCGTGAGAGGAGAGAGGACCACGAAGAAATCAGACAGCTGGAAATGCTTCCTTGCCAATGATGACAACAAAAGGCAGTTAGTAAAGGTCATGCTTGATGTATGGAGCAGTGACAGCATAGCGACTAAACTGCATGGTAGGGAGGTGATATTCATCTGTGAAAGATTTGCATATTCGCTGAAATCCGACAGTGGTGAGACTACTGAAACAACTGAAGTGCAAGAGCTGCACTCGACACAGGAGGATACAGATACCAGAATGATTGTATACTGTATGTATGCAAGAGACCAAGGCTATGAAAATGTACGAGTCAAGAGCTTAGATACAGATAACTTCTTCATCTTGCTTCACTTCGCACATGTTATTAATATCCCAATCTTATTTGACACCGGGACGGGGAACAATAAGAGATTAATTGACATAACCAACCTGGCGGATAAGTACACACCCAAGTACTGCAGTGCGTGATGGCCCTGCATGCCTAGACACACTGCGACACCACAAATAGCTTCAAGGGAATCGGCAAGATAACGCCTCTAAAAATGCTGTCACAAAATCTCATATATATTATCCCGTATTTGCAAACATCGGTGATTCATGAGATGTGTCTGATGAGTTGATAATAAACTTGAATAATTTACGTGCCCCGTGTACTCCAGTCCTCAGTACAAGACAGTAAATGAAGTGAGGTACGCAATGTTGATACGGAAGTGGCAAGCAGTTGAACTCATCACACAATACGGATATGGCTACCCTATACCACATTGCCGAAAATGTCTTGAACATTACATAAAACCATTAAATTATCAAGTTGCCATATGGAAGAGGTCAAATGAACTTCATCCACATATACCTCCTCCAGTTGATGATCATGGATGAATGAAAGGGGAAGATGGAATGATGGAGCCATTGTGGATCAGAGGCAGTATCTTGCCAACGGAGCTTACTGATAGCATAGTGAACACCATGGACGTTGATAGTGATGAAAGCGATACTGACGAAAGTGCACCGATACTCTATATGATCAAAGTGAAAGTGCCAGTGACTAAACTCAAATGATTAATAAGAACGAAATAAAACATAAACATAGATGAGCTGACAATTGGTATAGTTGTATACGAACATTATCTGATAATTTTTCTGGAATATAGCTCGAGATAAAAACAAAACAAATCCGGGCAATACTATTATAGCCTCTCTGAGAACCATTAGTACGAAGTACATCCAAAGCTACCAGTGTTGGTTATCGATACAATGTGGTTTCCAGTGAAATGTACTAAATTCAGAGCTGCGAGCTCTGTTGAGTGTTTTTTCCGAAAACTACTATACTGGTTTTCATAGAATAGTTTGTTTGAAACAATTTATTGACTTATTCGATTGTGTGTTACATTCTCAAACACTTCGCTATGGCTGGGAGCAAATAAATAGGTCGATTATTTTCATTAAATGAAGGGTCTCCTTTCTTAAACAAAGGGATTATTACTAATCTGAATGATGCCGTGAAACCAATAGCACGTCTGTAGATGACGTCAATAAAGTTAGTTACTTATTCCTTATTCAATGAGGAATAAGTAACAGCTACTTATTGGAATGAATAAAGAATAAGACTAAAGAATAAGTAAAAGCTACTTATTCCTTATAGGAACTCATAAGGAATAAGTAACCCCTATTTTTCCTCATTTGACCGAATAAGGAATAATCTTTATTCGAACAGATAAGGAATAATACACTGGTGGCGTAGGCCTATTTTTATTCGAACTTGGTAATACTAAAAAACAAAACTGAACATAATATAAGAAGCAAATTTAGGTTCACGCTACACAAAATATGTTGGTATACTTGTTCTCTGCAGAAAAATAAAATCACCAACCTGGAAAAATTGACATACATAAAGAGCTTAACAATATATTTACTTCTTCAGATTTGAATCGGTTGAATAAGTAACCGGTACTTATAGAGTAACATCCCCTTAAAATAAGGCAAAATAGCTAAAATATATTCAAACTTGTCAAAAGACGTTCATATACTTCTGCTTTGATGATAAAAAGTAGTAAAACACTAATTTGATTGCACAAAGAGTTGTACAATTTTAGTTACTTATTCGAAAGTGAAGAAGGGATAAGTAACTGGTTACTTATTCCTTATTCGCGTTTGTATAAGTAATCAGCACTTATATGGTAAAATCATCATGCAAAGAAACACAAAACATCTAGAATACCCTCAAACTCGAAAAAAGACAGGTGTTCACATAGGCTACTTGTAATTTGGGGAGATAAATGAGTAAAACACCAATCTGATCGCACACAGAGTAGTACAAGACCTTGAGATTTCCGTGTCAAGGTACCTGGACCTTAATTTTAATGAGCCACGACTTTTATTTTTAATTTCAGGCTACCTTCGATTTTTTACCTTATTTTTCTGTATGACCTTGAGATCTCAGTGTCAAGGTCAAGGTGGAAATTAATGACCTTGCATGGGTGGGTGCCAGGCACCTGTAGGCCTACCTTACTTTTGATGATCCACAACTTTTATTTTCAATTTCTGGCTACCTTCGATTTTTGACCTCATTTTTTGTATGACCTTGAGATCTCAGGGTCAACGTGACGCTGGAAATGACCTTGGAAAGGTGGGGCATCTGTATCTTAATTATGCTGATACACGACGCTAATTTTTAATTTCAGGCTACGTCTGTTTTTTTACCTCATTTTTCTGTATGACCTTGAGATCTCATGTACCTTAATTTTCATGATCCACGACTTTTATTTTTAATTTCGGGCTACCTTCGATTGTTTACCTCATTTTTCTGTATGACCTTAAGATCTCAGGGTCAAGGTGGGAATGACCTTGGATAGATGGGTGGGCGCCAGGCACCTGTATCTTAATTATGATGATCCACGACTTTTATTTTTAATTTATTTTCTGGCTACCTTCGATTTTTAATTTTATTTTTCTCTATGATCTTTATATATCGGGGTCGAGGTCACGGTGAGAATGACCTTGGATGAGTGGGCGTCAGGCACTTGTACCTTAGTTTTGATGATCCACGACTTTTACTTGTTATTTTTTAAATAAGAAAACAGGAATAAGGAATAAGAAGTAACTTCACGAACCTTTATTTTTTTTGATAAAATTCACTACTGTATAGTCAGGCTATTAGTACAACTTGAGTAAAATTAGTTAGGAAAAGTTAAGCGATTTTTCAGCAAAACCTAAAACAAATTCCTTACCAAATTATTTTTTTTTACCATTGTTTAGTATAACTTCTGACTATAACTTCTGACAATTTGTTTACACTCAACTGTCATAGGGGGGATTTTTTACAGAGCAAAATGTAAGATGGCCGAAATCAGTAATGAAAAATTTCGAAACCAGATATATTTTGTCAAGGCATGCTAATTTACCTACATTTTATCAGCTCTGGGTAGAGAGTTACGTTAAGTGTTGTATTATTTATATTATATAAAAAAAATAATAACATTAAAAAAGCCAACATGGCCCCCAAAAACAGCAAAGCACGATAGTTATCATTAAATGTTCACGTTCGAGCATTGCAACATGCAAATCTTATGTTATCGATATAACCATCGTTAAATGTGAACACGTCTGCTTTTTAAAATTAGATAACAACATATATTTTGTCTTTATTAAATGTATTGGAATAGATAAAGTATATAAGCAGTGCATAAGAAATGTAGATTGGAATAAGTTAGAAGCTGTTGTTGAGTGGTAAAATGCTGCAGACAGTCAAATGTACAAATAACATAGATGTTGATCTGGCTTGAAGATTCTGGCTCCGTTATAGTATAGGGTCTTAGCTAACTTCTGACAATTTGTTTACGCTCAACTGTCATAGGAAGTTTTTTTACAGAGCAAAATGTAAGATGGCCGGAATCGGTAGTGAAAAAAATCAAAACCAGACATATTTTGTCATGGCATGCTAATGAACCCTACATTTTGTCAGCGGTGGGTAGACAGTTACGTTAAATGTAGTATTATATAAAACAAAATGATATCAACAGGAGAAAAACAACATGGCCGCCAAAAACAGCAAAGCACGATAGTGATCAGTAAATGTTCACGCTTGACTTTTGGGTTTAAGAAGTGCAACATGCGAATCTTATGTTATCGATATTACTCTTGTTAAATGTGAACAGGTCGGCTTTTTGTAATTAGGAACAACATTTTATTTTGTCTCTATTAGATATATGTGTACTTAATATAGTGTATGTGTAGTGCATGTAGAGACGTACATTGGAATAAGCTAGGAGCTTTGTTGAGTGGTAAAATGCTCCAGACAGTCAAATGCAATAATAACATAGATGTTGATCTGGTTTGGGGATGTTGGCTCTAATGCTACGATGATATAATAAGATCCCATGTACCCACAGGAATTTACCACCTTGGTTTGACTCTGAAGTGAGACGTTTGAAAAAGAAGCAAGCTTGGAAAAAGCTAAGGAGTTTAATAAAGGTCATCATTTGAATAAATTTAGAAAACACTGGTGAGTCATTAGCTTTTGTAGTGGCTAAGATAGCTTTTAAAGTGGCTGTGATGACTTCGTCAGTGGCCAAGATCATTTTTTGTGACTGAGATCACTTTTAAAGTGCCTGTGATCACGTCTTCAGTGGTTAAGATCACCTTTGTAGAGACCTAGATCACTTTTTAAGTGGCTGACATCAGTGTGTTAATGGCCAAGATCACCTTTCTAGGGGTTGATATAATTTTCAAGGAGAATGTGATCACTTCTTCAGTGGCTAAGATCACTTATATAATGATTGAGATAACTTTTAAAATGGCTGTGGTCACTTCTTCAGTGGCCAAGATCACTTTTATTGTGAATGAGACAACCTTTAAAGTGGCTGTGATCACTTGTTCAGTGGTAAATATAATTTTTGTAGTGACCGATAGCATTTTTTGTTGGCTGACATCAGCTTCTTAGTGACCAAGATCACCTTTGTTGTGGCTGAGGTATTTTTCAAAGAGGCTGTGATTACTTCTTCAGTGGCCAAGATCATTTATGTAGTGGGTGAGATAACGCTTAAAGTGGCTCTGATGACTTCTTTAGAGGCCAAATTCAGTTTGTTTGCGGCTAAGATCACCTTTGTGGTGGCTGAGATAACTTTTAATATGGTTGTGATGACTTTTTCAGTGTCCAAGATCAGTTCGTTTGTGACCAAAATCACCTTTGTAGTGGCTCAGATAACTTTTAAAATGGCCTCAGTGGCTGACATCAGTTTGTTAGTGACCAAGATCACTTTTGTAGTGGCTGAGCTAATTATTAAGGAGGATGTAATCACTTCTTATTTGGCTAAGATCACTTTTTAGTGGCTGAGATAATTTGTGCTGTGGCTGTGGTCACTTCTTCCGTGGCCTAGATCACTTTTGTAGTTTATGAGATAACTTTTAAAGTAGCTTCAGTGGCTGACATCAATTTGTTTGTAGCCAAGATCACCTTTGTAGTGGCTACGATAATTATTAAGGAGAATGTGATCACTTCTTCTGTGGCTACTTATGTAGTGGATGAGACAACGTTTAAAGTGGCTGTGATCACTTTTTTCAGTGGCTAAGATCATTGTTGTTGTAGCTGTGTTAACTTTTAAAGTCGTTGTGTCTTCTTCGGTGGACAAGATCATTTTTGAAGTGGCTCAGTTCACTTGTAAATTAGCTTCAGTGGCTGACATCAGTTTGTTAGTGGCCAAGATCACCTTTGCAGTGTCTGAGATCATTATTAAGGAGGATGTGATCACTTCTTAAATGATCAGTAAATTATCTGTGATATTGACTGATCTATAACTCAACATACATTTTTCGGTAATGGTGCACAAATTGGCATAAAAATGGCAGGTGGGACATTTTTTAAGCTTGGGAACATAGCTAATCCTTGTCTATGGGTTTTTCCAAGCTAGATACACCAATTAGAAGTATTTCCGAGGGTGCACGCGGAAACCCTTTTTTTCGACTATACTGATAAGCTTACCAAAGCCACATTCAAAGGTTATAAAAATAATTTCAAATAATATCAAAATAGATCTAATGCGAAAAATAAAAAACACAAAATGGAAAGTGAAATTAAATTACAAATCTACAGACATGTTCCATCATTGAAAAATTTGGCGGCCATTTTGTTTTTTTTATGTCGTTTATTTATTGTAAAACAACTTCCAATCCTTCAATGAGCACATTTGTAAACAAATTGATGAATAATTATCACTCCCTATTTTAATACTGTGAGATAGTCGGCCATTTTGGATATTACCCTCCTAAAAATTCTCCTATGAAAATCCAGAGTAAACAAATTTTGTGTGGCTTATCCAGACCTTATACAAGATCGTGGCACAAAAATATTTTGGTAAGGAATTTGTTCTAGGTTTTTTCCTAACTTTCCCTGAATAAATGTCTGATATTTAATCAAGCTAGGTAAGGTGATCATATATAGTTAGAGGACATGATATGAGGTTTTGCAAGATGTTAGGCCTACATTACGAAAAAATCAATGTCCATGAATATATTACGAGCATGCTGACAGAACAGTGTCCTATATTGTTTTATTTACATCATTTAAGACAGAAACAATAAACTTATGTTATCATGTTTATTATTGCAACTTGTAATATGTAACACGTGTTTTCATAGTTGAATTCGATAAATACGCATACAAAAAATTGTAGTGTCATTATTCCATTCGCTCACAAATAAACTACACTATATTTCAGATGGCTCCTCCCATTTCGATGTTTAAATTATTAAAAGCTCTAACCGAGTATCTCTGCTCTAACAAAGCAGTCCTGGTAATATTAATAATGATATGTAACAAATAAGTAAAAAAAATACAAAACATACATCCCGAGAAGAGGTGATCAAATTGTAAATGTGTTTAATATGTTGCACGTTGATATATATATAAATAATTAGGAACACATAATTATCATTTATCATTGGTACAATGGTCTAGCATAAACAGATCATGATTGAAATGACAGTTTAGCACAAATATATCATCTGATATCCCAAAGATAATCAATGGTACCGTGGCACGAACAGACCATCTATCAATGGTAGCCTACTGTGGCACACACTGGTCATCTGTAAATAGCACTCGGGCAATAGCACTGTATCACAAACAGATCTATCAATGGCACTGTGGCACAAACATATCATCTAACAATGTCACAATAATTATCATCTACATATCATGTATTAATTGTTGAGCTATAGCTAAATGCTGTAGTTCATGACACTCTAACATAAACGGATCATAATTATATCAATGGCACTGTTGCAAAGAAATATCCATCAATGGCACCGACATATTATGTATCGATGACACACACAGTAGGCCTACTCAGTACAACACATCATCTATAAATCACATTTTCGATGTCGACAGTACTACAAACGTATCTAATATGCCATAAACATAATCTATTCGTGGGAATAATAAATAAACAAACCATTAATCAATGGTACTGTATAATATGCCAATGATACTGTAGTTAAATACCACAATTGGGCCGACACAAAGGCCTAATCACATGCCGTCAAATGTATATAATGTATTACATTATTTATTATCCTTTTGTTATAGTTCCATCATCCTGGCTCCCTTAAATTTTTTAACAGCTTCTTGAATTTTTTTCGTAATATCGTCCATTTTCTTGTCTGGTTTCTTGCCCCCTGTTTCCTCTTTAACTTCTTTCTTCTCTTGTTCGTCTGATTTCTTTTTTGCCTCTGCGTCTAAAACTGTCAAATAAAATATTTCCATGAAGCAATTATGCTGACGTATCTTACAAACAGCAACAGTTTCAGAAAAATGTAAAATTATGTATCGTTATTGTGGCAAATAAAAAGCATAAGGTTTACTTGTTGAAATGCTATGCTGTCGCCTATAGATCATAGATTAGCTCTGACTATAAAATAAATATATCTACCGATGAGGGTGCAGGCCTATTCAATATAGGTAGACCTATGTCATGCGCGTACAACAATAGGCCTATTCACACAAAATAATCGAGACAATTAAAACTTTTGCACTATAATAATAAATTATCTCACAACAAATTATAACAGAGGATGGCGAATATTGCTTTACGTCGCTTTCTGCGCAATCATGGCAATATCGCGACAGATGGGAGCCAGAAACCCGGAACTATAATGCCCTACTCTTATTTCAAATGACTTCAATGGTTCTTTATAGTGGACAGTACCAAAGACAGCACTGTTGGGCATAAACTAAACCACTGTGGGCCTATATATGCACAACCACGATGACAAATATCCGGCCCGAACGGGGTTCGAACTTGGTATATCCAGGTTACAAGCCCAATGCCATGGTTACGAATGGGCCATCGGGGCCGGCCAACACACGATGGTAGCCTACTAGATTGGTAAACCATATGCGACTGAAACAGTAGGCCTACTCAATTCGGTCCGATTGAGGCACGATGCAGCACCATTCTTACATTGATGCAATCAGAATCACAAACGATGTGACCAAAATTGTAGCCTACACGTTGCGACCAGGGGCCGAGTGCACCTAGTTAGAAGAATCTTGCCCTCCACTACGTCCCGGGTTAGAACGCAGCATGTATACATCTGAACCGTAAGATACTCACATCGTCACAAATGGTTAAAATGGCCGAAATATTTTTCATGACTGAACAGGTGCAAATGTGAATCGCATGGTTTCAACGACCGAAAAGTTTTATATAACACACAAAAAGAACATACCCGCGGATTTGGGAACGATGTGGCCGATTTCATGTCAAACTAGTGTTGTTTTATGGTGGGTCCACCATGTGCGACGATGCCGAACATTGTTGGGAACCATAACATGCAGTGCTGACTCAACATTAAAACAATATCGTGCTTGCAAGTAAGCTTACTGTACATTGCGTCGGAAATCAGCCTGTGTACAGATGTCAGATAAAAATAAGCGTCTTGTGCTTGAGTTATTTAAGAAATGACGAATATATCTGTCATTTAATCTTATATTAATGTAAATAATTCAAAATTTAAGTGCTTGAAATATCTGTGATATGCTAGTAACGCCAAATCACAGTTTTAATCTATCATATAGAACATTTATCAAAACACATTTGTAAAAAAAACAAGGTTCCATAACGGCAAAATGATGTGAGTGATCGACGAAGTAGGAATGATAATGATGGCAATGATGATAAACTCCGACATTTTTTGTGATTCAAGAGTGTGTGTGTGTTCATTCCTTGTGAATAAATATAAATTTACATTTTATCACTGTCAAATTGTCTGATATTTTGCACTATATATTAATACCGTACCTCGCAATTGTTACGTTTGTTTCCGAACCATTAAAGCCACCACCTCAGCAGTCACAAATGTACGGCTCATTAGAGACTCAAATACGAGACCTGTGTGTTTGCGACTAATTGGTGCAACAGTCTTATAATTGCGATGCAGTGGGTGCACACGACGTTTGCTTTACGATCCATTTTACGAGCAACATCGTACACGATGCGACAAGAAGAGTAGGCCAATTTGATGCGGCCAATTTTGAAAACACCACTATAATGTCTATTTGTCAAACCAGCGCTCGACACAGGAGCCGATCGAGGTGCAAAGACGAACATAATATGTCAATTAAAATCACGAAGCAATCAATTAAAATGCATGTCTAGTCTTCAAAAAACATGAGGAAAGACAAAATCGCGACAGACTTTTCAAGCGCCTTGTAATTATGGGTAATTATTTGAATAACAATGTGACGGGTTCAATTCACTGACAAGATGATAAATATGTCGATTGTGTAATTGGCCGCATTGTGAACTTGAATATAACGTTTGAGGTCGCTAGGTTAAGTGGGGCCCTTTTGGTCGGATCCTCACTTTTCTCGCGTTTTAGAGGAGAATTCTCACTTTCCTCACATTTTCAAAATCCTCATTTTCCTCACTTTTTAAAATCCTCACTTTTCTATCCCCACAAAAATTGACACACGTGCCATAGGATTGCCAGATTTTCGGCTTACTATACTAAACGGTGAGCATTTCATTTTCCAAAATCCTCGTTTTTTGCAGCTTGATCTTCGCATTTAGGCTTAAATCCTCAATCTTCAGTAGTATGATCGTCGATCCCCGGATTTTTCAAATCCTCGATCCTCGGATTTTTTAAATCTTCGCGAGGAAGTGGCAATCCTCGCATCTTCGTTTTCCTCGTTTTTACCTATAAAGGGCCCTTTAAGTGTTTTCGCATTTAAAAAGTCTTCAGGAAACAGATATTCACGATTATGATTATTCTGGTTAAGAGCGTATTAAGGGTTTTGATTAAAATAATGTTGGCCCAGCGTCGCAGACAGTGGCCCAGCATTATTTCACAATTGGGTCAATGTATCGTGTTATCCGGGTGATGGCTTCTCGAGGCATACAGCGTCACGCCACCCGTATGGAGGTCAGAGCAAACACGGGACAATCACCCATTATTTTGTTTCAACGTTAAGCCAGCGTCGAATACGATTGACCGGCATTGAACCAGCAATGAGCTGCGATGCTGGCCCAACATTGTACAGGTATTGGGTGGGTAGGCCTACACTATGTGTACGCGCGTACACTGACCAGCGATGGTGGTGGAAGAAATAAGCCTACACTTGAAGATATAGTAGTCTCCTTGGTTCTTTAAATAATTATATCCTGGATATTTAGGATTCTGGCCCACGAGGAAAACCAATACAGCTATGTTAACAAAATATTAGGTCATTTTTTGTCTAAAACACTCAAACAGCCTGAAGTCGGGCCTCGGAGTTCGGGAACTCCTTTTCTAGTATTTTTTAAATTGGTGGGATAACTGCGACAGACCCTCCAGTCCCCCACTTATGAATTTCTGGAATAAACCCTGTACATAATAGCACAATCACTCCCCTCCCACTCAGGTACGCCTGTCGTCCGTTCGATTGTAAAAGTATCGGGTTCAAATCATCGCGGCAACGCATTAAATAAAGACTACATTATCCAAATTTCTCGTGTGTTTTTTTTAGATATTTGAGGGCCTCGCAAAGTCGGACTATCCACTGAAAGACGGCAAATTCCCGTTTTTGTCAGGCCATTATATCGGCCATATCATATTATATTGATTAGTTTTCTCAAATAATAGCTATATAATTACCTTGACTATGGATTATTAATAGCACCAAAGAAAGTACCACGAAGGTGCGTTTGTCCAGCATTTTTCCTGTTGATTTAATACACGTGTCAGACGTATAGTGTGATGACGTGGTGCAGTAGGCCTGTAGATTCACACCCCTTCTGTCTGAGTATGCCCCTTTCTGCTTGGCTGCTCATAGCAAAGACGCGGAAAGGAAATCTTGTCACCTGAATAAAGTGTATGCCCAATGTACGATCCCTTGTACGATTGCGGTCTGTATGTTTACCTGAATATTCGACGTACTGTGTCAGTACAGGGCCTACCTGCTGTCACGTCACGTTACCCCAGTGTTGCGTTAATGGTCGACCAGCGTTGCAGATAATCGGAGTAAATTTAACAAACAGGTTTCAATGTATTGTAGGCCTATTTGTTTAGAACTAGGGCCTGCACGTATTTTGCACGCTTACATTTACGTACGAGACATGTAATCATTAAACAACAGGCCGATTTCTCTTTCCGTTTCAATTATAGCACGTGTATTAAAAAATACATCTCTATTCTCTAACATACATCATGATACCTGGAGTTCGTTCAGTGGGCCTATCATTTAATTTAGAGTTCAAATTTCCATTGGATAAACCACTGATAAGGAGACTATACCATTCTAACCTTGTTGTTCTGACTCTTTTTATATTACCGTTTGTATCGAAAATCAACCAAGATATTTCTAACTAAGAAATCAAAAAAGATTATGGTATTGTGATCCATTCCTTGAGCTCACTGATAAATTTAGCGAATAACAATTCCCACCCACTTAAAGTTACGCTACGGCCCATCTACAAATCCTATAGTGTAAAACTGGGTGAATTGAACTTTGAACCCCATGTAGCTATCAGAAAACAAGCACAATGTAGATAGGCCCTAAATGTGCCTGATTTCATTAGGGGACAATCATTCAATCTCAAGGGTGGAGCTGTAACGTTCTTTATAAACATGCAGTAAAATTGGACATTTTCAGCGAAGGTTGAAATAAATAATTTGTTCACGACAAAAACTCCAGCCCTTCCCTCCCCCCTGGATATTGAATGTTGAATACACATGTTGTGTGAGTCCTGGCTAGTGTTCCAAGACGGACGTGACATTTAACCTGTATATTGTTGAGAATAGATTTTGTAGATTAAGATAGTCGACTCTCCCCAAAACTTCAATGGCACTCGAAGCCCTGCATGCTGCTGAGATACCACCCCCCCCCCCAGAAATGGTGGCAAGAGTCATTGCTATTTGCGTCAGAACCACGTCTTTTTAACTTCAAGACCAATGACCATACCATCCATAAAATAACCAATGGAAAACAAAAAATAATCATCAGAGCTAACGACTTTATTTCAAATATGTAAGGTCTTCGCGATGTGTAAAGTCATAATCATGTGGAAAATAGTAATTTATTAAGGTTCTAAAATTAAGTTATTTAGTTGTCAGTAAATGGAACGTCATTTAGTGGTCCTTTACTAGTAGGCCTATGGTTCTTTGGTGCCTTGTGCTTCCTGGGAGGATGGATACCCTTCTTGACCATCTGTCAATTAGTCCGTCAGCTACAGGGGTTGGTTGGTATCAAGGTGGCCAAACGTATGTGGTATCATTTGAAAGGTATATCGACAGAAATGATAGCAGTCTCAAAGTATAGTAGCTTAAGAGTTGTTCCCGGTCTCGGCGGTTTGAAAGAAACAAAAATGTTTCTTCCCCATCCACGTGTGAAAGTTAGTATTGTGGGGAGCCTCCGTGACCGAGAGGTAGCGTGCTCGGCCTCAGACCACCAGGGTTCGAATTTCGAATCCTGTGTCTGGAGGACAGTGTCATCTCAATCATCTCACCATCCTCAGGAGGTTCTCCTGGCCCAGGTTAGCCTATATGTGCACAAAGGTGGCCTAAAGCCCGATTCATTTCATTTTTGTGGCCGTCATTTTCCAAGATGACCGCCATTTGGCCAAGATCAAGGGTTTTAAGATACGCCCGACATTATAGTAGTGTATAGCTAGACATTGCATTATGGGTCAAATTCATGATGGGTGCTATTTTTTCAAGGTCAAACCGTTAATTTATATAATTCTCGACAGATTTGAAGCAGATTAATGATTTTGAAATCTATCGTGGGTTTTTTAGGTACAAACGACACAGTGGTGAGACCAGAAAGCATAGATGGCAGCTATTTATTCAAGGGCGAACCTTTAATTTATATCATTTTCGCCAGAATTGTAGCTGATTCTTTATCCAGGTACGCCCGATATAGTGATGTGACCATGATCGAGCCGCATCAGACATCGCGTTGTAGGTACAATTCAAGATGACAGAATGGAAGCAGATTATCTGATTTGGGTTCCTATTATGGCATTCAGATATTAGTGGAACAAGTAGGCTACGTGTAGCAAGAGGTTAAAGGCTATTTTGGGTTATATTAGAGATGTAGGTCAACAGATTATCCAGCAATTTTGCCTCAGAAATGTAGGTTAACAGATTCTCCAAGCTGTCCCACCCGGGATGGAATTTACAGATATAGAAAAGTTGACATACTTCACCCATAATCTTAACAGTTAAACTAGAACAGGAGTTCTTGAGGCCCGGCTTTAGTCTGTTTGAGTGTTATAGAAAAAAAATTGGCTTAATATTTTGTAAACATAACTGTATTGGTCTTCCTCATGGGTCAGAATCCTAAATGTCCAGGATATAATTAAGGAAAGAACCAAGGAGACAAGTTAAAATATATCTTCAACGTGTATTCCTTCCATCGCCGGTGCTGGCCAACATCCATTCTATACTTGCCAGTAAATATTCGTGTTGCCGCCTGTCTCTACGATGTACCTCCTACAAAGGATGTACAATGTTGGGCCAGCGTCGCAGCCCATTGCTGGTTCAAGGCCGGTCGATCGCCTACGACGCTGGCCCAACACTAATCCAACACTTGGTTTGCTGTATACTTTGCGCCAGCACATCAGCAAACACATGGCATTCACCCAATACTGTGTCAATGTTGACTCACAGTCTTCGACGCTGGCCCAACATTGAAACAGCATTTGGTGATTGTCCAGTGTTTGTTGGGTGCATTGCTATGCGGGTGACGCTTTTCTCTCCCGTCGCCAGAAAAAAACACTACACAGATAACACGATATATTGGACCAATGCTGATGTAATGCTGAGCCACCGTCTGCGACGCTGGGTCAACATTATTCTAGCCAAAACCCTTTAAGCTCTAATCACGAATATATTCGTGAAAATATTTTTTCTGAACACTTTTTAAACACGCAACTATTTGACCTAGCGACCTCGAACGTTATATTTGTCTTGTTCATAAGGATTGTTTCTCTTTCCCCTAAACAAGAAGACACAAACTCAGGCGCAATAAACTTAATAGGTTCCTGGCCCCCGGCCGGGCCTAAAAACATTTACTTTTATCCACACAATAAATAAATTACACCAAGGTTGTTATCACTGATAAACATATAGAAAGCTTGGGAGTTGTCAAGAGTAAAACCTTGCTTACTATTTACATATTTTGAAACTGTTATATTAATCAACCCCTGGCAAAATAAGTACATAGGTGTGTTCAAACCCAGTAGTGGTAATATAGTGTATGAGCCAGAAGGGGTCCCCCCTACCACTTGGGGTAGGGGGGGGGGGGGGGGTATGTGATCAATCCTCGGTTATTTCGTTGGGACTACATGTATGTAGGCTTGAATTTTCTGAAATATTTCAAATATATATTGTTCACACTTCCTGGTCGTTTTCATATTGCTCTATCAGAAACTTTTGTCTAGATCAACCTTGATATCGTGGTCGTTGGTGTTTTATCACTGTGTGAAATATTTAAAATGGAAAATATTTTGAAGGTAGGCCTACCTTAGATTACACCTCGTGCCTATAACTTTCGAGATTTCCGGTAAATTACGTAAATTGGGCCTACTTTTGTTTTAGCAAATTTCAAACGTGAAGTTTTTTGAGAAACCTTATTTTCGGGTTGGGCTAGGCAAATCGTTCAAATTGGGAAATGAGCACCCACCAAAATTGGTGTAAATGTCCATAAGGCGGTTCTCTTAAAAAATGGTTGCCATTTTTCAAGATGGCCGCCGTTTGGTCAAGTTCAAACATTAAATTGATACAATTTACGACAGGAAAGAGGCAAATTATTATTTGCTGTCTATATTAGGGTTTTCGGGTACGCCCGACAAAGTGGTGCGGCCAGAAAAGAGCCTATACATAGTTAGACATTGTGGGATAAATCTAAGATGGCCGCAATTTTTCCAAGGTCAAACAATAACCTAAATTAAAGTCACGTTTTACAAAATTGAAGTATATTCATGATGTTCTGTACAGGTCTATCTTATAGAAGTTGTTAGGTACGTCCGACATCGTGGTGTGGTCGGAAAACACCCTATACATTGCATTGTGGGTAAAATCCAAGATGGCCGCCATGTTTTCAAGGTCAAACAATAAATTACCGTCATTTTGGACATAATTGTAGCAGATTCATAATTTTGCTGTCTATCGTAAAGTTTTCAGGTACTCCCTACATAGTGGTGTGACCACATCGCATAGTAGGTAAAAGTCCAGATGTCTGCCATTTTTCAAGGTCATATATTCAATTAATATCATTTTCTACAGAATTGAAACTAATTGTTGATCTTGGTGTCTACCCCGGTATAGTGGTAATACCTAATAGCACTAATGACTTTTATTAGTATGAGCAAATGGTGGATACAGCATCGTAAAATATTTATATTTTTCGATCAAAGTCAAATCATGACAATCGCATCTATGGACGACATGGTTAAACAAATTAGCATGTGTCATTAGATTATATGCTGACGATGCTTGCCTTATAGAAATTGTAAATACAAGTCCGGCTGTGTCAGCGGCTAAGATAAACTCCGATCTCCAATCCTTAATTAACTGGTCTATCCAATGGCTTATGATAACCAATGCTTTAAAAACCTTAGTCTTGACACTGACTAGAAAGCGTAAACTTTTACATCATCAACATCTAACTATTAATGGAGTAGAAGAAGTAAACCAGCACTGTCTTCTTGGATTAGTTATAAAAAAATCTTTAACATGGGAAAACCACATAAATTACATACTTGGTAAGACAGAGAAAATTGTAAACATAATGAGATGTCTGAAATATACTCTTTATATACTTTTTATTAACCGTATTAGACCCATAATAGAATATGCAGATGCAATTTATATTATTATTCAGGTTAACGAGCAGCTTCCATCTGGCACACTCGTCTGCGTCTCGGAATGTCACAGTTATCTGTTCATCTTTTTCCCTTCGGCTTTGTTGAGTCTCCTAGATGCTCCTGTGGCGTAACACATGATACTGTTTCTAATTCTTATCTCCTGGACTGCCCCTCTATGCTGCTCAACGAGCGTCTACTGGTTGCATTTAGAAATATCATCGCTCCTACTCTACATCCGGCTACATTACCTTCTTTAGACAAAGAAGCATATTAAAATTTTAGTTTTTGGATCCAAATATTTATCTTCAGAAGAATTTATTTTTCTTTTCCAAACCAAACATTAATGTTAATGATTTGTATTGTATTGGTTTGTACTGTACTGTACTGTACTGTACTGTGCTGTACTGTGCTGTACTGTACTGTACTGTACTGTGCTGTGCTGTGCTGTGCTGTGCTGTGCTGTGCTGTGCTGTGCTGTGCTGTGCTGTGCTGTGCTGTGCTGTGCTGTGCTGTGCTGTGCTGTGCTGTGCTGTGCTGTGCTGTGCTGCACTGTACTGTACTGTACTGTACTGTACTGTACTGTACTGTACTGTACTGTACTGTACTGTACTGCCCTGTCCGTATTGTATATACATGGTCTGAGAAATGCATAAAAGAGAATTTGCATTTTTGTTGTGGAGAACCCCTCGTTTAGCGCTTAATGCACTATTTGGGCAAGTAATAACACCTGAAAGTAAATATATATATATATAAATAAATATATCTCTATATATATATCTCTATATATATATATCTATATATATATATATATATACATATATATATATATATATATATATATATATATATATATATATATATATATATATATTATTCAAAAGGTATAGGTGTTTAATTGATATATGAGACAGTCGCCGACCTTGATCTTGACAAAATAATCGTGATTGTAAAAATAATGCAGTAAAAATGTGCATGTTTTTTTTGCTCAACTTTATGATCAATTTTCTCAATTTCTACCTTTTCCAGTCGAAAGTAAAATCTTTGAAGCCTCGTGACTCCATGAATAAGTTTCAGTTGTTTCCGGTTGTTTTAATTTTATTTATTTAAGACTCCTCTGATATAATCAACAGGAATACGCACTTCGAAAATTTCCGAATTCCACCTGCTTTTGATATGGACGGTCACATTGTGTTTTAGAATAAGTTTAAAGCGACACAATCAGGCTAAAATCATAAAAAAGCGGGAATTCTATTTTGGCTTCTTAATATGACCATTATGATGTAAACATGTCCATAGACTATAACTGTGTAAGTTTTTTTATTTTTGTGCTGCGCATTTTACAAGTTAAGCGAGATAAAGAGGCGAAATCCCGTATTTCTTATTTTGGACATACATGTCCGAAATAAGAAATCGGGAATCTCGTCTTTAAGGAAGCCAGAGGTTCGAACCCGCGATCTCCGACTTCCCAAGCAGGCAGCTTCAACCACTGCACCAATTAAGGCACCCCCCCCCCCCCAACGAGTTGAGAACATCATATATTTTACCAATGTCTGTGCGATTGGTGAATACGGCGTAGCTAGTGGTAAAAAAAATGCTGGAGCCCAGATCATATAGTAATGTTTTAAACGCTTCAGATTCTACACAGTCAAATATGTAATATATAACTATATCTATTTGAACATATACATAATATAATTAATTCTAACCGTCTCATATATAAAAAGTTTACATCAACATTACATTAGGAGAAATATTTTTTTTAGTACTTTGTAATGTTACCATAAATTAACATTTGTATTTAAAACAAAATGTATTGAAATATGTTACAACACAGAAACGCTCTATTTACATAACTGTGAACCACATGTGGAGAGAAATACAAATATTTCATATAAAAACGTGTTTGAAACAAGAAAATCAAGTTTAAACTGTTTTAATATGTAGAGTGACACAAATAAAACATATATTGTTTTCAATGTGGGTACCTTTAAAAGCCCTTGTTGGGCTAACTTTCAAAATATCATAACCTGATTTCCAAGTCATTAGTCGCGTTAGCTATTGTTAAAAAAACATCATGCTAACTCCAGTACATTGTAGCCATACATAAAATGTCACATGAACGTCTAAGGAATTAAAGAAAACAAAGAAAATAAATTCAGTATCCTTGAAATAATCATTAATAATGTTCTTGTTACTTGCGTTGCGTAAACCTGATGTATTATTTACAACAATGGAATGTTGACATATGATGATATCTGGTTAATGGCAGTGATGGTGATGTGTTAGGCCGCCTACTTGTCCTAAATCACTTCAGCTAGGATGGCAACGGTCTGTTAAACTAGGACCTAGCACAGTGGAATTCATCCCTCCGTCTCAGAACACTATTTACACGAGTCATTAACCTGTTAACACTGATTAAGTCAAACTCAGCCTTCTGCATCTTTGTCCTCTTCTCCCACCACATGTAGAACGACACTTATTCAGATACAGAGAAAATACTTCATTCAACAAAAAGGTGGGTAAATATACTCAACTTCATTTAATTTTGCATCACCTGAGAATAAGGGGTAGATAACCAGTTATACTGCTCTTCAAAGCCAAAAGGCAGTATCCACTTACTTGTGATATAAGCAGATAATTGAATTTAAAAAAAGTTATTCTTCTTCTAATGCCTTTTGGCTTGGCACGGCAGTTTTTACATACCTTGATCAAATATTAGTGCGATGGACTTTATCTGTTTATAACTATATATAACTATAAAGTATTATCATTCCATTTTCAAATAATATTCGTATTTTTTTTATAAACATATGTTGCATATGTTAAAGGGGTTGGTATTACCCTATCTAACCGTTAAAATGACCTTTTCAAGCATATTAGATAATTATTGAACTATTAAGAAAATATTTGGGAAAAGTACAGACGAAAAAAATCATTAGCAATCGGAATTTTAAATAAATATGAATCTGTGGCCGGACTGGATTTAAACGTTTGAAGAACAGAATCTCGCTATTTTGCCAAAGATTTTGAAACTGTTGAATAAATTCACGGGATAGAGTGTATAAGCTAAGGAAAAAGAAAATGTCTAGGTATTTACATAGGTCATAATATGGAAGCATGTAATGAAAAAGATTACATTGGTCATAATATGGAGGAATGCAATAAAAAAGGCTAGGTAAATACAATTCGACAAATTTATAAATTTGTGTCCATTTTTCTAAAATTAGACATACAATTGTCAGATATTGCATATGGTCATACATTATCTTTTTTGTAACATTTTGTATATTATATGTAAATTCTGAATTTTAGGAAACAAAACATAAAATTACTGTGGATGTCCATATATACAAAATATGTTTGAAACATGCCAATTATTGCTTTATAAAGTTGAAGTTCTCGAACAAACGAAAAATCAGAATATATTTAAAGAGATATCTTATGTGTATGTACCGATAATATTCATCATTGCATGTCATGATGTACATGTATGTTTATTTTTGTCTACTGTTTGAAATAAAATTTTAATTTTTTTTTTAAAAATAAGTGTATTTTCAAACCTTCGCTTGAAAGCCAAAAAGTCGGACCAAGTCTAGCATTCTACCCTCGACCAATCAAATAGTGGTTCAGCCGGTCACACGACGGGATCGGCCAATCACCGCCGTCATTCAGTTCTTATTATAATTAGGTGGTAGAATGCCAGGTTTGGAGTAGATTACTATACCTGGCCACACAATGACACTTAGTGCAACAGCGTGAAATGTGTTCTTCGTGATCCTTATGATGTGACATGCGAGTCTTGATGATTCTAAAACAATTATCAATTTTGCATATTATCTCATCTTTCATTTATACAATACCTACATGTGATTTGTCTCTCTGCTAAATTACAAAAGGAGAATGAAATGAAAATAAATAATATTATATATATAAATATAATACCCAAATATGCATGGAAACTTAAAAAATGACATTTATCGATTGGTTTATAGCGTTGCCAAAATAAATACACAAAAAAAACAGGATTGAAAAGGGCATAAAATGATAGATTTATAATGAATAACTTCTCTACTTCTCCTGGATGTGTAAGCCCATTTCTATAGCCTCATTACGTCAAATGGACATTGTTTGGACATAGACCAGTATTTACCATCAAACAATAACAGTATTTCTATTTTATAACTAGCAGTCCACCTGACGTGAATGTTGCCGTACATTGGAACAATATTGGTCCGTCTTCTCGCGTCAGTGATTTTAGTGGCGTCGGTCAATGCCTCATAAATACATGTCGTGGTGGCATATTCCAGAAATGAGCATATAAATAGATTTAGAGGTCATGACGTGCTGAAGACATTTGATTCTTATTTATTTTGCTCAATGCATTGAAAAATGAGTTTCAGCATATATATCAAAATGCAAATTCATATTCATATGTCGACATGTCCATATGAGTTTAGTAATCTTGGAATAACCAGCACTCCTAATTTATCATGGTGTGAGAATGTAGAGACTATTTCACCAAAAGCCCATTTCATGACGGGAACGATAAAACGTTATGTTGGCTTCAACCCCCACTTGATGTTAAACATCAATTATATTTGACTCATGTCAGAAGTGTTCTTGGGTACGGTAGTCCAATGTGGAGTCCCTCTCATGATAAAGACATACACAAATTAGAACGGGTGCAACGCCAAGCTTCAAAATTCATTCTCAATCATTATGTTTTCATAGAAATCGCGAAAAAATTACAGATTTATTTATCTTGCCTTTGTGCTTCCGTAGATAAATAATTGACTTGTGTTTTTATACTGCTACTTTCGTGGTATACTCTAGTCATTTTGATCTAGCTTGTACGCATAATAGCCCCAGGTCTGCTGAACATGGTATGCTATTAAAAATAACTCTGTGTAAGATTTTTCACTTTCGATGTAATTATTTTATCGAACTGTTCGCTTATGGAATTTTTTACCATTTCTTAACCGAGACGCTAGTAGGTTGTATATTTTTAAAAAGAGCCTCAATGAATTGTATCTCGCCAATTGTAAATTCATTTGATGCTAATAATCTATGCACCTAGAGCCTGGCTTGTGCTTGTGTAGGTTGTCGAATGTATAGCGTGAACTTTTGTATTTATGTCTTAAAAAAACTAGCTGTCTAATTTGCATTGGCTGTGACACGACTGTTTGAGCTGGTACCGGCCAATACATTAAGTAATTATTACTAGAGACCAAGGCCATATCTAGACTTGGAGAAAGGGGGGGGGGGGGGCTGTTACAAAATGACCAAGTGACCCTTCCTAGGGGGGGGGGGGGGCTGGGGGCATGCCCCCCCAGGAAAATTTGAAAAAATAAGGCTCTAAATGGCGCATTCTGGTGCAATACTACAGGTGAAAATAGTCTTGTTTTATTGCAATGTTCACTCACGTTTTCTTCTTTTCAGAGCGATTTTAGAACTTTGAATATGTGGAGTATCAGGCTGGAGGGGAGAAAGAGGACGCTGCCACAGTTTTTGATTCTATGACAGCTGCCGGAAGAGAATTCCAATCAGGGATAGTTCGATGCCAAAAAGAATTTTGTCCCAGTGTGGTGTTAGCTCTAAGATGTTTATAGGCCTGGTTGTACCCACCACGTGTTCTTTTGTCTGCTGGGATTAAACGGTCATTGATAGGAATTTCAACAAGCTCATTAAAAATTTTAAACATGCTTAAAAGTCTAGAATTTGTACGTCTTGTTTTTAAGTCAGTCCAGCTCAGGTTCTGAATGAGAGTTGTCACACTGGCTGTTTACCTATAATTTTGGGGAACACATCTTGCTGCTGATCTTTGAATTTTTTTCTAATTTATCAATATTTTTTGTCTAAAGGGGTCCCAAACTCCTGAAGAATATTCCAAGGATGATTTGACAAGGGAGAAATAGGCAGTCTCCCTTTGTTTAGGGGGACATGTCTTCAGGCTCCTCCGAAAGAAGCCCAGAGTTGAATTTACTTTACTTGTATTTTTTTTAATGTGGGCCTCCCATTCCAGGGTCTCGCTAAGGCAAACACCAAGATATGGTGTTGATGAAACGTTCGTTTCGCCTTTAAGTTGCACTCAAATTCCAGGTTTTTTATTGAAGCCTGGACACCCTCAGGACCGAACATTTAGAGGGGTTGAACTTGAAACACATCCCCCATCGATCTGCCCAGTCCTGTAAAGCAGATAAGTCTCTCTGCAGCTTCTCCTGATCTGCTCTATATTTTATCAGGCGATACAATAGGCAGTAATCTGCAAAGAGACGAATCTGTGAGGAGACCGTGGAAGGGAGGTCATATAGATCAAATACAGTAGGGGTCCGAGAGCAGTACCCTGGGGCACACCGGACTTCACGCGAGCTGATTCTGAAGAGCTGGCATCGACTACTACTTTTCGGGTTCTATTGGTCAGAAAATTTTGAATCCAATTAAGAGTTCCCCGAATTCCGTAGTGGTCGAGGTCAAGAGGGGTTTGTGGGGGACAACGTCAAAGGCCTTACTAAAATCTAAGATAACAACATCTGTTTGTGTCTAGCTTTCAAAATTTTGAATAAATTCATCAGTTGTAAGCAAAAGCTGCCTTTCGCATGAGTGTTTTGATCGAAAGCCATGCTGTACAGGTGTTAACATTTTGATGTGTTCGAGTGATTTGGCATAAGCACATGTGAAGGATATTGGCCTGTAGAGTGCCGATCCCCCTTTTTGAAGACTGGGGCAACATTAGCTTCTACCCAGTCATCTGGTAATTTGCCCGTCTGTAGAGATTGATCGAAAATAATTTTAAGAAAGGGCGATATTTGGTTGGCAGCATTCTTCAGAATCAAATTCGGGAGCTCGTCCGGTCCGGATGCCTTTCCTCCGTTTAAACCCTCAAGTAATTTAGTTACACCTTGAACAGTAATCTCAAATTTAGGCATTTCAGTATTCGGTGGTCCTGGTAATTTATGTATATTAGTGGGTCTTCCGAGGTAAAAACTGAGCAAAATTGGTTGTTTAGTATTTCGGGCTACGTCTGCTATTTGAATGCAGTCTCGGTTCAGTAACCTCCACTGCGCTGCGCTGAAGGGAATGAACCTAGTGCCATCGGCGCTCTATGGCATTTTATAGTCCCAACAGAATCTGCAACTATTAATTGAAACATACAAGAATGACCTCCCATCTCCAATGACAACTGAGGCAGAGCAAGAACCATCCCAGAAACACAGCAGAGCGCGCCTTCAGTGGCTTGAATCAGCTGAAGACTTATTCAAGGTGCAGCATGGGTGGTGATCGGCTGGGTGGTTTGAGTCTTATGCTTGTCCACTGTGACATTCCCATTAATGTGAACACTATCATAGACACATTTGCAGCCAAGTACCAGACCCGTATGGCCATGGTAAATATACTGGCAGATTTAAGCCCATTATTAGTTGCAATAAATAGATGGAAACCCCCATCAATGTCTGTATTATGCTTACAGTGTTTTTCTTGGTCTTTTCCTAAGCATAGATCGACCCATTCCTATTATTATATTATTAGCATTAATTCTTCCTTTACCGACTTCCCTCTGATAAAACTACCCTCAGAAACCGACTTCTTTTTTAAGGAGGACCCTTGAAGTAGCCCCTGGGCTCAATACCGGTTATAGCTTTGCGCATGCGCACATCACACAAATTAAAAATGCACGATAATATTGCGTCCATGTGACTGACCATTCTGGATGGCGATTTTCAAACATGCATGTAATTAAATATCTCCATTGCAATTAATGCATGTACATATGTGGATTTCGCATAAATGCGAAATTGGTAAAGGAAAGTAGTTTTCGCATTAATGCGAAATTGGTAAAAGAAGAGTTAAACAAAATCATAGATATCCAGGGGGGTTACAGACACCCCAAAAAAAACCCTGGATACGGCCCTGCGGAGGGTTCTGATGGCGATAATCATGTTTTGACAGACGAGGAGTCCAACTTATACTAGTGTTTTGTATATCTATCTTCACGAGCTGACGCCAGCCGATGCATCTCAATGCTAGCTGCAATACTGTTATTAAGGGATGTATGTAGCCTATATGTCGATATATATATACATGTTAAAATGGGTCTAGGAAATATCATATAGTTTTTTTATTATTATTTTATTATTCAATTGTTTCATGTGTCATTAGACTATGAACACACTGCGTCCAAAATACGTAATGACAACTACTACAAGCCACTGCGGCCTGAGTGTAGTTATCGACATCCATCCAACGAAAAGACGGCATATCATGTCACGTCAATCAGCACCCGTCATTCAATTTTGGTGTCGAGTACTACACATGGGCCGCTATTGCTAGGGCCACCATCCTCTATTTCTGCTATTTAATGATTACGGAGATTATCATAGTTTCTTTGACAAGTCTGTGTCTGCAACAGTTAGCAACACGACATAATCTGATAATTACTTGGCTATTGTTTGTCAAATAATCTAGACAGAGACATACAACTCGTAATAAAATATATAGAAAATCCAGAGGTCAATGTCCCGATATCTTCTCAATTATGCTAAAGTACATAATAAATATCGTCGTCTAGTGCGTCGGGAATAACTGCTTGTTTTCTTTTAGAAATGTTTATAATGACATGTATGATGTTGATGTTAATGATTTTGTCTGGTGGTGGATGCTCCACTCGTAACTCGAATGATTCTGGAATCCTCATGGTGCCACCTTGTGTCGCACAGACTGCTTCGATGTAGCTTTTTCAATAGAATAGTTCTTATTATATAAAACTCTTCACCACCGAAAGTACGTTACATTAGGAATTACTCATTTTTTATACCCGATTTAAAACAACATTCTAATGTTTGAAAAAAATAACAGCAGCTTTGTGGGGAGTATTTTTGTTCATTTTTTCGTAAATGTTTGTGTTGTAATTTTTGTTCATCACAATAATGCAATGGTGTGAATAGAAACGTGTTAGTATGTTTGGTTGTAACGTCTTGCATAGGTTTCAAATTATCATGTTTAGTGTCTCTTACAGGTATACATTTACCGTTTATTATGTTTATAATCTAGTTAGTCTATATGATTACTCGTACAATTATGTAGCTTATGTTATGTATATATTATTATGATATTTACCTCCGCCAGGAATGTTTATGTTTTTGGTCGTGTTTGTTTGTTTGTTTGTTTGTTTGTTTGTCCCTCGGATTACTTAAAAAGTAATGAACGGATTTCTATGAAACAGGAGGTGTGTCTCGAGTCAAGGAACAATCGATTAGATTCTATGAATGATCCGTATTACGATTCAGATCCAATATGTTATCAAACTGCTATCAATATTGTATCCAGTACAGTCATTTTTAGCTGTTTAATGGCAAACAATGCATGATCATGTTGAAGTACCGAAATCTATAAACTATTGATTTTCTGTTATTTATTTGCACGAGTATGTCTCGTCTTCGCATAATTCTCGATGTATTACATGTTTCTAAATGAATTTTAGTTTTCTAAGTCACTATACAAAATATAATTTTGAGGATAATCAGACATCAGCAATTTATAATGGAAGATGTCCTGATCAAAGCACATTACAAAATCGCACAAGCTATAACAGTCTATCTGACAGCTGTAATATAGGTTTCTATGAAAAATTCATCATTCGCATGATTAAAACTGACAAAATCGCGAACATTTCAATCCCGTAATTTTCAAGCATTTTTTCGCAATTGGCGCTGTCCAGAACTAGAAAAAAAGTTACTAACTGGCAAAATCGTGAACATTTTTAATTGCTCGATTCCCTTGCCGTTATCATGCGCGCTTGGCACTTTGCAGAAATGGATTCAACGTATGCCAAAATGGGCACGAGGGATCTCAAAACGTTTTCTAACATGAAATACATATGGCAAATTTAACTTAATATTTTATTATTTTTATTTTTTTACGCGTTTTTATTTTTATTTCGCTATTTCAAACATTTTTTTGTTATCTTGGGCGCGTAGCACCGTCCAGAGATGGATTCAGCGTATGCCAAAATAGTTTATTATGCTCTGAACATCATGTCGAAAGCTTCATCATTTTATGAAAATGGGACTAGACTTATAAAGTGAATGAGTAACGCGATTAGCATTCAATAAGGTGTTAAACATGCAAACCACTACATGCAACGTTAATTGCCGCTAAAAGACTTAAAACATAAATAAAGTGTGTGAGTTATTTATGGTCAACGATTGATATTAAATGTGTTTTATACTACTCAGGGCATACTTTGTAAATTACTATTGGATGGGAAGTTTGCGTGATGTACGTCGCTTGTAGCTTATCCGTTCAAGGGTTTCCAGTCACACATCAAGACGTGTGGTATGTCAATTTGTTTCTTATCAGAGGCTAAAGTGACGCCATTAATTTTCAGCCCTGCAGGTGATTCCGCTGCTTCGATAATACCAGCAATGAAATATCAGCGTGCCGATCTTAAGGATGTTTATGTGCATCATGACCAGAACATGGGAACATTCCCCATAAATAACTATTACAAATCATCATGAAAAGGTGCTTTACCTTTGTAAGAGATATCTGAGAAGACAAATCAACTGGTCACCGTCCTTTGCGCTCGCTATCCCGCTGTCATCCTTTATCCTGCACGAGACGTTCGCCCAATGTTGGTTCAATGGTGGGCCAGCATCGCAGACGGTGGGCCAGCATTGAAACAGCCCTGGGCGGACGTCTCCTGTGTTTGATAGACCAGTATTTAGAAACAGTAGCCACTTCTTTATTAATTTTAAGGTTTATTTTATCAGACTATGCTGTAAAAAATATACTGCAAACATTCGAATATATCATTAGTTGCTGAAGTTGTTTAGGATTTGAAGTAAATTTTTGTATACATTTTTGTATAAGCAGATCCTTATTCAACATGATCAAAACTCGAATGCGTAACCAGATCGACCCTAACATAGACAAAAAATTGGTCAAATATGATTTCTATTGGCGACGTAAGCAGCTATTTTTTTACGACCATTTTCAAATGTGAACGCATTTCGGTCTTGTGTCCCAACAACTATTAGGTTAGAGCAGGTGACCGAGAGATTAATGAGTGTCACATAGCGTCACATAACTCACAAGCGAATTACATTTCATGCTGTCATGGATATGGTGTCAAATTATTGGCTTTTTATCACCAAAATAACCCAATACACAGCTACACGTACGCCTATAGTCGTTTTTAATCCATTTTGTTAGCAGATCAACTCTCTGTTATCGGGAACCAAATGATACTCAGCCAACACAAAACATTTGTATAGCCTTTATACAACGTCGGCACAACTTCTTCGACGTTGGCCCAACATTGTATAAATATTATACAAGACTCAGACCTGAGACGTTTTGAATGTACATGTGAATTGACTGAAAGACAACAATGTGACGATATTCAAATTTCAAATGAATATAAAATAACAGTAATAATTAACTTGGTTAATGTGGCATATAGACAGAGTGAAAAACATTTTCATCAATGTCATTGAAAAGGTGTACTGTCATTTACCAAAATGTATATAAACTAAAACCTTTGTCTTTTTATTGCATTAACTGATACAAGTGACCAGTAAGCCGGGTTAGATACACTATATTTTCTATGATGATTATTAATGTATTAATATATACTTCTCTGTGGCATACATAATGCTATACATTTGTAATTATATGAAAACAAATCCTACACAGGAGTACCTGTGAGAGCATGGTGTTCAAAGATGGTCGTCGTTTGTACAAGGTCAAACATTAAAAATATAATAAAATGTTCGAAAGAATAGAAGCAGCTTCATCACTTTGGTGTCTATCGTAGGGTCTCCAGGTAGGATAGTTATATATGTCCGATAGAGTGGTATTCACAGAAAGCACCTTAAACATTGCGTTGTGGCTGAAGTTTCAAAGTTAAGCAATGAATTCATATCTCTTTCGATACTGGTTAGTAGAATAAAAGCAGATTCACGATGGTTATGTCTACCGTAGGGTTTTAAGGTGAGCCTGATGTGCAATAATGGTGTGGTCAAATGAGCTTTAGATATTGCATTGTGTGTAAAATCCAAGATGACCGCCATTTTCCAATGAGACTGAAACAATAAATTAATCATTTTGACAGAATGCATGGAAACATATTCATGATATTGGTCTCTACCATAGGGCTTTCAAGTATTGTCGATAAAGTAGTTGGGCAATAATTTCCAGAAAACAATTTAAACATGACCACTGATGACAGTGTGCGTAAAATACAAGATGACCGTCATTTGTCTCAGGTCAAACAAAAAAGAGATATCATTTTGGACATTGCATTGTCGCTAAAAGCAATGATGGTGGGCAATAATGCACATTTGTCTACAATATGATTTTCAGGTACTGTATGTCTGGTACAGTGCTCCAGCTAGATATTCCTCTCAACACCACATGTTGGCTATTAGAAATACAAAATAGACGCCATGGGGTCATGGGTGTACTCCCATACTTGGAAATGTGCCGCTGGACGGAGTTCCTTTTTTAAGCTTCCTGCTTTGGCACAGGGTGTCTTTTTGAGCTTTCAGCTTTGGCCCAGGGTGCCTTTTTGATCTTCCAGCACCCGCTTTGGCACAGGATGGCCAACAGCCGACATTTTTTTTATACTCAACAAAAACAAATATTTTTCTTTCCTTTTTTATTACGCTTTTTGTCCAGGTTCTTGCATAATTTGTGTGCAATTTTTGTGTCAATTTTTGGTGTAAAGTTCTTAGCTCAGGCATTTTTGCAAACATCACATTGCGACACGGTATCTTTTGAACCATGAGGCAGATTACGACATGGTTAGGTTTTTAAAATGTTGGAGGCACACCCCTACCCGTTTCTAAAGCGAGTACCCCCTCCCCCCCCCCCCCGGGATCGAGATATTGAAGCCTGCTGACACCATTATGTCTCCGCTCTAGCTAGAGATTAATAGTTCTGGGAGTGAGTGAGTCTAAAAAATACTCGTGTGGCAGTGTTGTCACAACATGTACAAACAATACGTGTGTCGAGCTGGGATTCCAACTTTGGAAACATTTTATATATATGTAAATATACCTAAAACATAATCATGTTTTAATTGGGAGTAAATAGAACTCCGCTGAACAAAAACTAACATTTTTTGTCTTCTGTGCATTGTTCAGCCTAACATGTTCTTTTTTAATCCTGATGTAGAATGGTGATGAAAGCGGATAAACTGCTCCTTCTAATAACCTGTTTATCAGGCGTTTACTATGGAGTTAGTGGAGCGACAACTCAGGCTGCCATGACAACCAGTAAGTCACCAGTGTAGGCCTAGGCATTCATTTAGGCATTATATGTCTCTATGATCTTGTTCACTAAAACGACAATTCTTAAATTATCATATAACGATATATTTGACAACATCGATGTGAACAATTATTGTGAGGCCATTAAACGAGCATTTATCTGTAAAAATGTTTTCTATATCCCATGTTTAAAAGAACATACCATTGAAAAAACATATTTTAAGATATTGATGCATCCCAGCAGACACAAGACGTTGAATCAATTTTGGTGTAACGTTGGTCCACATTCTACGACGCCGGACCAACGTTAAACCGACAAGACGTTGAATCAATGTTGGTGTAACGTTGGTTCATATTCTACGACGCCGGACTAACGGTAAACCAACAAGACGTTGAATCAATGTTGGTCTAACGTTGGTCCACCGTCCACGACGTGTGTGAATCTATTTATTGAATTATGTGTATGCTGTGGGTATATAACGCACTTCTCTGACATAATGGTCTAGATCACAAATGATTTTGATGTATTTAATTTGTGAAATCATTATTTTTCTTGCTGATATCCACTAGCTCCTGAACCAAAATGTGACATACAGGCTGATTTCGTGATGCTCTTGGATAGTTCATCCAGCATTGGAGTGAGTGTTTTCTAAACCACACTAACCATCAAAGCGTTGAATTATTTTTGTATAGATCATGGAGACAAAAGGGTTTTTCAATTTGAAATCATTATAGTTATGTCCTAGTTAGCTATTTCCGATTTATATGAATACCAATGTTATGAATCTAGGATCATTATAAATATTATAATTACAGTGTGGGGATCGACTTTAGACGTCAGAATCTGACGTCTGCAGACGTCAGATTCTGACGTATAATGTCGGCCCTCGCGCGGGAAGGGTTAATTGTGATTGATGTAGCAAATGTAAGAACTGGTCCATTTTATTCAATAAGTATTATGTTAAGGATGGATATTAATAATCATTCTATAAGTGATCTCCGTGACCTAGAGGTAGCGTGCTCGACCTCAGACCGCCAGGGCTCGAATTACGAATCCTGTGTCTGGAGGACAGTGTCATCTCAATCATCTCACCATCCTGAGGAGGTTCTCCTGGCCCAGTTTAGCCTATATGTGCACAAAGGTGGCCTAAAGCCCGATTATTTTCATTTCATTTCTATAAGTGATAACTAGCTGATGTAAAAAGAGTAAAATAACCTTCATCACATTGCTTATTCACAGTATATCTGGGTATATTTTATTTATTGACATAAACTATTCAAAGTGTGATATTTAAAACATCATGTTAATGCAGGACTACTTTTGTCTTATTTTCAGGCTACAAACTTTGGCAAAATGCTACAATTTGTGAAAAATGTTGTGAATGGCTTTAATATCGGGGCTGATGGTGCACTATTTGGGGCAATTACTTTCTCTACAGATGCCGAAATAGAATTTTTACTTGACGATCACGTAACTCAAGCCAGTCTGGATAACGCTATACTGAATAGTATAGCCTACAAAAGTTGGTATATGGACCACGTCCACATAATTTGACAAATGACGGTACAAATATGCCCGGTGCACTATAGAGTACATATAGAGTACATAAGGTGGAGCTGTTTAGGAAAAAATCGTTTACTTTTTTCTACAATTATGAAATTTGGCAAGTATGTAAACAAATGTATACTCTTCGAAATTACATAAAGAGACAAGCTCAAAAATAAAAAAAATCCAAGATGGCCGCCAAAATGGCTTCAGATTTGAAAAATATATTGTTTTTTGTTCAGTAGATCAATTTATAGAGCTGAGTACATAAAATCATAATGATTTGTTGAAATTACGACATAGACAGGCAATATTGCATCAAAGATGGCCACCTAAATTATTGACATGTAACATTCTTTCTTAAAAAAAAACACAGAAGAGTACCTATATTCACCTCTTATCGTGCCTCTGATAGAAGTATACATTTTCAATACTATTTAAATGTTGTCTTAAGCTTAAAAAGTACAAAATTAAAGCGAAATTCCGGGGTTTTTGCTACCAAATAAGGATTGCATTTTGACGCCGGCTGCTTGGAAGTAAAATGTTAAATAAGACATACAATTTTACGAGCAAGTTAGAGGAAAATTGTATTTGTCTTTTTTTACCTATCATAAACATTACTGGATGGTGAGTGTGAAGAGACCACATGAGGAAGTTACTGCCCACTTATTAAGCAAAACCAAATTTGATGTGAGTGATAATACAAGCGTAACTCCCAGTGTAAAGCAAAAAGTGAATGGCAACATGAATACGCCTAGTGAAAAAATATTGTAAACCCCTCTATTATTGGATAATGAGAACACCACTTTCATTTTCAAACCGATCGGACTACAGGATTTTAGACCTATAGAACAGGTATTTTTGGGGTTTGGAACACTGTCATCGTTTTAAACACTATATGCGTACGGTGATCGGGTTCTATAACGAAAGTGGTATCGAAAGTGGTATGTATCTTTCTTTATTGTTTATTGAAGAAACAAGTATAATCTAACATTATTGATGAAACCTAATCGTTGGCGCTAGAAGGTGTGGAGGGGTCGGTTGCTCTTTGACTTTAGAAAATAGACAATTGCTTAATAAACCATATACGGCTTGTTGTTAGGTATAATTAGTGGTCACGTTTCATTGATGTGTAAACAAAGGATCATTTGGCTGGGGGTGCAGTGACTAGTACATTCACACGACCCCTTGTGTCTTAGGACCTACATAAATGATAAAACATTTTGATAAAATAGGAAATTTGGTCCTATCTTGATTAATTCCTCTTTGACCATTCACTTTATCATGTTTATTCATAATTATGCTATTCTAATATAATGCTATCCTCGTCGTTAATAAGTAAGGTGACCCAAGAATCGTTTATCTTATCAGGTTTCATGCCTGGATACATAGCTAATGTATATGCATCTATATATCGTCAAAACAAAGATGTAGATATCAAAACAAGGCTAATATGTACCGCAGGATTGAAGATAAAGCCAAATCGCCATGGGCCACATTGGATGTAAGCCTAAAAGCCTTAGCCTAAACTGTGATAAATTACTCATCCGATTACACCTGACTATATATTTTTTTATTTTTTAACATTACAAGTGACTTTCTCGACTCTAGAAACATGTGCAGTAGGCCTGACTGTTTTTTAGGCAATTTTAAATTTATTTTTTAGTAAGCTATGGTACGTTACTTATCTAAATATATTTTTTCAACTAAAACATTACAGATGAGTGCATTGACCCATCACGTGGGTGTTGACACAAAGATCGAATGTTATTTGCGATAGAATTGAATAAATAGTATTATTTCTATAGTCGCGACCATCTTGGCGGACATCTTGAATTTTGAACAGGTGAATGAATGAATGAAAAACCGAATGAGGTTTATTGCCACCTGTGTGCATATATACAGGCTAAACTGAACCAAGAAAACCTCATATCATGAGGATGGCAATATTAATCCGGTGACACTGCCACCGCCTCATACCCCGCACAATATTGAATCTTTACGAGAGGAAACATTTAGTTTCCTTGAAACCGAAATGTGAGAGCGCGGAACGAACCCACAAGTTCCAGCGTAACAGGCATTCGTCGTCAACACTACACAAGGGCCTCTGATTTTAAGGGCATAGTTATGTACACTTGTCAATTATTGGTATAATATAGTCTATTGATCATACTCATTTTTTTCTGATCTGGCTTGAGAATAAGATAATAAAAGTTTTCTACAAATCCAAGGCCACATTGTCTTGTCTCTACCGTTATTTGTCATTGGAAACGTTCAATACTCACACTAAACACCAAGTGATAAAAAACATCAGTCATATTAAATGTTGTAAAATAATTGTAAGGTTGCTACTCTTTCTAGAATTAACAAGGAAATGAAGTTGATGTATTTGTCACATTAATTAAAGGACGATACATTTAAATAGTGTAGTGTATTAAGCCTTAATATTTACTGTAAAGCCTGTTATAATGTGCCTCCCATCAAATGTAAGACAATAATGTAAATTTATTTATTTTTCTTTTATTGAATAAATTGAATTCAGATTTGTTATTAAACATATGAGAAAATGATAATCTTTTATCCCCCCATATGCAATATTATTTTGACTGTCATACATGTATTATCATGATTATGTCTTGACATGAATCTTTGTTCCTGTACATTGATCATATTGACATGGCACATATAATACCATGCTTCCCCATAGGTGGATCTACCAACATTGCTGGTGCATTTGAAAAAGCTTGTGAAGTCGTTGAAGACGATGGGAATCGTATTGGCGCTCCTGATATTGCAGTACTGATAACTGATGGCAATCCTACCGTGGACGAGTCGGAAACCATGAACAAAGTCAGTATTAACGCCTATATTTACATTAGCTGGGCGAATATTTGGTAACGTCAAATATCAGTGGTTGTCGAAATGAAAGTTTAGTTTTCGTACAGACCGTAATATCTTCACTTCTGTCTGTGATATTGCCAGCATTTAAATATGTGTATACATCGTCAAAGAACAATAGTTTATCTTTGATGGAAAGTATTATACAGAAATCCACATGTGTACATGCATTCATTGCAATGGAGAAATTTCATTACATGTGTGGTTAAAAATCCCCAATCAGAATGGTCAGTGACATGGACGCAACGTTCTCTTGCACTTTTAATTTGTGCGATGTGCGCATGCGCATAGTTTCAACCTGTATTGTGCCCAGGGGCTACCTTGGGGGTCCTTCTTGAAAAAAGTCCGTTTCTGGGGGTAGTTTTATCAAGGGGAAGTCGGTAATGAAAGAGTTAAAAGGGGGGTATATTCTGGGAGGGAGGGGTGGATTCCGGGAGGGTCGCATATTATTTTAGTTGTTGAAAAGGGGGGTATATTCAGGGAGAGAGACGTAGATTCAGGGGGGGTCGCATATAATTGTTGAAAAGAGGGGTATATTCTGGGAGGTGGGAGTAGATTCTGGGAGGGTCGCATATAGTTATGGAAAAGGGGGCATATTCTGGGAGGGAGGGGGAGATTCTAGGAGCCGAATACACTTCAAAGAATCACAATAAATCTCAAATTATTTGGTACTATAAAGAACTGCCTGCTTTTAAAACACCTTCTTTTATAAGCGAAATGTCTAAATGTGGAATTAACGTTATAGGTGATTTGTTTGGATACCCCATTATTGTGATTCTGTGAACTGTATTCGGCTTCCAGAATCTACCCCTCCCTCCCAGAATATGTACCCTTTTCAACAACAGGGTAGATCCTGGGAGGGAGGGGTCGATTTTGGGAGACACCGTAATCTACCCCGGAGGTATAGTTCAGGATCTACCCCGGGGTAGATTCTGGGGCGCCCACTATCTACCCAGGTATAATCTGGGAGGGGGGTATATTTTCAGATTTTACACCGTGATGATTCATGAAGCTGTTATTACAGTCCCCTTCAGGTACACTCGTACCAACGCCTCAAGGTGTTAGTACGGTCGTCGTGAGGTGACAGTAAGGTAATGCTACGAATTAATGGTAATTTTTCCCTATTTCGTAAAAAAGTTTTACGAAGCTATGGGACGCCGTACGACATTAGGAAATGTAGCCCTATTGGTCGTACTAACCTTTATGATCAAGGCTTTACCTATAATTTGGCTTCATTGCAGCGTTACAAAAATGGGTTAGTTTTGAATGAAAACATTATCAGAATATTATATCTTACCATGAATAAGCGTGTTATTTGATTTTGCCGCCATGATTCTTTTTAACAACAAACTATTTTTTACAGATTAATACATTGAAGAAGAAAGGCGTGATTGTGTGTGTTGTCGGTATTGGTGATAATGTTGATATGGATGCTTTACAAACATATGCCACTTTTCCTGATATGGTGCTGCTAATCACAAACATCGCAGTTATAGATTCATTTATGGAAGATCTGCGCACTAAACTATGTGAAGTACAAGAATTATTCCGTGAGTGTTTTGTTATTGAAAAATCACTTGAAAATGATATATTATTGCACAATGTAGGCCTACCATAATTATGTTTTTGGTCGTGTTTGTTTGTTTGTTTGTTTGTTTGTTTGTTTGTTTGTTTGTTTGTTTGTTTGTTTGTTTGTTTGTTTGTTTGTTTGTTTGTTTGTTTGTTTGTTTGTTTGTTTGTTTGTTTGTTTGTTTGTTTGTTTGTTTGTCTGCTGGTTTTTTTTAATTGTTTGTTTGCCTGACTGTCCATCGGATTACTTAAAAAGTAATCATTTGTAAGAAATTGCTACCTTGTCTCGGGTCAAGGAACAATGCATTAGATTTTTGGGGATGATCCCGATTACGATCCGGATCCGAGCCCTCTCGTATTGATTTGCATGAAACTTTTACACTTTTCTACAACTTTTTTTTCAGATCCCTGTCTAAGATGTAAGGATTATGATGAAGCAGGCTATGGCTATCTAGAAGATCCAACTGACTGTGGAAAATACTTCATATGTAAAGTTGACGAGTCCGGCGTTATCCAAACACTCTACCATATGTCATGTCCAGCTGGTACAATGTACAACAGGCCACGAGCCAATCTTGGCGTCCCGTGTGTCCATATAAGCAGTGATAGCGACTGTACCCATAGTGAAGACGATCTAGAATCAGGTAAGAAGTGAGTGAGTGAGTGAGGGAGGGAGAATAAACATGATAAATTATTTATTGTGTTGTAACTGTTTCATCCCTATACTAGGCCTACTGTTTCACTAATTTCCACACTAGAATTCGTAAAACACGAAAAAGTCTTATTATTTAAGCAACATAACACTGGCTAGACACAGCATTTGAGCAGCTATCATTAAAATTGCATGAGATATGGTGAAATAAGCATTTTCTTTATTATATATATCACTTGAACAAATATTTTTATTATCATACTTGATCCTCAGATCCCCGGGTGATGTAATTTAGGTTGGTATCATTTATATAGACTGATATATGGGGAAAATATTTTGTTTTGTTAACGGCGTCACTATTTTTTATAATATAAATAATTTTTTTGTCAACCAACTCTCTTGACCCAATTATCAATTCCAATATGATATTTCATCTACACATAAATCAGAAAACAGCCATACAACTCGCAGCTGAATGAATAATGGTCATTATTTTCTTTTGTTGACAAAATGTATCAAAATGATAACACTCATGTTAGATACAGAGTACAGTAAAACATAGAAATATGTGATGGAATTCTGCTGATAATGACCTGACAGATCAGCAAATATACATGCTAAACGGGTGCTCAGAGTTTGAAGCTCAAAAAAACACCCTGTCCCAATTCTGGAAGCACAAAAACGACACCCTGTGTTAAATCTGGAAACTCAAAAAGGCACCCTGTCCAGCGGCACATCCCCGGTACTCCTAAGTATGGAAGTGCCCCCCCCCCCCCCGGTGTTTATTATAGTGAATAACAATATTATACACTACAAGAGTAACATAATTACCTCTAAATGTGTCAGTTTTACGTAACCATTACTACATGTAAGTGTAATACTAGGAAAAAGGGGAAACGGTTAAAAATGCCCCACCTGTGGAATCAAATAAATATAAAAATGTCACTCCAAAAGATGGATGTGTACAAGGAGTACGGAGGTGGGATAAAAACTATAAAATCACTTTGAAAACACTCACTTAAGGGCACTGGCAACTCAAAAAAAATCAGATCAAAAACGTCGGGAGCACAGCCATATTATGTACCTGAACTCTAGCGACTGCTGCAACAAACAGTGCGTTTTAGGAGGACATCTGGTGATTAGCTCGGTCAAGATGATCCCACCTCACAAAATATATTACAACTGATCAAGCTTTAGCGTCCACAATATACTAATAAAATAAAATCAAGTTTTTGACAAAAAATCATTTATGGTAGAGCCTATTCCATAAATTTGCATTTCTGCAACACATTTGATCACTCAAAAAATAGTCTTATTTTGCTTGTTGGCCGTAAAAAAAATTAGATATCTGTTCAGTTATCTGTTACATTGACCTACAGTGTATATGGGTAAAACCTAAAAATTTGGGTAATTTTGTAGCATAAAAAATGGCAGTGAGGTGACCATCAAAGAGGAGGGAAACTACTTGATGGGTTTGGTGCACTGATCACAAAAGAGCATAAAAAAGTCACTGGCTGCGCTAGTAATTTTTTTTGCCTCAAAAACGTCATTTTAAAAAAGTTGCAACATTCCACTTACTACTCCGTTACCAAATCCAAACCATTTCAAAGATGATGTTACTTTGTTTAGCTTGACATCACACTTTTAAACGTGATATCCTCATTGAAGCATAATACTAAACAATAGTACATCAAAACTGCTAAAAAATTAAGAAAATTTGACGGGATAAACAAAAATCCTTATTTCAACTCCGTTACCATGCCAAAAAATACTCAACTCCGTTACCAAATGTTTGGCTCGACACAAATATAAACTGTATATTCTCTTATCATAACATCGATCATAAATGGGTGCTCTATTTATATGGGGACAACGAGCCATGTTTTAAAAGACTATATCATCAATCATTATGACTGTAAAACCCATAAAATTTGACAATTCACTACTCCGTTCCCTTTTCTTGGTAACAAAGTAGAGTGGAACGGAGTAGTAAAATTAAAAGTATTCTTGGGATTGATGAAAATCTATGGGCAATAATTCTAAGATATATCATACGGGTGGAAATAGTCCCCATAGCAACTGTTCTAGACATGCAAGCATAAAACCAAACTCGTTATTAGATCCGCAAGGCTAGGAACAGAGTAGTAAAAACAAAAGCATATTTTCTAACGTTTTGGTAATACCTGTTTCGAATAACTTGTCACTCAACAATAGTGATACTTTTAAGGTGAAAAACTCGTATAAGGCCCTTCAGTGTGTCAAACTACACTTGATATAATTTTAGATCATGATTATTCACTTGATGAGGCATGCTGCAATGATGGTAACGGAGTAGAGTGCAAATGTGGGGACATGTATATTCATCAAAATTATATATATCGATATCAATTTTAAATCATATTTTGATCATTGATTAGCTTAAGGGAACAACGTCTAGCCATGAAATGTAATTATTAGAATTATATTGTGTATTTGTATCCTACAGTGAAATTTCCAATAGTGGAATTTTCTCTGGGGACATGCCATTTTCCAAGTTTCCATGACATAGAGCTCTTATAAAACCTTATATAGATTTTTTTTCCACAAATAATCTAAACATTACTAAGTAATAATGCTTAAACATGAAGTTGGACCATTTAATATTATTATATTTAAATCAAAATGCGGGCCTTTTAAGTCCTGGGGACACTTATTTCATGTAAAATTACCCCAATTTTTGGTTTCACCCATATCATACGGGTGGGAATAGTCCACATAGCAACTGCTCTAGGCATGCAAGCATAAAACCAAACTCGTTTTATACCCATAAGGCTAGGAACGGAGTAGTAAAAACAAAAGCATATTTTTTAACTTTTTGGTAATACCTGTTTCGAATAACTTGTCACTCAACAATATTAATTCTTTTAAGGTGAAAAACTCGTATAAGGCCCTTCAGTGCGTCAAACTACACTTTTATAATTTTAGTTCATGATTATTCACTTGATGGGGCATGCTACAATAATGGTAAAGGAGTAGAGTGCAAATGTGGGGACATGTATCTTCATCAAAATTATATATATCGATATCAATTTTAAGTCGAATTTTGATCATTGATTAGTTAAGTGAACAATGTCTAGCCATGAAATGTAATTATTAGAATTATATTGTGTATTTGTATCCTACAGTGAAGTTTCAAATAGTTGAATTTTCTCCGGGGACATGCCATTTTCCACGTTTCCATGACATAGAGCTCTTATAAAACCATATATATATATAACAAATTCACAAATAATCCAAACATTGTTAGGTAATAATGCTAAAACGTGAAGTTGCAGCATTTATTTTTAATATTATTATATTTAAATCAAAATGCAGACCTTTTAAGTCCTGGGGACACTAATTTTATGTAAAAGTACTCCAATAACTTTATATATAAAGTTCTTGTTATAACATTAAATACACATTTTGTTCAATAATGGCGACACTAATTTGCATAAACATGGTACGTTTGAGTTTGTGTAAACTTGATAACATGTAATCATTTTCTAATCTAGATACACCAATTAGTCAATTATTTCCGCGGGTACACGACGACCCTATCTTCAGGTAGTCTCTCGCTTGGCTTCTCGAAGTAGCTAGGGTAGGCCTGGTAGGCTAATTAAGCCTATTGACATTACAGAGGATACGCGCGTAATCTAGACTAAGCTATGCTATGGTCCCCTAGTTTTTTTTCCCCAAAGGCTCCTCAGTACAGCTAGACGGGTAGATATAATATATGAAAATAACCACTCGAACCCTAAAAAAATTAAAACAAAAGGTTTCTCAACGGTTTTCTATCCTACTTGATATAGTGAATGACCCATAAATGTCCGGAAATCCAAGATGGCCGCCATTGGCCGTTAAAATCGGTAAAATCATACTAAGTTGTCCAAAATTTTACAATTAAACCACGACTCTTGTTTATAATCCAGGTATTTAAGATTTGGGGAACTCATTAGTTACACAATAAAATTCTGGCGGCGTCAAAAAACTAAGATGGCAGTGGATTTTTCAACAAATAAAAGTAAGGACAAGTGTAAAACCATTGTTCGTGTAATTTTGGCTAGAAAATTCATTTCTTATATTATTTTCATGATTCATCTTCGATGTCAAAAGGTCAACTTCAAGGTCAAGTAATCGAAAATTTGATCTCTACCAGATAAAGCTAAGAACATGTGTAATACCTCATTTTCATGTGATTTTGACTGGTAAATCATTTCATGGTACTATGTTTGTGATTCAATGCGACCTTCCAGGTCAAAAAGTCAATTTTAAAGTCAAATTTCTGAAAATATTATTTTCAAGAAAAGTACAAATATCATAGTTGTGGCTATAAGGTTAATTAGCTATTTTTGACTGGATAAACTGTTCTTTAACGCCTTCCCATCGTCTTTATATTAGACGCTTTACCGAACGTCTCCCAATCGCCCTTCCACACTTTCCCATCGCCATTTAAACCCTCTCCGCCACCCTTCACCACTTACTCATTGCCATTAAAGCCTCTTTATCGCCCTCCAATGCCTCCCCATTGCCATTTAACGCATGTGGCCTTTCCCTTGTAATGCCTTGTTATTTTCTAAAAATGACGTTTTCATAGGATTAAGTTGATTTTATTCACCTTGAACATGCTTAATCATTACCAGAATTAGATTATCCAGTGAAAATCACACCTGATTGAGGTATTATGCGTTGTCTAATTTGTCGCATATATGTTTTGTACCTTCCCAGAAATTTAGAGGGGTAGAGTGTATACCAAGAACTTAGCATTTAAGGTTACTTTTTATGTTGGGAGAGGTGATAAAAGATCTAAATAAAACAATAATGCGAACACAATGTACATGTATTCCTTGAATTTCACTGCTTATTCATGATATATCTCCCAGTCAATGGATATTCGACATTATTCCCATGACAAAGTTATAGTGGCATGTATGGTCTAAAATATGTATATTTAGGAAGGGGCAAACATATTGCGTTTAAAAAATACCATCAAGTCAATTTCACCAATATGGACCAACTGCTGTTTTTTTGTGATGAGTCACAAATATTTGAGCAAATTACATTTTAAAAGGTCGGCATAATTGTTGTAGGCCTACATCCAAGAACGTTGTAGAAGTTATATCTACATCACTATGCAAATACATGCAGCTTGTAGTATGGTTATAATTCGCACATAAGAACATTGTGCCAGCGAATATTACGCCATTTAATACTTTGAGTAAACATATATAACAGCTGCTGCAGTTATATATACAGTTTTTTCCTGTTATTAGTACATCCCATAGGTGACACTGGATGTAGGTGTAGGTGACACTGGATGTTTGCCTATACCAGAAATGAATTTCCAGTAGGCTGAATGGGTCGGTTATCTTTTTATACAAAATAGGTATTACCAAGGATTGATAACACAGAATATACAACTCTTAACATGGTGATATTTTGATTTTTTGCATGTATTTGAAGTACTCTAATCTAGATGTTTTCGGGCCGATTTTTAAGTATTAAAACGTCTAATTTCAGATAATTCTCTCTACTTTTCACTAGTGGGTGCAGTTGTATAATATAATCAACACTTTCTCACAAGCAGTCCCGAGGAGCGTACTGGTATATCACTAAAGTCAGTGTTCTGTCTGTACCGCGGCCATGTGTCGAGCTACCCTGATGACATCGCAAGGCTCTGACACAGTGACCTCCATTTTTAAATGTATTAGTTCTAATACGATCACAAGTTTACGCCTGCTGAAAATGGCCTAGTCTTCGTAGGCACTGGAAATATTCGTCTCAATTTCATGGCATCCGAGTTTTTTGGTAGGCAGCGCGAGTGTCGTTTTTACACAGCTGGCTGTGGAAACAAAATGGTGGTCAGTGCGACTGGGCCTCGCGCAGCAAATGAGTTAGGCGGCCCAGTCATACCGGGTAGTGTCGAGCGGGTGTTTGCTTCAATTTGAGTTGAATCAGGAATGATTATCAAATTATATGGCCTAGCCCTTTCTTATTGGAGCATCAAAAAAGGTGATCAGGTTGTCAACCACGTGTACACGAGCGACCACGTGGTCATTCTAGGCGCGGCAATGTGTCTAATTTGAACATACTGATACAGCCCACTGCAGCGGACACAAGACGTTCAATCAATGTTGGTTTAAAGTTGTCCCAACGTCGTAGAAGGTGGACCAACGATAACCCAACATCGATTCAACGTCTTATGTCGGCTGGGAGGCCCATTCCACATCAAACACAAGACATTGACCCAAAGTCGAATTAATGCCGGAACAGCGTCGCTGATGGTGAACTGACATTACACCAGAGTTGGCGCAATATCTTGGGTTTGCAAGGTTGTCAGTGTAACACCAGTAAACAAGAGGTGAAACAATGTTGGTTTAATGATGATTCGGCGTCATAAACGGTGGGTCAGCATTAAACCAGCGTTGGTATCAACTACCACCATATTGGGTTTATTGATTCAATGTATTGTGTTTTCTGGGCTTGCACTGTAGAGAGCTGTATACTGGTTACTGTGGCTACATAACCAGATAAACCTGCTGGCACGAGATGCTAGCCCAATATTGATTTAATGTTTACTAAAATAAAACTACAGTGACTGACATTTTTGATTGCTAGAAGGCTACTTATATAATACTCGGAATTATATGCTATTTGAAACCGAAAAATACTATAATTTGATTTTTGAACTTTGTATACACATATCCTAAAAATGCCATCAACCTAAATAATAGCTGACGTGGAACTAACTAATTTTTGCAATAAAAGGATTATTACATATATTATTAAAGCCCATATCTATTCATTTAAGGATTTTTTTAATTCTATAACATATTGCAGTTACATAACTAGTGTCATTTAACAATTATATCCTTTGGATATTCAACTGAAGTTGAACACAAATTTATAAAATCCGCCTTTTCAGATATTAAATTTACTGCCTAAAATTCAAGAAGGTTTATATGTTTGATGCCTCAGCATTACTCCTGCCCCAATACTTTGAGTGAAAACTAACGGATATTAAATATAAATATAATAAGGTGTCCAAACATTACCTGGAATTTTCAAAAATCGTCTAGGAGTGTGAGAATCAATAGATTTCATATCTGGTTTTTAAATATGTGCATAAGGAAAAACGTGTAATTCGGGATTTAACGGGTTAATACATAATAGTGAACCCCGTATTTGTTAAAGGGACTGGCCCAGGCTAAAATCATAAAAAAATAGGTGATTTTATTTCGGGTTCTTAATATGACCATATGATGTAAACATGTACATAGACTAGAACTGCAAATTTTCATAATTTTTGTGCTGCGCATTTACCAGTTAGGCTAGATATAGAGACGAAATTCCCGCATTTCTTATTTTTGACATGGTTGTCAATAATTAGAAATGAGGAATTTCGTCTCTTTATCTAGCCTTTGTGCACATTCGACTACAAGCATGAAATTTTGCACACTTATAGTTTTTGACCTGCTGAGTTCAAATCTGCCGGGAGCCAAAGCCGATTCTCAATGGGGTCGCCGTATTTGACATTTCAAAATGGCCGCCACCCAAAAACACAGATTTTCCTATTCCAGGTCGACTAAATTGTGCAAATTTGTCCACAAGCATGAAATTTCGCACACTTATAGTTTCGAACCTGCTGAGTTCAAATTTGCCGGGAGCCAAGGCCGATTCTCAATATGGTTGCCGTATTTGACATTTCAAAATGGCCGCCACCCCAAAAAACATATTATCACTTTACTGGTCAAGTAAAATTCGCATAATTACCAAAATATTCTGAGGTTTTAGACATTACATGTGCATATTTAATAGTAACCACAACTAAGACTGACATAGTGGAAAATACAAGATGGCCGCCATTCAATAACATAAGTAGCAAACCGAACGCCTTGTAGGCCTATTTACAAGCAAAGTATTTTTCCGAAGATTTCGACACCAGCGATTCTCATTTTGTTGCCTATTTGTTTAGTAGTGTCAAATGGGATTGTCATTTCGCAAAATCAAATAATTATGGCTACTTGTTAATATAATGAGAATAACAAATTTAAACTTAAAAGTGTCTTTTTAACTCTTTTACATGGTTTAGATTTAACCTTTCCCCTTAAAATCAAGATTTAGTGCTCAACAAAAGCCGACTTAAAGCCATCAAAACATTAAAATAAACAAAATGAACACTATATATTAATAATACCTCTTGTTGTACCTTTACTCATTAAATTTTACACTTAAGGGTAAGTATATTTATATTATTCTTTAAGAAAAGAGTTGTTACCAAGCTTATAATTTGAAATCAAGATTTATTGATCAATGAGATGAGGCTGATGACAAAAAACAAAACAACAAACAAACAAACAAACAAACAAACAAACAAACAAACAAACAAACAAACAAACAAACAAACAAACAAACAAACAAACAAACAAACAAACAAACAAACAAACAAACAAACAAACAAACAAACAAACAAACAAACAAACAAACAAACAAACAAACAAACAAACAAACAAACAAACAAACAAACAAACAAACAAACAAACAAACAAACAAACAAACAAACAAAACAAACAAACAAACAAACAAACTATAGCAACATAGCAATAGACCAATAAATGCTACATTTATAATATCACATGTTTTGTCTGTAATCTCTTAGGTCGAGAGCAATAATGATTAATAATAAAAAATGGCTGATGACCATCTAAACAAAAAGGTAATACATCCATAAGCAATGCAATAATATCACATGCTATAGCTGGAATCACGCTGATTCATGAATATTTATATTAAAAAATAACCTTCTTTTTTATTCGTCAACATGGGCTAGTTATCCTAGATTATTGATCAACACAATCAGGCTTATAACTACCAAAGCAAAAACTACATACAAACAATCAATGACATAAGCATGATCACCTTCTGTGAACATGTGTGACTGATTCATGAACACTTACATTTGAAAATTCATTATTTTACTCTGACACAAAAGCTGCTTCTAATCTTGACCAATCAAAATTGTGATCAACCAAATTAAATTCAAGACCATCCTACCCCAGGTCTGCTGCACTTGCAGTTACCTGTGCATTATTTCGCACAGCCACAATGCAGAAGAAATGAGCATGCCTTCCTGCTGTCACCAAGATTTGTTCAGAAAGGAAACCGACGACTGTTGTTCAAGTGTCACCCCAATCATGGAAGTCTGGGATATCCTGGTGGACAGAGGTTGCCTGATTTACAAAAAAAGCTGCCCTGTAGTATTGCCCTACGGATGTGTTGACAGTTCTCAGAGAGCCTGTGTTAGTGGCTTCAAATGTCTTCTTCTCACTTGTGAGAAGTCAAAGCCTTGCCTCATTGTGGCATCCAAGACTTATCTTTGACTATGGATCCATATAAGAGATTATGAGATGGTCATGAATTCAATTGAGATACATGTTACATGAAAACCACTGCTTAGATATTCAACTGGTTGGATCACTGCGTATGCTTCAGGAAGTTGTGGTACAGAAGTGTCTGTAAAATCCAGCTGGATATGGGACCGTTGTACTCCTTTGTTTTCGCAATTTCGTATATTTGTGTGTAGCACAAGTGCATCCTGGACAAACCATTTTACACGACAGTGAGATACAGAAACCCCAAAGGTATTGACAATATTGATGATTTTCTTCCTCTCACCCTAACCATACAGCATGATGGTCCGAAGCAAAGGGTCTCATGTCTTTATTATGACGGATGTTTGTAGAGTTTGCTGCATGGTATGTACCACTGCGTGTATCAAAAATAATCTGCTGAGAAATTGTGATTGCCACACTTGCTCTAAGTTGTAGCTCTGCCTGTAACTCGTTGTTGAGGCACCCTGGAGTATGGTGGTGATGACCCTTCGCAATTATCAAGTGATTGGATGAGTTAGGGAATCGGAGGTAAAAGAGACATCATTTTCTGAATAGTGTCTGATACACGCATCAAGAACAACCTCTGGGCTTCAGAAAACAGGTGTCCATCATTCTGGTTTTTAGAGATAAAGCCTCCCTTGCCTGGAAAAATTATGTCCACTTAGGAAGGATCTTCAGAAGATATTCCTCGAAGCGCGAAGTGTCTGTTCCTCTGCGAAAATCGTTCTATATAAATGTCACAACGCTGATAGTTTGAAGACTGAGTCAGCCGCGTCAATTAACCCGTTAATCGCCGGTGCCGCATATATTTGGGTTTTCATTTATAATAGCACATTAAGTACCATCTTTTAAACAAGCTAAATACAAAATGTGACATCAATCAGCAATATTTGAAAACAGTTGACCTCCATTTTGTCAAATCTGAATAAATTTTCACTCACTTGAAGTTGTGGATCGCGTCAGCGAGACACAACTTCAAGTGGGTGAAAATTCAGATTGAATAATTTGGCGGTTAAAGGGTTAAAGCAACAATTTGTGCAATAGCAACTGAAGTGAAGGTGAGGACAGAAGGACCAGCAGATACTCTACGATCTTCAGCACGAGCTAAGTCTTTCAACTGCAAATACCATTGTAGATGATAATAAGTGTCACCAGCGTAGGCATCAGCTGCTTGGGAAATCGGTTTGCCGAGAAGCCAATAGTTGTTAGTTCTCTCAGTCCATGCTTTTACGTTTGTGTCTACATGATCTGTTTCGATTTTAAGTAGATTCTTTCTGTCCTGTCCATCACATCATATGCAACAAGGATACTTCTGTAGAGCAGATACTGTAGAACTGAACTTTTTTTTCGAGTTTTGGGTCAGCAGAATCATTTTTGTCCGTGAAGCTATTCAGCCGAGAGTTGCTACAGTATGTTTTATACACTTTATGATATTTAGCATTGTGTGCTTGAATTGTCTCAGCAATACCCCGACCTTCATCAAGTTGAGTCCTTGACACCTTTAAACCAAATCTCTCCCCATGATCTTTCTCAAATGAAGCAAGGCCGTTCATTCATTTCGTCTTGGCAAAGGCAACATAGCTCCCAGTTGATAGCAGCTATTCTTTCTGCAAGTAGTCATTACATGCACTCTACTCTATACCACCACCGGTACATTACAACAAATATAATTATACTATAAATTGGAGCAAAATTGGACAGCAGGTCGACAGATAATTTATGAATATAAGAAGCAGTTTCATGTTCACAATCTTGAATCTTAACTGTTGTAATTCAAAAAAATGCATTGCAACTATAAGAGCGCTAAATGTATTAAATCAAAGACTCTGGAAGTAGTTTACTTGTTATTATGTTATGCTTGGCTTGCTGATAATAATAAACTTGTTGCCCACCATCTTGAATTTTATGCTATGGTGAAGGTTACTGATAAATAGGTATCATATTTGCAATCAGGGAAGTCAAAAAGATAGAAAGGTCTTTTTTGCTGGCAATTATGTGACTTTGTTTTGTTAGTAATAGGATAATCAACTGGCGGCCATCTTGGATTTTCTAGTAGTTTGTAGTCACAATCAATCTTACTGTTGAATTATCATTCAATTTGAAATCAGGGGTTTTAAAAACCAAAGAAAAAAGTATTTATTTCTAATTTTATGACATCTGGCTATGTAGCGATTAAAAAAAAAGTTTCTCGGTGGCGGCCATCTTGGATTTTTCATTACAGTGATGTCAGTCAATGTTACTGCCAAGTGGGCAACTGATTTGGAATCACTTTCTGTAAAACTAAACATAGAATATGTTTTTATAATTGTAATTCTGTGACTTAGATTGGCTAGTGATTAGACAAATATTTAGAGGTGGCGGCCATTTTGAATTGTCAAATACGGCGTCCCCTTTGAGAATTGGCTTTGGCTCCCGGCAGATTTGAATTCAGCAGGTCCAAAACTATGAGTGTGCAAATTTTCATGATTGTAGTCAAATGTGCACAATTCCACCCTAAATCCCCCCTAACTGACCCGACTATAGTGGTATTCGGAGTATATTATCTCCTTTTGAGAGGCACAAAATTATATAGGCTACCTTTAGTCCGAGCTAGAGATGACCTAACCTTGTTTTGTTACATATAGACCCTACAATGTTTTGTTAATGTTTTTCATAGATTTTGTTGTGCTCAATTCAAATCCGATGATTGCCAGCTTAAAATGTTTCTGGCATTTTGGTAAATTCAAGGTCAAAGGTAAATTTCAAGGTCAAATGAAGCTAGGAACAAATGTACTAGTCTCATTTTCATGCTAGTTTGACTGGGCAATTTCTGAAATTAGTTTGATTATTCAAGGTCATCTTCAAGGTCAAAGGTCAATTTCAGGGTCAAGTAAGAGAAAATATCATTGTTAACAAAAACATCTAGGCGCATGTGTAATACCCATTTTCATGTGATTTTGACTGGAAAAATCGATTTATAGTATTGTTTTGGTGATTCAAGGTCATTTTCAAGGTCATCTGCAAGGTTATAAAATGTCAATTTCAAGATTAAAAATGGGAAAATATGACTTTGAGCAAACACAAATAGCAAAAGAAGTGTAGTACGTCTTTTTGATATCTTTTCGATTGAATAATTCATTTACGCTACTATTGTAAAGATTAAGCAGTGCTTCTTGTGAAATGGCTTGGACAAATAATTATTGTAGCTGTTTACTTTTTGTTGGTTATGCGTTCCAAACTCTCTTCTATTTGATGTTCATACTTGCGTAGTTGAGCAGATTGCTTTTTGTTCTTTGTATTTAGATTATTCACCGAATAGTCTTAATACGAGGTTTTAAAAGGTGGATAGGGTAGTTGGACGATAATTCTGTTTGCGTTGGTCGATCTTCTAACGAAGATCTGGTGCCAATAATACGAAGTGTATACCATTTTATGGAATTCTTATTGACCAATCTATTGAATGGCACATTCTTCTCCACAAATGAGTCGGGAAGATATCTCACGGCGTAAAAAACTGACTTAAATTCGTCTTTTGACACACAAGCACAAAAAAAAAAAGACACCCCCAAACTTGTCCATATGTTTATCACTTTTGGCATTGTCCACCCAGTTATTGTCATCTAAGAGACATCTCATCAAATTTATTACATCACCAGCAAGGGATAACCGCCAGGGATCAGCTTCCCCTGTTGCTGTAACTCGTACAACTGTAAAACAATAACAGTAGCTGGTCCACCACGCTGCGGTGCAATGTCTGCCTTAGTACGCGAAACCTCCATTGCATGGTGCTGGGACAACTGACCCCAAACTAGAGACCGCACTTGAAACACGAGAAAGCTGCTATTTACATAAGCTGTTGTGCACAAATCTGGATGTATAATATAACTTTTTTCGTAATCTTATTCGAGTTCTTATTGTGAGACTATTAGTGAGGATGCTTTTGTGCTTAAATAAATTCCCGTGGTATTTTGATGGTTAAAATATGCCACCTATATCAAAATGTTCATTTCATGGCGGCCAGCTTGAATTTTGCATGATATTGATGTCGAATAAATGTATCGTTTGTTTTATTGCATTCCTTGATTGCGAAAACATATGGTTTGGTGAAATAATCTTGTCTCTATCTAAATTATTAAAGACGATATGCTCACTTCAGTTATTTCATGGCGACCATTTTGAATTTGCATGCTTATGATGCCAAATAAATGTATCATTTGTTTTATTGCATTCCTTGATATCGAACATATACATATGGTTTGGTGAAATAATATTGTCTCTATCTCAATTGTTGATGATAAGAGGGTTTTGACACCCATTTGGGAACTCCATCTAACTTTTTCTTATTTTGTGGACCATTTTGAACATTTTCATATAGGTGGCATATTTTAACCAGTGAATTCCCACGGGATTACACATGCTCCTGATCAAGATGTGCCTGCTGTATGTACAATGAGTGGACAAACGAGTCTAACTTGTATACAAACCACCCCAAGTCAATGCCCATTAAACACTAATGCTGGATTAATGTTGTGTCAGCGTGGCAGGACGTGAGCCAGCCCTAAAACATCATTGGGCCAATATGCCGCGTTTACTGGGCATTCAACTGCATGCCAGCTGATATAATGTACCCTCATATCAGCCACATTAGACTGACCCAATGCTGGTTTAATGGTGGTCAGCTCACCTTCGATATTGGCCTAACATCAAAACATCATTGCATTCCCGGCATGCTTGTGCTGTGAGCTTGCATCACCTGCTCTTTTACGGCAAATTAACTAAAATAGACTTTTCGAAATAAATTACCAAAAATAAAGTAGTAGGTAAACCGTTATAAGCTGCCACAATGCAAGGGGTTCAGTATCGTTTCAAAAGGCATATATCAGTTGTTGTTTTTTTTTGCTTTTTCATTTTCTGTAAGTTACTTCTTCACTAAATGAGAGAAAATCTATAAAGCCTAGAAAAGCCGATCTGAGCGGTTCGTGGGGCTGAACAATACAGGTTTGGTGGACGGGGGCATCACGTGATCATCATATTGAGGGTAAGTGGCGGAGAATAACAAAGAACAGCTGCCGGACACAGCAGTTTTGATTATAAACATAGACCTCATTGGAAATGTGCATAATTAGAGACTGTGGCGCGTACTGGTGGGAAATTGTAGTACTGATGGGCGCTTGACACATGGCTTTGGAGGTGATGAAAAAAACTGAGAGTGGTCTACTTTCGGAAGAGCTACACCCTCAGATATATGAGCTACTGGTAAAAACATAAGTCCAACATATAGACGAGATGCCAATCTACAAATTAATATGGTTTTTGTGGCTGTGTGCTCTATAGTTTTTATCACAGGCGACATTTAATTTGGTCATTTTACAGCATCTTCAAAAAATTATTATTTTTCCATTTTGACCTTAGCCAGTCAAAATATGATGATAAAGAGGTATTACCAATGATCATGTACAATAAGATGGTCGACTCTCCCCAAAACGTGAAATCGCTCTCAGTGCTGTCCCCCGGTATTGGGGGTTGGAACTAAGGCTTTTACCACCAATCAAGTACGATTTTACCATATTCATACGACTAATTATGACATTGATCCTATTAAAAACAATACATACTTTACATCATAAAAATCAGAAAAAATGTATTGACGGAGCTTTACTTTTTTATCCAATAATTTGGGGGTTAGTTATCAATACTTTTTAATTGTCTTCTTCTCCTTGGTACTTCAGGGGTTGATGCGCCCGTATTATAAACAAGTATGCATATTCATTGCTCGCAAACAACAGGTGACGCCCAGACGTTGACCCAATTATAGTGTGACGCTGGTCCAACGTTTGTAATGCTGGTCCAGCATTACTCCATTTGTTCATCTTCTCGTATTTACTGGCAGGTGACGATGTGTGCAAGGGTAGATAAGGACAAAGAAAACCAAGATAAGGACAAAGGAAAACATAATTACTATACTTCATAGTCTAATTACACGGATCATTTGTCATGTTTATCATTCGGAGTATACCTGAACAGAAATATTTTGCTGATATAAAGCATGTTACCAAGGTTACTGTTACTGCTGATTCACCTGATCTGAGTGATTCTGTCACAGAATTAGCTTATTCAATGCTGAAGTTATTCACGCCACAAATGGGTATTGCCATTGAGTAGGAGAATATTCTTGTATATATCAGTGGATATATTTGTCGCAAAGGAAATATACCTGAACAGATTCTACATAGGAGTCATAAAAGAGATCAAATTTTTACGTTCATCAAAGACACTAAATCACATGCAAGTTGTGAATGTTTCACGCTAATATTACATAATTTATACATGTCCTCATTCGGCTACACCATGTAGGCTACTACTGCAGGAAAACAATGAACACATTATCACCAGTGATGGAAGCAGAAATAGAAAATTATTAAAATTCAACAATAAATAAGTGACATTGATAGCAGTGGTCTGAGAGAGAAGGCTTACCTGAGATAATTTTAAAATATTGCTCATGTGTTCTAAATAGATTTTTTTTTAATAATAAAATGTCACGCCTGTCATGTTATGGTTGTTACCAATGTTTTGCCCCGATCTCCTTTGTGCTCACTATGCTTGACGACATATCGTCACTCCCCTCCCGTTCTGTGCCCACATATGTGTGTACTTTCTGTACACAGCTCTTCTGTTATTTAAATGAAGACAATTTAATATCTAAAATTGTATCATAATATAAGATGACTTATCTGCTATATTAGCAGTTATTTTCGATCAAGAAATAAAATTTGCAGAGATTATGTCATAACTGTCAAACTTAGAAAAACAGTATTTTTTATTTGGAGGATAAAGTGGTAAAATTATCACTTTTTTATATGATGATACACTTTCCAAAGCGTAGTTCCAACTTCCGTTAAAAGGTGACACCACTGCATAATGTATTAATTACACGCATTTGTATGGTGAAATCCGCAAGTCTACTATCTTATTGTACATGATTATTGGTATTACACATGATGTTTGTTGATATTTTAACTTTTCAGGAATTGGAACTTAAAATTGACTTTTTTAATTTTGAAGGTCACCTTGAATCACAAAAATAATTCCCAAAAATAGTTTACCAGTCAAAATCCCATAAAAATGAGGTATTACACATGCTCTTAGCTTTATTTAGTAAAAATCGAATTTTCTATTACTTCACCTTGAAGTTGCCCTTTTGACATTAAAGATGACCTTGAATCATGAAAATAAAATAACGAATGGATTTTCTACTCAAAATTACACAAAGCGGCCATCTTGGATTTCCGGACTTTTATGAGTCAGATTTTGATAGACTTTTTTTAGTCATTGACTATATCCAGTGGGATAGAAAACCGTTGAGAAACCTTCTGTTTTAATTTTTTTGAGTCATAAGGTAGATCGACCCGTCTAAGCAGAACATTGTGTGATTGAATTATGATTACATTATTGTATGATTCACTCGGAACATGTTTCTAATGACAATATCCTGTATTTATGTACAAAGGAAGCCTCTGAACAACAAAAAAAAGTGCGGAAATGAATTTCCCGTGTTCAATTTAAACAGCAAAAATACACATTTTCTGGGCAATAATTAAAAGTACCCATAGGTGACACTTCAACATGCTCAGGGATTCTTCTAATATGGTGTCTGGACAACAATATTCTACAAAGAAAAGGAAAACATTGATAGGCCTAACCCAAAAGTCCTGGTCAGGTCAAAATGAAGGACTTGACTGCCTGACTAATACCCCCCCCCCCCCAATGAACATTTCTTCATTAATCGCCCTAATAGTTGAACTAGGGTTAAGAATATGTCAAAACTTATTACCCGGGTCTAAGTAATGGCATTGATTGGTCAGTATTTGGAAAACAATATATGCGACGACCTTCGATGATGCTAGCCAATGGGGATCGGCAATGATGTATCAATGTCAATGAGTCCCTCGTGCTGAGTTTTCGCAATCTTTTAATATTGGGCATCGGTCACTATGAGGCGTCATTTAGGCCGTCACTGTACAAATCTTATAAAAATGTTTTGTGTTTGCCGGGTTAGTACTTATTATTAACTATCATTGTTCTTTGTGGAAACAGCTTCATTTACTTATTTGTTATCTTACTTCGTCAGATAGGCCCTACTTGATGGCAAACACTTTCAGTTCAAATAACAGTTATTGGATTGCTTATTCATAAGCCTAGCTGGTATATTTCCAAAGTGATTTTTCCTAGATTTTCGATCATTTTTGATTTAACATTACACATGAAAAATGCCGAGACGTTTGAGAAGGACACTGGGGCTAAATCTTCTTTAATCAGCCGTCAAAACAGCTTAGGTTGTTCACCTCACTCTGGACCTCAATAAAAACTATGTTGTTGATCGGAAGACATAGTTAACTGATATTACAGTGACATATTGGCAGATCCCGGCATAGTATTTCTGTGGCAGCTCCAACATATAAGTGATCGTAAGCGAAATGTTTTCTGCCCTACATAGCATACACGAAGGCCCAGTGGTTTCTGATCGACCTGTCTGCCCCAGAGAAATGTATTCACACTTATTATAGCTGTTATATTTCAAAGTTTATTTCTCGAGGATGGCGCAACCGGTCACTTTGGATTGACGCCTCTAGACAAAAATGGCGGGACACTGGGGCCAACTACCTTTTTAAAAATCAACCATCGAACCATCTTAGCCAGAAAATCATCATGAAAGTTAGGTTTTTCACCTTTTAAAAACTATGATTTTTTGTTGATCGGAAGACATCGTTAACTGATATAGTTACAGTGTCATGTAAGCAGATCAGAGGCGGCTCCATCCCAGCAAACATGAGACGTTGGCCCAACGTTGGTTTACTGTCGGACAAAACTAATATTTACCTTCCTATTGTTTCTTGGACACCATAAAAATATTGAACCTCGCCATGATATTTCCGCACATCCCGTCATATTTTATTTTGCACCGAAATGCCGTTGCCATCTGTAGTTTGTAGCAACAACACCAGGGGATCACCATTATTTGATTATCCTTATCAATAGATTAACTTTACTAAATACTATATGGAATTTATATTTAATTTTTAAATAAACAAATATATTATAACGATATTATATATTTACTATATCATGCTCATTTACTCCCTACTCATCGAGCATAATATGGATTGGTTTGTCTGCCGTACGAAATATAATAGCATATTTCCTTAATGCTAGTCCACCTGCAAATGGCTACTGACAATAATTATTTCTCACATTAATCAGGTGAAGATACATGTCCGTATACAACAGCAGAAGCTAATCCTTCTGTGTTTGGTATCCTAAATAAGGACGGTGAACTAGAACACAATCAGATGTGCGAACAAGGAGTTGTTTTTCTTGACAGTGATGATCAATGCCGATGTGATGACAAACGTAAGTGGTTTAACATTGTTTAATATTTTCTTCATATATATATATATATATATATAACGATGATGTCATTTAATATCGCTGCTATTTGTCAGATGGGGGACTGCTTAAAATGCGTCTCAAGTTTCACTTTTCGCGTTCCCAAAACCTAAAATAAGCCCAAGTATCGCGCGCCTGACTTCGACTGAAGAAGCTGAAGGTGATGATAATGAGGAGGGGGTAAGAGGGAGGAGAGGAGGTGAAGGAGGAGAAAGGGGAGGAAGATGGGGAGAGGAAGATGAAGAGAAAGAGCACAATATAGAGGAGGAGAATAAGGCAGAAAAGGAGGAGGAAGAATATAAGGTGAAGGAAGAGGAGAGAAGGAAGAAGATGAAAGAGATGTGGAGGGCAACAAAATAGGGGAAAGGAGGATGAAGAAGAGTAGGTGAGTAGGTGAAGAAGATAAAGGAAGAGAGAAGGAAGGAAGAAGAAGAGGAGGAAGAAGAAGAAGAAGAAAAGAAGGAAGAGAAAAAAGATGCTTATGATAATGATGATGAGGAGGAAAATTAGGCAAATAGGAAGAATATGGTGATGAAACGGTAGAGAAGCTAGGAGACAAAGATGATCAGAAATGGAGGAGTTGAAAAAAGAGGAGGTGAAAAAGAAGAAGGTGAAGGGGAAGGAAGGGAAGGAGGAGTAAGAGGAGGAGGTGAAATCCTTTATCTTCCTGCCCCTCTTTCCCACCTCCCCCTTCTTCCTTCTCATAATCATCATTGTCTCACCAGACCCTCAGTGAAGTCAGGCGCGTGAAACGTGAAACTTTCAGGTGCGTAGCGCGAAAAGTGAAATTTGAAGCCCGTTTTAGGCTGTCCTATCAAAGGGAATATATGTCTTTGTTTAATAGTGACTGACTGCAAGTGCATTATCTTCATTGACTTTGTTGGAAATGTAAAGGATCACAGCTGTAACGAAGCCGTCGTTTCCAACTCCGACCTACCAGTAAGCCTAAGACCTGGTATCATGGGCGATGCGGGCTTTTTCAGGTCCGTATTATTGTTTTAATTCGTAACGCTGGAGATACACAAAATAAAGTCACAAAAAACTTTGTTTTAATGTCGACTATAATTTATTTTTAGGTGCTCAGTGAAACATTTTCTCAATATTCAGCAGATGTTGTGTTTGTTGGGTAGCTGGCCCCGCATTGGCGTACAAGTTCCGATTATATCGTAGGCTTCATGATGGTCAAGATGGCCATCTCGACGAATTTGAAGCCTACGATATATCGTAACTTGCAATAAAACACACCACTACAATATATTCTTTGTCCAATCACTACATTCTAAGATGGAATTGGAGTGTTATTGTTAATCAAATACAGACCAATTATCATGGCGAGCCTGTGGTGCTATAATCAGTCGATGGTAGGCCTACGGTTCTATAATCAGTCGATGTATCTAGTCGATGTATCTAGACCGAGCTGTTGAATATGAGGGATCCTCATTATGTTCGGATGTGTTTTAAGTCAGTTAAAAACCTCGGAGCTCTACATTCTTAGCTGTGGAAAAGGCCTCGGCATTCGACCTCGGCCTTTTCCACAGTTAAGAATGTAGAACTGTACCGGCTTTATTCTATACCATGGAATACGGCTCAGATCCCGTTTTAGTCCGAGAACCCGGAGTGTTTTCTTTATTGTTTAGGTCTAAATGTCCGGTCAGTTGTTTCCATAGTGAAAATGTTTCAGGAATTAAAATCTGGAGCTCTTATAACCCTAAGGTGGCAGGTTTTTTTTCAAATTGACTTTAAAGTAGGGTTATTTTTTGTCAAAATTATAACACGTGTAAAGCAATATACACATGTACATGTTCCAATGTAACAAATATTACGTGATTATAATAATAATCGCTAGATACCATACATTTTCCTATTATTTTAAAATACAATAACCACCTTTGGGTTTGAAAGGGCGTCAAATTATAATTTTTCGCTCCTTGTGGCAATAACTAGAGTGAACATACACATTTATAGGCATTTATATGAATACAAATTATTCATAAACTTATTGGTAAGTTTCAATTTGCCATTAGTGCATAATAATATTATTTGAGGGCACCCTACTTTAAAGTCGATTTAAAAAAAACCGGCTACCTTTCGACTGGTACAAATTCCAGATGCGCATTCCTGATATATTTTTCCTATAGAAACAACCAACCGGCTTCTATTCACGTTAATCCAAATGTTCAAATAATACTTGAATATAAGAATACTTGATAACTACCATCTTTTTATTTGCTATTTTAGACAAAATAACCACCTTTGGGTCTGAAAAAGTACTAAATGTAAATTCCTGGCCCTTTGTGACCATAATTAGATTACAAGTACAAAATTATAGTTATGTATATAAAGAAAAAATAACAATAAACCTATATGTCCGTTATCATAGATTTATTTGAGGGTACCCCACTTTAAAGTCAATTTAAAAAATAACTGCCACCTTTGGATTTGTAAGTGTTCAAGATTTGAATTCCTGAGATATTTTACCTATGGAAACAACTGACCGGACATTTGGATGCTCACCCACTTGACTTTAAGGTGTGGGTCGCTGTACAACTCAGTACTTTAGGCCTTACAGCGCGGGGATCGACTTTGGAGACGTCAGATTTTGACGTCTAAAGTCGATCCCGCACTGTAAGAGTAAACATATTTATAATGACCGTAGGCCCGTAACATAAATTGGAGAGAAACATTAAATTTTATATGCAAAGCTTGGGCGAAGAGAAAGACATGTTTATATTTGTAATACCTTCCTCCTCGGCACACTGTATACGTTTTGTTTGTTGCAACCTTGTATAAAGTATAAGCCAAATTGGCCCGGCATATCCTATTGTTCATGACCATGATATTTATGTTGATGTTGTATATGTATATGCATGTCACTATAATAAATAAATACTTACAAATGAATCAGGAAGACCTAATTAAGACATTTATGGTGATTTAAATTGAAAAAACCCTTTCGTCCCCATTGTTTATACGAAATTATTTCAGCGCTTTAAAATGTGATGTTATTCATTGAAAACCATATAAAACCCACTAGGCTTTTCTATAGTCTAATTCAAATACTATGGCTTAGGATGAGTTTCCAAGTTCCAAATTCTGAATTTTGCCTTCCGACTTCCACTTTTTCGAGTCTTGGCTTCCAACTTCGCCTTCCAACGTCGAAAGTCTCCTATCTAAAATTGGTTGACTTGAGATTATAATGACTGAAATACGTGTCATCTCATACAGCTCTCAAGGCTGATGTGTATTTACAACAACTAATCTATCTTTGAGAAAATAGTACTGCTCGCAATCCCTAATGTGTACATAAACCTAGATTCCAACGCAAACATTCTAGTTTTGAGTCAGTATATTTCCTATCTTTTATTGAAATCTGATTTTAATTATTTTACTGAAATTTAACCTAGGTATGATTTCGTTATGCAGAGGGTTAAGGCCGCACAAAGAGAATGGACGTCATTTATCTACGGATGTTATGAACGGGATATTTTCTACGGACTGTGACCCCAAACACGGACAGACGCAACTGACAGTGGCTCTCTGGTTCAAATATACGGTACGTAATAAGGTGGTAATTGGGTATTTATCTCGACGTATAAAACTCACTGTAACGGGGATGTCATTTAATCCTTTAATCGCCGGTGCCGCATGTATTCGGGTTTTCATTTTTATTAGACCATTAAATACCACATTTTCAATATGTTACAGATGAAAGGTGACATCAACCAGCAGGATTTGAAATTAGTTAACATCAATTTTGTCAAACTTAATAATTTTCGCTCACATGAAGTTGTGGATCGCTTCAGCGAGACACAACTTCAAGTGGGTGAAAATTGCAATTGAATAATTTGGCGGTTAAAGGGTTAACTGACACATTTGAATGGGATGTTGTGCTCGCGTGTTTTCCTAACTTAGACAGACATAAATTTCCGTGTACAAAGATCATTTGTTATATTTTTTTTACTTATTGTTCAAAAATGATGTTGTACAAATGATGTTGTAAATGCTGCTTCCATATGTCCTCAGCGAGATGCAGTGATGGTTGTTATGTGAGTTATCAAGGTCAAGTGTGAAAAGATTATAATGTGAATCAAAGTGGTGAAATATTGTTTTCTGCTATAACTTATATTTAAAGGAAAAAATACATGTCATTTTCAGCTCTCGATTCATCATGAGACACTTCGGCTAATGCATTTCTCAGTTTCAAAAAAATATATAATTTACCTTTTTTTAACAATTACATAGCAAGCAATACTCTTGGTTGAAATTATTCAATTTTTTAAAACAAATCGGCTATTTTTCTGTATTTTCCATGACTACCATTTAATATACTACTGTATCATAAATTCATAATTTGAGGAACTATAAGTTATAATCTTGTTTAGCGTGTTTAGGGTATGTTAACTGTAATACTGACTAATTTTAATTCACAATCGTGTCTTGACCGAGCTCATGGCAGTCATCTTGCATTTATTGCTTTTATTAAAGCGATCTTGTGTTCAGTTGAATGGCTTGAAACCTTGTATTGTATCTGGGGTTTTTTTGGGTCTATTCCTTAAGCCCATTTTGAAATTCGACCGAAATGAGGCTCTGCAGCCCATCTGCAAATAGCTTTTATGTTTATCCTAGTATTCTGGAGACAAAGCCAACAAGATTTCCAGCTTGGTCAGTTATTGTGATGTGAACAACGATCGTTCTCTTTACATTGAGATTCGAGTCGACGTCGTCTGTGCTGGGCTGAAGACATTGGGCAATGTAATAGTGGAAATGTGTACGACAGACACGGTAAGATATATTTCTACTTCTGATTAAGAAGCTGTGGACGATTATGGCAGGCTGAATAATTAACACTCCACGAGTCGTATGACACACCCACTCAAGAGCATTACCATGAACATTTGATCAGAAATTTGTGATATTATGTGGTTTGAAGTGTCAAATGTAGCAGACAGATTCAAGAAAATCAAAGCAAATAATAATAATAATAATTTGAGTATTTATATGGCGCACATATCCAGCCTAGGGCTGCTGATAGCGCCTTACATCATATTATCCCTGGTCGTTCGTTCGTTAATGTACCATTTCAACTCCCTCCTCTCATTCACATTCAATAATCATGATAAGTTTCAATTGTATTTCCGAAATTGAAAAAGGATGTTTCACAGGGATGATTATTGACAGCCTGGCATAAGTGACAGCCTGGCATAAGATGTTTTCTAAATATCCACAATGGGTAAAAAATTAGTGTGATTAGTACCAGGCAAAAATATAAGCAGTGTTTGAAAAATTCAGTGGGGATAGAGTGAAGATAACATGTTTTGCTAGGTTAATTTACAATACAATTAGATTCGCAGTTTCATCACTATTTTTGCTCAAAGTATTTTCCTAATTTTGTTAATTTTGGACGCAATTCAGAAAGTAATTTGATCAGATATATAAAAAACATTGTTTATTGTTTTTCGACGTTTTTGTGGGGTTATCTGCTTTTTCATTGGTACAATCTGTATTGTTTTTACATCGTACATTATTCATCATTTTTACATAGATTGGCTAGTAGGCTATATGCCCTAATTATGTTTTTTCGTGTGAATAGTTTGTAAAGGTGATTTTTTTACTGATTCCCATTTGTAAAATAGTAGTGATGAGTGAATAATAGGTCTGTCGTTTTTTCTAAATCCAAAATGGTGCCTCAGATCGAGTTTAGAATACTGTGTATCGGGTCTGATACATCCCAGTAAACACAAAACATTTGTACAACATTTATACAACGTTGGCCCAACGTCTTCGACGTTGGTCCAACATTGTATAAATGTTATACAAATGTTCTGTGTTTACTGAGATGTCGCCGTACTCAGAGGTTACCAGCTCCCGGCAGGGGTGTGCGGGGAAGATTGGCTTACCCTTACCCTCGAATGTACATTCAAAGCTGATAAAATACACACAAAAAACACACTTGAATACACAGATTTTGGCCAATACACACGATGTTTTTGGAATAGATGATCAGCGTAGTCTGAGTGTAAAGTGTACACAATATATGTGATTAAAATCATGAAAAGACCACCTTTCATTTAATATGCATCATATCTGGAAAACCGCGCCAGACAGCTAGACCATTACTATAGAACAAAATGTGCAGTTTCAGGGAGGGGAATTTGTACCCTAAAAAAATTAATCTTGATCAAATTCAAAATGGGCGACTTGCGGCCATAATGTCTTTAATATGCGTAATATCTGGTAAAACCGTGCCATATATGTAGACCATTAGCCTACTCTAAAACAAAATGTGCGGTTTCAGGGAGGGATATGCTCTAAAAAATTCAACTCGATCAACATGATAAATTTCAAGATAGCAGACATGCGGCCATTATTGACTTTAAACTAGTGTTCAACTGCAAAATGCGCATGCCTGGGGAGGTCAAGTGTAGGCCAACAGTTGCCTATTGAGTACATATTTACGGCATTAATATAGCCACTGAACTGATTACAAGATACTACTTAAACGATACATTGATCCAATGCTGTTTCAATGCTAGGCCAACGTCTGCGACGCTGGCCCAACATTGAACCAACATTGAATAAATGTACAATGTTTGAGAGAAAGTCCTCCTGCAGCCCAGCAAACACAAGACATTTGTATAACAGTTGACCACACCTTTAATATGTGTAATATCTGGAAATATCTCTATAACATGACCAATTTGAAATAATTGATCATATGATATAGTGACAGTCAACTTTTTTAAAGTTATAGTTAAAAGTGATTTTCAAATTATACTTTTTTATCTTTTAATCGCTGATCAGAGGGTGAAGCCTAATTCCGTCGCCGACGAGCCTTGTTAATATTGCAAAATAACATTTTGATGTCGGCATGCAACTTTACGTCATTGAAATGAATGACGGAATAGGGCACTATACTGTCAGGATATGACAATATAATATCAGGATAATACACTTTAACATCACAATATTGCATTGAATAATGTGAGCAGGATATGACATTTGAATATTAGGATATGGCACTGCACTGCACTGCATGTTTTTAAAGGAATCAATCACTTCTCCAATTGTCCTTGTGCACTTCGTATTTGGAAACTTCGACTTCGCCTCTGTTTTCAAATCACCTGGTCGGGATTAAATCTGACAGGTACCATCTAAACATAATCACCTCCAAACACACGCTATTGTATAATTAAAACATACTTTTACAGATCACGAAGGGTGAATGGTACTATGTATCCCTGGTGTATGGAGAACCAAATCTGGATCTATTCGTGACTACTGAAGCTGACTACCCGACCTGTGGACAACTCAATCCAGGCTCTACCTGTTCGGCAGCCGCCACTCAACCTCAGTCAGGTAAATAGCCTACTATTGTTGAATATTAATGTTTACTCCTTTATTCACCAGATGTCTCTTCGGCGCGGGTATCTCGAAAACCCCCTCGACCTCCTCAACCCCCTCGCCCCTCGACCCACGACCCTCGACGTATTTAAAAAAAAGTTTTTGTTTGTTTATATAATTATAACTTTTGAATAATAATGAAATGAATCGGGCTTTAGGCCACCTTTGTGCACATATAGGCTAAACTGGGCCAGGATAACCTCCTGAGGATGGTGAGATGATTGAAATGACACTGTCCTCCAGACACAGGATTCGAAATTCGAGCCCTGGCGGTCTGAGGCCGAGCACGCTACCTCTCGGTCACGGAGGCTCCCCACAATACTGACTTTCACACGTGGATGGGGAAGAAACATTTTTTGTTTCTTTCAAACCGCCGAGACCGGGAACCGAACCTTGAACTCTGGCGTGAAAGGCAGCGGTGCTAACCACTACCCTAGGGCCCCCGCCCTTGTATAATAATACCATTCGGGAAACATAGGCCTCCTGTGATGTTAACCTGGCTATCAAGTGATGTTGGCTGACCGTCTGCTACGCTGGTCCAGCATTCACCCGACGTTGGCTTAATGTATCTTGTTTAGCCTACTGGGTGGCCATGGATTGGCGCGATAATACACAATAAAACTATAGTTTTATGAATACACATAGACCTACAGCTGGCCAAACACATTTTATTGTTGGGTCACTGTTTACGACGCTTGCCTAACTTTAACCCAAGCATGGGATTGAATGCCTCCTGTTTTTTGGTGCGTAAAAAAACACTCGCCAGTCATATCACCCCAATATCAATCGTCAGCTTCATTCAGTCACACGCATTGGCACCTGCATCGCATGTGGTGTGCCAGCGTTACTGAGGTTGGGCCAGCATGAATCCAACATGGGTTCAATGCTTCGTGCTTGCTGTGCTTAGCTATCATTGGACTGGAACAATGTTGGGCCAGCGTTAATGTAGGACAGTGGAGGGACTCAGATGACAGTCTATACGCATCAAGTGCCAGCATAATTATATTGCGTATCGTGCCTCTCCTCAAAATATACTTGAGGCGTTCAGCTAATGTCGTCGCAGACGGTGAGCCAACATTGACCTGATATTGTTTCCCGAATTTTATAAATAGACTAGCATAAAAAAAATAATAAAGTCGAGTGTCGAGGGTCGTGGGTCGAGGGTCGTGGGTCGAGGGGGTCGAGGGGGTTTTCGAGATATCCAATAATATCACATTTTGTATTATTAAAAGTAGATTTTTGGCCTTTGCAGTTAAAGGCATTGTAAATTCATATGATTTATACATTTCTAGTGTGTAATACGACTGAATAACCTCTTTTTTGCACTAGTGTGTAATACGACTGAATAACGTCTTTTTCTGAAATGCCTGTTCATACATCATTTAGTTATCAGCACCAATACGCTGTCGTGCAAAAGCAAACGGCAGTAACTGCGTACTACGAAAGTATACTGTTACTGCTGTTTGCCGAATTGTAATTGCAGTTTGTGCTTTGATCAAGACCATGATCTGCTTCTCCAGCGAGAGAAGTCGTTCAGCCATTGTTGGTTTAATGTTGGGCCAATGTAATAGACGTCAGGACAATATTAAATATACATTGTGGAGTGCCTGGCGTTTTTGCGAGTGGTGACGACGCACTCAGTCCTGTTGATGTCATCACAGGATGTGATGATGTTCTCGTAGCTCTACCGTATATTGCCGGTTAGTAACCCACCCCGGTTTATCACTGGAAATATGTTTGGTAAAATTGCTAAAAAATTGACAGGTGCGGTTTATAACCAGACATTCTGTGTGAGCCATGACGATTTGCGGTGAAAATAAGAGTGTTTGCCGGGTCTGGCAACCAACTGACAGACAGGGTAGGCCTATCGTCACCTGCGTTGGTGTGAGCTTTGACACTTGACTATGAAGTCAATTAACCATCTGCGTCCCAATGTGAATAATAATAATATGGACTATATGCAAGCAAATTTAAAATCATGTAAATTGAAATATACTTGTCGGCTGAAAGCAGAAATAATTAGTTCTAAATGTTAATGAAATTTCACGATGGTAGATGATTTTAAACGTCACATATAATAGAAATATCACGGTATTGTTATTGTCCATAGGGCTGAGATCGTCGTCATAACAGTCTAATTGGAGCTGTAGAAGTACAAAGCGAAGGGCGGCGATAGTGCTGGGGAAAGCTAATAGGCATTAACTGTTCACTTGTGATCACTTGTAGTTACTGCCTTTTGGCTTTGTAAAACGTTATACTACTACCCCAGCGTCTAAGACGTTGCTTAAGTATTATACAAATGTTTTGTGTTTACTGTACAATGTTTGGACAGTAGTCCACCAGGTGCTGTTCTCTTGGTAGACACAGCCGGCCGATATTGGGTTTAACCTTCATAACCCCCTCGATCCTCTTGAACCATCACCCACAACCCTCGACCAACAAGTCCCTCGACCCACAACCCCTCGATCTACAACCACTTCCATCCACAACAACATATTTTTATCCCATTAGATGGTAACCAAATAGTTGGCAAGGTCGCCAGTCACAGCCCGAAAATGGAAACGAAGTGTCAGGCAGGCTAGTAACCAAACATTTATACTTCAAGTAGGCCTAATAGGCCTATATCGAGAAGTTCCCACGTTCAAAAGTTCCCACGTTCCGAGAACTTCAAGTCACCATGCATATGAGACCCACTGCAGGCAGTTAAATCAATTATATAATTGTTGTCAACAAAACTGTTAGGGGGGCACTATTCAATCACCGGATGTATATTTATTATTACTATCATTTTTAAAAGGACTAAAAAACATTGGTTGATCCATTATTATTATTAGGATTTTTTTGTATACTACATCATCGCTAACCTTAACTGAATGACAGGCAGTTTGCCCTGGTCCTGTAGATTGGTTTACTATCACTAAGTGAAAGTTTGAGTTGGCTGTGCCTGTCGTGCGAGTTGACCCGGATACCAGGTACGTCTCAGTCTCAGGCCAATGTCTCAGGCTGTCAGTATCACTTTCGGGAATAGACCTGTGGTTGGTGACTGTAGTCTAAAAATCTAAACTTAGACTAGCTACTACTAGTAGTAGGCCTACTACTGCTATATAGGCCTAGCCTTACGGGATTTAATTACCAATGTTTACGAAATTCTTAAATAATTTATAATAAGGTGTCACGCAATTAATTAGTCTACTTAAAATCTAAGCGAGATCGGAAAAGCCTCATGATCAAGATGTTTCAGAGCATTCGACATTCGTTGGAAAGCCCGGGCAGCCCGTCTACAGGGCTAGCTTTTTTTGTAAACTCTACCACAGTCTGGCCCAGAATGCACTGGGCACCACTTCCTGTCAACCTAATGGGCCACACAAAGATAGCGAATACAGTATCGTCGCGCCCTGGAGGGGCGCGACAATGAATACAACTGAAGTCTCTACAGGGTGGCACATGCAGACTCTCAGCTCAGTTTCCCCTAATTGCAAGGCATCTTGGATTTTACATGTTGTTTTTACGTATATTTTAGTGTATCCGGCCAATTGCCCCCGGGACAAACCCCCCCCCCCCCGGACAATTGCCCCCAGACAAATGCCCCCGTGGACACGGAGATCAGCCCCCTGGCCAATTGCCCCCCATTCCAATAGCCCCTAGGTCAAATGCCCCCCGTTGTTTTTAAAGAAGTTTTTTGCGAATATACAAATGAACAAATTGTATACATAAACCTGTGTACGTACATACATACATACACCTGCCCTAATTCTTGCTAATGTAGGGCATGGCTTCATCACACCTACCTTAATTCACATCTATCTTAGTTCTCCCTAATTTATTAGTGGTTGTATTTTAAGTATATATATGCGTGATATTATTATTTCAATTACATAGCTAAAAAATATAAATTGGCTGAAAATATTTAATGTGTAATCACGTACTATATATTTACTGGCCCCTGGAACCTGTGATATTACACCGAGATATTATTTGTAAATCACACCTTGTCGCTCAGTTAATACATGGCTTCATCACACCTATATTAATTCATATATATACTGTGAAGTCGCAGGTCTGCCGTAGATATATCATTCCCATATAAATTAACACCTGGCTTCCTAGCACTGTTATCAGGGTATAGCTTCTTTAAAATGCTATATAATGAAGATGGTCCTTTCATTCATCATATTATTTCGAAACGGTCAATATGGAGTGGAAATAATGACTGTTGTTCAATAAACAGTTTATTATATGTTTTTTAAACTTCATTTAAAAAAAAACGCGGGGCATTTGACCGGGGGCTATTAGCATGGGGGGCAATGGGCCAGGGGGATGATGTCCGGGGGAGGGGGGGCTTGTGTCCGCGGGGGGCGTTTGTTCGGGGGCTTTTGTCCGGGGGGCTTTTATCCCGGGGGCAATTGGCCTAGAACCATATTTTAGATCCAGCAGCCCTCTTGAATTATATTGCCTTGTTTGCGTTTACCTTAGATTTTGGTGGCCATCTTCGATGTCAAATAATATGGCGCACACCAAATAATTGTTATCACTGATTTTGGTGCGCCCCAAATAATAATGCATCGGTGCGCACCAAATTATTTGGTGCATGCCAAATAATTCAAATAATTTATTTTAAATACTATAAAGTACTGAAATAACAAACATTTTTTTAAAGATACAGATTATATTTACTCGAAATAGGTTGTGTTATTGCTCATTGTTGTGTGTAGCCTCGGCCTGTGGTTCAAATATTGTGTTGAATTACATATGTTATATTAAGTTGTGTTACCATGGTTACAGCTTATAGTGTAACTATTCGTTACAGGATGTGCGTAGTATTGTGTCCGTGGTTCACCTGGTTCACATATTGTGTTGAATTACATAGGCCTACTGTGGATCTAGTAATATTCGCGGGGGTTTAATTTTCGCAAATTTAGCGTGGAAGACAAATTTCTCTCGAAAATTATTATTATAATAGCGCCACTAGAGAAAAATGGTAATCCGCGAATTCTAAACTAAAATTCGAAACTAAAATTCTCAAAAAATTAAACACGCGAAAATTACCAGATCTACAGTGTGTTATGAGTTGTTTTACCATGGTTACAGCTCATAGTGTAGCTGTTTCTTATAGGATGTGCGTAGCCTCGTGCCTGTGGTTCACATAATTATTGTGTGGTTCTGAATTTGTGTTGCTGCTCATGGTGTAGCTGTTTTGTTACAAGATGTGTTTAGCATCGGGCGTGTCTTTCACATATTGTGTTGGGCGGGGGCCCTAGGGTAGTGGTTAGCACCGCTGCCTTTCACGCCAGAGTTCGGGGTTCGGTTCCCGGTCTCGGCGGTTTGAAAGAAACAAAAATGTTTCTTCCCCATCCACGTGTGAAAGTCAGTATTGTGGGGAGCCTCCGTGACCGAGAGGTAGCGTGCTTGGCCTCAGACCGCCAGGGCTCGAATTTCGAATCCTGTGTCTGGAGGACAGTGTTATCTCATTCATCTCACCATCCTCAGGAGGTTCTCCTGGCCCAGTTTAGCCTATATGTGCACAAGGTGGCCTAAAGCCCGATTCATTTCATATCATTTTCTCATATTGTGTTGAATTACATAGGTTAGAGGTTGTGTCGCAGCCCCAAGTGTAACTGTTTGTTACAGGAGGTGTGTAGCCTCAGCATGTGATTCATATATTCTGTTCTATTACATTGCTGTTCTTCGCTGTGTTATGCTCATAATGTAACTGCAAACAATTTTTTTTTTATAACATTTGTACAACGTCGGCTCAACATCTTCAACGTTGGTACAACATTATACAAATGTTATACACATGTTTTGTGTTTACTGGGTAGCTATGCAGTGTTTGGCCACGTGACTGTGGGTCACATATTGAGTTGAATTACATAGGTTCTTCGCTGTGTTACTGCCCATAGTGTAACTGTTTTCTTGCAGGATGTGTGGAGCCTCGGGCTTGTGGTTTGGACATTGGAGCTGGTGGAAAGTCGTGGAAGGATGATTACTTCTTTGTTGGCTTGATGGATAACGTAAGTAGACCTATAGATGTAGATATTTACTACTATAAAGAAGAAAATAGTGTAATACAAATTGCTGAAAATGTATAGTTTAATATCATGTAGGCCTACATTAAATAAAATGTGCAACATGTATGATAATATAGATTGAAGACAAGTGTAGTAATTGTGCATTTGTTTCCCATCATATAAATATCATATCAATGTAATTATACATACTCTAAAATATATTTAGAAGCGTAGTGCTTATATTTTTATGCAAAATGGCCTTGTCGTTATAATTGACTGATACGGCACACATAAACAAAAACGCGTGTACACCTACATACAATAACATAATTGTATGTGTTCTTTGTTATATAGGTACAAGTGTGGAGAGAGGCCTACTTTTGGGCCTGTTCATCACCTCCACCATAATCTGACGGCTGGTACGCAACGATGTCAGCACCTGACACCACATAGGCCTACATGATACAGACATTTTCTGTATTACCTTAATATGTTTAAATTGCCTGTGGCTGTGATTTATTTTTTTTAGTGACGTTATCAAGTTTTGTTTATCGATATTTCACCTCGCATGTTTTTTACAGATAAATTTTTTTGTCAATTTTTTGTTTCAGATAATATCATGATATATTCTAATAAATAACAACGGCATTTAAATTGGCACATTTGGTCTTGATCATTTCTAAGTATTAAATTTATTATTTTCAAATATTTAAATATATATTTGAAAATATAGTGGAATACAGATGTAATAGGCCTAAGTCCATTTTGCCTTAAATTTAAAACTATATTGTATGTATCCATTCAATGCTTTCATTTCACACCTGCGGGTAATATATTATATTATAATAGGCCTAATTATCGGAACGTGCGCTCCAGAAGCGGTTTCACACTACGACAACTAAAAGGCCGATTCATAAATATTCTTCTCGTGATCATTGCTGAGGTTATCGCCTCGCGTTAAGCCCTACTTGACTTTCTTCAATGGCATCACACAGATGAGAACGAGATCCAGTACATTTTGTCATACGAAAAATGAACTCTGAGATCGCAATATCAACGACAATGACGACCAACGGTGACCGCAGCTAGTCAGTATAGGCCTAAGCAAGGAAAATAGAATCAGATTCTTTTTACCTTGGTATAAGTAGCCTAATCATCTGGAGCGACCAAGCCATCGTCAGTTCTTGCCTCCTAAAGTACAAAGAAAAATTCGACGGCAAAAATGTTGTCATTATGTTGGAAGAAGGAATAGCAGGTTGACTATTCGTCTAAAAAATATATTGCTATTGGTGTGACATGCTAATTTATTGGCGTAGATAGCTGCTTCAGTGATTCTGGTACCGTATAATGCAGTCAGAAAACACAGTAAAATCACCTAATGCTGTTTAAATGTCGGGCCAGCATCGAAGACTCTTGGTCAACAGCATTGGGTGAATGCCACGTGTTTTCACAAAGTATACAGCAGACCCAGTGATGGATTAGTGTTGGGCCAGCGTCGTAGACGATTGACCGACATTAAATCAGCAATGGGCTGCGATGCTGACCCGACATTTAAACCGGAATTTGGTGGGCAGGCCTACATCCTCTGTACGAGGTACATCGTAGGCAAGTATTCAAAGCACCGGCGATGGTGGTAGAAGAAATACACGTTGAAGATATATTTTAACTTGTCTCCTTGGTTCTTCTCTAATTATATCCTGGACATTTAGGATTCTGGCCCATGAAGAAGACCAACATACTGGTTTGTTTAGAAAATATTAAACTCAAACAGACTAAAGCCGGGCCTCGGAGCTCGAGAACTCCTGTTCTAGTTTCCCATAAACTTAATGCTAGCCAATTCTGAAAAATTTCAGCTGATATTTTTTTAAAGAATTTGTAAGAAAGCTGGCAGACAGCTAATCGCTCTGAGAAAATTGTCTTTTTATCTTAGCAGCAGGGCTAATTTGACTCTTTCCAGAGCGTTCATCCTCAGCCACTTTCAATACTGCTCAGCCGTCTCGTATCACTGTAGTGCTCCAAATGCTGGATGTATTGAAAAGATTCAGGAGAGGACTCTGAAGTGTGTTTATTTCAACCATACCGCCTCATATGAGTCCCTACTGAATAAACCGCAATTTAAGAAATTCTGAACAAATCCTGAAAATTCCTCTCACGAAGAGGGTGCGACGTGGAAGAAAATCCTTTTGCTTGTTGGCCCTCAAAATCTGGAACTCTTTGCCAGAGAGGGCATTGAGAATAAACTGAGAACCCAAAACTTTGAGAGATGGTCTGCGAGCATTTTTTTCTATTTAATTGAGAGCATAATAGATGTAGGTCCCTTGACAAAATGATGTGATATAGTATTTTAATTAATATTAAATACCAAATGTTTTACGTAAATTTTAACCATATAATTTATTTTCTCATATACATCATATTATTTATTTTCTCATATACATTATATAATCTTTAATCTATTTTTGTGTGCTAATTTTTTTATGTAACTTTTAACCACCATATAATTTATGTTCTCATTTATATTATTTGTCTATAAAATCCTTAATGATGGTGATGGCTGTCCATGAGGGCTGTTGATGACATGTTGTTAGCGAAAACACCCGACAACCACATTAGCATATTGCTTAGCTTTTAGTTTCGAAATGTGTTTTTTTGCCGAGCAAGTATTTTATTTATCAGATCACCATTGTATAATTTAAAATTAATGTTGGATGAAAAATAATTTTTAATAAGTTATAGGACGAGCCCCCACACCTCCAGATAAATTAGCTTGACAATGTTGGTTTCACTATAAGCAGACAGGTTTTTGACCACGGGAAATAGAAATATAGATCTATTGACAATTAATCTAATGACAATTTCTATTGTTTCCAGTCGGCATTATCTAGCCGAAAAGCGAGTGGACTAAATTTCATCATGCATTATTAAACGTCTACCAGTAATTATTTTTTAATAATGTAGAGTGCATCTGAGGTCAACTCAGAAACACTGGCAAACATTATCAGATTATGTCGCGGCCTCCATCTGTGACGGCGTAGTATACCCATTGTCTGGTTGTGCAGGTTGGGTTGGATACCCCTCTTCATATAGTAAAAATTACCTTCACACAACGTTGTATAAATTATGGGCCAACGGTGTAAACATCAAACCAACAATAAATTTCAGAGCGTTCACACATAGTTTTCCTTAAAGGGACTGGCCCACGCTAAAATCATCAAAAAATCGGTGATTTTATTTCAGGTTCTTAATATGACCATATGATGTAAACATGTACATAGACTAGAACTGCAAATTTTTATAATTTTTGTGCCGCGCATTCACCAGTTAGGCTAGATATAGAGACGAAATTCCTGATTTCTAATTATTGACAACCATGTCAAAAATAGGAAATGCGGGAATTTCGTCTCTATATCTAGTCTAACTGATGAATGCGCAGCACAAAAATTATAAAAATTTGCAGTTCTAGTCTATGTACATGTTTACATCATATGGTCATATTAAGAACCCGAAATAAAATCACCGATTTTTTGATGATTTTAGCGTGGGCCAGTCCCTTTAATTATACGCCTTTCATATAATATATAATTATACGTCATTTCAAATAGTTATAATATATAATTACAGCCTACATTGTAAGTCATTTCAAATATTTTAGAAAATAAAACCCAGTAAACAGGAGCCGTTGACACAAAGTTTGTTTGAATGTTGGGCCAACGTCGCAGACAGTGGACCAACATTCAAACACCATTGGGTCAATGTATCTTGTTTGCTGGGAAAAAACAGAAAATATCATGTGTAATAATCTTTATGTTATGACCCAACAAACACGATACGTTGAGCCAATGCCGCTTTAATGTTGGCCCATTGTCTGCGACGCTTGGCCAACAATAAAACGACATTGGCTCAACATATCATGATTGTTGCAAATCACCTTTTAAAAGTATTACAAAAATATATATTTTTGAATAATAGGACAATAATTTATGAAGGAAGAATTACAAATAACCACTAATAACATGACATTCAAAAATAATTTCAGAATTCTTATAATCTTTGCTTAGATCTACATAAAATTGTTAAGCTATGTTTTGTTGCTTTCATGATTAGGGCCTATTTCTTCGGTACCCTAGGTACCTTAATATATAGCGCAGTATTTTGGGTTGCAAATATTTGCTTCAAGATCATAATCACTTATACCAGATATCGTTTTTCTCTTTATATTGGTTATCCTTCCTTTAAATGCATTTAAAAATTATTTCAGTAGACATTTCAGGAACAATTTCACTGCCCATTTTCTGACACCCAGCTGTAATCAAATTTATTCGTGTCAGGGGCTGTTATTGTGGGTCTACATGTGAAAATGTAAAATAAAAGCCTATGCTCATCCATTATACAATAATTAAATTCTTGAAAAAGAAAAAAACCCCAGTATTTCTTATCTTTTTTTCAAAACTTGAAAGTCTCCTCAGAAATAAATTCGCTGTCACCCGGGTATATAAATAATGGTAATTGAGAAATATTATTTATTTCGTTCTGTATTTTCTGCAACGACAAGTGCTAGGGAGAGCAACACGTCCAGCTGTGAGACGCTGTCCATTGTAAAAGACCTCGTACTGCGGATTTTGATTGTGGTGTGTCATAATTATGAAACATCAATTTTACTTTGGAACAATGTTGTTTCAAGTATGGGTCAACGTTTATGTTATTGGCCAAGTTTAAAACAGCGTTGATATCATTTATTTAACTTGTTTTCTAAAATGGTATGAAAAAAGTGTCTATTGTTTATTGCCTACTGTCTTAGTGGCGCCAGACACCAGCCGTAAATGGGTGGGGTGTTGGTAGAGGGGGGTTTCTTAGAATCGTGGGGAGAGTGACTATATCAGATAATGAGTTCGGCAGTCGACATTATGACAAATATAGACCTCGGGCTGCGCCCTCGGTCTTTATTTCGCATACTGTCGACTGCTTCACCCATTAAATAATATATAAAAGCCAAATTATGACACAAATAATAAATCAGAGGACGTTCTTAGATTAAATGGACATATGCTGTGTGGGAGGTATATATTGAGTGGCGGGAAATAGCGATTTTGAGAGGGTGAGCGTATAACGGAGGAAGAACCTTATTATATTATAGTACAGAGTTCGTGCGTTTCTGCCCCCCCCCTTTGAATGTTTTCGTTCTATAATAATTTCCCTATTTTTGATGAAATAAAATGTTCAATTTGACAAGCGTTGTTATTTAAAGTAAGGCTTGTAGGGTTAAATCATGCAGAATAGGGTGTTACTAGTGAAGAAAAAGATCAGAAGTCCAAGAGAGATTCAGCAAACAAGATACAACAACACATAATACAATTTTCAGTGCACACGCATGTTCAGTGCCTCATGATTTAGCTAAGTATATATATCACAGAAAAAGATTTGTTTTGTCTCATTTAATAACAGATTAAGTGAGTCAAGTGAGGTTGCATCAATTTTTAAGCAAAATAATAGCTGACTATACAAAACGGCCTTCGATCGTCTGAGAATCTAGATATTTGTGTTTTGTGGTTATTTTGAAACTGAAGTCAAATTAATATGACTGTCCTGTGAACACTTGACTAGTCTAGTTTGCCATGATTATTGTAGGTACAACAAATTATAAACAAAACATTGCAATTATAGAGTCGTATCTACCACATACATCAACTTCATTAAACAACAACATAAGAATGTTAAGAGAGCTACTGATTCATTTTATTGCAGTTTTATTATAGTAATATTATCACAGCTGGTTTAAAACAGCGTTAGTGTAAAATTGCCTTATACTGACGTATCTACCAGATACAACACTATAAGATTTATATTTTTTCAAATTTTGTTGTATGTGAGCATACGACTCTATAATATTTTACTTTTTTAAAGATTAGCAAATCACTTGCAGATACGACTATGTATTAGTGTGATTTGACCTACTTATATCCGTGAGTGAAATTCAAAAAAATAATACAAGATACGTATGCCCCTAATAACTTCAAATCAAACATAAAAGCACGTTTGAAAAAAATGTTAGATACGACAGTACAATATCAGGGTGACGATGTGACGTTTAAAAATAAATATAGAAAATTACGAAGTGATAAAAATGTTAATGTTTTACGAAAATCTGGAAGAAAGAACAAATAATAAAAAAACAAAGCGTTTAAAAATTACAAGCAGAAAATTGTAGAAAAAGTCGTCTACTAAAGTAAACTAATCCTCGAGAATATTGGGATAATATAAATGATAAAACATATCATAAAGCTGTAAGCGATATATCTTTGGATGTATTACATGATCATTTCAAAACGTGAAATAAGACTGAAATAGATAATTCGAAAATTATATTTCCATTAGTAAATGCGGACGCTTCATTTAATGATCCTCTCACAACAAAAGAATTGCTTAAGTTATTGCAGAAATTAAAAACTAATAAATGTTGTGATGACGACAAAACTTTAAATGATTTTTTTTTAAATATTCATTACACAAATTATTTTAGAGAAACTTTTTATTGTCATTTTAGATACTGGTATTTCTCCAGAACAGTGGGCTTTAGGTATAATTAAACCACTTTACAAAAATACGGGAGAACGCGATAACCCCAACAAATATAGAGGCATAACCACGGATAAGAATATTGATGCATTGAGAAGCTGTTTTCAAACATCCCGAATAAGAGACGCACCGTTTTGCAGAAGACAATAATATAATAGGTTCAGGACAAGCGCGTTTTAGACCTGACGTTTCAACAACAGACCAAATGTTTGCACTGAAGTCTCTGATTGATATTTATTTAGATAAAAGCAAAAAAAATATGTTGTTTTATAGATTATAACAAAGCTTTTGTCAAAGTCTAGACCTGAGCTGTGCTCAAAGCTTTTAAAATATAATGTTTTAGAAAAGATTTTCAGAATTATTTATAATATGTACAAATCAGCCAAATCATGTACAGCCATGAATGTTTTTTTATCTTATAATTTTTGGTACCGTATCGGCGTTAGATCGTGTCGATAGGGTGAGAATTTGTCTCCGTTGTTGTTTTCTCTTTATTTAAATGATTTGCATGATGTTTTTTTTACAAGAAGCGCACATGCGCTTGACACAAATAAATAATTTGGCAACGAACACTACACGCTAGATTAACATTTTTGTGTTCTTTTAAAACTATATATTTTACACTGTCTTGCTGACGGAGTCGCCAAAAGATTTTCAAAAATATATAATGTTGATGGAGGAATACTGTAAATTATAGAAAATAAAAATGAATAGCTTAAAAACTAAAATTACTGATTACTGTTTTCTCAAGGGGTAAAATCAGAAAACAGGCCTAAATTTTATTTCTGAGATACCCAGCTTGATGTAGTTGTCCATTATAAGTATCTGGGTGTATATTTTAATTTTAATGGTATATTTACGGTTGCTAAGAAACAATTATATGAGAAACGAAAAAGAGTTATGTTTTCACCACTTCGTAAAAGCAGACAGCTTCATTTACCAATAGACATCCACTTACAACTTTTTGATGTGTTAGTGAAACCTATATTACCATTATGGCTGTGAAGTTTGGGCTCATGAAGGGAAAGATATATTGGAAAAAATAAACTTTTGTAAAGATGTTTTGTTAGTGAACAAATGCACATTTACTAACATGGTATATGGTGAGCTAGGATTAACGCCGCTCTCAGTGCTCTCACAAAGCCGAATGGTCTTATATTGGGCTAAGATACATAGAGTAGATAAATGTCCGGAATTTTTTTTAAATACTGTTTAAAATTTATAATGATGTTACCTTTTCCTCAGCATAGTTAACCTCAATAAAACTAATATATGTAGGTTGTGGTTCCGTGGGCGCCTGGGAGCAGCAATGCCTTCCTTTCAGTATACACTATTTTAAATCTATAGTACAACAACGACTACAGAACCAAGTCATACAAAAATATTCTTCTGAAATTAACTGTAGCAGTAAAACTGGTAAATGTATCAATTACAGAATGTTCAAAACCTTTTTGCAGCTTGAAAATTACCTATTAAAGCTGTAGTAGGCCGACTATCAGCGATGCAGTATGGCGAGATTTAGATGTATAAACCATAACCTTCCAATATAATCTGGATGTCATAGTGACGTCCCTCGCAATTTACATGTACGAGTATGTGATACATGTGATGAATGAGGTAGAGTTACTTTTTTTACATAAATGACGCGTTTTTTAAAGGCTACTTGAAAAGTGCTTTGGTTCGAAACCTGTCGACCATCTCGTTCAAACGGCTGATGAATGACAAATGTACTGTGCAAAACGAGAAATTATGTAAATATATTCAAAATAATGAACACATTTAAATGATAATTTTTAAATATTGTATGATAATAATGTATTTTTTGTCACTGCTTTTTATCCATGCCCACCTGCATATACATACATGTCTGTATACATGTATGTATATACATATCCATAATGAATAAATTACTTCCTGTCTTACTGTCTTACTAACAAAACAATTTCTATCGTGAGAGCTCTACAATTTCTTATGTGATACCTACATATTTTTCTATGGGCAGCCAGCTTTTATCGCTCGGTAGAAACTGTTTCACACATACAAATATATGTCATGATGATACATAAGAAAATTACTCGATTACCGATTGTCAGCGCATGCCTGAAGAGGGGTATAATAACAATATAATAGTAAAATGGGCATATATCTGGTTGGTTACTTATGTTGATTTCTTGGCCTCGATCTGTTCATCTATGATGGTAACGAGCAGTTGACCTGTGACGTACGTAGCATGTGGCGACTTTACTCTCATCTCAGAACATGACACTAATATAAGCCACTCGGCCATATTCAGCCTTCATATCTTGGTCCAGCTCTACAATCATTAGCAGAACAACTGATCCAGATTTAGAAAACGGATTTTATCAAGAGAAATGTGAGTAAAATATAAGTATAATGTCCATATCCAATGTAATTTTGCATCCACTGTGTTCTTTATATAATAGCATTTAAAAATGTAAACCTGACAAAGGTTACAATCACGTTTGCTCAATTTATATCTAGAAAAAAACAAAACAAAAACGCGCGCAGCATGGCTGCAAAATTATACATTTAAATATGACAAATTATCTTTCACGTTAGCGCAGCCAATGAACAAGCTTGTAAAGCAAATCTTTACTGTGGGGTATCGGCTTTTATAGCACAAATGTACAAAAGTAATATCATATATATTTATTTAATTATCATTTATTAGTTTTTATTCAAACCTAATTGCATGGGATTCTGTGAGCCACAGAAACGATATATTCGGACGCCTTTATGTACACCTGGTCCAACCCCCCCCCCCAAAAAAGAAAATGAAAATGAGTTATGTGCACCAAGTGATAGACATCATCCATAGCTTTTATTTGAAAAATAACCGAAGTCCAAATTACACCAGTCACGCCACCTGGTGTCGATGAAAAAAACAGCACGTAAAATCCTTAAATTGATTTATGCACAACTGTACTAACCCACACACTCATTTCTTCCACCAGCCTCACAATTACCGTGCATTCACCTAAACTATGAAAGTTACACGTATTTTACATTCCCCAGCTAGATCTACAGAAAATGTACATAATCTGTAATGTGCTTATTTTTCTTCACATCTGTTAAATTATCAATTATTGTGGCTTGGTCCACTTGGGCAAAAATCTAAATTAGTCCGGCAGCAGAATGCCCAATATTGGCCTAACCCAAAATTCTCTGATATAGTTTTTTCTCTGCTGATTATTTATCTTTGTGGTCTACATAAAGATATCCAGGGTGGTGTGGAGGTGTCACCTTTGAACAATTTTAATTATTCAAGATGGTCGTCATAGACTCGAAAAAGTTCTGAAAATTCCTCAGTTATGATGGACTCGACTTTATAGAAGACACACACTCGGTTAATATGTCTTGTGACAATGTACGTTTGTCCAATTTTATTCACATAAATCTGTTTTACATCTACATAGTTTGAAAATGCAATAATAGAGACCATTTTGGAATTCAAAATGGCTACCATGTGGCTAAAAGTTTAGTTATAATCATATGAAACAAACTTATATATGGGCAAACGATAACATTTAGACTACCCTGCACCTACCCTCCCCCCCCCCCCCCCAACATCTCAACTAAACTAAGTTTTTTAGAGCCCTTGGAAATACTGAACGAGAAATCGAATGTTAACATGACTTATATAGAGGTACTCTAAATATTAGAGAATATGTTATTCATGGTTCCAAGATTCATATAGACAGTGGTTAAATTTTACTCACTTTGGAACTGAGGGTGAAACGATTGCGACGTTTCGATCTGCCTCCAGCAGATCTTGATCACGCAATGATCAGGGTGGGTGATTCGGCTCAGGTGGTGGTGGTCGCGGAATGATTTAACCATAGATGGGTGGCAGCTGGTAGCCCTGGTCTCTGTTCATGGAAGGGGCACTCTGCTTGAGGCAGATCGAAACGTCGCAATCGTTTCACCCTCAGTTCCGAAGTGAGTAAAATTTAACCACTTTCTATAGGTAAATTGTCACCTGTTATTGCATTCAAGGTTTTTGATTGTCAAATACTGCCCATATTAGAGTATGCAAGTGATATATGGTATACCGGTGATAGTGTTAACGATTTGGAAAAAATACATCTAAAATTTATTAAATCAACGCTGGGTGTTAGAAAGCAAACACCCACTCCTGCAATTTATGGTGACACAGAACGGTTTCCATTGATTATCAGGCAACATATTAAAGCTGTAAAATATTGGTGTAGAATTCTAGACCTATCTCAGAACCACCCTGTCAGAAATGCCTACAATATGCTACTAGAGCTAGATGGATTCACAAACTGGTGCTCGCGTATTCGGTCTGTCCTTGAACTAACCGGGCTAGACCAAGCTTGGGAGACGCAGCACATTGGCAATACAAATATATTCATGCTTTCCTTTAAAGATTCAATTGTTAGAATATTTACACAGCGTAGGAGGCAAGATATCGAGAGTTCAAGTAAGCTGCGCACATATTCATTAGTGAAAAAATCTTTGTGTGTGGAACCATACATCTTAAACATAAAGGGGAACCACCTCATAACAGCAATGGCGAGATATAGAATGAGCTCACATGATTTAAAAATAGAGAGAGGACGATTCAATAATCCAATAACTCCAATAAACCAACGAATATGCACAAGGTGTGAATCAAACGAAATTGACGACGAAATACACCTTCTTCTCCACTGTACTGCCATGAACAATGAACGCGAAATCTTGCTTAATTCTATAGCCGGAATTATCAATATGCAACCAACAAATGATATTTTTCTACGAATTATGACATCTAAAGACATAACAGTGGTGAAGTCGCTAGCAAAATTTATCTATGGTTGTTTTAAACAAATTAAGGGTTAAAAATATTGAGTATGATAAATGTAAATTCATCTTCAAGCTGAAACATTTTGTATGTGTGTCGTGACTAGCATGATTAATTATTATCATCATGATCATGATTATGTGTCATTATTATCGTTTTAACGTTACATTTTTATGTAAAACAATCACAAGTCAGCTGTCGCTATATTATCCATATTATCATGCCTCCATGATCTGACTTGGGTATTACCACATATCAGGACGGCTGTTGCTCTCGGATCTTATTATTTGGCTTTTTAGGGCCGGTTAGGGACGTTTCCGTCGCCTTTGTTATCAGACGAGGTGGGGCCTTATGGAGGATTTCAGAGTTGCTAAGTCAACTGCTTTTCTCTATGAGGTCTGGAATGTTTTTCTTCGATTGTAACTCCTAAGTATGTGGTACTAACTAGGTCGTGAGTGAAATGGTATGAACTAAACAATATAGTGAATTAAAATAAGCTGTAATGTTTTTTGTGCGAGGGCCATATAGATAATAAATCACTAGTTAATTAAACAAACTTTATTGCTATTGTGTGAGTGCCATGTCCTGCGTGAATGGCACGCATAATTATTATCCGTAATTTTTATTCTTATTGCATCACTAAGTCTCCAACACTCGATAATATGGATGGTTCTGATGCTATACTTTGTTGGCAGTCGACGAACCACCATGTCCGACTTTTATTAGTATGTATATATGGTGTTTCGGCGGTATTGCTGTTATTATGTTGTTAAATTTGCATCACTAGTCTATATCAGGGAATCGCCGAGTTCATAGCGACTGTGCTTGCATGGTCACATGGCTCGGAGCTACCTGTGTCGCAGATTGTCACATTGATTGTACTTGCATGATATGATATTTGATTTTTAAAAATATCGTGTAATTTTTTAACATTGTCTTAATACATTCTCAAATTACTGTAGCACAATTATGCACTTGTATATATTCTAGGTTTCTACGCTTTCCAGAGTGTCTTTTTTGCTACTATATATATAATTCGCATGTCATACATAGTAGCTATTTTATCTCTGGTTTTGGTGCGGGAAACAAAATGATAGACCTTATGTTACCCTGGCAATGCATTTCAATCTTATTTTAAGTATATACCCAGTGTTTCTTATGGCAATGCCAGTTAACATGATTTTAGTTATGTATGTCATACTATGTATATTGTCATATGATTTTAACAAATTAACAATGTTGTATATACATGTACATATCTCTATTTCTATGACAAATAAGTCTGGATTGACTTACTTTCTGTCAATAAAATATCTGTCTGTATACTCTAAATATGTTTTTAACAACGTCGCGCAATTTTAAATAACGGGTAGGGTATGTTATTTCTGTTCTGGGAAACCGATCTGCAACTGCTATATAACATGAGCGGTAATTAAATTCCACATCTTATGGTATATAAATGATTGCAGTATAATAAATAATATCGCCTAATATTCGCCTAATAACTTCTCCAGTGGTCAAAAGCCCTTTTATAGAGGTTTAGATCATTTTAGTGGTTGTGATTACTTCTTCAATTGTCAACATCACTTTTGTAGTGGTTTAGATAATCTTTAAAACGGTTGTAGTCACTTCGTCAGTGGCCAAGATCACTTTGTAGTGGCTGAGATAATTTTCAAAGTCGTTGTGATGACTTCTTCATTGGCCAAGATCACTTTGTGGTGGCTTAGATAACTTTATCAGTGTAAGGCTGCCTTTGATTTCGGACCTCGACCATTTCGGACCTGGCTATTTCGGACGCCTATCGGTGATTTCGGACGGTGATTTCGGACGGTGTGCGGTGAAATTGGACGGTGATTTCGGACGATGTGTGGTGAATTCGGACGCCGCGGTGAATTCGGACGGTGATTTCGGACGGTGTGCGGTGAATTCGGACGCCTAGCTTAGTAGTCTTTTAAATCACTATTTTGGTACTAATATCGCTAATTTCGGTCGGTAATTTCGGGCGGTATTATGCATAAGGAAACTTCTTACAGTTATGTAGTCATCTTTTTTTAAATACATGTACTTATGCATATCATTTTAGAAATACAAAAGTCAGATATATACCGGTACAGTTATAATGCATATGTACATATATGTATATAAGAACGTTTGTCATCGTCACATAGGCGTATCATTTTATATATACAAATGGATGAAAATTATAGATGATTTTTAGGAAAGAGTTTCAATTGTACCCCTCCGTCATTTAGTTATCACATTTTATCTGAATGACGCAAACCATTATTATCGCCCACAGGGGTACAATAGGAACTCTTTCCAATTTTTATTATAATTATTATCATTTTCACGACACACACGTTATCAACGGAAAATAATTTAATGATACTTATTTAAACAATAAATATTGTATTTTAGGATGTTGACTGTGATCATAAGTAGAATGAGGGTTAATTACTTGCTGATAACGCGTGCCGCGATTTAAGACCCTTTACAGTCTACGTGCTGCATTAAGCCTATCGTAACCTACGAATAATTATGTTATAATTATACAGCACAACACAACACTCCACTTTGTGGTTGATTTTGTAACTTACTTTAATCGGATTTAAAGTAATTCTTAATGCATGTTAAATTTTAAAACAAATAATTGACGTGAAATACACGTCTTGTTATCATTGTTATCGGGTCGCAGAGGGTTAACGATCCGGTGTGTCTGCGTTCACGGCCCTCGCGTCCAGTATAGACGAACCCGTGTCACACATAAATGTTGAACAAACATATTGTAAACAATGAGAACAGTTAGACAATAGTAGTATGCTTGTTCAAAATATTTGAACTTTTATCTACAGTTCTTATTAGCATGATTATAGTCAAATTCACAATAAATTCATCAACCAGGATTATTGAATTTCGCCGATTTCTCGGTCAATTCTCAAGCAATTTTCATGAAATTTTACACACACTATTTTTCATTCATGTCGTGACTACCCTGGAAATTTCGCGAAGTTTTAATAAGTATTTACGAAGTTAGACCATTTGACATGTAGTAAAGTCTTTGACGAAGCTAATGGGTTTATAGAGGGCAACATTTTTATTTATTTATTACATGTCAAATGATCTAACTTCGTAAATACTTATCAAAACTTCGCGAAATTGTCAGGGTCGTCACGACATGAATGGTAAATAGTGAGTGTAAAATTTCATGAAAATTAGTTAAGAATTGACCGAGAAATCGTCGAAATTCATTTACCACGGTTAATGTGAATCCGACTATAGTGAGTCACTCAATAACTTTAATTGGCCCCTATACGCTCAAATTTATCATACCGGTACATAAAAATAACATAAGTGCTACTCGCCGTGCTGACAGCAAACACGAGACGTTGAATCAAATCCGGGTGAATGTTCGATCATCGTCTGCGACGCTGGCCCGGCAATAAACCAGCATTGGTTTAACCTCTCGATGGGTGGAGAATGCAATGCCATGATCACACAAATGTCGTGAAACTCAATGACCTCGACCTCCTTTATTTTCACCGAGCTGGCTAATACAATGAAGTATGGGGGGAGGGTTCTTATATAACCTTGTTCTCACCGAGTGACGTCACTGCGTTTTACAAAATGAAGTATGGGGGAGGGGGTGTTATATAACCCTGTTTTCACCGAGTGACGTCACTGCGTTTCACAGAAATTTATATGTTTTTACTAACGCTGTATATCATTGTTTTTATACTGTATTTATCTACCCTGTGATCATGGGCTATGTGAAAATTAACGTGAAAATACGGTATATCAGCCCCGTTTCTAAGTTGCTGTATTTAACTACCTACTTCAATCAAACAACATGATAAAAACATTTTTATAAAAAAAATAGATTATAAACGTATCTGTTGGGTATTTCCCATATGTACATTTTAAGCTGCATAAATACGGCCAAGCTATTCAAATGATTCCTGCGCCATAAATAAATAATTTACTATCGTAATTCTGAATAAAAAAATTAAGAAATACAATTTAAGAATAACAAAAATCACACTAAACAAATTTCCTTTTTCCTTTTCTAAAAGTCCAAAAATGTGCTCCAATTTCATAATGACCCATATGTTTCCCGCACCAAAACTTAAGATAAAATAACTTTTATCACTATACATATCTATACATTTTATTTATGATAATATATATCTATATTTTGTATATTTAAAATGACGTGTTTATAAAGATGACAAAGTATGTTATATTGTATATCAATTTATGTATGTAGCATCTATATTTGTATATATAAAATGATATTTCTATATATTTTGTTTATCATATTAGGCTTTCTTATAAATAATACCGTCCGAAATCACCGTCTGAAATTACTGATATTAGTACATGTACAGAAATGATCATATACCAGAGTACAGTATGCTAGGGTTTTTAAACATCACACCGTCCGAAATCACCGTCCGAAATCACCGTCCGAAATCACCGTCCGAAATTACCATCCGAAATAGGGATATTAGTACCAAAATAGTGATATAAAAGACTATTAAGTTATGCGTCCGAAATCACCGTCCGAATTCACCACACACCGTCCGATATCACCGTCCTATTTAACCGAGCACCGACCGAAATCACCGTCCGAAATCACCGACTGGCGTCCGAAATCACCAGTCCGAAATAGTCGAGGTCCGAAATCACCGGACACCAGTGGCTGACACCAGTTTGTTAGTGGCCAAAATCACCTTTATAGTGGCTAAGATAACGGCTGTGGTCACTTCTTCAGTTGTCAAGATCCCTTTTGTAGTTGTTTAGATACTTTTTAACTTGGCTGTGATCACTTATTCAGTGGCCCAAATCACTTTTGTAGTGGCTGAGATAACTTTTTAAGTGATTGTAATCACGTATGTCCAAAATAAGAAATACGGGAATAACTGATAAAAGAGGCTTTCAGCACACTTGCTACGCTGCCACAGCAGCCCAAAAATTAAAAGACTTCCACAATTTCATTCTATGGACATGTTCACATCTTATGTCCATATTAAGATGCCAAAATTAAAATACAGATTTTTAAACGATTTTAGCCTGATTGCGTCGCTTAAATTGATTGTCATCACTTTTTTGGTGGTCAAGATCACTTTTCTAATTGCTGAAATAAATTTTAAAGTGGCTGTGATCACTTTTAAAAAATGGCACCAGAGAATGTAAAAGCATAACAAAAATGTATACCATATACAATTAACATGAGCGAGAAGTCCTACTTGTATACACTAAAAAACGTTGGAAATTGTTCATATAGAGGGATAAAATGCAAACTTAGTGCTTTGTTGTAAACCTTTCGTATTTAATAGAAATAAAATAGTATATATTTATGTAGAAGCCCTTGATAGTAACTGTCAACTGATATAAAAAATGTTAGTATATTTTTAACTTGTGTTTTTCTTTTTTCTGTCGATATGTACAATTTTTCAAACAGACGGCGGCCATTTTGTATTTTATCATTTTTTGTCATTTTTCATATGATAAATTTTTTTTTTATATAAAACATAGCTCTAATTTAGCTTGATGTCCATTATTTCGATGCAGAGTCAAGTAAAATGCACAAAATTACATATTTTTTTAAAAAGCCGATCGTGTCCATTTTGTATTTGTCTTTCACACAAATTGTGTAAAATTTCAAAGCACAGATAACATCCAAGCTTATTTGTAAGCATATCTGGATTGAAAAACCGTGGCCTAATTGTGGCAACATGTAAAACACGTTTGATGAAATGTTGTTTCCCAACGGGGTTTTGTTGTTGTAGATTTCGCTGGTTTTTCAAATTAAATTATGTTCAGGCATACATGAAGCGATATATATTTATTAGACTGCAATGATTTATAAACCATAAGAAGCGGAATATATATAGCCGTTGGAGATAGATTAAGCGGAACGAAAAAATTATACATTCAATTAATCCTACCCCCCCCCCCCTATTTAAAATTGCGCGACGTTGTTAGAAATATATTTAGGGTACCTTTATATAAGTCGTCGAAATAGGGTTTGCATCCCTATATTTTCAATGTTAACATTCGATCTCGTGTTCAGTATATCCCAGGGCTCCAAATAAACTTAGTTCCTTTGAGATTGGGGGGGGGGGGGTGGATGCATTTTAGCTATAAGTAGCCCATCGCCTAAATCTTATCGTTTGCCCATATATACTTTTGTTTCATTTGATTATAACTTAACTTTTAGCCATACGGCAGACATTTTGGATTCCAAAATGGTGTCCATTATTGTATTTTCAAACTATGGAGATGTAAAACAGATTTATGTGAATAAAATTTGACAAACATGCATTATTACAAGACATAATAACCGAGTGTTTACCGAGTCCATCATAACTGAGGCGTTTTCAGAGCTTTTTCAAGTCCATGGCGGCCATCTTGAATAATTAAAATTGCTCAAAGATGACATCTCCACACCACCCTAGATATCTTTATTTAGATCCCAAAGATAAATAATCAGCAGAGAAAAAACTATATCAGAGAATTTTGGGTCACCATCCTTAGCTGCCAGACTAAATCCGCGTATTGATTTATGTACAACTAGACCAACCCACACCTTTTTTTCTATCATCCTCGCAGTCCCAGTGATTTCACCCGAAAAACTTTAAAAAGTTACACGTATTTTTATTATAGAAACTTTAGAATATAAATTATACAGAAAATGTAGAAAGTCTGTAATGTACTTTATATTGAAATTGTGCTACATATATTTGTATCTGCTTAATTTACAAGAAATATGGGATGGTCCGTCCAGTTGTGCATGAATCAAAATGGTCATTCTTATTTATGCACCACAGTTTATTTGCAGCTTATTTGACGAAATTCCTGGTTTTTTAAGCATGTCCAAAATAAGAAATACGGGAATTTCGTCTCTATCATATAATCATATTGAGAAGCCAAAATAAAATTACCGATTTTTTGTTGATTTTACCGGGACTAACAAGGTGTCCAATTTCGCTTCTGCTGCTTTTTCGGTCTCTACCTTGTCTGGCCCCTATGCTTTTATTTTTTATCGTTTTCGGGCGGTTTCTGACCCGAAAAATATTTCCAACTCCGTCACGCACTTATTGTTGGGAGGTAGCTACAAAAAATATGTCTGCTTCGCAGGAACAAAATGTGCAACGCATTTATGGTGGTCTATCTAAAGCAAATAAGTGTGGTCCTAGATTTGTCTCTGGCTGTAACCCCGTGTACAACTCATCCGCAGGAATTTTTGAAACCTGATTTAGCTCACTGAACTATTAACCTTCGAGAGGTGTGTTTTCACAAGTGGCTGCAAATGGCCGCTAGGGCTCAAAATCCTAGATGGCCGTCGATATCTATATTTATGATATAAATATTGAACCACTAGCTCGAGAACCATGTGTAAATATATCTTTTATATTATTTTTTCCGTGGAATCCATTTCTGGTATCATCTCTGAGATTAGATGTTATCAACAGTTGTCAAGGTCAATATCAAGGTCAAATTTAACCCCAAATATGCACGATTTTCTTCGAGAAATGAAAAATAATTCGGCAGTGGAAAGACATAATATTTGCTTGTTTATGGTCTGGGGAAACGACTTGAGGCATAATTTCCTTATGTACTACAGATTAAGTTTATATGATAAAATATAATTGAAATCTAATTGATTGAACAATAACCATTAGTTGTGTTATACGTAATATAAAAAGGCAAACTAAGTAACACATATTTCAACATGTATTGCTTTTCATAACATACGTGACTCGTCTTATAACCTACTATATAAAACAAGCAATAGTTATATCATTAAATGCAATGTAGACATGTAAGTTAATCAAACAAAATATACTATTATTTATGATTTGAGTATTAGTTTTTTCTTCCTCCATGGAAACATGGGATTTGAAAGATGGAAGATTCAGTTTAGATAATATCACACTCTTGTCACTTCTTGGATTTCAATATATATCGTTCGTTCCAGAATACCTCGTACAGGCTGCTTCACCATGTGCAAGTGCATTTAACAGTCGCATCCTCATGGTGTGATTTACGAGCTGTTTGGTACCAAAGTTGTGTAATGAACAGTAAGCTGTTGAATAATATAATCGTTCACCAGAGCTATTAAAAAGTCCAACAGCAGCGCTACATTTCTATCAAAGACCAGATCATTGCAACCGCCTAATTCATATTGTATTGTCGTTTCATGAGTTGAACAATGGTGAATAGTTCTTAGAAGATTTAGGATTGCAAGTAATGCATGAAAATTAGCCCTAATTCTGTCACGACCACAGCATTGCCAGAACTGCCTAACATCACGTGTCCATCTATCCTCATTACACCTGCCACAGCAGCATTATGTAGGTATTTCTAAACAAAACGTCCTATGGAAAAATGTATGTAATTGCATCAAGTTCACACAGAATGCTCATAGTCTCCTGAACAGTTCCCACATGCAATGGCCAGTTGCGCTCACAGTCAGAAGTAATGGCAGTTCCAAAGTATCTAATAGGTCAGACTGTCATTCGTGTACTTCAAATATTGCACGTATGTCTGTAGTTTCAGTGGAAACCTGTTTAAACTATCTCAAACATGCGTGAGCCCCTCTACATCACAGCACCTATCATCTGGGCCATTGCATCACGCTTAGCACTGGTTCAATGCTTCTCCCACTTTGCTAATTGTCTCAAGATTATATATCTTGGTAGCTAAATCTGCAGCTGTAATGTGCGATGAGAACACTAGTTCAGATTAATTTGTCCTAGGATTCATAGCAAACTGGATAGTACCACCATGATGATCTACACGGATTTTTTTGACATCTCGATTGTAAATGGTAACTTGTGTGACATTTGATTGAACCATACACTTTGCTATATCTAACACTGTAAAAAATATCCATTTTGCAAAAGAGGGCCAATGTGATCTAAGGCCTTGAAAAATAATACAAGCTTAGACTTAGCAGCAGATCTGCATACATCATGAACGTTTTTGTAGATGATAGTTTGGCCACATCTTGCTCATAACTATGCATGTATCACGTCTGATACAAATCAAATGTCTTTACGCAGGCTCCTAGTTCTAATTCGAATGCCTGTATTTTTTTCTTGTGGCTGCACCACATATACAAGTCATTATTGTTGTGGTACACATATTGCTGTCCTTCGTTATCCATTTTTCCAATCGTTTGCTTACAATGCTTTTTCTGATATATGAAGCATGTTTCATACTCTATCGGCCACTTTATGTTGGATGTGTCAGTTTTTTTGTTATTATCCCCTTGGCATACTATACATTTCATGGGATCTGTCGACACCTTCCAATAGCACACCCACTGTTGCACAAGATGGATTAGACTTCTGACTGTTGTTATCAGCCATTGCCAACAAAAAACGACGGCATATATGCCTACATGTAGATATAAATTATGTGCTGTTAAAGGAAGACTAGTTTTCTTTATGATGTTCAGCAATACACTGGCAGTACAACGCATTAAACTTGGACACAATCAAAACAATCTGTAGCATAGGGAATTCATAGCATTTGTTCCATACAACACACATGTAGTGTACCTGCAGCTCTAGCAGCAGACCTGTTTCCCAGCAAACACAAAACATGTGTATAACATTTGTACAAAGTCGGCCGAACGTCATCGATGTTGGCCCAACATTGTAAAAATGTTAAACAAATGTTTTGTTTTTACTGGGATGACACACACCAGTCGTGTACAATATTATGTACACACCTTAATCCGTAAAAACTGTCTGTCATTTTTTTATTTATGAATAATTTGATAATTTTATTTTATATGTATTATAATCTTGAGGAATAGATGAGTTTTCCATAAAAAGGTCCAAAATTGTTTGTATGCCTCTATCCCATGCAAAAGCATCAATAAATTCCTCTTTTTTGTGAGCTCACTAATAAAAATGGCAATTTTTCTAGCTGGTTGATTTGACAATAATGGATGAGAAATTCACCTATAATCGTTCATTATCGAGTGATTTTTGTATGGATCTACAGGCACATACACAGGACTGATTCATTTTTTGTTAATGCTGCTGCTCTAGCATATACTAAGAAAATAACATTTCAACTTTCATTGTGGATGATGCTTTTTTGGAGTATATATATATAAAAAAAAACTAGAAATTTAAGTCAAAATTCCGATCAATCATCAATCTGAATCAGTTAGCTATCCTAGCAAATATAACGAATTCGTCAGAGGAAGGTACTCAAACTAATATTCATGTTTGGCTAATTTTTAGGTGTAAAACTTTGTAAATCTCATGTTCTTGACAACCCACCTAGCCACCAACGTTACGATAGGTTCCACTATAGCTTCAAATATAATATTGAATCCAAAAATATTACCCGAATATATAGCTTTTAATACCGGATAAAATTACGTAGCTTATGTGGCTTTAGATATATATTTTCACAATAATTATGGTTGCAATTTATATCTATTTTCCCACTCTTCATCACCTACACACATATAAGTAAAATGTGAAACTGAAAAGTAAACCCTATGTTGATAACATTTAAGCACAATTTCAGGTTTAATTTGTGCATTATTTGACCTTGATATTGATCTTGACATCCATTTGTAACATATAATCGCTTAAATAACATCATAAATGGACTTCAACTAACTCAACTTCAACTAAAACAAGTTTTAATTGAAATCATCACTATATTCTCAGTTAGCTCTTTCCGGTTCATTTGAATACCTATGTATTTCTTATTCTGTCGAATCAATGGTGTATTTACAACTCCGTCATCAATCTTACTCCGTCATGATTTTAGCCTGATTGAGCTTTAATAGGCTACCGGCCTACGACCGGGACTAACAAGGTGTCCAATCTCGCTTCTGCTGCTTTTTCGTTCTCTTTCAGTCTCTACCATGTGTAGGCCCCTATGCTTTCATTTTTTATCATTTTCGGGCGGTTTCTGATCCGGAAGATATTTCCAACTCCGTCACGCACTTATTGTTGGGAGGTGGCTACAAAAAATATGTCTGCTTCGCAGGAACAAAATGTGCAACGCATTTATGGTGGTCTATCTAAAGCAAATAAGTGTGGTCTTGGTGTGCTATATCAAGATTTATTGTAAGAATTCGCATTTAAAATTGTGACAGCATAACTTTATCTTGCATCACCTATACCTTTGCATTTAACCATTAACCCTTATAACGCTGAATTATTTTTGAGATTAAAGTGTGCTTTAATTGAAATCATCACTAAATTCTCAGTTAGCTCTTTCCGGTTCATTTGAATACCTATGTATTTCTTATTCTGTCGAATCAATGGTGTATTTACAACATCAATCTGACTCCGTCATATTTTCGATGAAATTATTGTCACCCGTCGCCACCTTCCGCCAGTACAGCTGCCATTTTATTATTTTATGCTACATTTTTATTGACAGTTGCATCACCATCACCAATTGTTTGTTGAGTAATACGTGGCTCTGTAAAAATTCAAAATTATTGTTTCTGTTACGGATTGAAAATGCTGTTGACTACTACTAATCTGTTGCATTCTGTGAAAATGGTTTTAAGCTCTGCTAGCTGCTGGACTTATATCAGTTATAGATGTATTCTTATTAAACAAAACTGATAATAGCAATACCTTGAAGACTTTTTCATTTTTAGCGTAGGCTATATTTTCGACCCGTAGTGTGAAATTTACCCACGAGGTTTTATTAGAATCCATCTTAGACATCCGAAATTCCGTCCAATCCCTGACTTTTCAGTCTGATTGAATTCGTACATCTATCGGTTATTCAAGACTATAATAAGAAAATGCCAGTGATTTGTTCTCTTTCCTCAGGATGAACGTTCTATCTATTGCAGAATCCCAACAAAGATGGTGCATAAAATTTTGTATCTTCAGCTCTTGTATCGCTACGTTTCGACAACTAAATTTTCCGTCATTAAACATGTTAAAAATACGACTTGCTCACCTCAGACGTTATCAAAAGCATCGGGCCACTGAGATCCAATATATTCAAAGCTGGTTCTTAGGATATTGGATTTGCTAGTTTGTACCTTGATTAGAAACTAGTCTGCAGGTTGGTTTGATGTTAGGTCACAAATTCCCACTTCCCTAACTAACCAGAAAACTGAATTTATGATGTAAATCTGGAACCCCACGACCAAGAAAATTATTTTGATTGCAACAACATTCACATTGATTGAGTCAGAAAAATGTTATCATGGAAAGTAATATCTCAAGATCCCCAATGTTGGATATCTTAAAAATAGACGATATCTTGACAATTTAATTAGCTAACCATTTTGTTCAAAAACAGTAGCCACTGTGGCTTTTAATCCATTTTACTGGTTTGTAATAATCACTTTTTTAATCATCCAAGAATGTTCTGGAGACAGTTCACGTCTTTTTCAAATGTTTGTCTACAAAATGTTTACACCTTGAATTCAAGGACATTGAATGGGTCGTGAAGGCAATTATAGAAGCAAAATCAAATCTCGCGACAAACGATGATTGATACAGGCGAAACATGGATGGTACTAGGGTAGGCCCTTATTAGGTGTAATCAATTGAATTAAGAGTAATAATTTAAGTTGAGGGTGGTAACATGCTGAGGTGGGCTACCCATATTAGGCTATGTAGAATGCATCGTTGTGGATCTAGTGCGGACACTTTCATCCTATTTTGCCAATAGTCTTACGTTTATGTAGCTAATATACGCAACGCTACATACGATAAAAGGTGAGCATGGGCCTACTGTTTTATGATGTTTTTGTTGCCATTTATTCTGGTGTTATCTCCATGGCATATTACTCGCAGCAGTCACTTTCTCACACCCTATGCACATGACCGACCACGCGACGATTCTCCTTAACATCATAGTACTTCATCTTGGTTGTCTTATTTATGACTATATATACTTGTAACATTAAATGACCAGTGAGACAATGTCCTGTGTTTGCTAGCAATCTCAAATGTATTTCTCTTGAGAGATACAATTGTATAATTTCTCAAAACAAAGAAAGTCTGCATACTCCAAAGATGAGTTGAAATAATGTATTTCTTTTAGAAGGTACAACTGTATTTTATTTCAAAGTAATGTAAGTCTGCAATGGCTGCAGCGTAATCATCTATTTACATAAACGTCTTGATCACAATATTATAGAAAAATACATCAGGTGCTAAATACAGGCACGCGAGAATTTGAATTCATTTGAACATATGGAATCCAAAAGTATAATGAATAAATGAATGAATGAATGAATGAATGGATGAATGAATGAATGAATGAATGAATGAATGAATGAATGAATGAATCAGTCAGTCAGTCAGTCAGTCAGTCAGTCAGTCAGTCAGTCAGTCAGTCAGTCAGTCAGTCAGTCAGTCAGTCAGTCAGTCAGTCAGTCAGTCAGTCAGTCAGTCAGTCAGTCAGTCAGTCAGTCAGTCAGTCAGTCAGTCAGTCAGTCAGTCAGTCAGTCAGTCAGTCAGTCAGTCAGTCAGTCAGTCAGTCAGTCAGTCAGTCAGTCAGTCAGTCAGTCAGTCAGTCAGTCAGTCAGTCAGTCAGTCAATCAATCAATCAATCAATCAATCAATCAATCAATCAATCAATCAATCAATCAATCAATCAATCAATCAGTTATTCCCGTGTTTCCGAAATTAAATATTGTCCTTTTTTCTCGCTTAACTGGTAAACGCGCAATACAAACTTTTAAAAATTGACATGTCATGGACAAATCAAGGAGCCAAAGTAAAAATGATGATTTTGGCCTGATTTTGTCGCTGTAAATGCGATGCTAGTCCAGCATCGAATTAAAATTGGGTCAATGTCCGTCTGCCAAAATAATCACGTTTCTAACATGTCTCAAGCTACCAGGGGTAACTTTTGATATTTAAAACACGCTACATTGACATTGTGTCATGTAACTCTACTGCCAATGTTTAGTGTGCGTATTGACATGCTAAGATCAGTTTATAACGCACGCAACAAGCAATTACTGATGTTGCTGACCCTATCTACCCAAAACTCTATTTGGTCGACATGCAAGGCTGGAATAAAAAAAATATAACTCTTCAACAACAAGAACACATCTCAAAATGAAAATCTGCGCTCGGAAAACGGTATGTTTGATGACGTTCCACTAGTTTATTTGCAGAGAATAACACATGCATAAAAGTTCGACCAAGTTTGCAGGTAGGCCTACAATGATATTGTTGAAGATATTTCTCAGATACAAGGGCTACTACAGTGGAGACCCGGTATCGGACCGCCTCACAAACCAGACCATCCCGGAATACGGACCACCTTTTTTCAGTCCCAAATATTTCCCCATTCACAAAATGTATTTTCAGATTCAGAAAGCGGACTGACCCGCGATTCGGGACACGGACCACCCTTTTTCAGTCCCAAAGACTCGAAAAACGGACCAGCAAAAAAATAATTCACACTTTTACAGTTATATATGCATCAATTAAGGGACAAGTTGCGGCTAGATTCACCAATGGGACCAGCTGTAGCTGGATCCAGCACTGGCATAATTTACTAAGTTCACTAGTCCTGGTTGGATCATATAAAGGGACCAGATCTGGTTGAATCCAGCAAGGGACCAGCGTTGGCTAGATCCACTAAGAGGACCAGAGCTGGACCAAAAGTGGCCAGCGCTGGCTGGATCCACTGAGCTCAGAGTGGATCACGGAAAGGATTGTTAATGCAACATTTAAACATTGTCATCAGTGCAAATTGCAATCAGTCGCCTTATCATGTCATGTCCCTTCCTTGAGTCGCGCCTCTTTGGTTGGTTGATTATCAAATGTGTAGTGTTCTAGCTCCTACGACCGTCTTTCTTTGTTAATACAGCTCACAATAATTTACAGAGCGCGAACTTACGATGACAGCTTAGTGTGAAAGTGTATGTTGCTAAGATAAAACAACACAATTTAAGTTGACTCATTATATTTAATAATTTGTTAAATTATAGGAAGTTATATTAGCACTGTAAGTGTTGTAGCAATAATTGAGCTAATGGTCTATAGGAACCACAAGGTTAAACAATTTTCGACCAGCTGACGAAAACGTTCGGCTTGCAACAATCATTTAATTACGCAAGATATGTAAGGGCTATGTGTGTCTAATACAGATAGGCCTAGCGTATAAAAAGATAATGAATTAGGAAATAATCAATACAAGCGATACAAACAAACAGATTATCATATTTATAACATGATCATAATTCGAGAAGATTATAATTCGCTAGGCTGTTTTTTATCAGCTTGACTTGTCATATGACAGGCCCTAGCGTACAGAAGAATTATCACCTTTGCGATGCCAAAAGTCTTACAAATTGCTATGTATAAAAAGACATAACAATTCCGTCATGATTTTCTGTATTAGTTACGCATATTAAACGGAATAATTATCTGATGTATTTTTACGCGAGAAAGTATAAATTATATCCAGTTAATGTACTGTAAGTTACATAGGGTTATTCACGGCTGATCGATTTCCCGTTCACAGAGCTGCATGGCCTGATCACCCTAAACAAACGATATTATCATACTAGGAACGTAATGAAAGAAATTATGTTTTACTCCAGGTTGATCATCATGACTCCGTGTACGACTCCCGAGTTTTTATAAAATTAGAAGCGTGACATCTAATTTGAACACCGCTAATTATTATCATATTTGTCAATACAGCTCTCAAGATAAATGTCATTTCAAAACAAATTTAAAACAATTTGAAGCCAGCAAATTTAGAAATATGACAAATAAATAAATGACACTTTAAAATCAATTAAAAAAATTTGAAGCCAGCGGATTTCGCTGTCTTTTATATTAACTTTTATATAGGCAACTTTGGCCAACTTTTTTTATTAGCATAATTGAAATAATTAGCATAATCGGCTCCATCTGCATTATGATCCAAGGAAAAATGTTACTTTTGAACCAGTGGCTGCAGAAGAATGGCCAATATCAAACTTGTGTTTAGGTCAGATTAAAAAAAATCACTTCTGATCTTATATTTATCCTCTGCCTCGCCAGTAAAAGTTTTTCCCCCGTCCGTCCGGCCATCCGTCCGTCGTGCCGTCCATTCATCACTAGCCTTGGCTAATCGATATATCAATAACTGTTCCAGCTACAGTGTATCAGCTACATTTGTAGCTGGCGAATATCACGTTGAAATTCTAACATGGGCGACCTTGCCCTTTTTTTGCAGATCTTACAGGTCAAAGGTCACGCTTGCCTTATTTTCTATCGATATATAAAGCACCGTTCTAAAGAACCGTTCGAGTTTCAGTGTCCCAGTCTGCACCACTGGTGTATCTGCTAAATATCGCGATCAAGTTGAGATACAGGCGATTTTTACATATTTTTATGACAATAGGTGACGACTAAAGGTCAAGGTCAATGCTATATGATTTTATCAAATTGATATTTAAACAACAAATGCGAGTCTGCTGTATTGTGGTCCAGTCGGTCCAGTGTTTCAGGGCTTCAAGTTTAACTTATTATTTTAGTTACAGGTCATGATTAAAGGTAAGTTATCGCGTAAAATGTTTGTATTTAATAATACACCTTAAGTTATAGTGAGACCTATCATAATGGTGGGAGCCAGATAGATTGTGAAGAACATTAAATTTACAAAGTTTTACACCTGAAAAATAGATAAACATGAATAATAATTTGAATACATGATATTCAAAAATTAGTCTTATCTGATACTCTAGCTGACTGTATTTTTGATGACTTATTTTGAATTTAATTTCTGTTATTTTTAAAATATATACTCTAATACAGTATCATTCAGCATCAAAGTTTAAAAGTATTTTTTAAGTATATTCTAGATCAACACCACTTAGAATAAATAAATCTGTCCTGCTGATAGGCCTGTAAATCCATAAATAAGATTGGTAAAAGGTGGACGATAGTAGGTCATGTAAACGATTATTAAAAAAATCGGCCAGCTATAAATATACCATTAATAAAACGGGCGACTTCGATTTATTATGGAAGGTGCTTAACACACCTTTTGAATCATATTGTATAAATTACAGGTGATGAGAGTGTTTATCTAGCTCTCAATATTATGACATTATATCGTCAGGTGTAATATTGAAACCAGAATTTTTACGCTAATGTATAGGTTTAAGCAAAATATGTCAAGGTCGTCAGATATCACGTGATGTAACTGTATGTATAGTTGATACAGGCACGCAAAACAAGTTACTTTTTCAATTGTGTATGAGGCTTTGTTTGCACGTTTTCTCATCATTGGGCACCAGCCAAACATTCAACTCCTCTCAGTGTTTCAGTACAAACTCTCCTCTGTACCACATTCTCTGGTCGATGAATTTGGCTATCTGCTAAAGGGAGACAAGTCTGTACTGATGAAACGTTTGGGAAGTGATAACGAAAGTGTCCCAAATGTGTTGCTCGTTGATCACATCGTGGGCGGGGGCCCTAGGGTAGTGGTTAGCACCGCTGCCTTTCACGCCAGAGTTCGGGGTTCGGTTCCCGGTCTCGGCGGTTTGAAAGAAACAAAAATATTTCTTCCCCATCCACGTGTGAAAGTCAGTATTGTGGGGAGCCTCCGTGTCCGAGAGGTAGCGTGCTCGGCCTCAGACCGCCAGGGCTCGAATTTCGAATCCTGTGTCTGGAGGGCAGTGTCATCTCAATCATCTCACCATCCTCAGGAGGTTCTCCTGGCCCAGTTTAGCCTATATGTGCACAAAGGTGGCCTAAAGCCCGATTCATTTCATTTTTTTGATCACATCGTATGGCGAACATCAGGAACAGTGGCTGACATTGCGGAGAGCTGCAAGGCATGCCTCACAAGTGGTGAAAAGTACCAAGGTGCAACTATCTTTATAATATTTGCTCAATAGGCCTATGAAGGATTAAGTGCCAAAGATCATGAGCGTCAGAGAAGAGCTGCAATATATCAACTGACACTTACTTCTCCACTTCCACCTCGCGATGCCATAAAACCCAGCCAGCAAGTGCCAGCTGAATCAATTTCTCTGCAGTTTCAGTCATGTACACAACATCAACATGGTGGGCAGAGAAAACTGTCTCGTACATCGCAATGAGGCTGGTATAACCTTGGTAAGCAACACGATAAAATTTTCTGAAACAGGTGAGGCACATGTGCTTATGGAGAAGTGGGAAAAATCAGTGCTTGATATTAACACCATGCTGTCATTGCGCTGAGAGTGAAATACCAAGGTCTGTCACAGTGCGACACATATTCTTTCCCATGTGGAAAGGGCAAGGACCCAGTCACGCTCCTCTACAAATGCTGTTGTCGAAGACTGTCGCTCCATAAGTGTCACAGATCAGAAGCAACTCAAGATATTGGCTGGCAGATTGCAGGAGGCTCGAAAGTGATGAAATTTACTTCCTAAGCTTCTTGGTGTCATCAGTCTTAGATATTGTGGAGTGCCTCAACAAACGAGTGGTATCGTGCTCGGCCTCAGACCGCCAGGGCTTTTGTTTAGAATCCTGTGTCTGGAGAGCAGCGTCATTTCATTCATCTCACCATTCTCAGGAAGTTTCCCTGGCCCAGTTTAGTCTATATGTGCACAAAGGTGGCCTAAAACTCATATATTTCATTTCAGTTTTAGATGATTGTTGCAATTTACTGACTAGGAAAAAATCAGAGAAAATTCGTGCTGAGGAGGAAGAGGAGAAGGAAGAGGACGAAATCGGGGGGATAGAAAACAATGAACTGTTAGATTTTTTGTACATAATAAACTTATCGTACATGCAGTTTTAGAATGTTAGAGTATGTTTCAATGGTTTGTTATATCTGTGTTCTTCACACCTTGCCAATGACACACAGGTAGACTGTGTTAATTGCATAAAAAACTTTTTTTTGGCAAAATGATTATTTCATTACTTTTATTGAAACAGGGCCGTTGTCATGTATAGATAATCATGTGGACCTCCATCAGCCTTTAATTTGTGTGGACCACGACACGAACCCCTGTGTTTTGCCAGCAAGTATAATGCGCTGTTTATTTACGTATGTAGGCCTACTGTAGCCCGAGTGTAGCTGTGAATGATCAGCAGCAGGCATATGGCTAATCACCCCAGAATTGATACTCACAGAAGAACCCACTTTGGCCTACCATGCATTAAGGCCCAGGCTTTCTGTAGACAAAATTAGACTATAACATGGTGTGTGTTGGGGTATTCAAGGGTGTGTTTTCGGGTACAGCTGTATAGGTCCAAGGGTTTGAGCATCCAGACTGCACACACTTATTGCAATAATGAAACAAAGGAACCCAACTGTTTTAATGTGTGAAGTACAACAATTGTCAGCCTATGCCTACATAGCCTCTAAATAATGAGCTGCAAGAAAAATATAAATGTCATTCTCGTGTTTGCTACCACAATAATTACATTTTATAATCTATAACAATATATAACGTAACTACTATGCCTACCCGGGTACCCCCTAAAAGAAAAACTCCTATAGATATGTATATATTTAGGCATACACTCAATTCTCTTGAGTCTAACTTCAGAATAAATTGCAATTTATTTATGTCTAGCGTTACTCTTTTACACTGATTAGGTCGTGGGCTTCCTGGGCACTGCCCATTTCATATTATTGGTCAGTTTAGTGTGGTTTGCACCATAATCATGACCTTTGACCTGGATCTCTTTATTACCATTAACCTCAGAAATAAATTACTTAGGTCTGAATTATATGGAAATGTGGTATTGGAGATTTGTGTACGTCCATTGGTTTAAAATTAACATTTGCTATTGCTAATTATGCTAATTATGTTAATTATGCTAATTAAACAAGTTGCCCAAAGTTGCCGTCTGGGCAACAAAGCATAATTTGTTCATTGACCCATTGGGAACATGAATCAATCAAAAAACCTTACACTTCTAACAATTTCCAGGTTATATGGACGGCAACTGGACTATAAGTGTATTGTGTAATTTCGGGCCGAGTTTTGTAGCGTGCCCACGTTATTTTTTTGGAGCAGATCAGTGCCTATGCCGACACGTCATAACACAGATAGATACATGTACAATCACTATTTTGTTAGATACTAATATTGCTATACCACAGTCATAATTTATGGTCATTATTTTATATCAAAGTAAGTATAATAATGAAAGTTGAAATCGTATAGATACGTCGACCTTTGTACGTAGTAACAAAGCAACAAAATACTAAGGTGTTTGGACAAATCAATTAATTGATAAGTCGTAGATCCGAGAGCGAAATGCCTCCTGTCAAGTCATTTAATTAGCCATTATGTATATGTCTCCATCGGTAAGTGATTCTTCTGTTCACATACTACGTTACGTCATGGCCATTACAAGCCAGCAAGTGGGGTTACAGATACTAATAGTCAGGTAACGACTATCAATAGACAGAAAAAAATCAAATACTAGATTTCACGAACATTTAGAAAGGAAAATAGGAAATATTTGACTTTGATACCCGCAAAAAAAAACGAAAGTAACATTCATGACATATTTGTTCATTCAAATGATGCATTTACAAGGTTTTAAAGGTGCAATTCCGATTTTAATTCCGCCCACATTTTTATAATTACAATTAGAATTTGAATTGGGAATATGCGTAGTTCTATTCCGGAATTGACTACATGTCTGATTGCACCACACCTTTACTTAATGCCCGATCTCTAAGAAAAATTGAAACATGCATCAATTAAGTCATCTGATGCTGCATGCTTAGAGCTGCTTGTCAATTATTTACACGTCAAGGTCAGTACTGGCAGACGTACGACACACTAATGGAGCTAGGCTATATGATGTGTTGTTAGCTTTACCCATGGTCTTCTTTCATAAAGTTGCATATGGACAGTTTTAAATAATGGATCAAGAATGGGTTGGTTTCCAGTTCATGATTGAGACACTCCCAACACCTCCTGGCAAAGAGGGAGTTAAAAAGCCTCTTCCCATCGTATTGACACTATACACTAGAACAGATTAGCCACTCCCTTCTTCTCAAAACCCGCATTATCCTGACAATAGTTCATCATGACTTATTTTATTAAAATCTTCGTCCACTTGAAATTGTGTCACGCTACCGCGATACACAACTTCAAGTGGGAGAAAAATACTCATACTTGTTTTATTGAGGCCAACTATTCAAAATGCATATCTTGATGTGGAAACACACATTTATTTCCTAGTAACAGTGATTTTATCTGCTTATAAAATGTATTAAAAACTACAATTCTGTGAAACGCAGTGACGTCACTGGAAAACGTTTTGAATGGCAGCTCGGTGAAAGCAAAGTTATATAAGACCCCCTCCCACATACTTTATTGTATTCGCTAGCTCAGTGAAAAAAAGGAGGTCAAGGTAATTGAGTTTCCCAGAATGGAGATTAATCTAGTTAGCGTTTAATTTAACCCTTTAACCGCCAAATTATTCAATCTGAATTTCACCCACTTAAAGTTGTGTCTCGCTGACGCGATCCACAACTTCAAGTGTGTGAAAATTATTCAGATTTGGCAAAATGGAGGTCAACTGTTTTCAAATATTGCTGATTAATGTCACATTTTATCTTTGTCACATGTTTAAAAGGTGGTACTTAATGTGCTAATAAAAAATGAAAACCCGAATATATGCGACACCGGCGGTTAAAGGGTTAAGGATCAAATGGATAATGACGAAACGATTATACAGTAAGTGCTCGTGCAAAAAATGTGGATTGAGCTACAATATTTAGTTTTACTGCAGACGGGAGGACGATTGCTGTGACATTTGTGCATTACGTTTCTAGATAGCTTTAGAAATAAATGTTGTTATTTTGTCTGCAAAATTGAATGGCTCAATGGTAAAGTGATCAAATTTAATGGGTTTTAATGGGATTATTTTGACTTTGATCACTTTACATCTTCTGCGACATACGTAAATTGGCAGCTGAAATGTTATAAACCACCCCTTATTGGTTTGTGACATGGCAATTAATAAAAAAATATTACTGGAACAGGTTGATGAAACACTAGACCCGTGCTATACTCTCTAAGTTAGTTTGTGATACTTATACACATATTAATCTCCCGGCATTTCAAAAGTTTATTTTGCAATCGCCAGAATTATTTTTTTTCTGTGTCAATAACAATATACCAGCTTGTTAAAGCGAACAATAACGACACATACATAACTTCCCATAACATAGCAAAGATTAGTTAGTGTAAAAAAAATATAATTTTGACAATATATTTTAAATTTAAAGCTTTCATTGAAAAAATGGTAAAATAAGAAATTGGATCACTTTACCTCTAAGCAATTCAACATTTGATGAAGGACATTAAACTTCGTACGATTTTGTATGTCAAATTTGAATTAAAAATACTACATCAACTGTTAATACAGAATACAACATATCACCAAAAAATGTTTTATAGTCTGGTGCGGTATGTCATTTTGGCCATTTATGTTGCCAACATTTATTTTATTGTTTCTATGGCTTCCTTAGGGGTCAAATAAGCAAAAAATATTGGGGTTCAATTTTTCCCGCCCCTCAATCTCGTTTTATCACACATTCAAAATGGCCGCCATCGAAATCACATATTTGACTATAACTCTGGCTCTAACATATCTAAGGTCACGATTTTAATGTCTATATCCATGGTTTTGGGTATGAGGAATCCAGTGGTGCCCATCTAAAATGTGTATGTCTTGTAGATATTTCGAAAATAACGATAAAACACATTTTTCATGCATTTTCGGTCATTTTTTTGGTCGCGAATATGAAAAAACTTACATTTTCAAACAATTTTTTTTGTTGCGTTATTTAGTCTGTATTATTTTAAACAGCACAGTGTTCATGGTTTCTGAATGGTGGATGGATCCTAGATATTCCACAAAGAAGACGTGAAAGTGATATCGTAGAAACTGAGCAGATTCAATAACGATGTTTGATGCATTTCCTTGATTTGCTAATGAACATTTTACAACAGTCAGAGGAAAATTAATAAAACGCATGTCCTTTACAAAAAATAGACACTTTTCGAGAAGTGGATAGGAGGGGTGGAGGTCCCATTTAAAATAAAAAAATGCAAAGAAAAAATTATACAAAATTGTGAGCAAATTGTGTTGTCAAACAAATGATAAGAATCAATCAGGGAGGGTGATTGTGGTCCATACCATCCGCAAAATTATTGGATTTTCAGATTTTTTTTTTAATTCTTAAATGATGCACAATACAAAATAAAAGGGGGGCTTTTAATTCATCACAGCCCATAAGAGATATCCCCGTATAATTGGAGTCCGAGTCGACGCAACCACATGGATTAGCGCCAGAATATGGCAGTATAGCAAAAACTGTGTTTTAGTATGCTTGTGACAGTGTACTCCGAGATCAACATTTTCTTGAAAAATTTACGGGTCACCCTATTCAAATGATAAATTAGCCTATAAATGATAGCAGTTCACTCCCCACGTCAAGGCATTATTGAAATAAGATGTACATCGATAATTACCAATTAATATATTAAAGCAGCCCCTTGGGATGACATCAATTTTCGTTTTTATTTTTTTCAGAATTTTCATATTTTTACAAATATTTTTAATCAACATTTCTATAAAACCAGAAGTAACCCAAACAAACTATTTGTATACCTGAAGGACGATTGAATGTTTTCACAGCATTGGGCCACATGCTGATGGCATCGGCCCAGCGTTGAGTAGACAATCAGTGTTGCAGGTGTGTTCTCCCGTGTCCTGACTATAAGACACCAATTAGCGGCGACTGCTCTGATCTTACCGTCTGATACGTGGGAATATGTGATGGAATGTGCTTAATATTGCTGACTTGTTTTGTTTACATGTCAATATACGACCTGGAAATACAACTATTTCGCTCTTTTTCGGTGCTTTAAAATTGCTTTTTGACTTTTTCGTATTTTTAGCTAAGATCAGTAGGCTATATAGCTTCATATAAATTAAAGCTGCATAACTGTTTTGTTTATTTTATTCAAACGATTAATCCATGCAGAATGTTGTTTTATTTTTTATTTTACTGCTCCGGTTACTGAGTTATTAAGGATTTAAGTTTTTTTTTAAAATTGTTGCCCCACCAAAACAAACCTGATCACAGGGGAGTAAGACATACTGTCTATATAATCAGGACATTACAAGTACCAAGTGGCAGATAACGGTCATCATAGAAAAAAAGAGAGGAAAACTTTTAAAATTATAGTTATTTTTTAAGTGATCATAGATACATTTCACAGTACAACGTGTATTGTCTCATATCAGTTAGACATATCTAGAAGTTATTACTTTGTCTGATATGGATGATATCTGCATGTAATGTCATGTTTAATATCGGTACAGGTATGGAGAATGTCACTCACTTGAAATATAGAACAGTATTTCGGTATGGGGCTTTTATGTGTGGGCCAGCATCAGAGCCTTTGGCCCGCCATTAAGACGCTCTCGCCAGACCGTGAGAAATTGTACTCGGAATTGACATCAAATTCAGTGATGTAAATCATCGTTTTCGCTCTTTGGATTTTCGTGATTTTCTTGAAAAACATTTGCATTTTTTCATTAGGTATCTCATGGACATTTCAAAATATAGTCAAAATGCTACTAGACAATATCAGACTTTATTTTATTTTATCGTAAATCATCACATGCAGTGATACATCGCGCTATGCGGTAAAATAAAATAATATTTAAAAACATCAGACTTTACTGTAACCGATTTGACCCAATATCCACCATCTAGATCAGGGACTGGTTATGAGGGCTTTGTATCTCAGCTAACACAAGGCATTGATCCAATGGCAGAATAATGTCGGCCCATCGTCTGCGGTACTGGCCCAACATCATGCCGATTCAGTTCAACGTATGTGTTTGCTATTAAGGGGGTGGTTTCGTGCTGGCCGATGTAACATTATATTGGCCCATAACCTCACCGCTATTACATGGCTATTGTACACACACCTAATCACTACTTAATAATACTTGATGGTGTACCGCATGGTAAGCTAATTCCGCTACATTTACCCAGTTTTAGTGCATTTATAAGGCCTTTAAAACAATAGCAATGATTGTTTTGTACGTTTTAGGTTATTTTAATTGAAATAAACAAAACAGTTATGCAGCTTTAAATTGTCAAAATTGACAACATTGAAAATGTCTCATCCCAAGGGGTCCCTTTAATCAGTAATGTAACATTAGAACGCCCGGCGGCGCCCCCGATTTTTGGCTTACGACTTTATCTGTTTATGAATGGCAATAATTACAGACTCTGTATCACGTATGCCTACTCTGTTATCATGGACTAAATTGGAGAGGGGCAGAGTCATTACCACAGCTGACATTTAATTGGTTTAAAGCAAGCATTCAATGGCCTGGTTCATTTATTAGCCAACGAGGTTTAGGTTCATGTTTAGTGATTTTGATTTATATATTACCATATTGACAATTTTTAAATTCCAAAATGGCCGAATGTCGTTCAAAATAACACGTGCCACAATAGAGCCGATATATCTGGTTTGATTGGCATATACCCCATTGTTACAGCTACAGGGGTGTGCAAGGCCGAGCATTTTAAAACAACTACATCTCGCTCCACGGCATGTGTACCGAGTTTAAAATCCGCTGATCTTGCCGGGGTCTTTCAAGACCCCGACAAGATCCTTTACTTGTCCATCCCCTCTCGATGTGACTAGGTGATCACATTAATGGCGCCTTGTCGAGTTCAGGTTGCAACCAGTGTGTTGACGTTAATTTTGCGCAAGGCTACGCGCTGCCATATGCTCCTTCTTAATGTAAAAAATAGAATGTTGAAGATATTACACGCGTAGATTACACGCTCTTTAAAATAATATGTGGATAAAATCTGTTCACGTGTGAAGCCAGTTCCACAGGTCAGTTGAGAAATATTACACAAGCGATGCTCCATCATGACAGAACAGTGACACACAAGCCATCCCCAACCAACCAAATTTCAAGAGGTACACTTAAATGTTTTTTTATATGTGTGCTCAATAGATAGATATGTTATCCAGCAAAACGTGGTAAAGATATTAGATCAGCTGCGATAAGCCTATGTAGAAAGCTTTCAAAATACATATTTCAAAAATAAATATGCCAGTATTTTCGGCATACTTTCTAAACATTATGAAAACTGATTTGCAACTAAGTAGAATAAAAGCATAGATCTCTGCCAAGCTTCCACTGACGGTGAAATGAAATGAATATAGGCTAAACTGGGCCAGGAGAACCTCCTGAGGATGGTGAGATGATTGAGATGACACTGTCCTCCAGACACAGGATTCGAAATTCGAGCCCTGGCGGTCTGAGGCCGAGCACGCTACCTCTCGGTCACGGAGGCCCGCCACAAAACTGACTTTCACACGTGGATGGTGAAGAAACATGTTTGTTTCTTTCAAACCGCCGAGACCGGGAACCGAACTCTGGCGTGAAAGGCAGCGGTGCTAACCACTAACCTAGGGCCCCCGCCCTCCACCGTCGGTGAATGGACATTGCTAAAGCATATTCTGTTGTGTATGACATTGTGGCATTGCAAAAGTATTACTTTTGAGCTGGAAAGGAGCAATGACTACTCTGTTGCAGTAAATATATATGACCTACCTATGTTTCAAATCACCCATTACCCAGTTAAGGCATCAGTATGAGATTCAGAATTTGTCAGTATTTGACCAGAATATCCAATGTGGTTTCAATTCACACCTCTTATGGAATCCCGCTCCTGGTGGTGTAACCTGTGCAAAAAGAAAAAATAATTCACCTGTCCTGCCTGGAGAAGCTACTTCAAGCTCAAAATATTATATGACCAACTCAGTGAAATCTGAATATAATACTGATGTCTGGACTGGGTCATGGCTGATTCGGAGTGGAAGTAACTGATAGTTTTTCAGCAATCTTGATTTCTACCTTTCTGGAATGACGTCTCGCAGATGATCTAATTGCATTATCACTTTTTTACTGGATAACATATCTATCTACTGAGCATACATATGCAAACACATTCAAGTGTATCTACTGGGCCTCCCACGTCGACATATTATATCAACATATATATTATTGATTTAAAAAACTTTAAAAGTGTGTGTCATTTCCTCAAAATGCAAACTTGCACGTTGATACTGTTGAAACCAATTACCACGTTTCTCTTTTCTTGTATTTTCTTTCAAACTCAATATGTAATTTAGATTGGAACAGATTTTCTGATACCAACTTTGTGGTTGTGAGCTGCTTGTTTCTTTTTATTTGTATAAGAAAATGAACATTAAATGTTTGCTGTGATCCTCTCAAATGCCAGCTAATTCCAATGGTTATTGTATGTCCCCCTCCAATTATGACTAGAATCTATACGCTGCTATCTCTCATAGGCTGTGATGAATTAAAAGCCCCCACCCACCTTGTATTTGTTCTTGGGCATCTTTTATGGATTTAAAGAACAAAATCCAATAACTTTGTGGATGGGATGGACTACAATTGCCCACCATGATTAATTCTGATCAATTGTTCAGCAAATATGAAACATAGCTGCAACGCACAATTTTGGTTTTTTTTTATTTCGAATAGAACCTCACCCCATCCCACAAAATTATCAAATGTTTTTGTAAAAGACGCATTCCCTTCAATAACTATCCTATGTGTATGTTCGAATGAAGGAAATGCATCAAACATAGTTATTGGAATTGTTCAGTTTCTACCATCGATTTACGTCATTTTGGTGAAATATTTTGGGTCCATTAAAGGAACCCATCATTCAGAAACCATCAACAATGTACTGTTTATCTTAATACAGACTAAACAATGCTACAACAAATATTTGTTTGAATTTGAGTTTTTTCGTATTCGCGAGAAAAATATGACCGAAAACGTACAAAAAATGTGTTTTATCGTTAATTTCAAAATACCTATGAGACATCCACATTTTGTATGGGCACCACTGGATTGCTCATACCCAAAACCATGGGTATAGACATAAAAATCGTGACTCTAGCTATACTGGAGCCCAAGTTATGACCAAAAATGTTATTTCGGTGGCGGCCATTTTGAATGTGTCATAAAACGAGGTTGAGGGGTGGGAGAAATTGAACCCCAATATTTCTGGCTTATTTGACCCCTAATAAGGTCAAAAAAACAATAAAATCTATTTTGGCAAGAACTTTTAATTTTAGGCATATAAACTGACATACCGCACCAGACTATTACTTCAATACAAAATTAGCTTGAAAATGGTATAAGGGCCTATTTGTTTGTCTGCCCTAAAAAGTAATTGCTCGCTATTTATTTAATATGCAAAATCTCTTTCATCAATTCAGCTTTCATGTCCTGAAAATAAAGACACATATATCTTTTTATTATAAAACTCCATTTTTTAGGTATGACGGTACTTAAAAATAATCGATCTGGGAATTGTTTTGCTTCCGGAGGGAATATTTGCTACAGGAGAAAAGTGCATAACTTTGGAAGGCTTAAATACAAATTATGCTATACGTGTGATTAAATAAGGCCCAATTAGCGAAATATTTACCATCCGTATTTTTATGCAATTTCGTTTAGTAGGATTCACATAGTTATATTGAATATTAGATGGGATGGTGCAGATTATGAAATTGGCAAACCAACGTTTACAATTTCCAGCACAGTGGATTTTGTGAATATTTCCGAAAAAACTGAATACATTTATATCTGACTTTTGATATCTTAGAACTTATAGTCTGGTGCGGTATGTCAGAAATATGACCAAAATTAACAGTTCTTGCCCAAATTGATTTTATTGTTTTTTAGACTTAATTAGGGGTCAAATAAGCCAGAAATATTGGAGTTCAATTTTTCCCGCCCCTCAACCTCGTTCTATGCCACATTCAAAATGGCCGCCATCGAAATCACATATTTGGCCATAACTTGGGCCTAGCATAGCTAGAGTCACGATTTTGATGTCTATTCCCATGTTTTTGGGTACGAGGAATCCCATACAAAATGTTGATGTCTCTTAGATATTTTGAAATTAACGATAAAACACATTTTTGTTACGTTTTCGGTCATTTTTTTCTCGCCAATTCGAAAAAAACTAAAATTTAAACATTTAGCGTTGTTTAGTGTGTATTATGATAAACAGTAGGCATACATTGTTGATGGTTCTTGAATGATGGATGTTCAAAAAATGAACCCCAAATAGTCCACCAAAGTGACGTGAGGCGAACGTAAAAACTGAACAATTTCAATAACGATGTTTGATGCATTTACTTCATTTAAACATTTTACAGTCACAGAGGATAACTGATATTGACGGTAATGTGTCTTTTACAAAACACATATGATAACTTTGAGAAGTGGGTGGGATGGGTCAATGTTATTAGAAATAAAATAGAATTATTGGATTTTTAGATCTATTTTTTTTTATTAATCCATAAATGATGCACAATAACAAATAAAAGGGGGACTTTTAATTCATCACATCCTATGAGAGATATTAGATTCCAGCCATAATTGGATGGGGCACGGCCATTACCATAGAGGATCACAGCAAACATTCAATGGCTTGGCTCATTTTCTGATGCGAAAGAAACAAGCAACTCACAACCACAAAGATGTTTCGCTGGGTATCAGTAAATCAGTTCCAATCTAAATTACCTATTAAATGTGAAAAATACAGGAAAAGGGTAACGTGATATTTTTTTTCAACTGGACAACATAATCAAAGTGAAAGTTTGAATATTAAGGAAAGGACACAAACTTTTAAAAAACTTTGAAAACAATTGATGTCAAGCTTTTTAAAAAAATAATGCTTTGAAATAGTCTGTTTACATGAGATGCCTTGTAGCCTACCACAGATCATTAAATTAAGAAATATTACAAATTATGTTTCATAATAAGAGAACAGAAAACATAATATATTTTGAAGCAACCCACATGTTAACAGATACACTTGCATGTGCTTGCATATTGTATGCTCAGTAGTAGATAAACATGTCATCCAGTAAAAAAAAGTGATAATGCCCACGAGACACAACATCAAGTGGTTGAAAATTTAGATCACCTGCGAGAAGTCATTCTAGGCAGAAGTCATGATTGCTGAAAAAACTGATGATCACTTTTACTAAGTACTATGTATGTACATTGTCATCCAAACCAAGTTGTTTAGAACTGGTTTCCGTTGAGTTGAGTTTTCTGCAGATTGATGCAAGTTTCACATATCAATCAAACCATGAGAGTAACTCATGAAGTCAGAAGTTTGTAGGATGTTCCAATAATAGGCCTAGATCTAGGACCGCTTTATTGGCCACATGACAAAAAAAAGAGTAATACAAAAGCCACCTTGGGCCTATCATCTGGTGGAGTCAGCACTGGGGACTATGCTTCATGATGTCTCTCTCTGGGCTACTTCTACTCATGGGAGCATACTCTAGAACGTCTTATCGTGACCAGAGGAGGTCGTATGTCTAAAACTCTAATAAGTTGAGTGTGTACTAGTTTCTCCAGAACAGGTGAATTCATTTTCTTTCTGCACATGATACATTAACAGGAGCGGCACTCCTCAACAGATGTGATTTGAACCAAATAATATATTCTGGTCAAATACTGACGAATTCTAAATATAATACTGATGCATTAACTGGGTAATTGGTGATTTGAAGCATAATTAGATCAGATATGTACTGCAACAGAGTAGTGAAAAAAGTAATATTTTGTGTAATGTCACAATGCTATACACAATAGAATATGCTTGGGTATGACCATTCACCGCCGGTGGAAGCTTTTACTTTGTTGAAAATCAGTTTTAAAGGTGATCTATCACCTCTTATATGATATGAATAATTATGTCCTTATATGGGATGATTGGCTATCATGTGACCCTCTCAGAGGGTCACATGATAGCCAATCACCCCATATATGAGAGTGACTGGCTATCATGTGACTCTCTCAGAGGGTCACATGATGGCCAATCACCCCATATAAGGGTGTCCCATCTTGTGGCAACTTTGATTTATTTGTCACACAATTATTCATACCATATAAGGGGTATTAGATCATCTTTAATATTGTTCAGTAACTTTGCCGAAAATTGCGGCATATTTTTTCTTGAAATAGTTTTTTGAAAGCTTTGTACATGGGCTTATCGCAGATGATCAAATATCTTAACTATTTTTTCCTATATAACATATCTATGAGCACACATATAAAAAGGCATTAAGTGTAGGCCTACCTCTTGAAATTTGGTTGGTTTCTGTGATGATGAATCATCTTGTGTAATATCTCTTAACTGGTCTGTGGAGCTTACGTTAGCTTCACACGTAAACAGATTATATCCATATATATTGTTATTTTAAATAGCTTGTAAATTAACGTCAACACAATAGTTTCAACTTGAACTCGACGAGGCCGCAACTGTGATCACCTAGTCACATTGAGAGGGAATAGACAAGGATATTTCTCTGAGAGACCCCTGTGAGATCAGCGCAGTTCAAACCTGGGATGCGTGCATGAACGACGTCGTGACAGCCCGATACGCTATCGAAGCGCCGTCTCTCCCTTTCTAAATTTGTACATCGAAAGCCTTGGAAGTATGGACGAATTTTGTATGTCAAGTGTACTAATCCTCTGGCCTAATCAGTTATTGACAATTCCAGCTTTACGGTGGCAACTCTTTATCAGATGGCCAAACCTCCCACCATTAGAACAAATGTGTGGGAAGTGAAATATAGCATGTTCATTCCTGTCAGATGTCTTAGTTCACCTGCACCAAGGGTTGTTATTGATGCAAATATTGATGCAAATCAGACTGTCGTAGTACCAGACATAGTTAAATGCTCAGCGTTGCAGACGACTCCTGTACAAATGCAACAGTGGGGTATATAACAATCAAACCAGGTATTGTGACATGTGTCATTGTGAACGACAGTCGGTCATTTTGAAATTTAAAAAATGTTAATATGGTAATACATGTATAATAATTAAAATCACTAAATTTGAACCTTAACCTCATTGTCTTTTAGATGAACCAAGTCATTGAATGTTTGCTGTAATATGCCTAAATGTCAGCTGTGGTAATGACCCTGTCCTCCGCAATAACAGAGTTTGTAGGTAGGCCTACGCCCTATGCGCAATGACAATGGCTTCTTAATATGACCATATGGTAGGCCCTATACGCAATGACAATGGCTTCTTAATATGACCATATGATGTGAACATGTCCATAGACTAGAACTGTACTGCGCATTTACCAGTTAGGCTAGATATAGAGACGAACTTCCTGATTTCTAATTATTGACAACCATGTCAAAAATAAGAAATACGGGAATTTCGTCTCTATATCTAGCCTAACTGGTAAATGCGCAGCACAAAAATTAAAAAACTTTTGCAGTTCTAGTCTATGGACATGTTTACATCATATGGTCATATTAGAAGGCCAAAATAAAATTACCGATTTTTTTATGATTTTAGACCTGGGCTAGTCCCTTTAACGGTCAAGGTCAACTATAAATGTCAAAGTCAAGGCTGAAATAATCTAGAAATACGACTTGATCATATTTATATGAGACACGTGGTTTAATTCCCCAGGTTTGATTCTATCCCTGCTCTTTTAAGCATGTCTGCATCATATAAATATTATTAGATATGTGCCACTTTAGATGTTTGCTAATCTCATTTGCATAATTCACCCTAATTAACATAATTGACCTTAATAATATTATGTGATGAAACAACATGTTATACCCATAATCTTTAGATATAATGCTATTTATGTGTTATGCTATTATTTTAATAAGTTTGACGCGACCAAGAAATGTTTGACATATTTGAAAAAAATATCTCACGTGGTAATTTGCATAATTCACGCTAATTAACATAATTACCCACTACGATAGTAATTTAACAAATTGGTCCAGAAACATGTGTAATACTACTTCTTCGTATAAGTTTGACACCAGGAAGTAGTTTTTGGTGTTATTTTTGCAATTAGACGTCAATTTCAGCTTACTATGCCAAGTTCAAGGTTAAGTTGTTGCCAATGTTGTCAAAATATAGATAAACTCGTCGCTAGTTGTCAAACCCGAACATATTAGGTTCCTTTAAGCATTCATTATTAGATTTGCACCATATGATATACATGTAGAGTAGGGTGGGGCAAGACGCCCCCTTAGGGTAAGATGCCCCCTACGTCATAATGTATGACGTCATAAATAGAGCACGCTCTTCGGTATTTTAAAGTGTTCCTTTGGTTGTTTCTATTTGCCCGCCAGGTCACAGTTGATTCTCGAGAGAATTACATAGTATGCATTCATATTTACTACTTTGAACACCTTTTTTAATAAAAAATATCAACCGATGCATGGTCCTCTGAATTCACAAAAAACACCGCTAAGACATGGCCGTCACAATGCTGGTAGAATAAAATGTTCACTACCATTGTGCGTGGTCACAGTCTTGCCCACATATGGATCATGCCGTAATGCAGCGTGTTTGTAAAACTCCTCCAAATGGGGTAAGACGCCCCCCCTTATGATGAGGCAAGAGGCCCAGGGGCGAAACGCCCCACAGTTATGGGGGCGTCTTACCCCAACAGGCAATATTAATAATTAAAAGTGTGAAACAATCGAAATGCAATGCTTAAATTGCGTCACTTATGTTGAGCCAATGTTGCTTCTAATTCAAATGTGTTTGTAGATATGACCGTCGTTCACGCACTAGGCTTTCTTTTATCATTGACTCAGAACGACTGACTGTGACTGACTAGCTTCTAATATTCCACTCACTCACCCACTCACCCACCCACCCACCGACGCACTCACTCACTCACTCACTCGTCCATCCATCTAATAATCCATCCATCTATTCATACATTAATCCATCTAACAATCCATCCATTCATGTGTCCATACATCTATCCATCCATCCATCCATCCATCCATCCTCATATCCATCCATCCATCCATCCATCCATCCATCCATCCATCCATCCATCCATCCATCCATCCATCCATCCATCCATTCATCCATCCATCCATCCATCCATCCATTCATCCATCCATCCATCCATCCATCCATCCATCCATCCATCCATCCATCCATCCATCCATCCATCCATTCATTCATTCATTCATTCATTCATTCATTTATTCATTCATTCATTCATTTATTCATTCATATGTGTTTAGTAGAACGCGATATCTACAGAACCGCTGGTAAAATTTTGTATGTGAGCCATTACCTGCCTGAGCACGAAATCAAAAAGTTTTGGTCACGGTTCAGTGATTTTCAAAAAAATGGCGTCCATTTTTTACTTTTCGAGATTTTGTGAATGCGTTATTTCATGAACCACTGGTCCGAATGACTAGTGATTTTATGTGTAGGTACTTACTTCTCTGGCCAATAAATGAAAAGGTTTTAATCACGGTACAGTGATTTTCACAAAAATAGCGGCCTTTTTTAACTTTTTCAGACGTTGTGAACGCGTTATCTCAAGAACCGCTGGTCCGAATCACTCGTGATTTTGTATGTAGGGCCTTACCTGGCTGACCACGGAATGAAAAGCTTTTCGTCACGATTGGGTGATTTTCATAAAAATACCTGTAATTTTTAATTTTCCAGACACTGTGAACGCGTGATCCGGTAGTCCGAATTTTGTATGTAGGCATTTACCTGCTTTCCCATGAAATGGAAAGGTTTTTGGTCAATTAAAATGCAGGATGATGACGAAAACACATCGACCACCCAACTCACCCAGCTCACTCAACTCACCCAACTCACTAAACTCACCCAACTCAGCGAACTCACCGAACTCACTCACCCAACTAACTCAACTCTCTCAATTCACCCAACTCACTCAACTCACCCAACTCACTCAACTCAGCCAACTCACCCAACTCACTCAACTCACCCAACTCGCTCAACTCACCCAACTCACTCAACTCACCCAGCTCTCTCAACTCACCCAACTCACCCAACTCACTCAACTCAGCCAACTCACCGACCTCACCCAGCTGACTCTACTCACTCAACTCACCCAACTTACCCAACTCACTTAACTGACCCAACTCACCCAATCACCCACTCACTCAACTCACTCTACTCACCCATCTTACTCAAATCACCTAACTCACCCAACCACTCACTCAACTCACCCAACCACCCACTCATCCAACTCACTAAACTCACCCAACTCACTCAACTCACCCAGTCTGGTGATATTGCCTAATAGCGAAAATACATCTCTATTTCGTCCATCCATTAATTTAATTTGTACGTCCATCTACATGTATCCATTCATTGATTCACCCATTCATTGATTCATCCATTCATATACTCCCTTACTCACCTCACTCACCTCACTCAACCACCCAACTCACTCAACTCACGCACCTCATTCAACCACCCAACTCACTCAACTCACCCAAATCACTCAACTCATTCACCTCACTCAACCACCCAACTCACTCAACTCACCCAACTCACCCAACTCATCCAACTCACTCAACTCACCCAACTCACTCAACTCACCCAACTCACTCAACTCACACAACGAAACCAACTCACTCACCTCGTTCACCCACCTCACTCACCTCACTTAACTCACTCAACCACAGAACTCACTCAACTCACTCAACTCACTCAACTCACCCAACTCACTCAACTCACCCAACTCACCCAACTCACTCAACTCACTCAACTCACCCAGCTCAATCAACTCACCCAACTCACCTCAACTCACACAACGAAACAAACTCATTCACCCACCTCACTCACCTCACTCAACTCACTCAACCACCCAACTCACCCAACTCACCCAAACTCACTCAACTCACCCAACTCACTCAACTCACCCAACTCACTCAACTCACCCAACTCACACAACGAAACCAACTCATTCACCCACCTCACTCAACTCACTCAACTCACCCAATTCACCCAACTCACTCAACTCACCTAACTCACTCAACTCACCCAACTCACTCACCAAACTAACTCAACTCACCCAATTCACTCAACTCACCCAACTTTCTCAACTCACTCAACTCGAATAAAAAGGGCAAGATGCCCCTTATCCCTGGGGTAAGATGCCCCCGGGGCATTTTGCCCCAAGTGTGGGGTAATATGCCCCTTTTTGTCAATATACATTACCGCTCATAATATCTTAGCAAATAACATGGAATAAGTCTTTTATCATTTTTTATGTTCCCCTCATATGCCTCTTTGTGAGCATTGGATAACTCTTTATTATGGGCAATCTATTCAGCTGTAGGACGTTGTGACATTAGAGGGGGCGCCTTGCCCCACCCTACTCTATTAGTAATAATCAATATTAATATGTTGAAAAGTCAGAGTTAGCACATTTTTTCATTCAAATACATTGAACACGATTTTCATGTTATTTTGTGATTAAATATCAAGGTAAACCTATCAGGTCAATATATCATTGAGCCAAGTCATTATATAATATTCACAAGGGCAGATGTAATGATATGTAGGGTCTTCAAAATCATTACACCTATATGGATGTAATCTCGATATTTAACCCTTCCGCAATTTCCCGCTTCATTGACAAAAAGTCTTCATAATTATTTAAAAACAGACATCTCTCAAATTCAATTTTTTTATGAAATGATCAGCTTCCACAAACTATTTTTTCGATTTTAAAATCATATAATTTTGTTTTGAGCTGGCTTCAAATCGTCTATGTACGGGTCTTGTAGTACAAGGGTTAAGATTCCAACGCCAATACAGAATAACTAAGCGAATTTGAAAATTACCTCAATATGTCAGATTATAATATCGAAAAATTACCTTATACTCGCAGTATATATCAGGATAATAATGTCAGAATATAGTAGGCCTACTATGTTTAGGAAGATGGACGTATAGATATTATTAGGCCTACCTCGAGATTTAACACGTTCGTAACCAATTCAGTCAAATGTCAGAATATAATGCCGATGAAATATGACACTGTAGTGTCAGTTGTATTGTGTTGTGCAAAATTGCAATATGGAATCAATGCCAATCCTATGTCAGAATATGCCGCTTTGTGGCAGGTGGTGAAAACATGATGCCAAAATATGTCTAATCAATTTAAATAAATAAATATAGGCTTGATATAATATGTTTCCGAAAATCATGATTGTGTCAATATGTTTACAAAATAAGACACTATTGTGTTAGAATATGAGACCTGTATATCATGATGATATATTATAAATTATAATGTCAGAATATGGCTTTATTATTGTCCGGATATGACATAATAACGATATTTTCTGGATATCACACAATCAAATGGAAAGTGAAATTCACATGATAGGACCCACCACAATAGTATCAGAATATAACAGTATCGTGTCTGGATTAAAAACTGTGATTATGCGACTTAATAATGTCTGACCACGGCATTATAATACAACAAAATTATATTAAGATATTAGGTAAAACTGCTGCTTTTATGGCAGCATATTGCCATTGTAATATCATGTCATTATAACAATTGACAATGCATGACACTATTATGAAAGTTGTCGCCACTGTACTAATAAATTCATAATTATATCGCTATTATAATGCAATGTTACTTTTATATATTGTACTAAGGGACATTTTAATGTTAACACGTCATTGCATTTAGGTTATTAAGCCAGTAGTACATGGCACTGAGTTGAGAGAATAGGACGTCATGATGGCAGGACATTACAGCATAATCTTAATTTATATGAAGTTCCAAATAATATTGTGATACAAAGACAGAAAACATCGACTCAATGAGATAGTTTACGATTATAGACATTATGATATCACATATATTTTTTCAATTGTTGTGATATTGACATTAAATTATAACAATAATGCGTAATGGCATATACCCTTTTTTATATCCCAATTGACTGCAATGTGAAAATATGACCCTTCAATACCACGATACAGTTATGTCAGATTATGATACAATAATGTCAACGTATGACACTATATATTCAGATTATAACGTTAAAATGTTAGAATATGAGTACATAATGTCAGGTTGTAGCACAATAACTTCACAAAAACCTAAATAAATTGATAGAAAACAACAGCTACAATTACTTGTTTTTTTTTTATGAATTAGAGTATTCTTATCTATGTCTTACATTGGTCAAAACGTTATTTCTAATTCGCAATATGTTAATAATATATGTTTAAATCGACTAGTGAATAAACCTAACATGTAACAATCTGTTCTTGCTTATTAATAACGCAGCGCAGGCAGCATTAGGCCAACACACACACACACCAATTAATCTGGGTGGTCACTGGTTGGAAGGTGGGGAGGGGGGATCCCATTAATTTTCATCGTCGACCCCCCTCTCTTACAATGCATGTCACCAGTGAAATCAAGGCCTAAATATTTTAATTCATCATCACTAACTTCAACAACGAGGTCGAGAACGCCCACGTTTCTCCACTTCTTAGAATAAGACGATAAAACAAAACTATTGGAGACTCAGACATATTTGTAGACCTATGTGCAAAAACCTTGCACTGTACATTCATTCCATGCTAGTTTTAATCAGTATTTATTCAGAAAAAATTAGGTGTTCTAAGCCATCCTGGAATCAATTATATGACAATCAGTCACTGATAATAATTCTATATGACTACCGCGGATTTTGTGGCGTGTATGTGAGGAGTCAACGGTATGGATTCGATCTTTCTGATTTTCCGCATATTTATTTATTTATTTGACTTCCAGTTAAAAACATGCAAAAATGGTACATTATAATTATTATTATCATTTTTGAACATGGTATTAACTTTGGTTGACGGGAACAGGTCGAGACGACCTCTACAATGCCTGTCAACCATATAAGTGAATTAAAATTATAGAATAAAATAATATCCATTGTTTAAAATAGCAAAAGAAATTTAAAAATGTACATAGTATAGATTATAAAGTTTACTATTTGTACACATAAAATAAAATAACCGACAATAGTTTGTCATCTGTTTCCCGCACCAAAACCAGAGATAAAATAGCTGCACTGTGCTCTACACCGTGTAGCAAAAAAAAGACACTCTGGAAAGCGTAGAAACCTAATTAAAACCTCTAAATGCTTTAGTTGTCTATTATATCAAAGGACATACAACTAGGATATGTGAAAAGGAAAAACAGTCAAAACTTATGGCACTCTTAATTTTAACATAGGCCTGCATACATCCCTAAGTAAAAGTAATACTATAAACCTAGAATACATCTACTGACGTCAGCTCATATAGCCGTCGCGCAGCCGAAATATGCTGAGTAGTACCACATATGCAATTTTAGACTGAAGGAAAAATAATCCCAAACTCAAGAAGTAAATCAGTTGATTAGAGATCTTTGAAATTCAGCATAAGGACCCACCTGGTCTGGAAACAAAGGCTACTGAAAAATCACTAAACCTAAAAATAAAACAGAAAAAAGACAAATAATAATTTTGAGGGGAACAGCCATCCATGCCATGTGGTAATACTCAGATCATGACAAGCGTGATCATGAGTGATGTCGGTCTGCTCCGAACAGTATCAGAGACTGTCTCCGGCCTGAATTCGAGCCAGGCAGACAACACAATGCAACATTCGCAGATTATCGTTCATAGGTCGATCACTTAAGGTGCCGTTTGTGCTAAATATATAGATATATATACGAGTATAAGTAAGGCGAGGCGGTTTGTCATCTGCCAACACATGCGTATCGACAACGGAACCCTCCGTCCTTAGTCATGAGTGGCTGGTGACAGCTCAAATAGCCGTCTCACAGCCGATTCAAATTGCACAGGTAGTTTAAGACACGAAATGTTCCGCTATATTCGACAATTTACACAAGCACAAGCCAGGCTCCAGGTACATCGATTATTCACATCAAATAAGTTTACCATGGCGAGATATAATTCATTCAGGTTCTTCTTAAAAATCTGCAGGCTACTAGCATCTCGGATAACAAAAGGTAAAGTGTTCCATAAGCGAGCAGTGCGATAAAAATAAGTACATTGGAACTGAACAGTCTTGCACAGAGGTAATTTGAATAGAACACCCTGTTGAGCAGATCTGAGGCCATTATGCGGACAAGCTAACTCAAAATTACTAGAGTAATCACAAGATAGTTTACCGTGAAGGTAGCTGTATAAAAAACACAAGTCGATTATTTCTCGACGGAAGCACAAAGGCAAGATAGATAATGCTGTGCATCTTTCGTGATAGGGTGAAACATAATCATTGAGAATGAATTTTGAAGCTTGACGGGTTGCACCCGTTCTAATTTGATTATGTCTTTAACATGATTGGGACTACAGTACTCAAGAATACTTCTGACATGGGCCAAATATAATTGGCGCTTAACATCAATGGGGCTATTAAAGCCAACAGAACGTTTTATCATTCCTACCATAGAATGGGCTTTTGATGAAACAGTTTTCACATTCTCACACCAAGATAATTTACTAGTGATGGTTATTCCAAGATCATTAAATTCAGTTACTCTAGATAAGATATTATTATCAATGGAGTAGTCAAAATCTATTTTTACTTTACGGCATATCGACATGAATTTACATTTTGATATGTTGAAGTTCATTCTCCAAATTTTGCTCCACAGAAACAGTGCATTAAGATCATTCTGAAGGGAAAGTACATCTTGTCTTGACTTTATATTTCGATAAAGTTTGGCATCGTCAGCATATAATTTCATAAATGATGTACAAACATCGCAGATATCATTTATGTATAAAACAAATAATAGTGGTCCAATAATGGAACCTTGCGGTACACCTGATGTTACAGGTAAAGATGATGATACCTGACCTTCAATCATAACTGACTGATACCGACCTTGCAGATAATTTTCAATCCACTGCAATAAGTTATTGCCAAAGCCAAATGTTTTAAGCTTGTGAACTATCAGGTCGTGCGGTACCGAATCAAAGGCTTTAGCAAAGTCAAGAAATATAATGTCTGTTTGACTTCCAGAGTCTAAATTTCTACTGATATCAGAATATGTATCAATTAGTTGTGTGGTAGTAGAGCGATGTTTCATAAAACCATGTTGAGCCGAATTAATTTGTGGACTGACAACCGGATAAATGTGATTGAAAACAAGTCGTTCCATAACTTTACTCACACTGTTGAGAAGTGATATTGGTCTGTAATTATCGACTTTGCATTTCTTGCCTTTTTTTGTGAATTGGTACAACATTTGAATACTTCCACACTTCAGGCAATGTACAAGTTGACATACGTAACGACTAGCGTTTCGCTAGTTAGGTATTGATCAAGAGTTCATATATACGGAGCGATCCCCACATAAATCAACCATTCTGGTTTAAGATTTCAAGTAAAACGTACATACATTTTATTCTGAGTGGTATCGATTACAATGTGATGACTTTAATGACGTTGTAAAGAGAATAATATACAATTTATCGACTATACTGACCCCTTCTAGTTGATAAAAAAAAATAAGAGTAGAGCGGAGGCTATTTCCAAATTTGTGATGGTTGGGAGTATACAATACTATATAATTTGCCACCGGGACAAGCAGTCCCATGTTGTATCTGAAAACAACTGTTATCCCTTACCAGTTTCATTCTGCTGCATCCCAAAGCCAGTTTTTTTCGGACTATTGTTTAATGATGTTAACGCCCCTCCCCTGGCAGTTGCTACGATTTTTGCACAACATTTTTATTTTAGTTTGGAATGTGATTTAACACGGCACGGCCATGTCTTGATCGGTGAAATGCGGTCAATTATTACATTAAGCGTATTGTCAATTAAAACAAAAGGGGCAGAATGAATTTAAAGGACATTCTGTAAATCATCCTGAGAAGCTGATTCAGCTATGACATTACAACTTTACAAAATGAAATACTGACGCTTTTCCCTTTTATGACCACCACGTATCTTCTACTTGACTCCTGGGCATATTATAAGATTATAGGGTCTACTTTAATCGGCGGAGTTTTTTTCAGTGTACTCGACTGCTACCAACTTGGTATTGAACATAATTATATCATTTTTCTCTTTTCTGGCTTCGATCCAGTTGTATTCCTTTCCTCCATTCTTCCTTCCTTCCTTCCATCCTTCCATCCTTCCTTCCTTCCTTCCTTCCTTCCTTCCTTCCTTCCTTCCTTCCTTCCTTCCTTCCTTCCTTCCTTCCTTCCTTCCTTCCTTCCTTCCTTCCTTCCTTCCTTTCTTCCTCCCTCCCTCCCTCCCTCCCTCCCTCCCTCCCTCCCTCCCTTCCTTCCTTCCTGGCTACATCCCTTTTTTCTTTCCTTCTTTCTTCCTCCATTCGTTCATTCCTTCCCTCTCTCCTGGGTGCATTCCTTCCTTCCTTCTTGGCTCAATTATTTTTTCTTCATTTATTCACTCATTCCTCTCCGGCTTCAATTTTCTTCTTTCATCTTTCCTTCATTCATTCCTTCCGTTACGTCCTTCGTTTTTCCTTCATTCTTTTTTGCTTTCTTTCCTTTCCGTCTTCAACACAGAAGGAATATTTGTTATCAATGTATAGATGTGAACTAGGCCTACATATTATGTATTAGATAATTTAGTAAAGAACACGGTGTTATTAGGAAGAAGCCTCTAATATTTAGGTTATATTTAATTATTTATCATGTTTATATTCATGCATATATATTTTTGACATTCACCAAAAATCATAAACAAATCAAGAGAATAAAATATAATTTCTGGCATTGCTCAGCATAAAAAGTAATACTGGGTCAGTATCATATCCCAACAAACAGGATACATTCAAATTATGTCGGTTTAATGTTGGGCCAGCATTGCAGAAATTGGACCATCAATGCACCAACATTGTTTTGATGTAGATAAGCGCCATTTTTTCTAAAAAGTTATATGTCTACAACTGGCTGTGCCTTATGGGGGTACGGCTCCCCAATTTTGTTTAGAAAGATAAAGCTTCAAAAGGGCGAATTATAAAAATACATATGCCTTATATGGTCGTGTTTTTGTTTTTGGTACGTGAACAGAATGGATGGAGGGGGTACAGCCGGCGACCCCTCTTTCGATCCGTCACACAGAGCAGTGTTATATGCGGGTCCTCTGTTCAGGTGCCTCAGATGCTCTCAAACATAGGGGTACCAAGCATTACTAGCCCCAAAACACGTAACATTGGCTCGAAGCTGGCTAAATATTGGCCAACATTGATAACGTTGGAAATACATTGCAAGGCCCATTCGAGTGGCTGTTTTCGTCTTCGACGTTTTTTACGTTTTGTTATATCCTACTTGATTGGCTGTTTGATTTTTTTTCGTCGTCGACGAAACGAGACGGAAAAATTCACCGTCAATTTTTTGTTGAATTACCTTTGACCTCTGAACTTTTTGACGAAAAAACGTCGACGACGAGAACAGCCACTCGAATGGGCTAATGCGGCCTATTTGTCGCTTCCAGATAATGCTCAACAGACGGCCAGATAGAGCTAATAATGCTGTGTGAACTGAATCAAGACGGCCTAAAAAAAGCCCTTATTTCAGAGAATGCCCAGTAAACACAATAGAAGAACAACCCTGGTAATGACTATATACTGATGCATGCTGACTTACAATGTTTGGCAAAACTAGTTCCCTTATAGCTATTGCTAACAAATAACTAAAGTTCTAGGCCTACATCGATGTTATTTGTAAAATATCAGGGGGAAGCAAATCAAATAGAAAAAAATAGTCTCTTTGATTTTCAAGTCAGTGATATAAGCATGATACAATAATTACAATGCCAAATGTTGACGTTATCTGCCTAATAAATGAGATTGCGATGGTCGCAGTGATGGTGATGTACGTACTGCTTCGGTTCTCTGTTTCAAAATTAATGGTTAGATTCATGGTGGCACGGTCTGTTGAGCGGTGACGTGTACCATTGAGAACATGCCTAGCTCCCTATTAATACGAGTCATTAAGTCATTTTCAGCATCTTGGTCCTGTTCTATCATCCCCACTAGAACACCACACACAAGCTGAGATACAGGAGAGACTTGGTGCAATAAGAAGGTACGTAAGTATACATGTATACACCATACAATTTTGCAACATCTGACTTAACCCATGAGTAAAAAAGGAATACATATATAGCTTCATGTTTCATAAAAAACAATCACTTGATGGAATTGTTAGAGATCTACGTACGCGATGATGTAAAGCGGGAAAATCGTATCCACGTTGTGTAGAATAATAAGCTTAAAGCGAAATACTCAGGAAATCACAACTCGAAATCATAAAAAAATCGGTATTTTTATTTTCGCTTTTTAATATGGCCATATGATGATTGTGAACATGTCCATAGATTAGAATTGCGTAAGTTTTTTTTAATTTTTGTGTCGTGCGTCTACTAGGTAAGCGAGATGTAAAGACGAAATTCCCGATTTCTTATTTCTGACATGCATGTCCAAAATAAGAAATACGGTTATAAACTGGTCATATTAAGAAGCCAAAATAAAACTACGGATTTTTTTTATGATTTTAGCTGATTGATTTTTGCTGGAAGTTCATAAAAGCGGCTGAAAGCCAAAATTTATCAAGCATAGTATTTTTTCCATGATCATATCATATAGCATAACGTAAAGAGCAAAACATACCAGCGCGAGCGCGAATACTCGCGTGAAAATGATCAAACTCAGTATTTTATCATTACGAAAACATCCCGGTGCGAAGGCGAGCGCGCAGGGCTACGCGAACATGTTCAAAACTTACATTTTTTCGCGTGTCGCGCCGGTTTTCGCGCCGTTTTTCGCGTGGGAAATCCAGGCAAATGAACCCACTAAAATCTGGCCTTGAAGCATGGAAAAAAGTCTCAAATATCGCGTTGTTTTTTTGCTTTGGTGTGTAGAGAGTCAGACGTTGGTGTGTTTTGTGCTTAACCCTTTCAAGCCTGAATTTACCATTGTCATCTTCACCCACTACAAGCCGCGAATTGCTGTCGCAATTCTCGACTTGTAGACTAGTGGATGAAGATGATTTGAAGTAGGTGAAAAACCCTTTGCTGTAGTTTAATCTGTTTTCAGGGACGTAAAATGATGCTCTGATGCATCGTGAGGGTTTAAAGGGTTAATTATACGTATAGTACGCGTAAAGTACATACTTATAGGCGCCAATAAAGTAATAATTACCATTATTTTGTTTGAAACATCTTGTAATCATAATAGTAAAATACATTTCAATTATCCAAATGAAGATGATATCATAAATATATATATATATATATATATATATTATTGAATAAAATATTGACAGAACAGAGTGTACTCCATGTAGGCTAGTATAAGTGCTAGATATTTTAATTGTAATAATATACGATAATAAATTATTTATAGTGGCGCATCAATGCATATGCGATCAGAAACGCAATGAATCGTGTTATCAGGTTATGGAAACAGAATTGATTCAATTTGATTTTTGAAATACAAGTAAATGCCTTACCATATAAATATGAAGATATCTAATATCCAAATAAAGATGAATATTATGAACCAAAACAAAAATCAAACATGAGAAACAAATACTGGTATCTAGATGAACATCCAGGAAATACATTCATTACCAAGTTTCAGTTGCCAGAAGATTAATTAGGATATTGTGTAAAAATATATAACAGAAATACCGTAAATGGTCCTAATATAAATGATCGCCCCATGTAACTTTAAACGAGAACCACAGAAAATGTACCAACAGATAAAGATAATAAGACGCTGACTATTAGCTAACATATATAGATGGAATTTAAAATAAGGTCTGGAAACAGAGAGCCTAGATGGCATAGGCCTATACATCCACCTGAAAGACTGGAGAGTAGAATGTGACAATATGACACATAATATTATCATTATATTATTATTACCTGATCATTACTTCTTACAACTATGGGCTGGATGCACGATAAGAATATACCATGGTGGTGTCAGTCCACCTATCTGTATCCAAAGATATCGCAGGTACTTTCTTGTACAAATGTCTAATATTAGTTTAGCAGGATGTTCAATGCGTCGTGAGTCTACAATTGTACAGCTAAATAAAAGTGCTCAGCCAGAAAACACGACACGTTTTCCCCGTGTTTTGGACTAATGTTGGCCCAACGTCGTAGCACATTAGCCAAGCATAAGGTCAACGTGGCGTGTTCGCAGGGCAGCTAGTGGCAGTTGGACGCAAGTGGGCTGTTCCCCTATAGTGAAAGCCAACAGCATTAGTGCCAGGCCAAATAATTCCATTAGCCTATGTTTATCATAATATATCAGAATAAAAAAAAACGAAGTCAGCTGTATTCGAAGGACTCAAGACGTCACACCAGTATAGGGTTTGTAACCATAGACATATATAGATTAACTAGACAGGACACGCCTTCTATCGAGCACTGGCCGAAGCAGTCAGCGACGACGCCATCTTGGCTAGGACATCACATGACTGATGCCGGGTTGTTTACATTGGAGATGGGCAGGTGATTGATCACAGAAATGTGCTTTCCGTAGGAGAAAAGGTAAACTTATTCTTTTCCAAGTCATGTCAAGTGCTACGCATTGTTAATAGGATATTTTTATTCATACATAGTTGATAAAATCTTGCTAAAATATAACTTAAAGAACACAATAGATGATTAAATGTGCCGGTCAACCCGCTTGCACAGGCATGACAGGTGACACAGAGTCTCAGAGACTGAGTGAGTGAGTGACAGGTGAATGTGTGAGATAAATATGCTGGTCACTTCCACTTATAGGCCTAACGTTAGTCTTTCTCTTGCCATTTTGATCATATTATCACATACTAGTAGTAGTAATTACTAGTACTACCTCATGTACCTGCCTAGTTACTGACACTCAGGGGTGGATCCAGGATTTCAAAAAGGAGGGGGCACAGTAGCTTCGGGGGCTCGCTCCCAATACTTTTTTGGCCAAATTAGGAGACTTTTTAAAGAATTTTAGGCAAAAAGGGGTGGGCGTGCGCCCCCTACCCCCCTTTGGATCCGCGCTTGACACTGTAGGCCTACATTTATTCTCATGATTCTGATTATTTTTTGGCCAGTTTGGACTCACAATTACACTCTGTAGTGTAGGCCTAGGGCTAGGCTTAAATTTAACTTCCAGTTATAGTCTATGGACAATATTAGGCCTATGTCAATGATAAAATAATCAATATAACAAGAGCCCCCTAATGACCCCGAGGCCTGGCATGGGAATCATGCATAGACCTACAATTGCTACCTTCCTGCCCTATCCATGCCATGGTACATCAGATTGCCGGCTAGGCGGATCCAGGGGTCACACTCATAGCCATAAGATAATTTTTTTTGTGGGGAATTTCTATTGGAGTATTCTGCCACTTCCACCCCCCCCCCCCCCATTCGGTATAATTTACTTCTCTAATGGATCCGCCACCGTGTCTTGCCCGGTAGCCACGGGGTGCATCATTTTTTTGGATAAAAACTTAGTATAATATATCAGAGTCTATATATATATCAGAGTCTATCAGATTCTATATAGGCCTACTGTAAATCTGGTAATTTTTTTGCATGTTTAGATTTTTGTGAATTTGTGATTTTGGTGACTTTTCGTGAAGTCTAGAATTCCTGAATTATCAATTTAGATAATAGTAGCGCTATACTGTAATATAATTTGCGCGAGATTCAGAAATTTGCGAATTTAATTGTCCTTGCGAAATTCACAAAAATTAAAACCTCGTGAATATTATCTAATATGATCTAGACTATACCTATATGGGGGCATATATGTTGAAAAATTTCAAAATTTATTTTCTTTGTTCATTTTGTGTCCTTTCTCTCTGCCAAAATTTGGGCATAGAATGGGTGGTTAAAGCCAATTTTCAAAGCTTTACACATGTTGAACTAAAGTTGGCAACTAAAATCTAACAAACCTACTACTGGCATGGCCAATAATAATCAAATTAGATTTAGGATTTTTCTAAGGTGGTCACCTGGGAAACTTAAATTTAGGTGTTTTTACATGGAATAACCCCATAACATTTTGCTACATATTTAATACTGAGCAAATTTTTCCCTGTTGTGGATCCATGCCTGTTGCGGTGTGCATGCACATTCAGGGGAGTATCCAGAATCCCCCTCCTCTGATATCAGTTGGTATTCTAGAATAAATACAGTACCTGTACATCCCTTTATTGCATTTTTTATAATTGATGGCATTTATGATCAGATTAAAAGCATGGTAGTCTCTAATTTAAATGTCATGGATCTCAAAACATTTATAATGCAGACCCACCATTGATCACAAATTTTTTTATAGCATCATTTTGTGCACTTTTTGCAATAGAACAGCTCATGTTCTATGTAATATATGTGAGGCTGATGTTTTAGAATGAAAACAACAACATTTCAAAATAAACATATATTTGGGTGATGGTTGCTATAAATTATTCATCATGTTCATGGCATTAAACAATTTTTTTATCATGATCCTCATGATTTTACACTAAAATTCTAGTTTAAAATATTGTTTCAGGTACTGGAATGAGTCATTCTGGATCAATGCATTATATATTTGAAGTGAAGTTGCCTGCTGACCCAGAAGTAAGCTGATGAAGAAAAATGAAAATAATCAAAATTAGGTAACTTAAGGTATAACTAAGCCACATTCATTCATTATAATTAATTACAATAATCCCTCAGACTACAAGGGAGATGAACACTTTATATTCATGATATTACAGTAGTCTTTAATGATCAGATAGTGTAGGTCTACATGATTGCGGGTTTCTGTTTCAAATCAGGGCGGTGGACATTTATTAGAATGTGGTTTTTTTTTATAATAATGATAAAGTACATCAAATCCATGATTCCATGTGGATAAAGTATTATACATGTTTGAGAGGTTGGTGTGCACATATCTAATTACTGTTATGTAGATTAAAGACATATTTTGTGAAATTTATGGTGGGTAAGTATAATTAATAGACTCTTATGTCAGGTACAAATAGTGAAATAGGCCTATAATGTAAACTTTGGATTTGTAACTCAAACATCAAAATTTACAGCAAATTTTAAACCAGGTGTGCAGGTATAATTTTGTTTAAATCTGTGATTTTCCATTTATATTTCATATATCTTTTATAATATTTGATAGATCATAAAACTTTTTTTCTACACTGAAATATTTTGTATAACATTTTGCCTGGCAAGCTGCATCAATCATATTAACCTTATTTAATTTAACTTACATTACCATGGACACCAAAGGTTTATTTTTCAATTTGAAGTCATCATTAATGGCTTACTTAGCCTTTTCTGCTCTATTTGATTTCCAATTTTATGGGTCTATGACCATTATAATTTTTTAAATTTTGACTTCTCAATAGACAGTTCCCACACTGTCACTCAGGGTTAAGAGCAATATACATTTGTGAACCACATCAAATATTTTTAATTAGATACTGAAACTTTCAGCATGCATGACTTATTATTATGTTAAAGCGCTGTGATCGGCTTAGTGCAGCTGGATACAAGCGTCTAAAAAAATACAATAATAATTATAATTATAAATTCAGGGTCATAAAAAATGATATAAATTTATTTTCTTAACCCTTGTCCTGCTAAATTTTTTGATCCCATTTTTCATTCACTTGAAGCTGGAATTGCTAATGCACATCCCAGCTTCAAATGGAAAAAAAATATGCGTATTTCTGAAAAATAATCATCTGTAAAGTAATTATGTGATTAACCATGTCAATTGAGCATCTATTACAAACTGTTTTATCAATTTAGTTAGATTTTATTTGGTCTGAATGTACAGGAAAACATATATATATATATATATATATATATACAGTTCCAGCAGCACAAGGGTTAATCTACTGAGCTGGTAGGCCTATTAGGCAGGGCTGACAGCAGCAACAAAAGCCATGCATGGTAACAACAGCCATCCATACCAATGTAACATATGTGTCATATGGTTAACATAGTTATTGTTTTTATTGGTATTGTGTAATAAATACAATTAAAATAAATAACTCCTATGGCATTATATATTATGTACTGAATGTGATACAAAATCTAAAATGTAATACATTTGGAAAGAAAAACTGTATCAATTGTTCGTGCATACATTTATATATGCATTTATATCCTTACAGATATTGCCCTACTTATGTGTGTGTATAATCCACATTGATACAACATTGAAACTGAATGGGATCATCGTTACAGTACGTTATATATACAGAAAAAACAGGATATCTTGTTAGTTCCCAGTTAGCCCCCCCATTTATAATTCATGAAGTAATATTTTTAAGTGTAGTGTTTGTATATATAATCATCAACTATTGTTGACTGGTCCATTACAGACTGTTGTAAGGAAAATAGATAGACTATGTAAATATAAATCAATTTCATTGTGTTTTTGCCATTTATTTCATTGCTCTGGAATATATGTAGGCCTACTGATATGACAAATAAATAAGATGCAGTTGCTGTTATTTTGTCACTTTTGTCTTTTATGTCATATTTATTATTGTAATAAAAATATATTTCCCATATTTACCCATCGGGGCTAAATGGGGTATTGTTGTCCCCTTTGTACGTCGCCGCTGGCACTTTTGGCTACTACGCCAACACTGTCCAACAGATTGAGTTCACAATTTAAACAAAAATTCAACCCCTCCGGCAATTTTTTTACTCAAGGTGAAAGTCAAAGTCAAGGACAAAGATTTAAAAAAATCTTGTTACCGCGATAACTTGAAAAATAATTAAAAGATATCTTCAATTTTTTATGTGAAGTCACCCATGAGTATATAGACACTGATAGATGACCTGATTAGATTTTCCTTTTCATCAATAATCAAAATAGCCGCCAATTCGCGACTAATTTTTTTTTTTAATTCCCTTGAAACCTGGTATATGTAGGTTTCCGGGGTCTGAAAATCTTTTGGCATTGTCCGTTTTCATGGTTTCACCGAAAACGAGGCTATGGCGCCCATTTTAGTTTTAATAATTTATAAATTCCTTGTTTACCCGATTAAAACTTGAAAAATAATTATTGTATCTCTCCAATTTTTTATTTGAGTTTACCTATGAGTAGGCCTATGAACATGCCCTGATTAGATTTTCAGCTCTCCACCGATAATCAAAATGGCCAGCAGATGGCGACTATTTTTAGCTCCCGCCGTCACCGTAGGTGAGACGGAGGGAGCTATGGATTCCGCCTCCGTTTTTTTTTTATCTCTTCTTTTGCCTATAACTTTATAAGAAAATAAGGTAGGATAACAATTTTTGGTATGTGGGTTACTTCCAGGTGGATAATGGACAGGTTAAAATATTTTAAATCTGAATCCACTACGCAAGGTTGCAGAAGAGAAAATGATGATGTTACGGCGTTGGGCCGTCCGTGAACAATTCGTTTCCGGAGCATATCTCTGAAAGTACTTGTCCGATTGTTTAAAAATTTTACACACAACACCCCTAGGGGGTCTAGTTGTGCTTTTTGGGGTATATGAACTTTGACCTACTTTTGGTTCAGAACTATGACCTATTTAGACGTTTTGACGCACACTTCGTTTCCGGAGCAGATCTCGAAAAGTACTGGGCCGATGACAGTCATATTGCACATATATGTTCTCTAAGGTCCCTAGTTGTGCCTTTTCAGGTTTTTGGACCTTGACCTTGAAGTTGACCCAGCATTTTGACCTAATTTATAACATTGGTAAATCCGACTGAAAGATTTTGCGGAATATCATGAAAACCGCTCTACACCATTACTATAAAACAAATTGTAAGGTTTCAGGAGAGGATGCATTTTGAAAAAAAAATAAACTCGACCAAGTTAAAAATGGCCGCCAATCGGCCATTATTCACTTTTACATGGCCGTTATTTGGTAAACCATGCTAGATGGCTAGACCATTACTGTAAAACAAAATGTGAGTTTTGGGGGAGGATGCACCCAGAAAATGTTTAAATTATGAATTCAAAATGGCCGACAATCAGCATTATTTACCTCGATAGGCCTGATATCAGGTAAACCGTGCTAGATAGCTAGACCATTACTATAAAACAAAATGTGATGTTTCGGGAGAGGATGCCTTTTAAAAACTTTTGACTTAATCGAATTCAAAATGGCTGCCTATCGGCCACTATTTACTTTAACATTGCTTATAATTGGTAAACTGTGTTAGATAGCTTGACCATTACTATAAAACAAAATGTGAGATTTCAGGAGAGGATGCATCTTGAAAAAATTGACTGGATCAAATTCAAAATGGCCCTCTATCGGCCATTATTTACTTTCACATGCCCAATATTTTGCAAACTGTGTTAGATGCTAGTCCATTACTATAAAACAAAATTTGTAGATAGGTACTGGGATACTGATTAGGATCATTATTTCAATAGAGGTTTGCAATCTCTGACAGACTGTCTAGTTCTTATCTTACTCTTAGACTGAGCTTCTTAGACCTAGTTGTCTTGCATCCTGGACTTATGTAGTCTTTTTTTCTTTTAATTCACAATAGTGCCTAGAAATCCGGTAGACCTATATAGGTTTGCGGGGTCTGCAAGTCTATTGGCATTGTTTATTTTCATGTGCAACTGAAAATGAGGTTATGGCAGCCATCTTGATTTTATCAATTTTAATAAAACGTTCTCATTTTTAGTAAGTCTAAAGCGACACAATTTAAATTAAAAATAAATCAGTATTTTTATTTCGGCTTCTTTTCGGATGCCATAAGATGTGTCTATAAACTAGAATTACGGGGGTCTTTTAAATTTTTGGCTGCTGTGGCAATGTAGCAAGTGTGCCGAAAGCCCCATGGCATTTATCAGTTATTCCCGTATTTCTTATATTGGACATGCATGTCTAAAATTAAATTATGTCCTTATTTCTGACTTAACTAGTAAATGCGCAACACTAAATTTTAAAATCTTACAAAATTCTAGTCTATGGACATGTTGACATATATTATGGACATATGAAGGAGCCGAAATAAAATTACTGTTTTTTTATGGTCTTAGCCTGATTGTGTCGCTTCAATCATATAGTTATATATCGCAACAAAAAAGGCGAAAGTAGTCATTTAATATTAGGCTATAGCGCATAGAAGCGACAAAAATAATAAATTTAGCACTTCACAGTTGGCCTAGTCAACTAGACTACTTGTAGTTGTAAGAACTGGATTTCCTAATAATAAAGGAACATAACTTATAGGGCCTATTTAAAGGTTGACTGTGTAGCCTAACGTACGTTAGGCCTACAGTGGCAGTGCTATAAGGTGTGGGGGGGGGGGGTGGCAGCATCCCAGTGAACACGATACATTGACCCAGTGCTCTTATGATGTTGGGATGTGAGCCAAGCCCTGTCACTCACACTTTCACAGTCGTGAACAGAGACTGTCACTGTGTCAGAGTACGTCACTGTCACCATGGTCACTGTCATGCAGTGACTGAGTGAGTGGCGGGCCTGCAGCGCTGCACCTGATAGTATTTAGTGAGCCTAGACTAGACTACAGTCTACATGACATAGGCCTATCAATTTAATTATAGGCCTAGACTAGAGTAGACTATACTGTTAACATTAGGCCCTAGCTAGGCTACATCATCATCTTTATTTAGGCCCTTAATATGAGTATGACGGTACAGACTAAAGTTACAGGTGATAGCACGTGTTGTTGTTGATCAATACTGGCAGGTCACGTGGTTTGATGACGTTTGCCGGCAGGTCACGTGATATGATGACGTCGTTCCACATGAGATTGAACCTGACAGGATACACCAACTTTTCAATTGGTAACCGCTTCAGATATCAGAGCCCCCCAAATTATGTTGTTTTTGCATTATTTTCCATTAATATTAGTATTTGGCAAGCATGTCATGATTTTTTATTAACATTTTCACAAATAAAGTTATTAACGAGAGACTACGGAATCGGTGGGTGAAGTCTCTATGTTATGTAAGACTTAGGTCAACACATGTCCTCAGTAATATGGCCTCGCTCTGGTACCGCGTGAATCAGCCTCGTGTCCAATCCAGTGTATATACAGGTCAGTGTTTGTAACAGCGTGAAATGTAGTCTTGCTGATCCTTACGGTGTGAGAATTGACTTTAGACGTCTGTAGCCGTCAGATTCTGACGTCTAAAGTCGGTCCCCGCACTGGAAGAGTAAACATATTTATAACGGCCCATAACCACAGCATAGGCTAGTTATTTAAATGAAGCGGAAAGAGCCAACTAAGTCATTTCTAATAATTTCAAATAGAAAAAACATTTGTTCTTTATGGCTTGCATAACAGTATTTCACCGCTTCAAAGCTTAATGATGTAACAAGTGTCTGAAGACTTTGTTGGAACAATCAATACAGTTTGCGTAGCCCATCATCAAGTTCTCGTTACATGTTATTAAGACTTTATTAACTGCACTCTCGCTGTGACAGATCCTACTCAGGAGGGGATATATCGCAATGTGATAGGTCCTACACAATACATGTACTCATACCCAGGGTTGTATTGTATCAGGCACTGTCTTTTTCCGCCAGGTTTAGTGGAAGGGCAGGGGACCTGGTGCAGTGGTTAAAGATTTTTTCTGACAGGTAGTCAGTAAACCAGTTTAAAAGTTTGTTGTTGAAGCCAAACGTCTTAAGCTTATGCAATAGGAGATTATGTGGTACTTTGTCAAGATTATTGCCAATTATGTCATAATTACTTATTAGCTGAGACTGTACTGGTCGTTTTCTCATGAAACCATGCTAACACTGTTCAATAGTGATATCGGTCTATAGTTATTTACCAAGTTTTTGCTCCCATTTTTAAAAAATGGTGTGATATGTGCATGCTTCCATTCAGATGGAAATAAGCCTGTCGATAGACTGAGGTTATACAAAGCATTTAGTGATGGTGCTAATTCCACGGTACACTCAGACAAAACCCTAAGTGAAATACTGTCAGGACTCACAGATTTATTCACGTCTAAATTCACTAAAACATGTATGACATCTTCAACTGTAAAGGTTAGAGTAGAAAGACGTGTGTCTAGGATTTCGGAAATGATGGGTAAATCCGCGTTTTCGTCCATTTTCGGAGAGAAAACTGAATTGAAAAAGGAATTAAAGAGATTCGGCTTGCTTGCTGAACCTTCAGATGTGCTACCACTGCCTTCTAATTTTACAGGGAGTTGTTTTGGTTTTTGTTTTAAGCGATAGAATGACCAAAAACGCTTAGAATTCAAGAAGAGCGATTGCTCCATATCGGGAATAAAATTGGCTCTTTTCTTTTTTAGTAAATATGATAGTTTATTTCTGCACTCTCTGAATTTTTTCTAGCTACTTTCTGTGTTTGATGTTTTAGCACGACGCCATGTCGTTTCCTTACATTTCTGTACATGGCGTAGGCCTATTTCACTGTCAATCCAAGGAGGGGTTGCAGTATCTTTTACAATGGTTTTGGGAATACATGTATCAATTATATGTTTTAGATTTGAATTCCACTCACCCCAAGATATTTTAATATCGCTTTAATTGACAACTGACTGTAATAAGTTAGAATTCGCTATTACAGTACGTAGTAAATTAAAGTCAACATTCTTAAAATTGTAGACAGTTCTATATATAGTGTTCTCAGAATTTGTAGATGTGTGTAAGCTAAAACCAATAACAGTGTGATCAGTATCGAAATCTACAGATAGCTCTTCTGGATCTGAAATAAATTCACTAGACTTAGTCAGTGTCAAATCCAAAATATTTCCATGCGAATTTGATGGAATTTTGTTGCATTGTAAAAAGGAACATTCGTTAATTAAATCACAGAAGAGATTGTTGTTTCTAACATTTGAAGAACATGTAGACCAATTGATATCAGGCATATTAAAATCGCCGACTATACATAATGAATGAAAATGTCTGTCAGCATATCTGAAAAGGGGAGTAATATTGTTTACAAATTGTTCTACATTACTAGATGGAGGCCGATACACAATGACAAGTAATATCTTTTTACATTTATCAGGTTTCAGCTCACAGACAAGGACCTCTTCATTAGGTTCTAAGTCTGTGCGCCGTAGACTAGGTATATTCTTTTAAATTAGCACAGCTACCCCGCCACCAGTGACATCACCACGAACGTCTTGTCTGGCACGTCTGAAAACAGTATATGAAGAAGAAGGGAGTAGCTCTCTGTCATTTACTTTATCGTTTAGCCAATTCTCTGTTATCGCAACAAACTTAGATTAATAATGTCATGTAGTTGATGCAGCTTACTTTTTGTGCGAGATGCAGTTTTGCCACTTCGCGCATTTAAATACATAACTGATAGATTGTGTGTCTTACTTTTTTTTAAATGGTTCGCGGGTCTGTTTTGGGGTTCACTATCATCTACTGCTGCAGGTATGTGTGCACTGCCGGCATTATCTTCTTTGCCAGCTCTCTAGTCCTTCTGGCAGCGATTAGCCTTGTGACCTTGAATTCCACACTTGTAGCAGGTTACAGGTCCTGTAAATCGGCAACGGTTGGCAAGGTGACCTGTTACCCCACAGTAGTCACAGACAGGCTGCTCGTGCTGATAGCGTGGAGAAGGGCGCTGACTCTGATTTTGGCGAAGCTGATTATTGGCAGGTCTACGCTGCTGTATATTTGTCCACTTTGAATGGCGAGACTTCTCAGGTACATCATTTGTCTTGGCGTTTTTTGGCTTGACTGATTTAAGACCGATGTTAGAAATCAGTCTGTCGACACCTTTAGAATTAAGGTGTACTCCATCTGAAGCAGGCAGAAAATCGTTGGTGGTATTATCGGCAAGACGAAAACATGTACATAGACTAGAACTGCAAAAGTTTTTTTAATTTTTGTGCTGCGCATTTACCAGTTAGGCTAGATATAGAGACGAAATTCCCGTATTTCTTATTTTTGACATGGTTGTCAATAATAAATTAGAAATCAGGAAGTTCGTCTGTTCCATATTTTTAATATGGGAAATTGTAGACTTTACGAAAAGTCCTTAAATGAAAAATTAACCTGAAAATTACCATATATATCCTATTATATAATGGTTGGAACCCTGTCAGATTTTTTTCTGGATCCGCCCCTGACCTGTGTCTGGAGGGCAGTGTCATCTCATTCATCTCACCCAGTTTAGCCTATATGTGCACAAAGGTTGCATAAAACCCCATTCATTTCATTTAATTCATTTTAGTGAATCTGTTCAGTAGACAAGACTTGCTAGTCCGTATCGCCCGCGGGGATTATCTGTCACTAGCGGTTGTGGCACGATAACCCACCATTGGGTCCACTGCTCGTGTTCGCTGTATCAGCCGGCATTGGGTCGCTGTCTCGCATCTAGTACCATCATCTAACACACACACGGCGTATTCAACTGTTCAAGTGGCAGACTAACCCTCTCCCAAGACGAATTAGTGCTGTCGTGACGGGTATGACATTCTTGTGAGGAAAAGTAAATACATAATTGATTCAGATCATAGGTCAGACATTGGAAAACAACAACGCATTTAGACTTGGTTGATAATGTGCTACTAATTTTAACTGGACTCTAATTGATTTACGAATGAGTGCGATGAAGTTAAGTCGAGCTATAATAGGCTCATGATGAGTTAGTGACATTTACATTTTCAAAATGTCATTAACAACTGATTCATTATCTAGTCTGTGACTGAAAATGTTGGCGTAAGATGGCGTGACTAAAGCTGTTATAAGGTTATGTATCGTTACTGCTTCAGCCCTCTCTTAGAGTTTTTTTATGAAGAGGATGATGAATCAGTCCAAGGAGCTATTCATCCGCAAAACTATTAAATGCGAATCATAGTAGAGGAGACCCCTGTATATTGGCCAGTGTGTAAATTGGACCACCCACTAACATAAAAATGTGATAACTTCACTCATGGCCCTATAATTATGGGATCACCTCCCAAGTTTGAAAATATAATTTAGTTGGCAAATCTCTTAAATTATTTTTCATTAAATTAAGAAAAACGTTTTTCGACCATATTTTGTGTATTTTTTCTCTTGAGTTAAAACAGTCAGCATTCAATAACTATTGTAGCAATGTTGATCGGGTTAATTGTAAATGCAAATAATACTGCATAATATTATGCTGAATGAATTAGCAACAAGATAGAAAAGACATGCAAATTTTTCTACAAGTGGAATTAAGGCAAGTGTTGTCAGCGTGTATATTGAATCACAAATGTGTAATTATATCATGTCGACAGATTCCCCATAACTAACTTAGTGGACACTCTTAGTGAACCAAGTGTTAATTATTTGCGGGACGAAAAACATACATTTTCAGAGATTGTCCACAAAAGTGTTAGATTTAGATTTTTAAATGGTTATAAGAATATTTAATAATTACCCAGACATTATACGAGATGTTTTCAAAATGTTCACCATTTCACAGCCAGTGGTGGTCATTGTACGGCTTTTAATCACACTTATCTTACAGACAGTTTTAAGTTTACTTCGCAGTTTGATGCAGTATGAAATAAATGATCACCACACAGGGAGGACACATTTTGACATATTTATTACAACATTTGAAGTGATATAAAGGCTTCAAGTTGAAATATGTGAGTGATTTACGCTTTCCTCGACTCAAACAGGAGATTTTCAAGTCTGTTATGTGAAGCTTAGATTCGTGACAGATAACGATTGCATGATCTATGTACATAACCTTTGACTTTAATTTGCTATTCTTCAGCTCACGAGCTTGATCTTTGGGAATTATTGAAACCAGTTTGCCTCATTTGCTTATGCCGAATAAATAATTATAATGCAATAAATTGTATATTGTCTGGTAAGGATACGGTGTCTCTCAGATTTATGTTTATCCATCGACTATAATGATAGTTGTCAAGACTGAAGAACATCCACAATTTATGGAAAACAACCCATTTACCAGATTCTATAGTATTTAAGGCAAGTTTGAACATCAGTTTGTCCTCGTCCTTTGCATTATTCAGAGATACTTTAGTTGCTGTCGTGAGAGTGTCTGGTACAATACATACATTAGCCACGAGGAGAAGTCCATGAACGATAGTATGTTAACCTTGTGGCAAGATAGAATGATTATCTCCAGCCGTGAGATATCCTAACAGTATCCAGATCACAAAGACCAGTAGTGCACAAGGATGAGCTGCGCAACTGGCGAAACTGGAGGTTTTAAGAGGTATCCAAGCGATGTTAAGTGGTATCTGATCCGATATGACTGGCCTTCTGGCTAATAAGCGGTAACGTGGATCAATATATAATTTGGTAACTGGAATGTAGCGTATAAGGTGTTATATTTCATGTGATGGCAATTTCCTTCATGTGTATCCTTACTGAAGAAAATGTGTTTCCGCGAATGCTTTTAGAAAATACTTAGCGACAGTTTAGCAAAAACTCGCAGAGCAATCGCAGAGTCTCCCATCGAATGCTCAGCGAGTGCTCACCAAACATTCGTCTTGAATTCACATTGCACAAGCAAATGAGCTTTTGGCGAATGCTTTCGGCGAATGCTTGGCGAAGGTTCAGCGAATGCTCGGCAAATACCTAATTTGCATAAAAAAATTTTGGCGAATGCTTTGCAAATATTTCAGAGGATGCTTTTATATAGGCGTATGCTTTCGGCGAATGGTGAACTAGCATTTTACGTAATGTTTCCTGCTGAATATAGTCCAACTGGGATTAGGGGCGCACCATTAGATATCGGGGGGGGGGGGGTGCTGGAGTTTTTGTTGCTTGCAAACTTTTTTTTTACCTCCGGGAGAAAACAATTTTTTTTTTGGCGATCAACGTCCGACAATTTTTTTTTTAGGTTTCGTCGAAGAAATTTTTTGTCGTATGCTTCCCCTATTATGTAGGTTACTATTTGGTGTTTTTTCTGGTCAACATGTTTTTCATAAATTTCGACAACAAACTTTTTTTTTCTTCCCACATTTTCAACAAACTTTTTTTTCTGACTTTTGTGGCGACAAACTATTTTTTTCAACTCTTCCCAGCCCCCCTCGCCCCCCCCCCCTACCCCTCAGATATCAAATGGTGCGTCCCTTATTAGTGAATTTATGCAGGAATGATATGTCAAGAAAATTACTTGTACTTTCTGAAACAATGACCTCAAATAATGCCCTCAAATGTAATAAATCACGATAAATAGGCCATTTGTGCAATACATCAGCCATTTTAATTTTTTCCCAGCCATTATTTAACTTCTCTGAGAACAAGTTATTATCCACATGCAGAACAATTTGAGCAGGATACATAAACAACTTTTGAAGTTATCACGCCCACAAGGAAATTTTAATATAGAGGGGAGATTCCAACGACGACACTGAACATAGCCCACCTTTAACCAAAATTAAATGTAGGCTAAAATTGAAAATATCCTTAGAGGCCGGTATACTGCTACATAAAAAAACATGCACAGACAAAAACATTGAGCCCTGCATATATTTTGAATAATGTGTTACATACTCAACTGAGATGGAATCCTCCCAGGCACTAGAACTTGTATCTGCACATGCCCTTACAACCTGATGATAATGGTTAGACTTCAAGCTGGTCACATCTTATTTAAAACAAAGGATTTAGGCTGAAAATGTGAAACTATAGTGCATTTGTCATTCGAGATGGCTGCCTGAGTTGGTTTCTTGAAGATGGCTGCTTCTGAGAGGGTATCACAAGAAAAAAATCAATGGGTCAACCACAATTGGTATCAGCCGATGTGATTATTGACTCCAAAGCTCATCCATCCTTGTTAAATAAATTATTTGAAACAACCATGGCACCTCTCACTGATTTATATTAATCATAAAATGTATATTGTCCTTGTACATTAAATTCCGAACAATAAATATTCTATATAATAAAGCTCAAATTAAAGTCATGAAAGAATTGTCCAAACCAAACATAATGCAGATGCTTCTTTCATTATGAATTTATTTCACCCCAAAAAATGTGCCATAGACTGGGAGTGCTCCTCAATAATAAAAAAATTAAGATATTAATTAAATTTAGTTTTTCAATTTAATATTGAATTAAGAATTCATATTGTATACGTATATTTTTAGTCAATAAATTTAGGCAGCGCGGAAATTTGTGATTTTACGAATATAGACAATGAGCGATATAATAAAGGTTTTTTGTAGAGAGCTGCAAATCATTTGCAAAATGTTACGTGCAATCTCTAGACTAGACTTATAAAGATCAAGTCTAGATTATACCACAAGGTCATGGATCGACCAGCCCGTCAACAGTGTCAATGCTTTAAACAAAATTCGTGATTTCTTATTTTGGACAACCATGTCAAAAAAAAGAAATAGGCCTACGGGAATTTCGTCTCTATATTTAGCCTAACTGGTAAATGCGCAGCACAAAAATTAACAACATTTTGCAGCTCTAGTGTATGAACATGTTTACATCATATGGTTATACTAATAAGCCAAAATAAAATCACCGATTTTTTACGATTTTAGTCTGAGCCAGTCCCTTTAAAGTGAGCGATAATATAAGGTTTTGTAGACTATCTCAGACGACTCGGCTGGACCGCATAGTTCATGGATCGACATCAAATTTCAAAATCATCAGTTAAATATATCCCTGATACAGGGTCGAACATATTCAAAAACATCGTGAACCTATATCCAACAGATATGCGAACTATTAAAAAATGTAGGCCTATTGGAAACAATTATTTTTTACAGATTTAAAATTCAATATATCTATTGACATTTTTGCGTATTGAATAAAATTAAACTGTCCGGAAAGAGACTGTTTTAAATTAAATCGAAATCTGAAACAAACACGAATTGCATAACTTGGGAATAAGACATAAGATTACACGTCTATTTTTTGCCCAATAAATTGACTTTCCATTGCATGGAAACTGTATTTTTTAGGACTAAGCGAATCTATTAATATTTTTTTGGGATACAACATTTCACTAATTCAATATGATATTTTGGTACCTCGCATTACTCACACTAATATAATAGATAGATCAGATAGCCAATACAAATATAAAACGTAAAGTTTGGGCACATATGGTACCATGAGTAGTCAAAATTTATTAATGTAGGCCTAGTCAATAATTAAAATAGTCGCAAAATATTTTTTCTGTCAGGAGAAAAATAATTTTAGTGTGTAGACGTTTGCTAAAAAATATCTAGTGAGATTTGTAAAATTTACATTTTGTTTTAAAATAAATCATAGCAGTTCTAATTTTCAGAAGTGATATTTAAGTAGTATTTTGTATTCATTTGTAATTTCGGCAGCAATGCTAACTCCAAGTGTTAATAACAGTTGATTCTGTGTGAATCTGACTAACATGCCTTTTTACCAACAGCTTTTCTGACTAACAGGTCCAACTGATTTTCTGCCTAACGGGCGTTCTGACTAATAGACTAACGGACCTTCTGAATGTTAGGCCTGATTAATTGTCTGACTAACGGCCGTCTGACAAACTGGTTTTCTGACTAACGGCTGTATATATATAATGTATATGATGTATATATATAAAGTAATTGTTCATTTAATGTTCAAAGCATGAAATTTTATATCCTGTAAGAGAACACCCTTAAGAATGTTTCTAGCTATAGGGTCATAAAAATTGACCTGTGGCCTCGCTGGAGGCCATTTTACAAAAAGACCGCCAAAATGTATATAAGTGTCAATATCCCAGCGCCTATTCCACTTAGAATATAAATATTTTATTCTAAATATACATTTTCAGAGGTACTACTACTAAATAAAGTATTGTTATACACATTATTCCGACACAGAGCATTTTAATGACTTTAGTGGCAGCCATTTTACAAAATGGCTGACCACATATATGATAGGTGTCTCTAATTGTTATGTCAGCTTCTAATCCACAAATATTTTGAATATCTATGTCTACATGTATATTTTGAAGGCCACTTGTAACAAACAAAATATTTTTAGGCGACCAAAAAAATACTGACTCCAGTGGTGGCCATTTTAGAAATGGCCGACCAAGTCCACATACAACGCGTGTCAATATCTCAGCTTCTAATCCACCTAAAATCGAAATACTTTTATCTAAATATACATTTTCAGGGGTACTGATACAAAAAAAAAGTATTTTGAAGCACATAAATACAACAACAAACTTTTTTTACTGACTCCAGTGGTGGTCATTGTACAAACTGGCCGACCAAATCTACATGTATGTATACGTGTCGATATCACAGCTTCCAAAAAAAATCGTAAAATCGGAATATTTGTATCTGAATATACATTTTCAGGGGCACTGATAAAAAAAGTACTTTAATAAATTTTAATCCAACAAAAGAATATTTTTATGAATTCAATGGCCAATTATATTTTAGTGTCAATATCTCGGCTAATTATTCATTTATATGCGAAACAATTGTTTCTTAATATAGGCCTATAGGAAATAGGCATATTAATTAGTAACTTCAATATCTTTAAATCCACTTAGAGTTGAAATATATAGCCTAAAAATATATATATTTTAAAGTACTTTTATAATTCTTTAATATAGGATAATTTAAAAAAACAGCATTTTTATAATTCAGACTAATTAGAAAATTCATTTGAGAATCAAACATTGTTACCATTGAAACCTTCAGTTTAATTGAAAATATAAATAGCTTTTAACCTGTTCTTGCTACAAATAAAATAGTTTATAGATCAAAGCACTTTGACAGATTTCACTATATATCTAATTAGATCTATCTTGTACACACTGTGTGTAATCAAACATATTTTAATTTGTTACATAGACTTAAAATATGAGACAGGGTAATCTTGCCCACTTCACTTCTCAGCTCCCATTGCCTGTTGGCAGTCACCCCAATTCACAATATCCAAACTGACCAGATATTAATATATGTGACAGTAAGGGTTGTTTTTAACTTGAAGTTACAGTCTGACTTATTAGGTCCAGCAAACATAAGAAGCCGGATATCCCCCCCCCCCCCCCACCCCGAATAAATTGGATTATTTCTTTAGTTCTGGATCAGCACTACGCTGATGTCTGTCTCCTTTTTCGTCAAGTTATTTCCCTTACTTGTCTGGCGCGGTTGTAGAGGTTCATTTACCATGTTTACAAGACACCAATATGGTACTTGGCCTTCTAAATAATAACATCATCTTTGTTTAGTTCAACCAGCATACTTGCATCGTGTACCTTTTCTGACTAGAGAATGAAGATCAAGCATATGGGACTCTAGTTCTGTGTCTGTTTCTGGTTCCATGCAAAAAACAGATCTGCCATGACAATATTTTAAAAAATAGGGCCTATACCTTTTGAGAACATAATGTAATGTCTGCTAATGCTGTTTTTCTCTTGTCAGTTTGTGCAACCTTAGTTTTGTTAGATTGTGAATTAAATTTATCAAGCTATTTGTCTTTTTGGTTTTAAATGTTCCGCCTAGTCAACTATGTTACGAACTCCAGATCGGGCTTCACTTTGGCTCTATTTAAAGTTTGTCCATGGGAATTGAATAAACCAATCTACTCTGAAGTTCGAACCGATCAGCGTCAAAATAAATAAAATAAAATAAATAAAAACTCAAAGTCTCATTTAAGTACCAATAACAATTTATTTAATCAAGTAATTTTCACTGTGATGATCTCAGTTTGACAATACCATGAATACGTCACAATTTCTTTGACAGACAAGTTCACAATAATAAAACAAGACACTTACATTGATCTCAACAGTTTTCAAATGTCCTCTAGTGTGTAAATATCTAATAAAGTGAATAATCGAAATGTTTGTTTAATCCACAGGTTAAAATGTCAGTAGGCCTATCGCCAGTCACTGTAGCCTAGCTTATTGCTTAGGCTATCACCTTACAGTCAATAATCTCTCACAGCAAAATGAATAAATAACCAGTAACGTTAGAATCTTTCAGCAAAAAATATCTAGGCTTATCAAGTAATGTATCAATAGGCCTACTTTTAGCAACTTTAGCACGAACTAGCAGGCACTAACTAACAATCACAATACTACTCCTATTTATACGTTCTTGTATTCTACAGTTTTCTCGTAGCTTCTATACTCCAGAGGATTCCACAATAACCAGAAAGATCTAGAAAAAGAACGTCTGAGAACATACTTGAATAGATTACAAAAGACTACGACCAACAGTGTGCCATACTTATACACAGTGTACATACAACATAACATAGCCTACACAATACAGCGTAGGCTCATACTACATACCATGTATACACAATCAGCGTACTAACAATACATAATGATATTAATACACTGAACAGGCATACATAATACCTCCCTACCAAAAAGAAAAAAATATTTGGAGGAAATTGTTTACATATCAGTACAAAAGAATAACAAATAACAATAAATTAACAGCATCAGCTTTAACAGTATCACAACCCTTTATATGACTTATACACAAATTGTGTTCCTGTAACAGCAGAGACCAATTTAGAATTCTGTGATTCTTATCTTTCATTTTCTCAATAATGGTCAAAGGATTATGATCTGTAAAAACTTGGAGTGGTTTACTCCCACCAGAAACATAAACAACAAAATGTTGTATTGGTAATACAAGAGCCAATGCTTCCTTTTCTATGGTAGTTCAATTCTTTTGGTGCTTATTAAACTTCTTAGAAAAGTAAACAACAGGGTGATCAATTTTATTGTCACCTTCCTGCAACAATACAGCACCAGCTCCCACATCACTAGCATTTACAGCTAGCTTGAACTCTTTGTCAAAATCAGGTCACACAATAGCCTACAGGTGAAGAAGTTAAAAGTGACTTAGACTTTGCAAAAGCATCAATACATTCACATGAAAAATTAAACTTGTTACCTTTCTTGAGCAACTCAGTCATTGGTGACATTACACTAGCCAAATTCTTACAGTAAATTCTGTAAAAGCCAATCATTCCAAGATAACGTCTTAATTCTTTCTTGTTTGTTGGATTTGGAAAGTCTAAAATGGCTTGAACTTGAGAATCTGAAGGTTTGACTTTACCCTGACCAATATAGTGCCCAAGATCTGAAGATAGGTTACAGTAGCCTTACAAAAATCACTTTTAGCCAAATTCACGGTCATTAGAGCCTTTGCGAGTCTTGCAAATAATTCGTGCAAAATTCTCTAATGCTCTTCCCATGAATTGCTATGAACAATAAGATCATACAGATACGCTTCTACTCCATCAAGTCCATTGATGATCTGGTTGATGAGCCGCTGGAACCTTGCTGGTGTCCAAATGCCATGACGTTGTACTCGTACAGTCCTAAAGGCGTCACAAAGGCGGATATCTCTCTCGGTCTCTTTGTCAGAGGCACATACCAATATCCTTTTAACAAGTCTATTTTGGTGACATACTTAGAATTACCTACTCTTTCAATACAGTACAGTATCCTTGGTAGTGTATACGTGTCAACTTTTGTAATAGCGTTCACCTTTCTGTAGTCCGTACAAAATCGAACACTACCATCTGGCTTTGGTACCAGCACACATGGTGAGCTCCACTCACTATTGCTTAGCTTGATGATATCATGCGCTAGCATATAGTCTATTTCTTCTCCCATCTGTTTCATTTTAACAGGGCCCACTCGGTAAGGATGTTGCTTGATGGGCTTACTGTCACCAACATCAATATCATGTACTGCAGCATTAGTCTTGTTAGGTACATCTGGGAAGATGGATTCATACTGCTGGATAAGGTCTTTGAGCTGTTGTTTCTGCTCCACTGACAACCCATCCATCTTACTGTCTATATTGGCGATCACCTCTGAGTAAGAGAGGCGTCTCCAGGTTGCCGATATCCTACATTCCCTGTGTCTTGGCAGGCAGCGGTGTCATCAGAAGGTAGGCCTACATCCTCTTCTGTAAGTGTCTTATCACATGCAACCCTGTCTGTCAAAATAGTATCACCATGAGCCTTACACATACCTACACCTACTGTGTTATTATCACAAAAGTGATACGTTTTTAACATATTAATATGACACAATTGGCTAGGTTTTCTGCTATCTGGAGTTTCAACAATATAATCCAGGTCATTAACTTTTTTAGAACCTTGTAAGGCCCATGATATTTCGCTTGTAAAGGGTTTCCTCTAAGAGGTAACAAAACTAACACCTTATCACCTGGTTTATATTCACGAGCTTTAACATTTCTGTCATAATACATTTTCATTTTCGGCTGTGAATTTACTAAGTTTTTTCTTGGCAATTTCGCCAGCCTCATGTAATCTAGTTCTAAACTTAGACACATAATCTAGTAAGTTTACTTTTACTGAGTCATCATCGTCATTTAAACATTGTTCTTTTAACAATTTAAGAGGACCACGCACATGGTGTCCAAACACTAAATCATTTGGGCTAAATCCAAGAGATTCCTGCACAGACTCTCTAGCAGCAAACATTAACAATGGTAACCCGACATCCCAGTCTTTTTCATGTTGCTCGACGTAGGTCCTTATCATGGTTTTCAAACTTGCATGAAACCTTTCTAAAGCACCTTGGCTTTCTAAGTAGTATAAAGAAGACTTAATTTGTCTAACACCAAGCTCATGCATGAACTGTTGGAAAATGCCGGACATGAAGTTTGAACCTTGATCTGACTTCACCTCCTTAGGTAGACCAAAAAGCATCAAAAATTTTACTGACGCATTTGACACTGTTCTCGCTTTAATGTTCCTCAGAGGAATAGCTTCTGGAAACCGAGTTGTACTACACATAATGGTCAAAATATATTCACACCCTGATTTAGTCTTAGGCAGTCTTCCAACACAATCCATTATGACTCTGGTGAAGGCCTCGTCAGCAACAGGAAAAGGATGGAGCGGGACTGGAGGGGCATCATGGCTAGACTTACCAATAACTTGACATACATGACAAGTTTTACAAAATTCAGCTATATCTTTCCAGATTCCGGGCCAAAAGAATTGCTGTAAAATTTTCGTCCTGGTTTTACACACTCCAAAATGCCCTCCCAGTAGTTTTTCATGTGCTATATTCAACACTTCATTTCTATATGACTTTGGTAGCACTACCTGGTGGTACACAGCCCACTCAGCATCAGCATCATGTGTTCTCCACTTTATCATTAATATGTCATTTTCAACATAATAACCTTCTGAGACTTTATCTATCCCCCTAGGAGGTAGAGCGTCTTTTATTATACTAGCCAGTTCTGGGTCCTTTTTCTGGTCTAGTCTAAGCTGTCGTCCATTAACTGGCGATTCTACCATATTATCATTACATGACACACTACTGTCTACATCATGACTTATGAATGTATCAGCTAAAGCTATGCTATTATTATTTGTGTCTGTATCTGTGTCTCATACACTTTCATCTTTATTATCTGATAATTTCTTTTTCATAGCCCTAGTGACTACACAAGATGTAAGAGTTTCATCTAAACCCAAATTATCAGTAACATCCTCTTGTGGCTTATCCACTACAATACAACTTGATGGTTTTACTTTATCCCCAGCTAAGTCATTGCCTAGCAGCAGAGACACACTAGCAAATGGTAACTGGTCAATAGCACCCAGTTCCACAAAACCTGTAATTAAGTCAGATTTCAAGTAAAACTTATGCAGAGGTACCTTATTACTGCCAGAAACTCCAGAAATTAGTACATCCTCACCAGTGGCTGTATCCCCGGTAGGCAATGCACTTGTCAAAATCAAACTCTGCATACACCCAGTATTTCGCAGAATTTTCACAGTTTTGGCACTTTCACTATCTGTCTCTTTAGACACAGAGCCCTCAAGACGAACGGAGTAAACTCAGCTGGCAGGCTGCAGTTTACTATACCTGAATCTGAACTTTCATTACATTTATCATTTTTATTACCGAATCTATCAGCAATTACATTATGATTTCTATAATAAGTGTGACCCTCTTGTTTTCTCCATTGAGAAACAAATCCAGCAGGAGTTTTACCATCAGACTTAGGTGATCCTTTCAGCTCCCAGCAATCAGAAATTACGTGTCCTAATTTTCTGCAGTGATAACATTTAAGCTTCTGCTTTACTACTTGGTTATTTTGCTTTTCATTCTTGCTATCAGACTGAAACTTGTTCGTGTTGTTAGGCTTCACATTACTGTTTGTACTGACACCTGTTTTATTATTCTGTACAGCAGAACTATTACTATAATTAAATCTCTGTGGTGCCTTTCTGTCATGCGTATGAATGAGGCTATAATGATCCGCTAACTCAGCACTTTTCTTTAGATTTTCAGGAGCTTTCTCAGCTAAATAAGTCTTTATATCCTCAGGTAAACATGAATTTAGCTGTTCTTTTAACACAAGCTCTCTCAAATTGTCATAACATTCCGAGATCTGACCCACTTATCAAACAAAATACTTTGCTTGTCAACAAATTCTACAAAAGTTTGTTTTTCATTTTTACGGTAGTTGCGGAATTTCTGACGATTTGCCTCAGGTCTCAATTCATAAGCTTTCAGAATGACACTCTTTATCTCATCATAATCAAATTTATTTTCTTGTGACATGGCAGCAATAACAGTAGCAGCTTTACCAAATACAGCTGTATGCAGGGGTATGTATCAAAATGGCCCAATCATGTTTCTCCCAGTTTCTCCCATCTTGTTTCAATTTTAATTCTATCTGTTTTAATTCCTGCTCATGTTTTAATTCTGCCTGTCTTAACTCTGTTTTTCTTAACTCTAATTCAGACTGTTTTAACTCTGCTTCGATTTTAAGTTTCAGGCAGGTTTCACGAAAATGTGTACCATAACGTTAGCAATATTATGATTGCAAATTACATTTTATTGTTTTAGTATACGAAAGAGGAAATAAATGTGTTAAAAGGTTACTATACTGCCATATAGTGTACAAAATTTCTGTGATAAAGAAAAAACGTGAAAACTTAAAATTAATAAAACGTAGTGAAAAACCTGTCATTTCAAGAGTATAAAACCTACTTTGGCGACATGTCATGTTTTTGTACATCGTTTTTGTCAACATTCTTTAATTAATTTAGCTAGCATTATGCTGCATCATAAAAACAATATATCAAATTATGATTATTGAAAGTCTATTTTAACACGAGGCATTTTTTGACAAAAATATGGATGTTTGAAAGTGACAGTTAAAACGTGATTTTGTACATCAAAGATGTATTCATCACGTTAGCAAAATTAAAAGTCTTCGTACGTCAGAACTATTTACACCATTAATATGAGCTTGAGCAGTTGACCAGGTAATTGGTTTGTCTACTAAAATATATAACACAAAATGTTAAAATAATAAATGTGTAGATATAGTGGCATCTATTTGTCAGTCACGGAACTCGCTGTCCTATTTTGATATATGTGGCTATTGCCTGCACGTGTTAGTTCAAAAAAATACCGCCAAGTGGTAGGCATGTTTGTAAAATGTATCAATTGGTCAAAATTTACGTCACCATCTCTGTGATTAATCAGAAAGTAACGTTACCATTTTGGTTTGGTAAATTTGACAATTCAAGCCTGCTAAGTGCCCTGTTTGTACCTCTGAACATGCCATTTCCATAGAAAATGAAATAATGTATCTCATTACAGCGAATGTAATGCTTTGTACCAGTCAAGGCTATAATTGAACACATTTGTGTTTGTGTTGCTATCGTTTATGGATACTGGACAAACCTCACACTAACGTTATATTTCTTGGATGTTTTTCACTGTGAACGTTATGTTATTTGGATGTTTTTCACTGTTAACGTTATGCTATTTGGATGTTTTTCACTGTGAACGTTATGTTAAATGGATTTTTTTCACTGTTAACGTTATGTTATTTGGATGTTTATCACTGTTAACGTTATGTTAATTGGATGTTTTTCACTGTTAACGTTATGGTAATTGGATGTTTTTTACTGTTAACGTTATGTTATTTGGATGTTTTTCACTGTGAACGTTATGTTATTTGGATGTTTTTCACTGTGAACGTTATGTTAATTGGATGTTTCCACTGTGAACGTTATGTTTTGTGGATGTTTTTGCCTGTGAACGTTATGATATTTAGATGTTTTCCCTGTTATGGTTACAAAAAAGATGTAGGCATATTGTTGATATTCTACTTCATAAACATGATTAAATTAAAGTAGTTTGTATTTATTTGAGGAGCGCATGTTGAGACATTCCACCTATAGAAATTAAAGAGCACTTGAAACTTGAACACACAATTGTTCTGAAACAATCTATGTGCATGTTAATTGCAAAAAGGCCAACCTCTTTAAGCGAAAAGTTTATCAATTTTTTGTAATTATGAAAAAAAAAACATCTACCACTCATAAAAATAACAGTTCAAACGAAAAGTAGCCAAATTGATCAATAGCCATACCCAGAACAAACTGTTTTAGGGATGTGTGGGACGTGATGCAATGCGTAGAACTTTGCAATTCGCCGCTGCATGCCTGCTTTGCGAGTTTAAGGCTCGCTTAGTACATAATTTTCAGAGAAATATCAATGTTTTTTCTCTCTCCACCGTAGGACATTGATGTGTCAATGTTGTGCCCCCACATGCTTCATTTCACTCAGGTGTGGATGAGTAGGATTACCTGGTGGGATAGAGATGAAAAATATATTTGATAATAAAAAAAAAAAATAGCGCAAAACGTTTGCAGTGATGTATGCTCCCCGGGGAGTTGAAATGGTACATCATTTAGGCCTAACAGGTCCAATGACCAGGGATAATATGATGTAAGTTGCCATGTAGCCTGTAGGCATATGATGAGCTGGATATGTGCGCCAAATAAATATATCATATTATTATTAGACCCTATTATAAATGTGAAGTAGGGCCTACATGTTAACGTGATTACGTACAGATGTACGTCCAAGACAGCTTAAAACGTCACGTTAGCGTTTTGGTTTTAACTAAATCAACATTAAACAAAAAAATAATAAGCAAAATAAATGTGATAGTATGATACTTTGTGTTACTATATGTGATTTTCATGTATCGGTGACACGTGAATTATTTGTGAGTGACTGTTATTAAAACAACAAAATTTCTCTTTATTTCCCATTGCAAGACTGCACGAATAAATGTTTTTTTAACATAATAAAATGTATAAGTTATATTGAATTTATCAAAAACATGTTGTTTGTTCATTCTACAAACATATTGAAACGTCAAAATTATCATTTAGACTATTTTATTTTAAGGTCAACTCAGTAGGTTGGTGGTACACATTATCGTGGAACCTGCCTACAGTTCTAACTTTTTTAGTTCAAGTTCATCTGAACTAGTATAAATCAGAAACATATTAAGGGAGTCTTCCTCCCACTCATCAATATCAACATAATATTCATCTATTAATTTTCTTAGCTTACATTTTCTCATTGAAACTTTGAAACCTATGTCTAATTGTTTACACACTTGAACTAAATCTGTTTTAAGCAGAGCAGAAAGGCCCTCTGGTGTAGGATTTTTTATGAAACTTTCGTGGCTCATGGTGAAATACTAGACTATAGTATAATCAGACATATTATAATATCTCTGGTATAATAGTATTTGTCCGAATGATATCACAGTGATTGAAAATAATTTTTGAAAATAATTCAAAATTAGTCCCGTGTAGAGACCCCAATTAATCTTGTTACGAACTCCAGATCGGGGTTCACTATGGCTCTTTTTAAAGTTTGTCTAGGGGAATTGAATAAACCAATTTACTCTGAAGTTCGAACCGATCAGCGTCAAAAGAATACATGAAAACTCAAAGTCTCATTTAAGTAACAATAACAATGTATTTAATCAAGTAATTTTCACTGTGATGATCTCAGTTTGACAATACTTCACAATTTCTTTGACAGACAAGTTCACAATAATAAAACAAGACACTTACATTAATCTCAACAGTTCTCAAACGTCCTCTAGTGTGTAAATATCCAATAAAGTGAATAATCCAAATGTTTGTTTAATCCACAGGTTAAAATGTCAGTAGGCATATTGCCAGTCACTATTACAGCTTATTACAGGCTATCACCTTACAGTCAATAATCTCTCACAGCGAAATGAGTAAATAACCAGTAGAATCTCTCAGCAAAAAATATCTAGGCTTATCAAGTAATGTATCAATACTTTGTAGCAACTTTAGCACGAACTAGCAGGCACTAACTAACAATCACAATACTACTCCTATTTATACGTTCTTGTATTCTACAGTTTTCTCGTAGCTTCTATAATCCAGAGGATTCCACAATAACCAGAAAGATCTAGAAAAAGAACGTCTGAGAACATACTTGTATAGACTACAGTAGACTACGATTATTACAGTGTGCCATACTTATACACAGTAAACTGGGGTGACTTTGGCCCACTTTTTTATTGTTTTAAATCTAGAGAGCTTATAATTATATTAATTAATGTTTCTAGTGAATGTAGCCATATAGATAAAGAAAACTAAATATAAAAAATAAATTTATAGTTTGAGATGACGATTCTTTCACACTTTTTTTTTACTTTTTAGGGCTGGGCCAAAGTCACACCCCCCTGGCTTTGTCCCAAGAAAATAACTTAAAACTTCGGTAACTTTGATTTTAAGCATTGATATAATGCTGAAAAAGTACTTGACATTTTGACGAAATTGTTTTGAACTTTTAAATAATATAATTTCGGGAAATTTAAATGTTCTGAACCAACTGAAGTAATGAAATTTAAAATCTGGGGAGTTTGTGATCCCAAGCTGGGGGTGACTTTGGCCCGAAAAATAATTAACTTGGGGTGACTTTGACCCAAAATATTACACGGTGATTTTAAACAGAGATATAATGCTAAAAAAGAACCTAAAACCATCTGACGTAATGATTTTGAAATTTAAATACGTTAATCTCAGGGAATTTATATGTTCTTAAGCATTTCAAGCCAAAGCTATCCAATTTTCCTTTTTTTAATATTGGGCCAAAGTCACCCCAAAAATACGCATAAACAGTATTTTTTTAAATTTTGTGTTCATAAAATTTACTGAAATAGTTGTTGACTTGGAAAGATTGTGAGCAAGACTGCTGAGGACATGAGATTTCATTATAGAATAATACGTAGATCATTGTGTCTGCAGAACTACACGAACCAGTGTAATTTTTGCAGGTCTATAAAACACGTGTTTTGACCTGGTGAGCTTATTGGCGATGCCTACCTCTGTCATCTTCCCACACAAGGCTCGCTTCTCCCGAGGTCGTTTGACCTCTGGCATGAGTGCTGCTTTAATGCAGGGCCACTGTCCACGACGCCGGTCCTGCATTAAGCAGCACATGTCTGGTCACAGGAAGTATCACAGACAACTCCCACCACAGCTCACCAGACACGAGACGTTACATGCGGCAGGGTTGGATTAATGTTCAGCCAAAGTCGCAGACAGTGGACCAACATTAGGTTGGCATTTAGTTGAAAAATTAATGAATATTCAATATCTAAATCATCCTCCCTACCCCAATAGGTGGATGATAACACTGATTCAGCAAGGCTCGGTCTGCGACCTCGAGAGCAGCGAGCCTGGCTGCCAGGAAGATGACCTCTGTAGGCTACAAGTAGCCAAGAATAAAAGGGCATGAGTGCACACACAAACATAATATTATGTATAGACCAAAGTCACCCCCTAGGGCCAAAGTCACCCCAGTTTACGGTACAACATAGCATGTACACAATACAGCGTAGGCGCATACTACATACCATACACAATCAGCGTACTAACAATACATAATAACGTCATAATATTAACAGGCATATATGGACAGGCATAGGATAAGTACGCCTTATATGAGCATGGTCCTAATATGAGCATAGGCCATATTTCTTATACTACATATCACCAGGCGGCATTACTGTTGATATCAATTAACAGTAGCCCAAACGTGATTAAAATAAAGCAATGATATGTTATTTTGAATAGAACAACATTTTACAAAGAGCAGATGAAATAAATGATGCTAAAAAAGCAAATTTTGTAGCATGTTAAAAGTGATGAAAATTATGAAAAACACAATGTATTCAAGTCATGGCGATTTTTTCTGCACAATAAACATGTCGGCTTGTCATAAATCGTGTGATAATCAGGTTAATTCATGATTGAAGTTAGGGGAAGCCATCCGGAACAAAAAGTGCATTATTTCCTAATATGAGCACCCACGTTTTTCCTAATATGAGCATATGCTCATAATGGGAGATTTTAGGGAAATAATGTGATTTGTTATGTTAATTGGATATATTTTCAAAAAAAAAAAAATTGGAAACATTTATGCATACTCAATAATGGTATTGAAGGTTAAAAAAATAGTCCAAACATGTTAGGATGAAAACAGGTATGCTCATATTAGGGGCACCCGGGTTGTGGTGCTCATATTAGGCGCACCCATTCTGATATGCAAAATTTCAGGATTTTATTTGTCTATGAAAATTTTAAATGATCATATTTTGAGTTGATTTGATATGCCTATGTACGCTCAGCAATGCCTTGTTTCACAATCGAAAGGTTTTTTTACAATCAAGTTAATGATTACTTTCATGTGGTGATATTTTGAATCAATAGTCTTAATAGTTAACATACATGCTCATATTAAGATAGGTAGTGCCTATTATGAACCATTTAGCACAAATATTATTTTTGTTTTATATTTTTATTTTTGCATTGAATCAAGAGAGAAAAACTGTTTAAGTTAAAGAGTATGCATATGATATTATATACATCAATTTAAAATGTCCAGATAATATAATAAAGTTACTGGTGGCTGTTTTCCTTAAGGTGCTCATATTCGGGCACTTCCCCCTACATAACAACTAGCTGTAGACGGGAAATGATATTTGATTGCAAATATCATTTTTTAATGCTACCGATCTCAGTCTGTATCGACCAAAAAGCATTAGGCCCTACCATGTATATCCTATCTGCATTCATATTAACTCATAGCAGTCTGGCTGTTTTGACATTGGACGTCTGTGTGGTATGGCCATTTTTGTGATTTTGAGGGGATACCCTTAAACAAGTTCCGAAGTTCCCAAGTTTCGAAGTTCCCAAGTTCCCAAGTTCCGGGAACTTTAAGCTCCCAATTTTCAAGTTCCGGGAACTTTAAGTTCCGAAATTTCGAAATAAAAGTTAACAAAAAAATGTTTTTTCCTATTTCAACAAAAAACATTTTAGATACTGCCTTTTGCCTTTCCACGCATTATTAATTTCCAAGCTGCGCGCATGAATGGAATTAAATGTGGTTTTCTAGACCGCGCACACTAATTGTTATGTTCAAATGACGAATTAGGCCTCTCTGTGTAGGCCCGAAGTTGACCCAAAGTTGAGGTAAGGTTTGCCCAACGTATGTGACCTTACAGCAGCATTATTCCAAGATCGGGTCAATGTCTGTTTGATGGGAGATTTACAGGTGGTATTAGGCAGCCATCCACAGAAAAGTTGATCTGAGTAGGCCCAGTTGTTTTTCAAGTTCAAAGACTATTATAACATGCCGCTATATATATGCATAGAAAATATATAATGATATATAGGGCCTAGGCCTACAAATCACACCTCGCAGATGGCAATTCCCAGCAAACATCACGCCCTGACCCAATGCTGGTTTTACGTTGGGCCAGCGTTGCAGACGGTGGTTGAACATAAAACCAGCATTGGGTCAATGCGTCGTGTTTGTTAGGAAGGAATCCATGTAGTCTCAACGTTGGTCCTTAAAACATCATCGATAGGGCCTACTGTTTCCACTGTTATTAAAGGGACTGGCCCAGGCTAAAATCATCAAAAAATCGGTGATTTTATTTCGGGTTCTTAATATGACCATATGATGTAAACATGTACATAGACTAGAACTGCAAATTTTTATAATTTTTGTGCTGCGCATTCATCAGTTAGACTAGATATAGAGACGAAATTCCCGCATTTCCTATTTTTGACATGGTTGTCAATAATTAGAAATCAGGAATCTCGTCTCTATATCTAGCCTAACTGGTGAATGCGCAGCACAAAAATTATAAAAATTTGCAGTTCTAGTCTATGTACATGTTTACATCATATGGTCATATTAAGAACCCGAAATAAAATCACCGATTTTTTGATGATTTTAGCGTGGGCCAGTCCCTTTAAGTAAGCCTACTGTCACATGTCATAATTTTCTCACGGGTTGAGATGCTTGTTGATTGCCGGGGGGGGGGGGGGGGGCTGTGCAAACAGCGTCGCGCGTGGAGGAAAGACCTCATAAGCTCTACAGGCTATTAAATAATATGCCATCAATCCCGACAAAGACCCAATACTAGTAAGCGTTTAATAATGTTGTTCTATCGTCGGCCACCAGCACTCGACCTCGAATATACTATATCTGGGAAAATCTCATATTGTAATACTCTTCATTTTAGCTTTTGTATAATAAATGTGCGGTTCTATTGTAAATTGTATTTCATTCCCTATAGGCCTAGGGCTAGGCCCCTATGTATTTAATTTCACATCGTGAAATGTTTGCCAAGATCGCCTATAAACAAAATATAAATATGTGAAAACCAACTTTAGTCTACAACACTTAAAATTAATATCGGGTACCAAACTGTTTTTACCGACAAAAACCGATTTTTGCAAATATTGTTTTAATATATTTTTTCACTTATTTTGGAATTTCGGAACTTGAAGTTCCCGGAACTTGAAAATTGGGAACGTGAAGTTCCCGGAACTTGGGAACTTGGGATCTTCGGAACTTGGGAACTTGTTTAAGGGTAGGCCTATCCCGATTTTGAGCCATATTTGGATCCTATTAATGGAAATTTAAAATGATGGCATATGTATTTCCCATGCACCACAAGAACACACATACAATGTATAACCAGACTACACTTTATTTAATTGGCCAATACGATGTTGCCATGGTAACCGATAGCCATTTTGAATATGCTAATTAGGTAGTCAAATTTTCGGAAATTTTGTTTAAAAATAGTATTTTTTAAATCCACGGAGATTTAGGAGTACAACATTATATTAATTCACATAAAATATATTAAAATACATCACCGGCGATTCGAAGAAACATTCAATAGGTCTATACACACAAATTAATAGGGTAAATAAGTTAGTAACATGGGATATAGGCCTAGTAACCTTTCTAAATTCCCTGAAGGGCATACGAGATTTCATATTTTGAGATCTTCTATAAAATCAATTAGAAACTGAAATAATAAACACGTAGGCCTATATTCTGGCGGCCATTTTGGAAAAAATGACTGCCACGATGGTCAAATTTTAAATTTGCGTATTTATTATTGTCTTTTTTATAATCTTTGGCCCAGAAAATGTATGTTTAGACAACAACAAAAATTGTCTACGTGGATTAGAAACCGAGATATAAAGCGGCCATTTTTAAAAATGGCCACCATTAAGGTCAAAGGTCAAATTTAGGTCAAGAGTCAAATTTAGAATGGCCCTATAGCTAAAATTTAACGTCATGATGTTCTCCTAGCATGCAAAATTTCATGTTTTTATCATTAAATGAACATTTTTTTACCAGTCAGCCTAACTATAACAGTTCCTGGCTAAAAGGCAGACCCTGTTTTGGTGAATAGTGTTGCCTAGACTGTATATAATAATAATAAAAAATATTAGTTTGTCTATGCAGGAGTGAGGACACAAACCCAGACATAACACGCATTCTTCATGCAATATCTAAAATAATGACTCCAGTGGGTTTACATGATTATTTATACAAATGGAAATTATAGCTATAAAGAAGTCTACATTAGAATCTGCATGCATTTTTTGAATATTGCACCCAAGACTTAAGTATATCATGATTATAGATGTGTCTATCCTGTATTAATATTTTAAAATATAATTCGTACAGCTAGCCTATAGCGCTACAGGTGGACTTTATTACAAACATATGTATTATCAATACTAACTGCCATAAATGACATAAAGATGTAGAAAAGCATACGGCAAATGAAAAATGATGTAATAGGCCAAGAGTATTAGGGTATATACGAGTGAAAGCGAGAACAAATTCATAACAAGCTGAACATTTCAGAAAATCTTCAGAAAACTATCCTCTACAGGATACTAAAAGTCCCCAGGAATCCATCCTGAGCCTTTTGATAAATTCAAGATGGCGTCCAAGATGACAGCCAGTTTCACTATTTGTCATATCTCGGGCTTAAATCATTATAGAAATGTAAATAAAGAGTCTAAATATATGTTTTTGGGGGCGAGGATTTCAATTTTGACATTATATTAAAAATAATAATAATAATTTTAATCAGCTTTAGAAAATAATTTTGACGACAACTGTAAGGCAGTAGGTGTTGATGACTTTTCTATTATTGAACTTAACATTCGTAGTATTCCTAAATATCTACAGCATTTTGAGCTATTCATGGCAAATTTAAATATACATTTTACTGTAATTTGCATAACTGAATCATGGCGGGGTATCTTTATTTATAAAGGAACACTTCGAATACAAAAACCGCACAGATTTAAATAATTATTTTAAATAAATACATGGAATCGAGCTTTTTAGAGTTACCTAGGAGGTATAATTCAATGTCTAACAAGAATATTATTGGTGTCGTTTACAGTCCACCCGATACAGCTGTTAATATGTTTACTGTTTAGATAACTCAAATCTTATCAGCTATAAGGAGTGAGAACAAAACTGTATTTTTACAGGTGATTTCAACATTAACCTCTTAAATACCGATAAACATATACCTAGTGCTGAATTTATTGCAACAATGTACTCCTATTCTTTTTTCCCTCTTATAAATAAACCTACAAGAGTCTCAAAACATTTAGCAACTCTGATTGACAATCTTTTCTGTAACGATATAAATAACAAAGATATTATCAACGAAATATTTTACACTGACATCTCTGATCATTTTCCTATATTCAATATCAACTTACGATTAAAGTCGTGGCAGAAGCATGTCTTCCATGTCTAGGAAATATACATCAGTAAACATTGAACATTTTAAAATAATATTCAAATGAAAATATGTTGACGCTTCTGTAATCTACTGATTGTCAAGAAGCATTTAGTAAATTTCATTCAATATTTTGTAAAACTTATGAAGACTGTTTCCCTTTAACGACAACTAAGCTTGGTTATCGCACGCGTATGCCATGGCTTACAGTCGCCCCCAAGAATTCTATAAAGACTAAAAAGAAATTATGTTCCGAATATATTAAACATAAAACAATTTTTATTGAGAACGCATATAAAGGCTACAAACGTATTTTAAATAATACAATAAAAAAAGCAGAACGAGATCATTATGATTTTTTATTTAGAGATAACAAAGATAATCTTGAGAAAACCTGGACGATTATTAAAGAAAATGAAGTAATTAAAATATTAAATGCATTGAATATATCTAGCCCAGGATGGGATGGAGTACATTCTAAGGTAATAAAGGAGACTTTTCCTTTATATATTGAACAACTCGTACATATTTTGAATCTATCTATTTTACAAGGTGTGTTTCCAAGTGAGTTAAAAACTGCTCGTGTTATCCCTATTTATAAAAGTGATAACAATATGATTATAAGTAACCATAGGCCTGTTTCTGTTTTAACTGTATTCTCTCAAAAAATTGAACGTATAATGTATAACAAACTGTTTAATTTTATCAAGAAGCATATTATACTTTGTAAATAACAATTTGGTTTTAGAGAAAACCATGTAACGAACTCTGCTTTGATTGTACCCACAAATAAAATTGCAACAGCTATAAGTGAAGGTAACCTTGTATTAGGAGTCTTTCTTGATTTCAGTAAAGCGTTTGATACAGTCGACCATTCTATATTACTAAATAAATTATATCAGGTATGGTATCAGAGGAATTACTCATGACTGGCTACAAAGTTATTTATATAATAGAAGACAGTTTGTTTCTTTTAATAATCATTGTTCAGACATGAACACTATCACTTGTGGTGTGCCTCTTGGACCCTTGCTATTTTTGTTATATGTGAATTGTGATTGTTGCAGTATTATCTGTTTTAATACCTATATTGTATGCCGATGACACCAGCTTATTTCTAATTTGAAAGAATATTAAAGTATTAATTCACAATATGAATAATGAATTGGTAAAAATAGTCCAATGGTTAAACTGCAACAAGCTATCTTTAGATATAAAAAATCTCAATATATTGTATTTTGATGTATCAAGAATTATCCAGATGAAATAAACACTGTCAAGATTAATAACCAAACTTTAAACAAAGTTAAGTATACGGAATTTCTTGAGGTCATTATTGATGAATACCTAAATTGGGCGGAGCATATTAACACAGTAAAATCTAAAATCTCGAGAGGAATTGGAATTTTATGTAAAGCTAGACGTGTATCGACATCGACATTGGTTACGCCTTATAATAGATTTATCTATCCATATATTAATTATTGCATTGAAGTATGGGGTGGAGCTAGTGATAAATGTATCAAATGTCTATTTAAAGTTCAGAAAAGGGCTCTTAGAATAATTAAATCAACCGCTGTTTAATCCATATGGAATCATATATATTTTATTATTGATACCAATTGTTCAATATGTACCTTTAAATATAAACTTAAAAGATATTTATTATATCATAATATTCCTAATAGTAGAGCTGACTTGATTAATGAATTTGTTTGTTACCAAATAATGTATTATTATTTTTATTTTTATTTTTTATATTGCACGTTTTATGCACATAGCACGTGTACTGTCGTGTCTGTGGATCCACGGGGCTGTGTCTTCCACTTAAGCAAGTGGAAGATACAGCCTTTGCTTCCTATGGATCGACATAATATTATCATTGTAACTAATGAGAGGGCATATAATGTCACCCGATATTCTCTCCTCTTTGTCATATTGTTTATCAATATTCTCATTGATTTTTATGTATGTTGTTAAATTAGGTATTGTATATTTTCTATAGTATCGATCAGTTTAATATGTATTAGCATTTTCAGTATTATTAACATGATTAAAGTCAATGCTTTGTTGATGTACATTTATGAAAATAACTAATCTTGAATCTTGAATGTAGATAAAGAGTTATTTATTGTTTACATTAAACAAAATCAATAACAACATCTGTCGATTTCTGCAAACAATCACTCGTACCCCCAAAAAGTTCTAACCAAAGTTTTCCAGTGGTTTGTCACCTATGGGATGTACTTAATAGCAGGGAAAAAATCTATCCAAATCCGACTAACGGAAAGGTGCTAAATCCAAGATGACCTCCAATGACCCTAAGAGAAGGAAATTGATATGAATAATGTAATGGTGTATAACTGTTGTTTATGTCTTCTCAAAAGTATCAAGTGTGGTCAAATTTACTGGTAGAATGTTCTGATGTCCGAATTTTAACCACACTACAAGTTACATGTGTTTGCATAGTGATGTAGTTAAAACTTGTACAAAGTTCTTGGATATACAGCAGTCATTCTGGCTTTTATTAATGTAATTTAAAAGATGTTTTTGACTCATCACCAAAAAAGGAGTATTGGTCCATATTGTAGGAAATTGAATTAATGTTATTTTCTAAAAGAACTGTTTGCCCTTTTCAAAAAGATATATTTTAGATCATAAATAGCACAAGGTCGAATATCCACTGGCCTAAAAAGGAACCCATTAAATGCTCAACTCTTGGTTCACCCCCCACCCCCGCCTTTAAATTTTTGGGGAGGAGGTGAAGAAGATAGACATGTAAATGCCAAAAAAATTGGAGCTCGCATAAGACCTCGCTAAGTTGTGATTTTGACCAGATAATCAAATTCTGTTAGGTTTCTAATGATTATTGTTTTGCAACTTGTAATGCTCAAGGTGAAAAAAAATCCATTTAAGTTTTAAAAAGTGTCATTTTTAATGAAGAATTACAAGGAATAACAAATGGGGGTGGTAAAAGGTGATGGGGAGGCACTAAAGGGCGTCGAGGAAGCGGTAACGAGTGACGCAGATGCGATAAAGAGAGATTGGGTGTGTTAAAAAGCGACATAAAAAACATTAAAGGAGATGGAAAGCGTTGATTTTCGTGTCAAAATCAAATTAAAATAAGATATTACATTGGTTAAAATTTACGACTCGACTTTAAGATGACCTTCAATCAAACTTCAAAAATCATACTTTCTAAATTTTAATCTTGGAATTTACTTTTTTGATAATCAAGATGTCCTTGGAATCACCAAATGAATCACCACAAATAGATTCTTTATTTAAAATCACATAAAAAATAAGTATTACACTTACTGCTATTTGTATTTATTAAAAATATTATTTTTAGAAATTTAACCTTGGAATTGACCATTTGACCTTGAAGGTCACCTCGAATCACACACATAATGCCATAAATGGATTTTGCAGTCGAAATCGCATGAAAATTAGGTATTACGGTCATGTTCCTGGTTTTATTTTGTGGAAATCACATTTCGATTACTTGACATTGAAATTGACTTTTTAACATTCAAGATGACCTTAAATCTTGAAAATAATACAAGAAATGGAAATTTCAGTCAAAATTACACGAAAAAGAGGTATTACACTTGTTTCTACGTTATGATTTTTCTTATTCAGACATTGCCATTACATGTGTCACCAAAAATATAAGCTCATATGTATATGTAAAAAATCACTAAAAATATTATTTTAGTGTTGAAATATTGAAATAGAATGAAATATTGAAATAAAATTCTTCGTCTCCCAAAACATATATTTAGACTCATTATTGACATTTCTATGATGATTTTAACCCAATATATGACAAAATGTGAAATAAGTGGCCATCTTGGACGCCATCTTGAATTTATCAGAAGGCACATTGTGGATTCTTAGGGACTTTTAGCATGTTGTATCGGATCGTTTTCTGAACATTTCCTAAAATTTTCAGCTTGTTATGAATTTGTTCAGGTACGGGACCTAATACTCTTGGTTATAAATACATATGTGGTGTCACTCAAGTGAAGGATGAGTGGCGGCTCACACACGGGCGAGTGCCGAGAGTCGAAGAAAACCCTCCTGACACCCTATGGTTACCTGCTCACCACTGCAGGATGACCAACATATAACTTTGATAAACTCAGATGAAAATGACGGGTATGATGTTGCTGTTCACACATTCAAACACACAAAAGGATATAACAGAGCTAAAATAAGACTACGATGTTTGCCTGAATATGTTCATTTAAAGAACAAATGGAATTATGCTGCCATGGCCATATATATTATAGCTCATTGGAAACGTGGTTGACTCTCAGCGAATACATTGAATTTTTTTCACTGCTCGTTTCTTCGTGCATTATCCTCACCTAACATTCCACTTGACTCCTGTCCATGTACTGATTTGTTTTGTTGCAGTGTATTTACATTTTTAGAACATGGATCAGCTTTGCCCAGCTGGATGGTGCAAACGTGTTATCAACACTGTCCTTAAATGCAACTTGCTACAACTCGTTTTATTGCTGATACAATGCTCTACCTAGCTCTAAGTAACTATAATACTTCAATAACTACGATTACCATTGTTTATTTTTTCTGTTTTTTTATCCTGATGTAGAATATTGATGAAGGCGGATAAACTGCTCCTTGTAATAGCCTGTTTATCGGGCGTTTACTATGGAGTTGGTGCAGTTGATGTGTCTACTGAAGCAACCAGTAAGTTACCTGCGTATAGGCATGACACGTTATCCATTTAAATTCAATATCCGTATGACTATTTCCATCCTGATATATATGATACTGGTAATATATAATATATCATCACGACATGACATTCACAAACATTATGCATTGTAAATTAAAAAAAATAAGTACCCGAAACACTTCTGAGAAAGCCCCTTGTCTCAGATACAGTCGAAAAATGCCTCGATATGTTTATTATTCTTAATCAGTTATCCCCATATAATGATTCTGTGAAATGAAGCTCTGCGCTTGATATTTAGAAGGATTACCTGATTATACAAGTTTAATTAATTCCATATAACATGTATAATGTCCACATACAGTGTATGTATATGCGACAAAACAGCTTAGATGGCAAACTTCGTGTCACAGATTTACAAATAATAGAGGTTTTCTCGGTCTTGTCTGTAGTGAGCCATGACACACCCAGTGCACATGAGTGTCCTCATGGATCGACCATTGCCATTCAAGATGCCATGTACTGTAATCATATATAGACCCATAGCCATCCTGTTATAGGCAGGAGGTGAAACATTCTGCTATTATAAACCCCTTGCTTCAATGACAGGATGGCCCCTACCTAACGATGTTAAACAAGTGTATACAATCTTATTATTACAACCACCACCCCTATCCGGATTTGTATCTGGCTCAACAATACTGCTTATTTGGGTCATCACATTGATAATCGTGTCATTTTACAAAATGTATCTGATCACAATTTAACCTCAATGGGTATACTATGCCAGACGCCACATCACAAAAACAATCCTGCCATTTTTCTTTTTTTTCAGGGCCGACTAATGTTTATCAAGAGAGAGTAGATTATATAGCCGAGTACCTTGATATAACATATAAAGTGGAGGAAAACTTTGATTTCAACACCAATACTGAAACTAAAGATCATCTTCGAGGCAGTTTATTATTACGTAACACAGGAAATGAAACCATTACTACAGGATTATGGGAGATTTATTTCTGCCATATTAGGCTCTTTTACAACACGTCCCACAATCCAGATGGAAGTCTTCTTGGTGACAGCGGTCTGAAAGTCTACCATATAAATGGCTGCTTACATAAAATATCCCCAACAGTTGATTTTGAGGACATCGGTAAAGGCGAGTCTCTTGACGTGACGTTTTATGCTCAGTTCTGGGAAGCGTCTAGGACAGACATCATGCCAAACTGGTACGTCGTGGAGAATGGAAACAATCCCAAAGTCATTAATTCCACCGAAGGAGAATCTTTGGATTTTGTGGCAGATTTTTTGGAAGAGAGCCAATATAAAAGACTTCAAGATGATAAAGTTATTCCTTTCACCGTAGAAGTGAGGTATGATATGAATGCTGATATTAATGATCTCCATATGGCTTCCACCATTATGCCAACTCCTACACAGCAAGAATGGTCCTTGTCAATTCTTACTGTTTCGCACGCGGCGAATTGGACAATTGCTAGAGAAGGCTCACTAATAAGTGAAGCAGCATTTCTTGCAGGTGAAAACATTATTAAATAGATAACATTTGTTTCCATTGTTTTTGTCTGTGGGATAGTGTATTATATTATCTTACATTGAATTTATATATGTAATGCACCTGGATGAAACAAGTTGTTTGAGTGGATATTATTATCTCACAAAAAGGGTACTGTATTCCTCCTTTGTAGGGTAAGCCTACATCGTTTCTGGGTGTGCCATGCCACGACATGGCATGGTGCTATATGCTATTTATAATTAATGCGTACAAACCAATATCAGATTTGGCTACCAGTTTACAAATATATACTTTATTTATAAAACGATCATTAAAGGAAGTGACGGTCAAAATCAAAATAAAAGTCCTTTGTTTCAATTAAATCTTACATTTCTGACACCACGGCATAATATAATCAGGAACTGAGGTGTCAGTAAATAATGTTAGCATTAATATAATATACAATATATATATCTATTTAATTTTGCAGAGAAATTGGGTATAGATAACGAAGTAGACATTGACAATTCTCCTTCCAGCAAAGTAATAAAGCTCCAAGTTAATGACACTATAGAAGGCTATATTTTACAAATAAATGCTTTGGAAGAATTGATCATCTTGACGGGGCAAAATCCGGCCCTAGTGTTTTGGGGCATACAGACGATTCTCAGTCTGCAGGTCAGTAAATGTATGTCAATGAAACAATCGATTTATTAAACAGAATAGCATGTAGTATTATATGGCTGTAAATAAGTGGACGGCCCTTGGCCTACGTGTACAACAAGTCACTTATCACTTTTAATTATTTTAAGATGAGTTCAAAGTGTGAAAGTGTGAATAATTCACCAAGGTATATCACATCCCTCATTCATTCATTTATTCATTCATTCATTCATTCATTCATTCATTCATTCATTCATTCATTCGTCAGAGAATAAAGTGTTGTAATTAAGACTTTGGCAGGAATAATAAAGACATGCATACACATGACTCTGGCAGTGCACAATATTAGGACCTTCTAATATTATATTAATACCTAGCCCTACTTATGTTTTATGCAGATACAACACCGAATTCCGCTGTCTCTACATATTAGTCAATTAACCATTGAAGTGATAATCACGTCTGCTTTCAATCTGTTTCATTTCGTTGGGAACGAAATGTGTGCTCAAGCATCAAGATTTAACAAATATGAGTAATATTCACCTACTTGAAGGTGTGAGTTGCAGTAGCTGGACACAACTTCAAGCGAGTGAACTTAATTTGTTCTAATGTAGCGCTTTAAGGCTACGAGTAATTTTGAACAAATAGTTTTTCGATAATAGCAGCATCAACAAAAAAACAACAACAACAAACGCAACAGCAAAACTTTTAAGTCAATACAAAAGCAGTCTGTTCTTTGTAACGTTAGTGGTAAAATGTATCCAAGCATGCATTTAAGCCATAAAGTGACCATTTTCCCATTTAGGGTTACGTGAGTTATATGATTTTGCAGCTGATACCTATGTTTTTAGCCATTTGTCTTCTTGTCTTTTTATTCATCAGGCAGGACAAAATATATCCTCATGGACCGTGTCAGAAGGTTTGGTGACAGACAAGCCAAGATTTGATTTCAGAGGAATGCACCTGGATGTATCACGGAACTTTTTCGACAAAACAGTAGTGGAATCCATTCTCGATGTAATGGCGATGTACAAGCTGAACAAGTTACATCTACATCTTTCGGATGACGAAGGATGGAGACTTCAAATCCCAGGATTGCCAGAATTAACAGACGTATGCCAGAATTAACAGACGTATGGGGAAAATTTACTCGTGTAGCGTATAATCAAAATACAGTGTAAAATAATATATTGTTTATTATTCACGTTTTATGTTTGACCATACAATGTGCAGAACCTTTATTTCATATTCCTTTATTGTTGTATAGCATATTACATTTGTTTATATTGCCAATATATATATTTCACTTTCGTAGGTTGGTGGGAATAGATGTCATGACTTATCAGAAGAGGAATGTGTGCTTTCACAACTTGGGTCTCATCCCGACAAAGGTAACTTGGGTTCTGGATTCTACACGGTGGATGACTACAAGGATATCCTGACTTACGCTAATACACGTCATATTCAAGTAATCCCCGAATTTGACACTCCAGGTCATGCCCACGCCCCCATCATATCAATGCTGGCTCGCTATAAAATGTTGCGTGACACAGATCTAACAGAAGCAGAAAAATACCTATTGGCAGAAATAAACGATCCCAGAGAATACCTATCTGTACAAATGTTTACAGACAATGCAATGAACCCATGTATCGAGTCTGTTTATACTTTTATGACAGAAGTAATGACACAGGTGAAAGAAATGCACAAGGACATTCAACCGTTGGAGGTTTTTCATTTCGGAGGAGATGAGGTGCCCCGTGGAGCATGGAACGCTACACACTCCTGCAACGATAGCGGCACGACACTTATAAAAGAAACATATGTGAAGAGACTGGCAGGGATAGCCAAGGGCCTGGGTTTATACTTGGGAAGTTGGGAAGATGGCGTATTAGAAGCAGGAGATGCGTATAATATAACACCCGGGGTGGACATGTATGCCAACGCCTGGAACAACGTGTGGGAGTGGGGAGGTGCACCCAATGCCTACATTCTGGCAAATGCAGGATACAAGGTAATCTAATATTTATTACCTTTAATATTTATAACCCAATGCCTACATTCTGGCAAATGCAGGATACAAGGTAATCTAATATTTATTTATTTTTTATTTGCTGAAAATTTAAAACAAAATAACTTACAATTTTGTGCTAAAATAATACAAGAAAATTGGCTGGCACAAAATGATGATGTAGCGTTGTTTAAACTTGGTGATTATACATGTATATCACAAGGAAAAATGTCTAGTACCCGAGGTGGACTGATGATATATTTACATAATAGTTATAGTTATTCAAATCTACCGATTTACGAAAAGTCAGATATCTGGGAAGGTCTATTTTTTAAAGTTTCGGGCGGAAATACAAGTAGTAATATAATACTAGAAAATATATATAGACCCCTAGAGATACACTAGATAATTATAGTACATTTAATAATCAATTTAGTCAGGTATTAGATAAATTAAATACATTCAATGCTGAAGTTATAATAGGAGGCGACTTTAATATTAATTTACTTGACATATTAAAACGTAATATAGTTAGTGATTATTTTAATGTTGTACTTTCTCATGGTTTTCATCCACATATAATACTGCCCACTAGGATATCAAGACGTAGTGCCACACTTATTGATAATATCTTAGGGAAAAATTCCGAAAAGCTTACTCGTGTGTCATCAGATATATTAATAGATAAATTGTCAGATCATCAACCATCTTTTATAAGCATAGAGGGTAACCATTCTTATATCAAACAAAAAATAGAATAATTTGTAACTAAATTTTGGCTTAATGCTTACCAAAACGTCCTTAATTGTGTTTATTATATTTTTGGGTCAGTTGAAACATATTGTGATGAGGGCCAGTGAAAAAAAATTAAAATATTCATTTCTAGAAAAAAAAATCAGATTCACGCCTTTTTGTGTCGTGAGAAATAAACTTCGGGGGTAGAGGTCATAGCGTCATATTCAGTCGGTTTTTATACATTTATATATTTTAAAATATATTTTTATCTTAATACCATATAGCATTGGGAGTTTTTAAAGCTATATTGAGACACTATTCCAGTTTTTTTTATAATTTTTAAAATAATTTTAACTTTTCTGAAAATAGGGAAATTTGAATTTTTTGCATAAAAATTGAAGAATTTGTCACTAAATCTTGGCTTAATGCTTACCAAAACGTCTTTAGTTGTGTTTTTTATATTTTTGGGTCAATTGGGATATATTGTGATGAGTGACAGTAGAAAAAATCTAAATAGATATTTTTTGAAAAAAAGAAGAAGATTTACACCTTTTTTTGGTCCGAAAAGTGAAAAAACGTATAAAAAATACTTTTTGCACCAACCGGTACTTGTAAGAAATGGGTTTCTAAATAGAGGACCATTTGTTGAGGTGGAATCAACTATCAGACCTTTGCCACTCGTTCGGTTGATTAAAAGTGTCGTGGCTCCCCTACTAAATGGACTTTTCTATGAAAGTCAATATGGGTTTCGTAAACGTCCCTCAACCGAATTTGCCGCATTAGAATTAGTTGATAAGTTACTAACCATGATGGACAAGTGACAGGTGCCTCTGGGAATTTTTCTGGACTTCTCAAAAGCGTTCGACACGTTAGATCACAACATCTTGATAAAAAAGTTGAAATTTTATGGCGGCTCTGATGGTCCAGGAAAATTGCTTGAGAGCTACCTGTCAAATAGAAAACAATTTGTAGTTTTTGATGACATCAATTCACAGGTTTTGGATTCAAAAACAGGTGTTCCCCAGGGATCAATTTAAGGACCGCTGTTGTTTCTTTTTTATATAAATGATATTGTTAAGTCAAGTAACTTTTTTAAATTTATATTATTTGCCGATGATACAACAATTTTTGCACCCATAAACACAAATAACAAGGAAACTGCTAACATAATTAATATGGAGCTAGAAAAATTATTACATGGTTGAAATATTTCTAAGACAAAATTTTGTATATTTTATAAAGTACAACGTAAAGTATCAATTCCGGAAATACAAATCGAAAATACTGTTATTAGTAACACAAAAGTGGTAGATTTTTTAGGATTTAGATTAGATGAAAAATTAAATTGGAACGATCATATAGAGAAACTATCCTGTAAACTTTCAAGAACCTTGGGAATTATCAATAAAATGAAATATGTACCTCCCATAAATGTTTTGCTACAGTTGTATAGCTCACTATTCTTGCCACACGTACATTATGGCTTTTTAATTTGGGGACATAACAATGAAAGAATTGAGAAATTACAAAAGAGAGCAGTAAGATTTATAACACAAAGTAAAAATTGTACACATACGGATCCAATTTTTATTAAACTCAATCTTTTAAAAATACAGGATATATTTAAACTTAATCAGTTAAAATTTTGATACAAATATTTGATAAAGAGTTTACCGGATTATTTTCAAAACTTGAATTTTACCAGGCAATCCAGATATAACACTAGACGGTGTGATGATCTGACTCCAATAAAAGTGAATCATGTATTTGCTACCAAATGTATTTCTCATAATATTCCCAATTTAATAAATCAGTTACCAAACGAAATTCGAGACAAATTTCATACTCATAGTTTTTCAGGTTTTCTATTGTATACCCGTCAATATTTTATTAAAATGTACCAGCCCCAATGTTTTATTGAAAATTGTTATGTATGCAGTCGATGACATTCTAAAATGAAATAATTACATTTTGTCATGTAAGGTTACCTAGTCTCGAGTCGGGTGAACCAGTTTCAGAATCATTGAATATGCTCTGTCTCGACCTCTCATTTGCGGACTTAAATGTCCACATATGAGATGTCGTGGAGTCTCATATAGTTTTTTGCACATAATATAATATTTTTAAATATAAATGTTCCTATACCATATCAGCAGTCTGGGGTTCGAGTGCGCCACCTCGGCGCTGGGTCGTGCATCGTGTTGCCGGCTTCGTGCGTGTTTTCGCCGGCTAGCCCACAGATTTTTTTTTCTGTGGGTCGGCCGGGGGGCGGCGTACGGGCTGTTATGATTTATTCGATGCATGTCTGGCGTCGACGTGGCGCGCTTGATCCATGCAACTCTGGTATGTTCATGTTATGTTTAATAAATCTGGTGGCTTGCATGATAGCGATCAAAATTACTGATCTTAATGCAAGTCTCCATGCCCTTTACATCATTAATAATCTGTGTATAATTATCAGACTGTATAGTACTTGTAAAAGAGGCGAATAAATGATTCTGAGTTCTGAGTTCTAATATTCATATCTGTTAGTAACATCAACATGATCAACATAGGTCCTAGGCCTTACACACACCTTGCGACATAGTATATCCCCCAGCAGCAGCTCAGTAAACACGAAGCGTTAACCCAATGCTGGGTTATTGTTGGGACAGCGTCGCAGACGCTGGGAGTGTCTTTCATTTAATCACACAACACGTTAACCCTTTCAGCGCGGGGACCGTCTTTGTACGCCACAATCTGACGTATAAAGACGCTCCCGTGCTGAAAGAGTAAAATATTAATAATGGCCTAGACCCATAACATAGGTATTCAAAGGAAGCGGAAAGTGCTGACTACGACATTTATGATGATGTCAAATTGAAAATAGCCCTTTGGTATCCATAGTTTATACAGAAATATATCAGCGTCGTAAAGGTTAACATGTCCCAGTGGTTTACTCATACTGCGGACAGTATCTTCTCATTGGTTCGCAATGCTTGGTCATTCCCTCTAATGTTCATTGATTTGATTAGACATACATTACCAGCAGTATATTATTCAAATGTACTCTTTGCAATAGCCTCTCAAAATATACAGGTCTTCAGTGTGCGATGGTAAATTTTAATCAGTTTGCCTTTTTGCGATTTCCAGACAATTTTGTCTCCAGTCACACATATGTACTTCGATCATCCATATGAACCAGATCCCGAAGAAAGAGGCTACTACTGGGGTCCACGCTACACGGACACTAGAAAAGTATTCGGCTATGATGCTACGGATGTCTACAATAACATAGACGTTACTCGCTTTGGAGACCCCCTGACTAAAGACGATATATGCAAAGATAAGAATGACGAAGATATATGTGAAGTACTAACAGAAACTGAAAATATTATTGGTAAATCTATTTTAAATGTAGGTTTTGAATATAGCTTATATAAAACTTTTTTCCATCGTACACTGTGTGTATTGTTAAAACAACGGTTGTGACAGGGTACGAGCGCTGCCATGAAAAAAAATGTTATCCTTTGGTTTCAAGGCCTTGAATATTAAAATATTAATGTTTGTCTTGAAAAAGCATTGAACCATTATGTCCGCGTATGTTGCTTGTAACAGGAATACAAGGTCACTTGTGGACTGAGACGGTGAGAACCTGGAAGCAGCTGCACTATATGATCTTCCCTCGTATATTAGCATTAGCAGAGAGGGCATGGCATAATGCAGAATGGGAAGGTGCTGACAGCGAGGACACGGCTGCCACAGAGGCTTCTACAGAGGCAGAAAGAGTAGACTGGGAAAAGTTCGCTAACACTTTAGGCTACAAAGAGCTATCAAGGCTTGATGAAATTGGCATTTGCTACTGTGTGCCGCTTCCAGGTGTCAAGTAAGTTCACCTGATATATGAATGGTTCAAGCATAAAACATGTGGACACGTGGGGGAAACCGGGGCTAGTTCGAACGATTTTGAGAAATTTGCTCTACTTGTCTTAGTGCACAAATATGGCCTAAAACCCCATTCATCTCATTTCATTTGAAACGTATAAACAAATGTAGATTATATACTATATTTGAAATGGAATATTAGCAATAGATTATTTATACCTTGACAATTAAGATTACGGATGTTAGGTTTGGTTTCACACCTACCTTAGGACAATATTATATTATTTGTTCACACCACTGGAAAGGTTGGATAAAGTCACAATATGTTCTAAATGACAAATACATCTCCCATTAAAGCGACATTTATTCAGGCATCTGTTTTTATTTTCAGTGAAAGTGATTTTTGTGGATTTTGATGACATTCGCGTTAGAAATCCCAACCTAAAATGAACAGTTCACACAAAATAGTTCGAAACCCAGTTGTTGCTTGACCAAAACCAAAAGCACCAACAATTACATGTGTTTATAAAGTCGGTCCCCGAACAGAAATAGTTAATGCTGTATCATCCATAAACCTTAATGAATATTGCATTTCAAGTCCTAAATGTATGTTTTATGTAAGTAGGCCCTAACAATGATTATAAACAGCAAAACAATGATACATTTTATCGCTTGTATGTCTACGACACTATATATCCCCATCTCGCCTATACATTGGCAATCACTTTTAATAATTGTAGAAGGTGTAGATGTTCATATTTGGCATGCAAATAACATCTGACGTTAGTTAGATTAAAGGTGATCTATCACCCCTTATATAGTATGAATACTTTTTGTGACAAATACAGCAAAGTTGCCACAAGATGGGGCACAAGTGTTTCCTTACATGGGGTGATTGGCTATCATGTGACCCTCTGAGAAGGTCACATGATAGCCAATCACCCCATATAAGGACATAATCATTCATACCATATAAGGGGTGATAGATCACCATTTAATTCTACTCAGCCTGCATTGGGATGCACGATTTTACACACGTGTTGGATATAATAGTAAATTGTTGTGAAAATCGCGTAAATCGCGATTTCACATTCTTCAGCAGACTTGGATTTTATTTACTATGAGAACAATTTTACATGCTGCGAAAATGGGCAACACTGGATCACATGTTCGTACAGACACATTGGATAAATCAACATTGATAACACGCCACTAATTTAAAACCAAGCTTAACCCTTTCAGAACGAAATTTACCATTGTCATCTTCATCCACTACAAGCCGCGAGTTGCTGTCGGAATTATCGACTTGTAGTGGATGAAGATGACTTGAAGAGAGTGACAAATTAAGAAAATGGCCATGTATTGGTTAAACAGTTTCATGGAAATTTTCTTTCTCAAGCCCTTAGTCGTAAGAAAATTAAGTCGTTTTTCAGGGATGTAAAATGATGCTTTGATGCATCGTGAGGGTTTAAAGGGTTAAAACACACGTTGACGGAGTCGGTTTAATTTGTTTAAGCGCGAAAGCACACTTCTTTTTGCTCACTTCAGAGTTGGAGAAGATTTGACTGTGCGCGCCAACACAGCTTATCCTGGGCTAACAGTCCAGTACCGCACATCATCTGATGGTGAATGGGGAGATTTCACTGATCAAATAATGAGTGGAGGCGCAACAGTTTGGTTCAGGACCAAGTAAGTTACAATATACGTTACTTTTATCAGTGTTTATGTATACTTATTCAAAAGCATTGGATACACGTATCAGCTGAGCAGAAAAACTTTAAAGTTTTTAAAGTAAATAGACCTATATATATATATATATATATCAATATTTAGTGGGGCGTATGATTAGATGAGTTCACAGTTAATGAAACTCATCTTCTCCCGGAAGGCTGGCTACTCCTGAGGTCGCAGACCGACGGCCTCGCTGTGTCAAGACTTGCTGCCGGAAAGATGATGAAACTCTGTCATACTAATTATGCACTGATTACTATATTCTGAGAACTGGTGAATACCGGATGGTTGAAGTGTATGCTTAAATGCCTACACAAATGCCTACATAAATCTTATATGGTGATAAAATTATTACTTGATAGAAATATAATAGGAAATCCGTGATAGGACTATTCGATTTCTTATTGAGTCCAAATTGACGCAAATTTCAATATTATTTCGAACATAATGTATGTGTTTCCAGCCACAGATTAGTGGGCAATTGTGCATTTAATCTTGTTGCCAGCTCTATTTTTCTCTATTAGATTTTGATTCAGTGGTTTACTTATTATATACTGTTTGCTTACTTTTAGGTCAGCTAGTGGAGATCGCTACAGTCGTCAGGTGAAAATAACCATTGATAATCCAATAATAATCCCAGGTACATGTTCACTGTCAGCGCCTAAGTTTGTTTACATTAACATGTGCACTTATAAGTTATCCAAAAATAAAAATGACGCCGCTCTGCATATAATAGCAGCGAACAATGTGCATTATACATATTCCATTAACCCTTGCAAGCCTGATTTTACCATTGTCATCTTCGCAATTCTCGACTTGTAGTGGATGAAAATGATTAATGTGGTTTAAAAATCAAAGAAAATTGCCATGAATTGGTAAAACAAAAAATGAAATGAATCGGGCTTTAGGCCACCTTTGTGCACATATAGGCTAAACTGGGCCAGGAGAACCTCCTGAGGATGGTGAGATGATTGAAATGACACTGTCCTCCAGACACAGGATTCGAAATTCGAGCCCTGGCGGTCTGAGGCCGAGCACGCTACCTCTCGGTCACGGAGGCTCCCCACAATACTAACTTTCACACGTGGATGGGGAAGAAACAATTTTGTTTCTTTCAAACCGCCGAGACCGGGAACCGAACCCCGGACTCTGGCGTGAAAGGCAGCGGTGCTAACCACTACCCTAGGGCCCCCGCCCAATTGGTAAAACAATTTAGCCGAAATTTCGTTCTAAAACCCCTTGTTGTAGGAAGTCTGTTTTCAGGAAAGTGATGTTAAATGATACTTTAATGTCTTGTGGGGGCTTGAAGGGGTAAAACTAGATTATTGCGGTTCTGTAGTGAATTGGTATATTCACTCTATAAATGTTTTAGGTCAGTTTTGATCAACAGGATCAAGGTAATTTCTGAAATAATATGTAATAATATGCTCTAATGAATAGACTACCACGGTATAAGAAGGTACCGGTATACCAGTTGCTTAAAGATGAATATGTATTCAATTCATTTTACTGAGACTAAATTTTGACTCATACATTTGTTCTGAAACGCCTTTTGTCATCCACATTTCATTTGTGTAGTAACGATGCACGGTGACAGAACGCTCTTCGATTGACCATTGTTGAGAGACCATATTCATCGAAATGTTAATCCCGTTTGCATTACTATTACAACTTATGATTATCTTATCCTTATTGTAACGCATTATCTTTATAAATCGGACAACATTTTAAAGCAAGCACATAATGTTGCGCACGGACAATTTTTCCATTACAATGGTCACTTTTCTACTGTAAAACCTGAAGTCGCTGATATGACGCTCCGATATGATCTACTGGGAGATCTGTAAATTTATCCTCTTTTATTGATGGTTAAAGGTAAATGAGGGACTTTAAATCTGGAGAAAGGATCACTCAGATATTGGGCACAGCTTCCCATTGTGAATGTATGGATTTAAAAAAACAAACAAGAGCACACTCGACAATAGCCCGTCGCCATTATTGAACTTAAAGTTATTGTGCCCACAAGGTCAAATTATTGACGTAAAATGCAAAAAATCGCAATAAATAGGCCATTTTGATTTTTTTCAGCCATTATTAAACGTGTCCGAGAACTGGTCATTAGTAACATGCATAACAAATTTGGGACGGATACATGAAAAACTTTTCAAGTTATCGCGCCCACAAGTAAATGTTAACGACGACGGCGACGCCGGACGTCAATTGCAATAGCCAACCTTTTTAAATTAAAAGGCGGGCTAAAAATGATTTTTAAAAAAAGTAGAAATATAATTCCTTCCAAACTGTTACAGCACACTCATAAGCTAATCATGAATGACATAAGATGAAAGAAATGATAGGTCACCATGTTTATTTTCATTTTATTACAACTCAAAGAGATCAGACATAGCGAAAAATTGACTGAATTACCGGATTTCTCTGTTATTTCTAATAGTCAGGTCGAGAGTACACCAAATATAATTCATGTAGGCATTTTTGGGGTAAAAGTGTTTTGAAACTTTTATTAAACTAATTTGGGTTTCTTGAATTTAAAAAGGTTGTTTGCCAAGCTGTGTTTTGACTCTTTGAGCCCCAGATTCGCAAATAAAATAAACACTGTTTTTAATGTAAAAATAATTTACGCTAATAAGCCGATAAAATAATATTGTATTAATAAATTAGTCACGTTTAAGGTATAAGAGGGTGTTTTTTTAACTATCCCTCTGGTTCCTAGAAGCTACATTTGTATTCAACACAATTTTTATTATTTAACACTGCCCCCCCCCCCATCCCTACTCTTTTTAAAACATTCACTATTCGCATAATAGATTATTATCAATGTAGGAGATTTTTATGCAATATTTTTAGTCCGACAGTCAAAATACGGTCCTATAATGTTTTTAATTGATCAGATATGAGATATTGAAAATAAATTGTTAACTCTATTCAAAACGTAAGAGTCATGTCCGGATTTCACTTTAATAACCTAATTTGGGTGTTCTATCTGAATCTAAAAATGTTATTTGCCGCGAAATAACAAAAAAATACCACCGTTTTTATGTAAAAATGAAAGATGTATGGATTTTGTTTACAAAATTAATAGGCATATAAAATGACATTTTATTTTTATTATTGTAGCTTTTAATTATCCTTTTTCATGTCCAATTTCTTTGTTAGTTTCTTGGGTTAAATGGTTATAAAATATATGCAAATATTATTTTGTAAATCACTATAATTTATTTGAGTCATTTTAAAACCTATATCGAAACATTTTCATCTCAAAATCCATCTTTTAACAAACAGCAAAATATAACATTATTAGTAGTAGTTTCAGGGACTAAAGGATTAAATTATTTTATTTAATCTTTATTTGCCACGTATACACTTAAATGGTTTTATGAGTTTTAATGTCATATTTGTGATTTGTGTCAATAAAATTGTAGATTGTATTTATAAAGCTTGTTTGGTGATTTTAGGGGGAAAAGCCTCAAAATCCAGCTTTTTTAAATCAGCACATCCAAATTAGGTTAAAACAGGTTTCAAAACACTTTTACCCCAAAATGCCTTCCGCACTTTTTAGAAAACATATTCCCAAATTTCGAGCAAACTATAAATAAATCAACCAGATAAGATATTGTAAGATCACACCAAGCTCGATAATTTATTTCTAAATGATAATTTGAGTTATTGG